>CM039596.1:3088512-3688512 GCA_022457205.1 Saccharum spontaneum
CGATTTGCTTTCATGTGATGTGTGGTTCCTGTGTTTGATGGCACCCCAAAATAAGGAAATTTTAGGCCAGTTTGAATTACATCAGACTATTTTAGTAACGAACAAAAAGCATGAACTCAATACCTTGACAGAAAAGCCAAGTTGCTGGGACGTCTCCACTCATCCATGATACCATAGGCAAGGCTGAATAGACCTTCCCATCTTTCATGTCATACACACCACAAGATGTAATTGTTTTCTTCCAACCCGAGCCAGTGTAATTCACGATGGGGGTGGTTCAACCTTGGATCGAACCATAACTGATCCATCGACCCATTTGCTGTGTACAGGAGCACCGGCCACTCCAATTAAAAAATTAATTGACCCACGGTGCACCAATGGATAGTATGGGTCGGTTGATTACTTAGACAAGAGCACGATGAGGTTAATGCTTCTCGTTGGTTGCTTGCTTAAACAAGAGCGCGGCTTGCTTGCTACCGGCTACCGTTTTGTACAAACTTTTTTTATATATAAAACATCAAAGACGACTTTGCACAAAAGTTGCAACATCAAGCTATAAGAGCATGCATAAGATTTCCACATAAAGAACATGAATCAGTAGGCACATCAAAGTTTTACAAAGGCAAAAAAAACACTTTGACATATGACACTTCTTCGCCGAGCATAAGACCAATTTGAATTAAGTAACATACGTACAGTTCGCTCATTCAAACGTACAGACCAAGTGGAGATTTCAAACATACCTACACTGGCGGAGCCAGGGGGTCAGCACAGCAGGGGCCATGGCCCCCCCCTGACAATACAAACTTCTTTATAATATACAAAGAGTTTAATAGTCTATATGTTTATATTAAAAGGCTATAATAAATAAAATCATGTTATATATGTCTACTAATATCCTCTAGACAACAAAATTGAATAGAATACAATTACAATAAAATATTTTGATTTATCTAAGTTTGTTTGCCTATCATAATAGGCCATATATATCTATTAAAATTGTTGGTTCTACTATAATACTTATGTGTCATTATACTTTATATTTTACTGAACGCATACTTGACTAGCAACAACAATTCAATGATCATCTCTTTTTATTGTGAATCGTATTATAGATGTAGACGCTAATATACATGCATGCACATCACTTCTACGAACAAACACACATCTCCTACTCTACTATGAGTACTTTCGAAATACTGAGACGATATATTTTAAGATTTATGAATCATCACATGCACCACCTTGTTGATAAAACACTCACTTACCATGGGTATGAGCACTTCCAAAAATACTAAGCTGGTAGATTTTAATATTCATGAGTCATCATATGCACCCCAATGTCAACAGACACAATCGTCTACCACGGGGAAAATAGCGAGCATGTTAAATCATCAAATATTGAAATAAAACTAGGAAAATAGAGCTTAACCCCGGAATAAAAATCTAAACAATTAAGCTACAGTCAATTCTCATATGTCGAAACTCTTTAACCGGCCCCCCTATGCATAATTCCTAGCTCCGCCACTGCATACGTATAGGTTTCTCAGTGCATCATTCAAACAGAGGAATAAGGAATATTAAAAAGTTCCATCTGATATATGGCATAAATAAAAATGAAACACATAGATCACCTCTTCCTGAATCTTCTAGCTTCTTTCAGTCAACTCTAACAGAAAACTAACCAAAAAAAAAAGAACAGCTGCCCCTACTTCCTACATCTTCTGCTTCCTTTTCCTGATCCTCTGCAATAGAAACCTGGCCAGTGACATAATTGATCAGTTATATTTCCTGTACATCATACGTGTCAAAATAAACAGTACAAAAAATGCAACAATTGCAGGCCAAGTGGAGATTTCAAAGAACAAGCTAAGCTGATGACCGGCAGCTGGTGAAATAAAATGAAAATCAAATTTTCAGTGACAAGAAACCAAGAGCTGGGTCTTGGGCTGTCCTCATCCAAGACTACAATACAATTACCAGATAAACAGACAATAAAGAAAATCACACCACAAAACTCTTTACACGGCGTCAAACAGGTTCATCAAATAAAATCTGTCGTACAGAGCATGGTTTCATTTTAACTGGACTTACAAGTTCCTCTGAACCTGAGTTCACTTACTAGTTGTATACTAACTGTAACAATTGCAAATCAGATTACCCTACTAACATATTCTCAGCGAATAAAAACTAGAGAAGGAAACTGATGATCATGTGACAATGTTCAAAGGATATGAAAGAAAAGCTATATCCTCCAGTAAAGCGGCGAGTGCAGTGTTTCAGTTTCAGTTCAGTTGAGGGCAGCATCACAAGGTCCAACTAACTACTGTGCTTGCGCTACACACACTAACGTTAGGACAACTAGGTGCAAAAAATTATTAATTTCCGACACAGGTACAGGAAGTACCATAAATAGAAACAAAAAATATATTCCCACTGAGACAACAGTGTACAGAGAGCTAGAGAAAGCCTATTTCTCTAGCTCTACAGGTTAATTTTTTTGCTAACAAGTTTGGCCAGTGCGTGTATTTTCTTGGTGCAAATTACTCAATGCATATTTTTTTGTGCCATTTCCCAACTAAAGAATCAATGGAACTATGGAAGCATGGAACAGAGATGTTTTGGTGGCATGCAAGAGATAGGATCATACTACAGCTTTGTAGTGTTAGCTGTAGTCCCAACTCCCAACAGATCTTAGGAGTAACAGTCACTGAAATTAGAACCTCATATCAATGTTCTGAAGTTACTGAACTTTGTCAGTTGAGCTTCCTAAGCAGTTCTCTATTAGTAACGCACCCACTTAGATAGTCAAGGAAGGCTAGCAGTATTACGAGTGGAAAGAAATATCATAGCCTTGTTTTATCTGCTTTGTTTTAAATAGGCCATGGAGGGCTGCTAGCTGTTGCAAACACAGAGGGCATCTAAATTTTATTTTTTAGATGGAGGGAATAGCACTGATAAATCAACAGCACCGGCAATTCAAAGTACAAAACCAATTCCTTTTGCCTATATGGCTATAACACAACCAACACTACTAATCCTTTTTTCTGTGCTATAATCCTTGTAGTTGTACAGGCCGTATGTCACTTCCCAGAAAACAAAACAACAATAAAGGGCTAATTTTGTAGTCGTGCATGATAGTGTATGAGTGTAAGCATATCAAGAGGCTTAGTCTACTACGGTTGATATGACTTTCCACATGAGAATTCGAGTACTCCTACAAGAAGCTAGCTACCCAGGCATTGTGTAAAAATGAGCTCTGCTGCTACAAGCCTCATATTCTGATAGGCTTAGCAGGCCCTTCAGAATTTGTAGCAAGCAAGCAGGGTATGAGAAAGAGGAGAAGGTGGGGGATGGTACATTGGGAGGATGAGGAAGGAGAGTAGCGGATGGCGCCGGTCGTCCTGTGCCCGTGTCCACGGCGGCCTTCTTCTTGGTTGCTGGTGCGGATGGCGTCAGTGAGCGGGAGCAGCAGACGGCCTTCTTCTTGGCTGCTGGTGTGGATGGCACCGGCGAGCGGGAGCAGCGGACATCGCGGGCGGGAGTAGCGGAAGTCGCGGACGTGAGCAGGATGTCTCGGGCAGGCGGGAGCAGCGGACGTGGTTGTGATGCCACTGTCGCCGCCTCCGCCGCCAGCGGCGGACGGACGGGAAGCATGGCGACGGATCCCTTCCCGCACGCTCACTCCGGGTAGCGCCGCCACACGGATCGAACCGCACGAACCTTAGGGTCGAGGTATTCTGATCCACTGCCCCTAGGCTCCTTGATGGATCGAAGGAGGGGCCCAATAGGGTCACTGTTTTGGGCCGGTTCGCTGAACCGGTGGGCTGAACCGAACCACCCCCATTTTGAAGTGTAATCATCCACAAAGAAAATGGAATCACGAGATAGATCATATGGAGACACAGAGACAGCTTTCGAGCACCCTCGCCCCACGAACAATGCTAGGTCATCTCCCAAACTCCTCACCTCAGTCCACCACATACGCCCAAAGTCTGCCTCAAACACTTCAAGCTTGCTGCGGCCTGCCACAAGAACGAAACTATTTCCTCCTGGACAGTACACTGTCTCTCGTCTGCAGTTGAGTTTCCTGCGGATCATCAGCAGTCTACCACGCGATTCAAAAAGGTAGGAACGTTCGGATGTTATGGGGACTCCAATGAATATGCGCTCAATTCGAGACACCCTCGGCTCATCGTTGTCATTCTCATCCACAATTTCAATGGCAAGAAGATCCTGCCGTCCATTGCTGATACCAATAGCATAGAGCTTCCCCCTGAAAAAGACTATGTCTGAGAGCCACTCATTTGTTCCCACAGACCATGCACCATCCCCTGGTCGGCACAATGCTAGTTTACCTGTAGGTCCACCAAGGACCTTTTTAGTAACTATCGCAGCAATGAGGCGTTTCGAGCACACCACCAGACTCAAAACAGATACCTCAGATAGGTCATGGATGGTTTCCCAAGGGTGAGAGTAGGTGGTGTAAGAACACAGATTAGGAAGCAGCATGGTGGCCTTGGTGAAGGGATTCATAAGAAAACAGCTGCCATCATCCCGAGACAAGAGAAGCCACTCGCCACAAGAGTTAAGGTAGCGAACGCCATCCGGCAGGTGGAAAGTCTCGCTGCCGCAGGGGAAGCGGGTGGCGCTACCATCAGGAAGTATGAGCCACGGCACTGGCGACGGTGGCTGCAGGCGGCACTGCTGCACCGCAGAGTGCCAAGCGCGTCAGACGGCTGTAAAGAAGGCACGATCTGCACGCCTAGGGAGGCGGAGGAACACGAGGGCGAGGAGTTCTGGTGCGAGGTCGGACCATGGTGGTGATCTTTGGTTCTTCTCCGACATCCTGCGAATAACAGCAACGTGTGATCAGAGAGCAAACAGAACAGCAAGTAAAAAGGCGCGCAGGCATATAAACAAACACCTGGTGGGCACGGGATGGAAGCAGACCACTACCTTACACAATCCGCCGAGGAAAATCTCCAACCGAGGGGATCTTCGCGAGACGAAGAAACGACGACCCAATATCTGCCAGAAGAATAAAATGTTGTGGCGTAAGGTCACGAAAGCTTACATGATTCGCTAGGGTTAGGGTGTGTAGAATGCGGAGAGGAGCAATACGAGGTGGTAATCACTTTTCAGACAGAAGGATCAAGAGACACCGCTGCGATGCTGGACATGTCGCGTGGGAGGATTAGCGTGAGGGAGGGAGGAAGGAGGAAAGGGATGAAAGAGGGCACCTTTGCTCCTCATCCGCTGCCTCAAAGGGTGTATTTGTATATACTGAAACTGAATACTGTATGTGTGCACGCACCGGCTGGTTGGCTGTTTTTTTCTTTAAAAAAAACTATCTGATATTTAGATTTGATTTCATTTTGGTGTGGTTTGGATCCCTTTAAATATTTCAGTGACTTCGTTGTGATCAGTCCTCTTTTAGTAACTCATCAGTAAATTCCCATTCTTTTAGCATTTTCTTCATTTTTAAATGACATGTCCTCTTTTTTTCCTTTTTCCTTTTTTTTTGACAAAACATATGTCAGTTTGCGTTTTCCATGCTGAAGCAAGCACACAACACATGTATAAAAGCTAATGATCCAACACGGATCCGTGACTCTCGTCTAGACGCGGTTCCGCTGGAGCGGGTTATATCTCTCTCAGAAACCAAAAAAAAAAAAGAAATCTTTACTCCCTCGTATGCTTATCCGCCCAACGTCTGAAGCAGCGTGCCTGCTCATCCATCCGCCTCCTCCCCCACTGTGCGCTCGTCGGGGCTATCGCATCGTGCCTTCCCTATCGCTGGCCGCGTCACGCGCCCTTGCTCCCTACGCCGCTCACCTGCGTCCCAGTCACCTGCGCCACTGACCCGCCATGGCCGTTGGGGCGCATATGCCGTGGCGCCTCGGTTCTTCCCCGTCCAAGCCAAGGGCACCCACGAGCGTGGCCGGTGCTGGTGGTGCTTGCACGCCGTCGTTCACTATCGGATCCCACCCTAACGACCAGAATTGATCGGCCCTGGCCTTCCCCTCGCGTATGTTTCAAATATATGTTTTAAGTGTTTCAGTTTTAGAGATATATTGCAAAAATAGATCGGAATGTTGCACATTTTGTCAAAGTTTTTTCAGTGGTATGTTGCAAGTGCTTTATCTGGATGTTTCATATATTTCACACACGTGTTGCAAGTGTTTTATCTGGATGTTGCATATGTTTCATATACATGTTGCAAGTGCTTTTTTATGTATATTGCATATGTTTTCACACATACGTTGCAACAATATGTTTCAAATGTTTCATCTATGTCCGACGTATATTGTATTCAAGTATTTCATGTTGCAAGTGTTTCACGGGGGTACGGTGAGTGATGGCCGCACGGCTAGGGCGCGGGGGATGGGGAGTGGCAGAGCTGGGGAGTGGCGGACGGGGGCGCAGCGAGCTGGGGGCCAGCTCCCGGGTCCCACCCACGCGGAGAGAGAGGAAGGGTCAGGGGAAGGAGCGGAGGGGGGAGGCGGGTGCACGTGCGAGTCGGAGCGAAGCAGACGAAGACGGGATGCGCGGGCGTCCGGATGTCTGGACGCTAGCCACGCCCAAATCACACATCACATATCTATATCTATATATTATCAAATCTCACTAGCAATTTATCTTGCCATACAAAGTGTTCACATCAGCATCCACTAAAACATCCCACTAATAACACATACAACTATCTCGCCATGTAAAGTGTCAACATCAGCATCCATTGACACATCCAACTAACAGATGCCATTATGTCTTTATTCAAGATATTCATATTAGAAAATCACATTATTTACTAACATATATTTAGTTGTCCACATCGAAATGCTAAAAATCATCCACTACCATATATTATGATATTTATTCATTCATATTAATTCACGGACGATTCCTACAGCAATGCACGGGCCGCGGCGTTCTTCTAGTATGAATACATTTGTAAGTACACTTGGCCACTATAATAAGATTATAAGAAGGAATAAAAAAACCAAAGGTAACATTGAAACTACAAGCACCCACACCCTTGTTCTAGTTACATGATACCAATATAATATAAATCACACACACGATCATATTCATGTCTCACAACTAGAATTTAGCCAATGGAGAACCTCCTCCTCTTGGGCTTGACCACATGCATGGCGCTCCTGTCACGTCCGTCGGCGATGCTGGCCGTGTCTTTGGCCCACCCGCCCTTGAACGGGTTCAGCCGGCTCAACGTCCGGGACACCGACCCCAAGAAGCTCGCCTTCTTCCCCGCCGCCGCCGGCACCAGCGACGACGACGTCCTCGACCCGCTCCCCTTGCTGTGCTGCTGCATCCCCGACACGTACGCCCGCATCCGCGCCAGCTCCGACCTTAGCGCCTCGTTCTCCCTTGCCAGCGACGCGTCCGCACGCGCCTGCGCGCGGGCCTTCCCGGCGGCCGACTGCGTCTCCCACCCTCCTCCCTCCACACCCGCGCCGCCGCCGTCCGCGCTGCGGAGCTTGAGCTGGTCGTAGTAGAGCGCGCTGAGCGCAGCCTGCAGCGGCAGCCGCTTGTTCTGCGACGCGTGCAAGCGCGCCTGGTACGACAGCCTGAGCGGGTCCATGACGCTGCACACCTTCTCCCGCTCGATCTCGTCCAGCCCCGGGTGCGTCTTGAGGTAGATGTCCACGGCGCGGTACAGGCAGTCGTGCGACGGCCGCGCGTCCCGGGGCACCGCGCCCGCCACGCCCACGAACTTGGAGATGGGCAGCGACTCCTCCGTCGCCATCTCCGCCGCCACCTCGTCCACCGTCTTCGCCACCTTCTCCAGCGCACCGAGCTCGTCTGCTGGTCCTCCGGACAGGGACGGCCGCCGGCCCTCCTGTGTCTGCGGCTGCCGCTGCTGGCGCTCGACGAACGCGGCGACGACGCGGCGCACGGTGTCAGCGTTCCGGACGCGCTCCCCGGCGCCGTCGAGCGCGACGCCCAGCAGGTCCGCCGCGGTGGCCTGGTCCAGCACGGCCGCCACGCGGAGCTCCATGTCGCGGCACGTCTTGGCGGACGCCTCGGCGGTCACCGCGGCGTGGAGGAGGCGGCAGAGGAACGCGGCCGGGAGGGGCGCGTCGGCGGCGGGAGGCAGCGCGTCCACGACGGCCTCGAGCAGCGCGCGCTGTTCCGCGTCCGCCCGGACGACGACGACGTCCCGGCGGCCGGGCCCGGGCGCCGCCGCGGGCGCGAGGATTCCGGCCAGGACGCGCTCCGCGTACGCGACGGCCGCGGCTGCGACCACCTCCGTGCCGGCGCGGCGGCACCGCAGCGCCGTGACCACCCTCCGGAACGACGCGGGCGACAGCGCCGCGAGCTCGGCCGCCCACCACCCGGGCGTCTCCCCCGGCCGCGCCGTCGGGAACAGCGCCTCGTTGCAGACTCCCAGCGCGACGGCGTCCGCTGCGCGGCGCGCGACGCCAAGCTCGTCGGCGGCCGGGAGCAGCGCGTCGCACTCGCAGGACCGCAGCACGGCGACGGCGCCGGGCAGCGACCGGAGCGCGGCCTGCGCGAGGAAGTCCTCGGCGCGGCGGGCCAGGTCGGGGGCGTCGAGGAACGCCGCGGCGCACCGGAGCGGCGCCGCGTCGCTCGCCGTGATGTCCAGGCTGCCGCCGTAGCAGTAGCGCGCCGCCTTCTCGAAGGCGTCGGCGCCGCCCGGCAGCGCCGAGAGGTCCAGCTCCACGGCGGCCCCGGGGGCTGCCGCCGCCACGGCCCGGCGGATGTAGCCGCACTTGGACACCATCAACGCCTGAGAAAAAGGGAATCAATCAGCACCGCTGTGACTGTGAGTGATCAATCGTCTTGCCGTGTGTGCTGACAATCGATGGTTTGATTATTTTTTGTTTGATTGATTGATGAAAAAAAAAGATTTGATCTTTGAACAGGGAAAAGGGAAGCGATCGATCAGAGTGAACACCACCACCGCCGTACCTTGTGGAGAGGGAAGACGGAGTCGGCGATTCTGACGGTGAGGTCGGCGGGGACGACCTCCTGGGACGACACCCTGCACAAGGCAACAACAAACACAGGAGCATCGTTAATTCATCAGCATGCGTGCACCCTGAACCGAATTGAAGTTGAAGCACGAACTGAGGCTTCAGCGATCAGCGTACGCACCACTGGGTGATCCTGTCCATGGTTGAAGCAGCCATGGCGGCAAGCTGCGGCCTGCGGCTAGGCAGGGTTGCTGCACGCTAGTCAGAACTGAGTAGTGCAAGCTCCGATCGAGCTGAGCTCGCAGGGCACAGCCTTCAGATCCACCTCATCTCGCTCTCATATATAGAGCAGTCCTCACTCACCGGCTCTCGAGCTCGCAGCCGCCTCTTGTTTGGCAGGAATGAGTATTATTTTAGTATACGTACTACTACGGTACAGAAGCAGGCTAGCTAGTAATGGATTTGGGAGGAAGAAGATCTGATTGGATACGGCGATTTTTGCATGGCTGGTGTTTATTTGGGGTTGGGGGTCGACGGAGGACGAGCTCTGAGCCGCCGCGCAGCGACTGAAAATCATGCGTCGTCGTCCACGGTCCACAGCTACTGGCAATTTGTGTTTGCGTACGTCCAGCTCCAGCTAGTCGTCGATCAGCTGACAGTTGTAGCTATTCATTTCTCGGCAACTGAACTAGTGGTCGATGCTTGCCGTGACCCGGTCTAGGGGACGAGACCCGTCTTAAGGCCTACGCTTCTATGCTCGCTTCTGAATCTCCTATCGCGTTATCCTGCGGCTACGAACCGTTTGGGAGTTGTTGTCAGTAACGCTGTGTTGCTTCCTTGTAGATTAGGTGCAACATCATCATCCGAAGTTAAAGCAAACAGTGCTATCTAGTTGTATGTATACGTGTATATACATGCATGGTGTTGCTAAATCCGAAATAACCTTTCCATACTACACAAGTTATTCAGAAAAGAAAATACTCCTATGTCCTGTAGTAAAACATGGCTGCGAGGGAGTGTTGGGTTCCTCCTCCTAAATTTTAGTCGTTGTCCCATCAGATATTTGAACACATGCATAAAGTATTAAATATAGATTAATTATGAAACTAAATGTATAGAAAAAAGGTGTGTCCAGTTTTTTTTTTTGTTGCAGTTGCTGCTGTGTATGCAGCTGCATCAACGTGAAACTAGCTCCTACACTACACTACACTACACAGCAGCATCAACGTCACATCTCATCGATCCAAATAACTGAATATACTACTAGTACGTATACGTACCTACTGTACGTCTGTACGTAGCTTGCGTGCTTTCAGTTTCAGCAGCGCAAATAAACAAACAAACAAACAAGCGACGCAGCTTCGTTCCGGATCGGCTCAGACCTCGCCGGAGACTCTTCCGCGCCCTCCCGTGGACTCCGGCGTGCCACGTCGGAGGATAACGCCGAGGGGTCCATAGGAATCCGGCCTTCGTACGCTGTACCAGTGCGGGCTCGCCACGTCGGAGCTAAGCTTGCTTGCGTCGGCGGGGACCAGCCGGCCGGCGCCGCGGGACGATGCGGTGCAATGGGAAAGGCGCTAAAGATACGGGAGAGTGGAGGATCAGATACTGATTGCTTCGGTTCATCAGCTGGAGCCTTTTTTTTCGTTTTTAAAGTAAAATTCCGCCTCTTTTGAGTCTCGGAATAAAATCAAATACTGGTCTCTTATAATGGTTGTAGTTTCTTTATTTTTTTCCCCTGAAATCATCAGTACCCTACGTACGTATGACTCCCAAACAAATGATTCAGACACATCCGTGTTACGTTCTAGGGGCATGTTTAGATTGTAAATTTTTCTAACCTGATGAATAGTACAACTTTCGTCTTATTTGACAAATATTGTCCAATCGTGGATCAACTAGGCTCAAAAGATTCATCTCGTGATTTCCAACTAAACTGTGTAATTAGTTATTTTTTTACCTATATTTAATACTCCATGCAAGCAGTTAAAAATTGATGTGACGGAGAGAGTGAAAAAATTCTAACTTTTTGTTGCATCTAAACAAGGCCTAGTTCTACTACTGCAGGACGTACTGCTACCCTGAAACGGCAATTGCCAGCGTCGAACAGCAAGTCAGCAAGTACTTTTTATCTTTGAAGATGAGGCCAAGACGTTTTGACTTTTCCAATAGTACTTTTTATTTAATAGTAATATAGTATTCTTTATCCGTTCCAAATTATGAGACGCTTTGACTTCTCTAGATACATTGTTTCAGCTATGTATGTAGAAATAGTGCATATATATATCTAAGCGTATAGCAAAAACTACATATTTATATACATGTTCCTGTCATTATATATATATATATATATATATATATATATATATATATATATATATATATATATATATATATATATATATATATATATATATTCTACACCCTAGGTGTAGAATAGTATTCTACACCAAGCTGTTATACTGAACAAAATTCAGTACTGTTCAGTAGTATTCGGTATTTTTTCAGTTCAATTTTGACTTGTGGTGTAGAATAATATTCTACACCTAGGGTGTAGAATAACGTTGCCGTGTGTATATATATATATATATATATATATATATATATATATATATATATATATATATATATATATATATATATATATATATATATATATATATATATAAGTTGGTTTGATTACTCGTCAGAGGATGAAGCCGGATATTCTTTCAATCATCTACAAAATGTGATGCCCCCAGGGTCATGAGTAATGTAAGTGGATTTGTTGTCAGCTAACTACTGCTTTATAGAGAGATAATTATTGGTTTTCCTGCTCATTTAAAAATGGGCTGCTACCACTCTGTACGTGATAGCCTGATGGGCCAATTGGACTGATTGTAGTAGGCTGTTCAACTTTTCTCCTAGCAGGCTAGTGGCACAGCCGGCCGGTTTTTGGGCCTCTGTATAAGTGGCCCGTAGAACCCTTGCGTTGGCATATACATGAACTCATGTTTGGGGTTGCTTGGAGACAAGCCCTAACTAGCCAAGCCAAAATTTGGCCATAGCTAGCCAAATCGGGGTATAACCAAACTTTGGTCATTTTGCAAAAAAAAACAAACTTTGGTCATATGTTGAAAAATTGTTGTTTGATTGGTAGCCAAGCCAAATTTTGTCATGTCCATAAATATGACATGCGGGGTCCATAAGCCATTTAGTTATTTTCATTGAAACACATGTGAGATCTTGTTTCGCAGATAAAATCATATTATGGTGAAAGCGAACTGCAAATTAGATATGTAATTTCGTATATATAGTTATAGTTATTAGAAGTTTGTTGATCCATAAATATCGAACTACATGCAAACATTGGTTGAGTGACACGTCACCTAAGAATCAGCATGTAGCACAACCAAACTAGGAAGCCATTTTTCTCGCCCGTGTGCATGGGCGGACCCAGCCTGATTTCAGGTAGTTCAAGGATTACCCTATCGAAAATTATTATTACTAGTTAGATTTAAAAAGTCCAAATCAAAAGTCTAATGTTCTTAAGTATTTTAGTCCCAAGACTATATCTCCTCTTGACTGGTGTTCGATTGTGCTTGGTATCCGCTAAGTTTATATTATGGCGTATCCTAGGTTCAAATCATAGGTCCGCCACCTGTGTGAGTGGTGAGTGTGCGAGCTGACACCGGCCAGTATTTTTGGTGCTGATCAAACTTAGGCCTAGAAACAAATGATTGCCTAATTTATTAGACAAATCAAATATTGGTTTGGCTTGTTTGAGGCAGCAACCAAACAAACTCAGGCCCTGTTTAGTTTCCAAAAAAATTTGCAAAATTTTTTAGATTCCCCGTCACATCGAATCTTTGAACACATGTATGAAGCAATAAATATAGATAAAAAATAAAACTAATTACACAGTTTAAACGAAATGGACAAGACGAATCTTTTAAGTCTAATTAAACTATGATTGGACACTAATCGCCAAATAACAACGAAATTTGCTACAGTATCATTTTACAAAAAAATTTGCAACTAAACAGACCCTCAGTTGTAGCTTGGCACACAATTTTAGTCATGCCTGAACCATGCTTCCTGACAACGACACAGTTATTTGAAATGCTAAATGTGCATCACGAAGCGAAAGACGACGACCCAGTTATAAGAGGACGAGAAGACTAGGTTATACGAGCTTGACAACCTAGTATTTTTCCACGTTTGCTAAGGAGGTACCTAGTGGGGTGGGGGCGTCAGGGGCCACATGCGCCCCATCAATATGTATTTTACTTTAATATATATATAGTTTTACTTTATATTATATTAAGGAGAAAGATATGATAGAATCCTTACCATATATTTATTTATATGTCTTATAGACAATAAAATCACACATAACACAATCAAAACAAATACCTTCAAGTACGCATTGGCTGTTATTCTTCTCTTGTTTTTTACGTGTTGATAACTTTATTTAAAAAAAGAGTGTTCATATATAACTTCGTCTCTTTTTGTATCACAATCCAAGGGACTGCATGTTATCAACACGCCATTGCCATTTTATTTGCCTTTTTGACAGTGTATGGTAATAAATTGGTGATCATACGAGTTAACTTTTATGGATGCTCACCCTCAAATTCAAGAGTATTTCGTCTTTGCAATATGCTTGCGATTTGCGGATCTGTCGTAGTAGTATGTACCACATGACGTCTAGCGACTATCCTCTTGTATTGTATGCTCGTTCCTATGGTTTTGCCGTGATATATCTGATTCCTCTCCTGGGAGGACGAAACCGGATGTTATCTCCCTATCTACCACATGACGTCTAGCGACTATCCTTTGCTGGGCCTGTGTACAAGTGACCCATAGAAGCCTTGCGACTCTGTACAGGACGGCGGCAAAGATTAATGCCGGATGTAATAATTTAGATTTTTTTTTGTTCTAGCTTGGCAAAAGAACGTCACGTTCAAGGAATCAGGGGGTCTGTATGGTTCCTATAAAAAAGCTATTGTGGTGTGAGTTGTGAAAAAGATGTTGTGAGCTATGTACTTAAAAAAGTTTTAAGATATTTGGTTATAACAACTATGAAACCTACCATCTCTCTTTATTTACCTTGAAACAACTGTAAAATCTATGTACTTGAAAAAGTTTTAAGATATTTGGTTATAACAACTATGAAACCTACCATCTCTCTTTATTTACCTTGAAATAACTGTAAGATGTCTTTATATTTCTATTTATTTGGAAAAGTAGAAAGTTGAAAGCAAAAAGCAGTGTCTAAGATAATACAAAAATTATATTACACAAAAACATTTGCTCTTGAAAAATCAGCTCTTAGTTCTATCTATTGGTTGGCTTTCTGTCTTTTGGCAACAAAAGCACTTAGCTAAACCAGACATAGTTGCGCTTGAACTGATGCTTCTGCTTAAGAGAGGAAAGGTACAGGTAGATTGGGGCGAAACGCGACAGCTCAATAACAAGAGGACCGAGGACCTCAAGTTATACGGGTTTGACAGCCCAGTATCCTTTTTTTTTCACGTCTGTGCCAAGTAAATAGGTGTCCCATCTATACAGGTACGAATACGTTGGTTGCACGATCGGTACGAGTCCTTTTACCTAACATTTTTTTTTCGCAGCATGTGCCAGTGACACGTATTTTATTAAGCAGAAGAGTTTGACTGTAACGTTACAGTATCCTAAGTAATCCATAAATTAAAGTAGAAGAATGAAAGCTAACACGACCCGAATAAATCTAACTTAAATTACATTACTCGAAAGTTATACAACTAATTGGGCAGGTGCCACTTTTACCTAACTGTAATTTACCTGTTCCAAAATCCAGGGATTAACTAGTTCATTAAGCAACTAAACCCCAGGTCCCCCACCTCCATTTAACACTGGGCACCTGCCATCTGCTGTGCCCTCATGGACCACCTGACCTGACCAGTGTCATCTCTGGTTACTCAGTGTTTAGATCTAAAGTTTAAAATTCAAAAAGTATCACGTCGAATGATTGCGGTATTTGCATGGAGGATTAAATATAGACGAAATAAAAAAAACTAATTACACAGTTTGCTTGTAAATTGCGAGACGAATCTAATGAGCCTAATTAGGCCATGATTAGACACTAAACTGCTACAGTAACACATGCTCTAATGATGGATTAATTAGACAGTAACACATGCTCTAATGACGGATTAAAAAGGCTCATTAGATTCGTCTCACAGTTTACAGGCGGGTTCCGTAATTAGTTTTTTTTAGTATCTAAAAAATCCTTCCGACATCCCACGAAATATCCGATGTGACACCCAAAAATTTTACAGCCGGGAACTAAACACCCCCTCTGTTAAAAAACTTCAGCAGTTCTAATATTTTGTTCCGAGTCAAAATTTTCCACCATGAGATGGCTGCGTTCGCCTTTCCTGTAATTATTTCAAAGAAAAACATTGTCTGTCGTACTCGAATTCTCGTACTCTAGTGTGTCTAGTCAGTGCAGAGTCTCTCAACACTACAAGAAGCAGAGCATGCCTGCTCCTCTGATTACAGCTACGCAGGCAGCTGGTTCAGTTTACCCGCCTCACTGTCACTGCTCACTTGCACACAGTAATTAAGTCATCAGCCCAAAACAAACTACAGGCATTAATTAGCCTATAGCATCAGTAGTCCAACAGTTAACCAACAACAGCATCAGTAGTAGGAGTAATTTTATACAGCAGCAGCAAGCTGCACCCTTGGCATTACAAAACAGACTTGTTACATTATTGTGGACAGCAGACGGAGAGACCACTGCCAGGCAGCGCACATGAGCTGTGAGCTGGGTGCGTATTCACTCACAGCAAAGATTCCAATACAAATGCCAAAGGCGCCAGCAGCAAAACATCCTCGGCAATCACAAAACTGTGTTCTGTAATTCTGCTGTGCCTTACTCTTACTGACACGCACACAAAACCACCTACAGCTCATATATACAGTCATACTACCTTCCTTCTCCCTTGAATCATCATGGAACAACTTGTGAACAAAGATACAATGACAACACTCCCTGAGGTAAGATGAAGAAGCACAAGAACAACCTCCAGAGATGAGATCAGAGACTTCTGTCTATATGCAGATGCACACAGTACAGCTAGCAAATGTAGTATAATACAAAGTACAAACCATTCTGGCTGGCATACTTGGCCTCACCTGGCCTGGCCAGCACTGGCCGCCCTTGTATTGTAGGATCATGCAGCAGATACCACTCACGTGTGCGCAGGTCTAAGCTAACTGGCTCACTAGATGCATACACATGCTTGTGAACGCAGCAAGTGCTACTAATTATGTACTCCTCCTCCTCAAGGTTGCTTCAAATTTCAGCACTACACAGCACCACGTTACCTTGAACAAAGGAACCGGGCTTTGGGACACATCATAACAAGTGTACCTAATGCCAAGTGGCAAACCACATTCCCAGCACTGGTTCCTAAACTACAAGTGCACATCATGTGTGATGTGTCTGTCAGTTCAGTTCACTTATGATCCCATGATTCCCAGCATGAAATGAAACCCAAAAGGAACAATGCGTGCTCAAAAAAAGTGGGTGGCCTAGCTGGAGCTCTGGCCACCTCTCCTTCCTCATATTGATATTCATCACATAATCTTCATGCTCTCATATGCAGTTTTGTTTCTGTTTGCCCAGATCTCATATTGGTGTCACAGATTGCTCATGTTATCTGCTCACACAATCCTTTTTTTTTATTGGACAGCTCTTGTACTGTCATCACAGATTGTTCATGCCCTCTCATTGTACACACTTCCAAGTTCCAACTAGTCTACACTTCCAGAGAATCAGATCATGCATGTTAAATTACCAGGTACAAGCAAAGGAAACAGAATGGAACTCCATAGGTAAGGCTCCTCTTCCATGATTCAAAATATCGGCAAGGCCCATGAATAATAATAAACACAGAAAACCTGTAACGAGTTCAAAACAAACTCAATGTACACATGCATGCATCTCTTCTTCGTTGACCGTCTAGGTCCCCCACTGACAACCCTTGTACCTAATAAAACTTATAATATTTCTAACCAACTTGAGGATTGCCACCCAGGCCAGAACCCTACCAGAGAAAAAGATAAGCTTTGGAACTTTTCTAACGGAGTATTCTTGAATCCTTCTGTTCAGCTCATATTTATTCTGCACACAGCTCATATTTGCATCTTTTCTTCATTGAACATCTAGGTCCACACTAACACAGCTATATATGAAGCCTACAATATTCATAACTAGGCAATTGACAATGCCAGAGCACTAGCAGAGAAAAAACTTCAGAATTGGAAATCTACCTTCAAGGAAGAGATTGGGTTGGTTTGCATCAAAGCCAAGCAGAAAATCAGGGATGCCCTTACTAGTTGGTGTGAGAATTTCACATAATGCATTTCCTTTTTCTGCTTTTTGGCTCTGAGAGCCTTGTAACCTGTACATATTGTACCCTTCTTCATATAATGAAAATACAAAAAAATAGGTAGGGAGCTTCCCTGCTGGCCTCTCAAAAAAAAAACTTCAGAATTTTTCTAACCTTTACAATAACCAGACCTTCTTGAATATTCGTCATGAATCCCTCTGTTAATTCAAATTTATTTTGCCGACTGGTATGGCCGACATTAACTTGTTCTTTTCATTTCAATCAGTTGCAATTTGACAAAGCTTGGCATTAACAAGATCTACAATTGATATTGCTGTCAGGTCATAAAAGATGTACACTTAGAACTTAAGTTGTTTCCCAGACAACAATCACAGCGGATGTAAAATAAATGGACAGAAATCTTGATGATCACAATCAGACTAATTACCACAACACCAGATAAGTAAACATGTGCAGCACTACATCATCTCAGCAGCTGTCTAAATATGAAACAGAGAAGAAAAAGAAATGAAATCGAATCGAAGCTGGATGAATGAATCTCTCCAACAAAGCATGAATCCGCCTGACTCATGCTGTGAGGACGCAATGTGCAATGAATGTTACCTCAGCTTTATTGCCAAGCCCATTTTCTATTGAATACAGATACCCCAAAAGAATAACTGAGGATCCCAAGTCTGATACGACAAAGATTTCCCCTCCACTGCCTGCTTGCTTGGAGATGAAAGGAACTCCTCACATATGAACATGGCAACTATGAACATGAACAATAGCCATTGCCTGCAGTACAAAACTCAAGCTTCTGAACAAACCCACCAAAATAATGTGCTGAACCCTCATGGAGCAGAACCTTGGCCCTGAAATTAGCAGCTGGCGTTGCCCTCTGCTGATATGGAAAATTTTCTGCGTCAAGCAACCAATGGACAATCCTGTCTCCAGCCATCAGCATCAAGTCTTCATGTTAGTAGAACTATGCAGAAGACCAAAAACTCCACTATGCGGTGTAATCGTTCTCAATCACCGGCTGTGTCCGTGTCCCCAACGCCACCGGTGCTTGCGTCCGCCCAACCTGCGCCATCCGCAATGTCTCTCCAACCTCCGCATTCCGTTCCATCACCTGAAGCTTCTTATCCCTTCTATACCTCACCAAACACAGCAGAAGCGCAGCCAGGAGCCCCAATGCTATGGCAGCCCCAACCACACTGCCGGCAATTTTCCACGCCTTTGAGCTTCCCTTCTTATTTCCTCCGGGGGCCGGAATCGATGGGGCAATCGCGCCAGGTGGAGGTGGAGAAGGAGCAATCCCACTGGAGTTCACCACTATCGACACATGCCCTTGTCGATACGTCGAGCACACATCGGTTGCCACCAGGTCCCGGAACTGCGGCACGCCATCCAAATCGAACACCACACACCTAGGCGCCGCACTGCCTGCCGGCACCGTCCTGACATTGCCGCCAAAGCTGACCGAAATCGGGCCGCCCGACGCGACGACGTTGAGCTCCTGCAGCCCGACGGCGGACAGGTTGGCGGCGTCGTAGACCAGCAGGCCGAGCACCGGCGCCAGGTAGGTGTACCCGGGGAGCGGGTAGTAGTAGTCGGACCAGTTGCCGAGGTCGTGGTACACGAGCACCACCCGCTCGACGTACGGCTGCACGACGACGCCCGTGGGCACGCCGAACTGGAAGTAGCCCGCGAAGCCCTTCCGGCGGAGGCTGCCGCTGCGCAGGCGCACCGCGGAGACGGCAATGCCCGTGAGGTTGCCCGGGAGCGTGGCGTTGTAGACAATGCCGGTGCGCGGGCGCGCGAAGGCCCGGTACGCGTAGTCCTGCAGCGCCGCGTCGAGGATCCTGGCCGGTGGAGGCGGCTGCGACTGCGCCGCCGCCGGGGAGGTGGCGGCGGTGGCGAAGACAAGCACCAGCAGCAGCCGGAGGAGGCTGGCGCGGATCGAGAAGAAGCCCATAGCAGTGGGGGGCTCAGGGCTCGGGGCTCGGAGCTGAGCAGCCGCCGGCGCAGGTGAAGTCAGGACGACTTCTTCATCTCTGGCCACTACTAGGATTAGCACGCGCAGAGGATTCGTCTTCTCCTGCTCTTAATTGGGGGCAAACGAGGACGGGATTTGGAGCGGCGGAGGCTGGGATCCTCTGCACGGACACGCATTTACGCCCGGCAGGGACGAAGCCTCCGGAGGCCCGGACCGGCCCAAGAAAGCAGCCGGCTTTAGCAGACAGCGCGGCAATGGCGTGGACGCAAGCGAGAAGGACAGGTGGATAGGACGGGCGGACGGACAGGGCGGAGTCCTACTCCTACAAGAAGTGGATGGCGGCAGCGGCGGCGGCGGCAAATCGGGAAGAAAGAAGCAACGCGCCCCAGATGGAATTGGGAGGAGAAAATAAGAGGATGCGATGCGATTAACTCAATCCTGGCGGAATCCCGGGTGGAGGGAGCGGACGCCACAGAAATCCTGGGAGGGATTAAAGCGCGCGCCCCACGCCCCCACGAGTATGATTGCGACGCGGGCGAGAGTGAGAGCGGAGAAGAAGAGGAGGGGTTTGGTTGGGGATTGAAGAAGGCAGAGAGATTGCCGCAGGGAGGGGACGACGGCGGCGGCGGCAGTGGTAATATCACCTTCTCCCAGGGGCTTAACTGCAAAACGGATTTTCCCCGCCGGCAATGCTAGGGGAAGAGGACACGGGCTCACAGTTGGCGCGGGAGCTGGAGTTACCGAATTGCCCCTGGGCGGCTGGTCCGCTCCGCTTTTTGGCTTTTCCACCCATGTCCCTTTCCTAACGTTTGGATTCTTCCCGGGGGCTTTTTTGCAAGTGAAGCTTCTCTCTCGGACTGGGAGAGGTGTGTGAGCTGAGTGAGGAGTGAGATCGAGTGCTACGGGCCTATGGCCTGCTGAGTGGTGACTGACGTGTGGGGCCATGTACGTGGCAGCTCCTCAACGGCCACACGACACGCGATGCGACAAGCTCGCCATGAGAGGATGTGTCTTTTCCCTGTCGAGTGGGGCCGCGCAACTGTGGCCCAACGGCCAGTGAGCACTCATGAGTCACGAGTATTTGCTGGCTAACTTTCCTAACGTATGGATTTGATATGCTTGGACAAAATAGGACTAGCAACAAATGTGGGGTTTCTCCTTCAAAGGAACTTGCTAAAAAAATTTCAGTTGGATTTTTTCAGCTTATTTAGTAACCTACTCCCTCCATCCCAAATTATAAGACGTTTGACTTTTTTGACACTAAGTTTGACCACTCGTCTTATTCAAAAATTTGTGCAAAATATCAATTCTTTTATCGTGGCTTGGTATATTAATAAAAGTTCCTCAAGAATGACTTAAATTTGACTATGTTTGCACAAATTTTTTGAATAAGACGAATGGTCAAACTTGAGATAAAAAAAGTCAAACGTCTTATAATTTGGGATGGAGGGAGTATATAGTTTTTGTTTGTCAATCTAATGACTTCCATGTCTACTCTCTTTATAAAGGGTCATTTTTAGTCGGTGTGCATACGTGATCCTATCAGGAGGCGACAAAAGATTTCCCTTCCCCAAACTGGTTGTTGAATATTCAAGTAATGTATGGGTTATGTGCATAAATAGAATCACTAACAAATGATAATTCAGTGCTTTCAAGACGTTATTAAGGAAGCTGATAAAATCCTTATGGCGTTTTTATCCATTTATCTACATATAATTTCTTTTTGCCAACCTGATTTAATTTACATGTTTATCTCGCTCTTAGGGCCTGTTTGGGAGGACTTCCCCAACACGGCTTCGACTCAGGCTCCGACTCCTCTAGTTGGGAGCCAGAAGCGCTCCTCGCCCGCATGGTGTTTGGTGCAGCTCCGCGGCTCCATGCCGGAGCCCGTCGAGGAGTCGGTGTGGGAGCCGCACCAAACGAGCCCTTATAGTCTTATATCAATCCTCACAAACCTCACTAGTTTGTTTGCCAATCTAATAACTTCCACATTCATTCTCTGTACAAAAGGGGCATTTCAGTAAGTGTGCATAACTACTTGCTGGCTACTCTTTATTAGAATGGAAATTGATAACTAATTATAATCCCACATTTTCCCGATGAGAAGGAAACTACTAAAATCCCCCTAAGCCTTTTCAGATTCATTCATCTATACCTATACAATTTCTTTTTTTTGCCAACTTCGGCTGTGTTTAGTTACCTGAAAAATACACTATGCAAAAAAAAGATTCTTCATCACATCAAACTTGCGATACATGCATGAAGCATTAAATGTAGATGAAATCAAAAACTAATTGTACAGCTTGGTTGTACTTTGCGAGACGAACGTTTTGAACCTAATTAGTCAACGGTTGGACACTATTTGCCAAATAAAGCCAAAACATGCTACAATACACTTTTCTGCCTTTTCAGGACAACTAAACACAGCCTTCATTTAATTTATGCATACATCTTGCCCCCTATATGAATCCTCATAACCTCGCTGCCAATTGATCCCATGAACACATGACAAGTGCTTATGCCGTTTCTGGTGCCAAGCAATGCTGTATTTCCGCTTTCCTAGAGAGGTCTTAAAATGTGTCGTCGAGAATTTTATATTTGCATTAAGATCATAACACCGTTCCTTAAGTTGATTTTGGCCATACACTCATATTGTCACTACACTACAAAAAAATATTGGCTCTCAAATTCAATGTAGGAGAAATCATCAAGAGGACTATACTTCGTGACGATTACACGATTCTTTGGTATATCGATAGTCAAATCAAACGGGGCAATATATAATATAGGCACAACAGCAACGTGCCATGTGTCAATCTAACTCCTCTATTCTTCTTTTTGTTCATATTTCAATATCTTTCCCAACAAAAGCCTCCGGTCACAATAAGTGACATTTTTGGGGGTTGTTTATTTGAACTCTACCATACTAAACTTCGACTACAAATTAGTGTTTACGTGTTAGTTTTGATATTTGGCAATGGCACAAATAGACATGCGCTAAAAACAAAAGTATACATCACTATATTTTATAGATAATAAATATAACAAAAATAGTATAGTTGAAGTTTGAAATCGTTGAGTTTACACAATCTCAAACGTCACATATTTGTGGTCGTTGGGACAGTGCAATATTTCCCAAGAAATATGAATGGTCCTTCACCTGGTCAATTATTGCTATTTTAAATAGCAAATCATTGTGCCTTAATTAACAAGCTCTAGCAATTCTAGTCCTTTTCGGACAAAACAAGAGTAATTTTGCCGCTAGCGACAGTCCAATAAAGGAGATGGTCATACATGACACCAAAAGGCAAAACACCTACCATGTACCTTTTTTTTGCTTAATATATATGTGCAGAATCTTGTATATGTATGCAAAGAATTAGTAGAAAAAGAATACAAGCATATCTGCAAGTCAGTGACTTGAGCATGAGTGGACATAGGTTCCATGTATGACACAAGCTGATAACATGTTGTGAGTAATAATTCTATGAGTAGGACCTTAGTATCATCTCGGGAGTAACTGCTTCATGCTTCATGGTCCCATAGACAACATGATAATACATATGACGCATTCAAATCCAACTCCTTTGATATAGTAGTTGCTTCGTGCGGATAACATGTTGTGAGTAATAATTACGAGTAACGTAAAAGAAAGAATAGACTGTCAAATGAACCAGTAGTTTTTTTTTCGCAACCGGGTTATGCGCCCGTTTTTCATTAAGAGGAAAGAAAGTTAAGCTTATACAAACCGACCACGAGACCGACCCGCAGAGGCGAGAAACCTCACACCAGTACGGAGAGAAACCTACCACCTACTGGAGTCTTAAAGTCCGATTACATGACATCACAGTGTTGCGACCAAATGTAGTGGAGGGCGGCGAGCGGCGCGTAGCCGGTAAGCGCCCAAATTTCACCCTCATGGACGACCGCCCGCACCACCTGCATGACCGAAGATGTGCGCCGTCCGAAAACTCGGTTGTTTCTCTCCTTCTAGACCGTCCAAGCGATTAGCAGCACAAGTGAGTCGAAGGGAGGCCGTGACGCTCTATCAAGACGCCCCCGTTGGCTGCTCCACCACTGGCCAAGATCCGGCTCATCCATCGGCATGAGAGATGACAGGCCAAGCTGCTCCAAGAGCTTGTACCAAACCTCACGAGAGAAGACACACCCAACGAAGAGGTGGGCGACAGTCTCTGGGGCTTGATCACACATTGCGCACACATCATCATCCTAAAGCCCATGGCGCTTACGGCGCTCGGAGGTCCAAAGGCGCCGATGCAGCGCCAACCAGAAAAACATCTTGACCCGTGGAGGAGCTCTCGCTCGCCACAGCTCCGAGGCGCCAAGAAGCTTTGTGGAACCTACAAAGAAGGCACGGTAGGTGGATGACGCAGTGTACGTTCCCGACGATGACCATTTCCAAACGAAACGATCCGGCACGAGCGGCTGCAAAGTCACAGAGCGCAGGAGATGCCAGACACGCAGGTAGTCGCATAGGACCGCTGTCGTGGCTGCTGCAGTAATGTCCCGCACCCACTGGTTGTGCACCAGAGCGTCACACACGGACCTCTTCTTCCCGGCGCGCGAGATTGCCTTGTACAGTGCCGGCGCATGGGCGCACAAAGGCCCGACAAGCAGCCAGTTGTCTGTCCAGAGCCTCGCAGAAGCACCATCCCCGACGGTCACGGACATGCTGATAAAATCCTTATGGTGTTTTTATCCATTTATCAGTTGTCAGTGACTTGAGAATGAGTGGACATAGGTTCCATGTATGACACAAGCTGAGATATCGCTCGGTTTGCACCTACAATATGTTATCAAACGTTTAAAAATCATTATCATCCTCAAAGATATGTTAAATGTTAAATCAATTGATAAAAAATAATACTTTGAACACATATAATTTGTCTATTTATCATTTAGATTTTTGGAATTTGATCATACCAAATTGGAATACTCCCTACAAAAAAGGAAAGAAAACGGAGTATGCATTAGTTAGGTCAGAAACAACGGAGATGCTATCGTGCGCACGTCCGGACGGACGCCCGTGCGTGCTAGCCCATTTTCCTGTGCCTGCTCGTTTCGCGTGCCCATACGGGGCACGCACCGTCCGAATGTTCTCCTGCGTCGTCGGACCGCACTTGAGGACCGTCTACTCGCTCAGCGATGCCCCAGCCCCCAACAGCTACAGTAAGTGGCTACGGCAAAGTGGGTCCTATTCAACATGTGCAACATCCGATCTACTTTTGCAATATTCAGATAAAACACTAGCAACATACGTCCGAAACAGCTGAAACACTTGGAACATACATCTAAAACACTTGCAAAACACTAGAGAAAACTTGAAAACACGTGTGTAACCATTGCAAACATTGCAACATGCAGATGAAAACACTTGCAACATATGTATGAAAACACTTGAGTTGCATATATATGCAACATCCAGATCTACTTTTGCAACATCCAGATGACACACTTGGAACATACGTCTGAAACAGATGAAACATTTGGAATATGCACTTGAAATATACGTGTATAGCCATTGCAACATATGCAACATCCTGATCTATTTTTGTAAACATCTAAAACACTTGCAGCATACCTCTGAAACATTTAAAACATACGCTTACAACATGCGCTTTCAGTGAATGTCACCTTGCCGCCTGGATGAATGGTGGCTCGTCATTGCGGAGCTCGACACCGGCGCGAAGGTTGGCGGCGGCTCATGGAGCTCACGACCTCGCGGAGGTCGGCGGTGGCGCATGGAGCTCGCGTCGGCACATGCAGCTTGCGACAGCGCGGAGGTTGGTGGTGGCACATGGAGCTCACTGCGGCGCAGAGGTCCGTGCGCGGGCATCTCAACAGCGGATATCTGAGAGCGCAACCATGATAGGAAACGCAACTCCAGGTGAGGGCTCGTAGTGGCGCAGGCATCTCGTCGGCGGATGAAGCGCAGCTGCGGCAAGAGCCGCAACTCTGGACAAGGGCGCACGGTGGGCGGCGCGGGCTGGGGCGTGCGGCACGCAACCAAGGCGGGGCGGGGCGGTCCGGTCCGCCCGTCCGTCCAGACGACCTGTAGGGAGCATTTCCGTAATATATATGTACAGTAAAGACAACATGTGTCTTTTTTTCTTTGTATCTGTCTATCTACTACAAAAGCTGTAACAATGGTAGGGGCACTAAGGTACGTACGGTGTTCTGTATGGATCCAACTGATGACCAAATGCATACAAATGGTAGGTAGATCGAAAAAATTAATCCGGATCGATGCATGCATGCTGCATGCATGCCATCCAGTACGTACTGGTCCTACTCCTGTAGTATGTTTGATTGTGGCATTATTACTGCGCTCATCAATAGCGTGTCATACATAACATGCACGATATTCTGCAGTGGACCAATGACCGATCGGATGTGTTTGTTTGTCTTTTGGTCACGACAGCATGCGCGCATGCACACTGGCAATGGCAAAGGGGATCGGAGAGCTCTTTCCAGGAGCGCGCGTTGCTACAGTTAGCAGCACTTTTTTTTTTTGAGAACATGCTTAGCACGTATTTCATTAAGTAGAATGCAGAAGTTTTACAAGGTTGCTAACGCATTATGACGAGTTGTCAATGCGCTAGACAACGATCAGGTTACATAAAAGGCGATTATACCAGAATATATTTTGCGACAGAGGAAAACCGAGCAGCCCACTGTACCCTGCGCCATGAGCAGCCCACAATTAGCAGCACTTCAAGGCCCTGTTCGGGTGTGCTGATAAACCGGCTGAAAAACACTGTTGGCTGATTTGTTGTGAAAGAAAAACACTATTTTAGTTAAAAAAACAAGCTAAAAAAACGGATTATAAGCCAGATGAACAGGGTGCAAGAGCCGAGACCCTCGCCCCCACCGGCCGCACTCAGGCGTCCAGGCAGCGACATCAGACGTTTGATTTTGAATGTCTGAGGTTGGATGTGCTTCTTGCCTGATCTCAGCTCCATCCTAAAGGTGGCTGCAAACCAAACACTCGCTCACTATCCTCGCTTGGCGGCGGCCCTATCGCTAGCCGTGGCATCACCCACCATCTACTTCTCTTGCTTCTTCGCCACTCTTTTCCTGACGAACACACTTTCTTCCTAACTAATTAAGTTAAGTTCACTTAATTATAAAGGAATGTAGTAAAATTGTACATATATGGTCTGTATATGTTTTTAAAGGAATGTAGTAAAATTCCTTGTACATATATGTGCTGACCATATATTTCAAAATACTCCATCCATTCTAAATTATAAATCATTTTGGTTTTCTAGTTTCTAGTATATGTATAAGTTTTGTTATACAATTAAATATGTGTATATTGTTGTGTCTAAATACATATACAATATCTATAAACAAAACTAAAATAACTTATAATTTAAAGGGATGTAACACGCATATACAGGTGATGCGACGGCCATGTATACACGTGTAGTAGGTGATAACTGACAAGGTGTACGTAATCGACCGGCGACGAGCCGACGACCACCGTACCGGAGTGACGTGACAACTGATGACAAGACAAGGTCCGCTGGCATGCTTTGCAACGGCCATATACGTCGTATGTCGTACTCCTAGGTGAGAGGGCGTTTGCCAAATTACTTAATTAGCTATGTATGTACACCGATTACTAACGTATGACGTACGTATGGGACTTGACGATACATACGGTCGGAGAATTGAAAATGAGTATTCATGACGTGTCCTCGGCCTCACGTCTGTGGTCAACGGATCGGATCTTCAATCGACGAAAAGAAGATATTCCCGGCACCCTCCATTCTAAAAACCATAGAGGTTACATCAATTTGTCTTTCGGTGATGCTTCCGTCCGTCCGGACGGACCGGACCCTCCAGCCCACGCTGCGCGCCGCGCTGCCCGTCACGCAGCCACCCCTTCGCTTCCCACCTTCTATCAAACCACCGCCAGAGTGAGCCGCTAGCGAGCGTTGAGAGACCGCTGCCAGGGTCAAATACAGATAGGGTGAAGCTCCACGTGGCGGGTTGCGTGAGATCTACGCGCGCCCCCCGTCCGGACTCGCACCTCCTGTCGTGGTCTTGCTCCATCTGCTGGCGAGTTGCCCGCGCCGGAGCTCCGCGCTGCTGCAAGCTCTATGCGCCGTCGCCGACCTCCGCGGCAGCGTCGAGTGAGCTCTGTAACGATGAGCCTCAATTCGTTCCTGCAGCAAGGTGACATTGCGCTGAAAGCGCATGTTGTAAGAGTATATTTCAAGTATTTTAGATGTTTTAAAGGTATATTGTAAGTGTTTTATATCAATATTGCAAAAACTAGATCGGGATGTTGCACATGTTGCAATAGATATACATATATGTTTCAAGTGTAGGTTCTAAATGTTTCATTGGTTTTAGACGTATGTTGCAACTGTTTTATCTGGATGTTGCAAAAGTAGATCTGAATGTTGCATATTATATGCAAGTGTTTTTTCATCCGGATGTTTGCAATGTTTGCATTGGCTACACACATGGTTTCGAATTTCTTTTGGTGTTTTGCAAGTGTTTTAGGCGTATGTTGCAAGTGTTTTAGCTGTTTTGGATGTATGTTGCAAGTGTTTCATTTAAATGTTACAAAAGTAGATCGAATGCTGCACATGTTGAATGAGACCCAACTTGCCGCAGCTGCCGCTGGGCGCCGCCTAGCGGGCGCAGACGGTCCCTGCGTGCGGTCGGGCAGCGCGGGAGACATCCAGATGGTGCAAGCCCGTGTGGGCGCGCGAAACGAGGAGGCACAAGAAACGGGGTGCATGGAAACGGTCCAGGAGGCGTAGGCGTCTGGGCGCCTCGTTCGTCCGGATATCCGGGCACTAGCAAACATGTTTGTCTTTAAGTCAATTTTTCTTTAACTAAATTTATAAAAGAACGCAGTAATTTCTTCAATATCATTCTATTTTTATTGAATCATTTATGTAATTTGTCTTCGCAATGCTTTTATTTGAATTTATAGACGTTAATATATTTTTTTTTCTAAAATTTTTATAGAGTTAGAGAAGTTTGATTTAGAACAAAGTTGATAAAGTTAGAGAAGTTTGACAAAAACAAACGCCTTCTAATTGTTGAAACCGAATAAATTTAATCCTCTAGGTGATTTTCTATTTTCTAAAAATAATTAAAAATTGAGTTGATCTCTTAAAGATCATAATAATGAGATTATTTTATTAAACTAGAAAACATGAAACTAGTAGTACTAAAATATATGATAGTGCTAAGTGCATTCCGATATATAACTAGCCCATGGACACATACTCACTGCATAAGTTAGCAGTTTTAAGAGACATAGACCTTGTTTAGATGGCGTGAAAAGTTAAAAACTTTTCAAGATTCCTCATCACATCAAATCTTTACACGTATACATGTAGCATTAAATATAGATAAAAAAATAACTAATTGCACAATTTGTCTGTAATTTAGGAGACGAATCTTTTGAGCCTACTTCGACCATGGTAGGATAATAATTACCAAATACAAACGAAAGTGCTACATCACTTTTCTGACAATTTTTTTGCCATCTAAACGAGGTCATAATTAATTTACGGGTGAAAAAAGTATCAGAACCGGCATAAGTACGTGATTTTTCTTTTTTTCTCTCTCTTTTTCCTTTTTCCTTTTGATTTTGCTGAAGAGTAAAGGAAGCTTGCGCATAGCGCTACTCCTTTTTTTATTTATTTATCATGACGTGATGATGTTTTGGCCGTGACGTACGTATGCAACATAGCCCTTTTTAATGTCGATCACTAGTACTCTCTTAGTGTTGAAGGGATGAAAAGACGACATAGCACTACCTATCTAGAAGAAATAATGGAAGGAGCATATATAGGGATGCAAAGAGCATTTATGAATGTCGTTTCTCTCCATGGAGGCATCGTTGATGAGAACTCTCCCTAATCCCTCAAGCTAGCTCTTTGCTTGTTTGTGTGGCGTGTTTGGTGGTTTACCAGGTTGTTTTATTGTGGTATTGTCAAGCTGTCGCTTATACTGTGAGTTTTTGTTTTTGGAGTATGTTGTTGCTCTTCTTCTCTATTAATATATGCTTGGTGATTTTCTCGTCCGTGGCTTTTCAAAAAAAAGGAGCATATATGTATATGCAGTGATGATGCATGGGTGGCCAATGCCAATTTGATTCCCATTCCATGAACGAGGAGTCATCGATCGCAGTTGTCACAAATAGTTTATATGATCAATAAACATTACCGAGTGTTGGAAGATAGATGAATGGTCATCACATGAAACCACCAGCCATTGCCTGCAAAACAGAAGCCTGAATGGCCATCATATCATCCTTGGCACTTGACGGGCTTGCCTCCCCTCGTCCTGCAGCCACACATGCTTGTGTGTTTTTCTGTAAAAATTATCAAATATAAACAGATTTGATTTGAAGCAGCCCCCCATAAAAGCAGCAGCAGGCCCAAATAAAAGCAGCAACAGGCCCCCATGCCACAGCCTGCTGGGCCTTAATAATTAGTTGAACGCCGCCCACTGGAGTGGAGTGGAGGTGAAGTGAATGAAGGCCACAGAAAGGAGGATTCAGGCAATCAGGCCTTGTTTAGATGCCACTAAAATTTCAAATTTTTACACTCTTCATCGCATCGAATCTTTAGACACATGCATGGAGCATTAAATATAGATGAAAAAATAACTAATTGCACAGTTTGGTTGTAAATCACAAGACAAATCTTTTGAGCTAAATTAGTCTATGATTGGACACTAATTGTCAAATACAAACGAAAATGCTATAGTAACCGAATTCCAAATTTTTTTACATCTAAACACGCCCTCAGTCACAAATGTCCAGCAGATCCTGGCTTCAAGTGCTCAACTCAGCTCAGCAGAGACGGAAGCTGCACCTGCAGCCTGCACGCATGGATCGGAATGGAGTAGAATTGCTGCTGCATTGCATACACCTACGATCTGTATCATTCTATCTGGTGAATGGTGATGAAGCTAGCCGTGCCGTGCCATGTGGCTGCACTGTTAATTAAGCCACACACATGCCAGGGTGGGGTGCTTGCACAGCTGCACTATTAATTAATTAATATAAGCATCGCAGTACATCCAGAACTTAGGCACTAACAGATTCAAACAAGCACGTATACACTAATACACTTGCAGCTAGCCACGTAGGCTCACAACTCACAACGACTAGCACTTCTGCTTAATGAAACACGTGTCGCAATGACAGGCTCGCAAAAAAAAAAGCTCACAACGACTAGCTTAGTATGTAGTTTGTTCAGTGCAATTATCGAGACCTAAATTTTAAAAGACAAAAGGAAATTACAGACATCTCCCCTCATATACGCTTTCTAGTTTCTATGTGGACATCGTGTCAATGCTCTACGTTTCTTGATTGGCTGAGAAGAGGCGCCTGATCAGACTCATCTGATTTTCCAGCTACACTGATGCTCTCATCGGATCATTCAATTCAACACTGAACAAGACACCTGGCTCGTTGACGGGCCAGCGAGATCATCAGGTACATTTGAAGCTCCCTGGTAAATTTTTTGACAGCCACCGTACCTCTCTGCATTCTCTTCTCTGATCCTGGCAACAGAACAGATTATACCTGGCCTGGCCTGGCCTGCCCAGCGTCTCAGCCTCATACCGGCCATCGCTGCTCAGTTGGTCACTTGGTCTCGAATTCCCAGCTTGGCACGAGGGGGAAACTCAACCCTGATCAAAACTTTCAGGCAACTTAATAATGCTTGCCTCTCCTCTTGAGAAGAATCGTTATGTTTACTATATATCTCTGTGCAGTATGTATTCGCTGTCATGATTCTTCTCGTCTTCATCTCGGCTGCTGCAGTCTGCAGATACATGATTTTTTTTTCTCTCATCAAGACGTCGACCAAGTTGCTTATATTTTCCTTTTCTTGCATTCTGCTCACAGGGTTTCCATCTGACAAAGGACATCAAAGAAGGACTTGTTCAGACTTCGTCGCTGTTACCTGGAAAAATGATCTCTCTGATTTTGTGTCCACGACCTGATCGACAAGACAAGCGGGACATCTTAAACACGTGGCAGCTGGTTTGCTGATTGCTTTTAAAGTTTTACCGACTGGTGGCCCTCATCAACGGGGTTCTCAAGGTTGTGGGCAATGGTACAAGCCCTTCAGTGACTAAATCAACTATCTGTATTGAATATAAGTAGCTGTACGTTTAATAGATATTCTCGGTCAAAGAAAAAGAGAGAATATAGTAACATACAATCCAAATGCTTTATATAGTAACATACAACTACTTATTCAATACAGAGAGTGCCGAGAGAGTTCTCAAACAGCACACAATCCAAATGGTTTATATAGTAACATATATAGACAGCAAGAGCTTAAGAGAGCAACACATGTCACGCTGGGGTGCTTGCATAGCTGCACTACTAAGCTTCACAAACTCAGCACTCGGCTAGTAACAGATTCAAACAAACATATACACGACACCAAAAAGGGGGAAAAGAGCAATCACAGATCACGTCTCGTGTATGTAGATTTTATACGTGCACATCGTGCCAATGCCTTCCGTTCCCCTGAATCGATTGCCTGGGGAGAGAAGTCATTGCCAGATTCATGGAGCTTGGAAATACCGTCCATGGTGTCTCCACCCAAAATTGGAGACACCTGGGCCAGCGAGGTGGTCGACGGGGCGGAGAGAACATGAGGTAGGTTTGAAGTTCTTGCGATCACTTTTCCTAGAGATCGTGTTAAAGTTTTACCTTTCTTGTGGTTGTGGACGTACTCCAGCTCCTGCTTCAGGTCTCTGAGTAACTCTCCCATCGATGGCCGCTCCTTACTATCTTGCGCCAGGCACTTCAACACGATGCTGCTAAATATCATCAGTGAACGTGGGTGGATTGTGCCTGAAATTTTCTGATCAACGATTTCTTCCACCCGATCTTCCTCCAGCATCTTCTTCCCCAGACATACCAAGTTCACATCCCCGCTCGAACGTTTAGGGTCAATCACAGGTCTGCCACATAGGACCTCAAGCAAGACAGCACCAAAAGAGTAAACGTCAGACTTCTGGGTCAGCTTCTGGGTTTGGAAATATTCAGGGTCAAGATACCCGAAGCTGCCCTTCACTTGAGTGATGACATGAGTTTGGTCCAACTCAGGACCATACTTTGATATCCCAAAGTCACCTACCTTGGCGCAGAGTTTCCCATCAACAACGTCAAGCAAGATGTTTTCAGACTTGACGTCCCGGTGGATAATGCCATTTGGAGAACTAGTATGGAGATAGTGCAGTCCCTTCGCTGCTCCCACACAAACCTCCAAACGCTCCTCCCAACTGAGCGGGGGTTTATCAGAGCCGTAGAGATGGCTCTTTAGAGTCCCTTTTTCAATGTACTCATAAACCAAGATCATTTCATTCTTTTCATCACAATACCCAACCAGAGAAACCAAATTGGGGTGGCTCAGCTTTGGCAATAGTTCAATCTCCACTTGGAACTCCTTCTGACCTTGTGAAGAATCCGGATTCTTTCGTTTCACAGCAACCTTGATCCCAGCATCCTTCAACATTCCCTTGTAAACCTTTCCAAAACCTCCACTTCCAATGACGTGTTTCTCATCAAACTTGTTTGTCGCTTGTTGGATCTCAGAAAATGGAATAAATCCTGTCTTTGAGCACTGAATTTTTGGACCCTTTCCCTTTTGCCCAGCTCCGAGGATCCAATTGTAAGCCATAATGTTAACCTGCGTTAAGTTATGTGATGCTAACCTGAGTTAAAGTATGATTCCAATGCTGAGGCGAGATTAGTAAAAACAGAAGATGGCCTATACTATTTTTTTTGTGAACAAAAGATGGCCTATACTAGGTTAAGGGCCGCAAGGATAGTGTTGAATAAAAGTAACATACTGGACCTTACTATTATCAACTATGCAAGGGCTTGTGTTTTAGCAATGGCAGATAGTTAGAAGGTAATCTGGAGTGAACATTCTGAAGGTAATGGCCTACAGATAGAGTGAGGACTATAGCTGCAGAGAAAGTGTATGATAATCACAACGAACAGCACACAAGAATCCAGGGACAATTGAACTCTGACAATTTTCATCGCTCAATATTTGACAACCTGATATAAGCTTGTATGCCAATTTTTCGCTCAGCGACCATGATGTTGGCAAACCCAAGGCTGTGTTTAGAGACTTCAGCAGAAGTCTCCTAACCTAGAGAGGATTACTGTGAAAATTTTGTAGATAGGATTGCATTTGTTTTCATCTACTATGATTGTGCGAGGGCTTTGAAGCAAGCCAAAATGTGCATAAACAGTTGAAAGAATATCACTCGAATTTGAAAAAAAATATCACTCGAACGCTCCAGAGACGATAAAGTGGAAGGGCAACCTAATCTAGCTCAAAAAAAAATCTTCATAGCTAGGTTTATCTTCTAAGCAGGGTAAGTTTTAATCAGAAGTAGCATAAGTATTGTTATGCTGTTCTAGTCCTTTGATATGGACTATTCACCAAAAAAAATCCTATGATATGTACAATATAATTTCCAGTTGATATGAATAGATATATATATGTACGGCGTGATGTTTTTTTGTATCTGTGTTCGTTTTTAGTTAATAACTGACATGTTTCTAGTCTTACAAGCGAGGCAAATATAAATTATGTTTGGCATGATTTGGGCTACCACTGAAGCACTTAGGTTTCATGTATCCAGGTTATATAAACTTATGCAGGAGTAAAAGAGAGAAAAATATCAACATGTGAATAGTAACAGGTTGTGGCCAGGTTACACCTTGCAAACTTGCAACCCGTTACTCTTTTTTTAATACTAATTTGTTATATAATAACAATAAATAAAAAATGTTATTTATTTATTATTATTATTATTAATCTATTATTATTATTATTATTACTACTACTACTACTATTATTATTGTCCATACACAAGTTTGTGTTTAACTTCAAATTTTACAAGATGAGGATGATACTGATAGATGATAAATGTTTGCATGATCTTTCTATTATTATTGTGGCTCAATTTTCATGTACTTTTAGGCGTGAGCGTGATACTCTGTAACCCCCGCCAGAACCACAAAAACAGTAGACCCAGCCCGTACCCCAAGAAGAATACAAGGTCCAGTTTCACTCACCAGCAGGAGAAAACGCAGATCCGAGTCCGGCCGGGCGGATCTACCGTGTCGTAGTTGTAGTCCAGCCGTCTCCCTCGCACACCTGGAACGGGGCCTCCCCACCGAAAGACAAATGCGAGGTCGCCGGCGCTGACGAAGGGTAGCAGATGAGAGAGATTCAGAGAAAGCGATGAAGCGAGCAGAGCAGCAGGCGACGAACACGCCGACCCTTTTGTTGGGTTTTGGCAAGACAGAGGAATTGAGGACAACCGCGACCCGCGAGCGCGTCCTGGTGGTGCACTGAGGCTTTTGACCTGGTGGTGCACTGGTGATTTTTAGGGTTGCTTAAGCAACACACCGATGAGGCCCGCGCATGGCTGTTGACCACGGGCTATACAAGACGAGCGTCAAGTTGTATGTGAACCACGTGACTAGTGACTACCCTGTTTTCCAACAAAAAAAAAATCCCACGTGACTGCACGAATCTTGAACACAAAACCTATATCACCTGGAGCGAATCCAAACCCCATAGATGAAGCTGAGAAAGATGACCAGTTGGATGGCGCTAAAAGCACAAATTCAGGCTTCCGTGGACAATTCGAGCCAGCAGTGGAATCTTTTCAGGTTTTGCTTGCCCAGGCGCCCACCCTGTGATTGCCTCTACTTCTAATCTTCTATAGTAAGCACATCAAGCCTACAGCTATGCAATTCCTACTGTCTAAAACTGTACAACGATCCAACAAATTAATGATCTGAGGACACAAACACACGTGGTAACTAAATTGTACTAATTAATGATGATCGGCTACGCAGACAACCTCACATAGCCATTATTTGTGCACGTACCAATGACAAAAAAACAATAAATAAGCATCATAGCAAACATAAAGTTAACAAATCATCAAAGATTCATAGGTACAAGTAGAATAATATCTCCTGCTCTGCTCTTCAGGATTGACAACAATTAATACAGACACAAACTAATCCAACAAGATGTTAGTTTTAGTTTCAAAAAAAAATGGATGTTAGTTTTTACAGGCTCATCATCTACATTCTACAGACTACAGCACAGGACAGGGCACACAGGGGGTGTTTAGTTCCCAAAATTTTTCAAGATTCCCCGTTACATCGAATGTTTGGACACATGTATGGAGTATTAAATGTAGATGAAAATAAAAACTAATTACACAGTTTGATAGAAAACCACGAGACGAATCTTTTGAGTCTAATTAGTCTATGATTGAACACTAATTGACAAATACAAACGAAAGTGCTACAGTAGCCAAAACCAAAAATTTCCGCGAACTAAACACCCAGAGGCGTTTTTACTGGCAACAGTACACAACAAAGAATGGTACTGTACAGGGCAATGGGGGGAAGAATGGTACAGACACAAAGGATGGTACAGTACAAAGCAAGTAAGCAAGCAAGCAAGAAATTCATCGACGGACGCCGCAGACGCTGCCTCAGGAGTGCTGGTGCTGCGGCGGCACGCCAGGACGCGGCCGTATTGGTGCTGCAGGCGCGCGCTCTGAGCTCCATGCAACGGACGACCTCCGCGCGGCAGGCGTCGATGCGGTAGAACATCGCGCGCACCTGCCGCTCCATCGGCGCGGGGCCGTCGTCGAGCGCCCGGCACGCTCCGTCACGTCCCGCGCGCGCTCCTCGCCCACGATCCCCTGCTGCTGCACCTCTCCTCCCCCTCTTCCTCGGAGATCTCCTCGAGCACGCTATTGAGTTCGCGCGCGCGGCGGCGCGCTCCACGGCCTGCATTTCCGCGAAGAGCCTGCCGTGGCCGTTGAACCGGAGCAAGATCCCTTCTTTTCCTTACACCTCTACTCCTCCGTGATCCGCTCCTAGAGTGCGGACATGGGCGACGCCCACCCACACCCACCCACTGCGCCTTCTTGGGCGGCGCGATGGGGGTTTCATGGCCGCGAACGCCCGGTCCTGGCACGGCACCGTGCCGACCAGCGCCTACATGACGAAGACGAGGACGGAGTTCATGGCGTAGAGCGCCAGGCTGAGCCCGCAGCCCGTGCCTGCGAGGTGCGTCGCCGTGGCGGCCCGCGGACCAGTTCTTGGAGCTGAAGGAGGGCGCACGCAGGGTGCGTGAAGAGGAAGAGGGAGCGAAGCCGGCGCAGGCCTTGGCGGAGGCGGCGCGAGGAGGCAGGACGGGCTGAGAGAGAGAGACGGGCGTCTCGAACGTGCGGGAGCGCGGCGAACCACACGGACTCCCGGAGGCAATTGGCCTTGTGCTCCTGTGATTTACCGGCTACACTTGTCCATTGGCTGATGAACAAATGTCATGTTAGCAAGCTAGAAAACCGATTTAGGCTCACCCAAAAAAAACTGTACCTATCAGTATTTGGAAAGCCGATAGATAAGCTTAATGGAAAGCCGATGATGGTCTGACACGTTGGCTCCCCATTTACCAATTAGCCATGTTATTTTTGTAATGTTCTGTAATTAGCATCTAGATTTACAATTACATCCTCATTAAATAAATATTATTATATTTCAAAAAACAATCTACCTACTCAGCCCTGCTCAACCTCATACCTCTGGTCATCGCTGATCAGTTGGTCTCGAATTTCCAGCTTGGCAGGAGGAGGGAACTTAACCCTGATCAAATATGCGATTGTACCTGAGAACAATCTCAACATAAGCTAAATATCATACCCTCAACAGTACCATAAGACCAAATATAATTGCTCAACATATAAGCTAAATATGGGATTTGTTGAAGTTCTTTAGGATCACTAGGTGCATAGATCAGTGGGTACAACTTCTTGTTTTCGAAAGACATGTAGATGAACCTAATACAATGATGAGATCTAGAAGAATAGATAAGAGAGTGAGGCACGGGTATGGCTGACCATCGATTGTTGGCAGAGAGGCTCGCGGTAGCCATGTCGGTGTCGAAGTCGTACGCAGTGCAGAGGCACCGGTGGAGCTTCCCATCGCCTTCAGCGCTATGTCTGGATCGGATTAGGGTTAGGTGGGGTCACTATGAGCGGCGGCGAACCTCGTACTAAGTGCCACTGGCCCCCACCTCATCTTTATAGCGCTGCGCGATAGGGGCCCACCAGCCATCTATGGGCTGGCACCCCCGATCAGGGCGCAAGTCAAGGGCCCAGTTGGCCGTTGGGCCAACTGGTGGAGATCAATTCCAACATTCTCCCCCTTGATCTCATCTTATACTTTTAACTTTAAACTTTGACTTTAATTGCTTTCACTTTTATTTGTTCCATCACAAATCAGTGTATAGAGCATGCCTCATCGTCACGATCAGTCGCCGATAGATTTAACAGCTACAATACACATCTCTGATCTGAAACAGATTCTTCAACTTTGGGCCCTTTATTGTCCAGAAATCATAGGCTATACCATAGACCCATGTCGACTGTGTGTTCTCTGAACACACTGGGTGGTAAGCCTTTAGTAAGCGGATCCGCAAGCACTTGCTTGTCACTTTTATGTTCAATACTTTTAGTATGATTCCGGACTTTCTCCTTAACAACGTATAACTTTAATGTCAATGTGTTTGGCAGCACACTTGACTCGTTGTCATAGGAGCAAAACTACTTAAATGGTTATTGCTGTTGACAACCATTATCAATTCCGGGTACAAGTTCCTTAACTATTTTGCCTGTCCCTCAGCCTCATATCATGCTATATTACAACTTTACATCACTGATGATACTAGAACTATTTCTTTTGGAGCTTTTCCACAATAAAACTCCAACTGCGAGTATTAGCTACTATGTGGGTTTCACTAAACATCTCGCCAAAATATAACATTTGTACCCACAACTACTTGAGAGTACTTGTTCTTTCTTTCTTAGCATGAGGTCGACATTTTAACTCCATTCCAGTGATCTATATCTGGACTGGACTTTTGCCAAAACAACCCGGATACGTAAACTGTGTCAGGGCAAGGTCTTATCTTTGTACTCATTAAGCTTTTAACAGCCGAAGCATATAGGACGTCCATCTATAACAATCTTACATTCCTTTTGGAACATTAAAGTTCTCAAAACTATTACCCTGACCATGAGAACAGGCGTAGGTTTACCCGCATAGGTACTTTATTTCTTTAGAAACTTTTCTTAGCATGCCTATGCGATAGTCATAATACCCCTTTTCTTCTATCTCAGTGAATTTCAATTCTTTTAACGAGATACATTTCACCGAGAATTTTCTCATTGAAGCTTGAGGACAAGAACTTCTTCTCATGCAGTAGATTGACATCACCATTAACCATTAAGGTGTCAACCACACAAGATTAGGAAATGAATTTCCCCTTCTATAACTTTGTACATACGCAATTGTCCTCTCATTATCTTTAACCCAAAATTTCTAATTGACTCTTCAACTTTAAATGCCACTGTCTAGATATTTGTTCCATTCCATAAGAGATTTCTACAGGTGGCATCCCTTACATTCTTTTCTTTTCATGACAAAACCTCTAGGTTGTGCCACGTAATCATTTTCATACAAATCCCATTGGGAAATGTTATCTTTTCTTTCATCTGATGTAACTCAGATCTTGATGTGCCACTAGCACTCATTGTAATCTATTCATTCGCTTCACGCAAAAAACTTTTGATTCAAGTCGCGCTCCACATCTTTACATATTTTCTTTGGAGTCACATTTTGTCTTGTAGACTCATTATAGCCTACTGTTTTGGCTCCTTAGGAATTTATTCTAGATCCCAAAGTATTATTGGTATTATCGATTTTATTTCATCTTTCTTTGCTTCTTGCCACTTGGACGAGTGAACGCCTCTCATGGCTTCTTCAAATTAGGTGGGATTACCCTCCATTTGAATTTCACTAATATAGACTTTATAATCGTCAGAAGTATCTGATTTTCTTATTCTTTGAGACTTTCTGGGGCCTTAGCTACTAGCATTTCTTGACCTTTATTGCCAAAAGACAATTGATTCTATAAGGTCCTGTATAACAAGATCCTTGTTTACATTATTCATCCTCCTTGCGGAGTCAGGTTTCTTTGTACCATGCTCCCCCAGATTGTCCCATCTTTAATTTTCTTATTTTGGGTTCAATCTGCTAAAACTCATATGGTGCATTTAGCACCGCCTTTAAAACTCTGAACACGTCCAGTATAAATACTGGCTGACTATGCTATCTTTCTATTGGAACTTTAAAAGGTCCATGAATTTAGCTATATCTTTACTTTAGGGGTATCGTTATTATGACCGTCTTACTCCCCCGACGATCACATTCATCTTTTATAGATCACTTTAGTATGCATCGCATTGTCTGAATTATGGGGAAATATCTTTCTTAAAACTTTCTTAATTGATCTCACCTTTCTCCCCCTCGAAATGTGGTACGAACTTTTCTACCACAATTTCGAAAACTATTCAGAACTCAAAACTATTCTGAACTCCTGTGAATGAGGAAACTTTGATTACTTTCTTCATCCACATGATTACATCATGCAAATGAAATTATTTCTTAATTCATTGGGAGTACTTTTTCCTCATTTCACTTCAAGAACTTAACATAGTCTTTTATCATTAATACTTTCGCAAGTCACGCTTGCATGTCATTCTTATCTTGAGGTTCGTCTGTAACTCTCTGTTCTCCTTAAACTTATACTAGGATAGCATAAGAGCTACCCTAATCTTTCTCCCTGTACGGGATACGCTCAAAGCACATGAGTCATCACAACTTTCCCCCGCCATGCAGGATAAATACTATGTCAAATTTCTCCCGCCATGCGGGTATTTTTTCTCAAACTTTTCCCGTCATACGGGTACTGTCACAAACTTTTCCCGCCATGCGAGATAATTTTCTTGAAGGGACATTAAAAGTCAATATCGTCTCATATTCAATCAACAAATTTAGAAGTAAATCCAAAAACTCTTTAACACATATGCTTAATCCGACGTTGGTCAAATTAAACATGCATGTCACTTATTACATTTCAAATCATAATGATTAAGTCTAAAATTATATTACTTATTACATCTTTTAACACGAGGATAAAACTAAAACTAAAGCTCTTATTTCTCTATTTCTTTCTTGGATCAATATCCTGGAATTCTATCTTTTGAAGTCATTCTTTAAAAAGACCGTAGTCCCTTTCACAATGGTCTTCTTTCTGCAAAAATTGCACTTTTATCTTCTGAGTCACAAGTACCCAGCTCATTTCCTTTTCACCCTTCAAGAATAAAGGCATGAAGTTCTTGTCTGAAAACATTAAAACATTAATCAATAATCAACAATAATAAGCATGAAAATAACCCTACATTGGTCTGGTTAAAGACATGCACATTAAACTTTTAAATCTTTATGTTCTATTCTATATCACCGTTGGGCAGAAATAGAATAAAACAGCATTCCTCTTATACATAAATTCCACATTACCGTTGGGCAGAAATGGAATTAACATATGAAAACTCAATTATTTTATAACCCTCTTCAAAATTAAATTCTCCCGTTGGTTCGAATTTAATTATAAAGATCGTCATCATCATTGCAGCGGAAACATGAAAATACATTACATTCTGCTCGCTCTGGAGCATCTATTGTCTCTCTTATCTATTCTCTGAAAATTGGTCACTTTGATGCAAAATTCATCAGAGATTTAAACTTTAAACATAAAACTCATAGAATTATAATATTGTTATCATCAACGTTGGTCAGAAAACAACAATATCATAATTTTCTTTAAACATAAACTCTTAAATAAATTTATAATATTGCTATCATCAACGTTGGTCAGAAAATAACAATATTATAATTTATCTTGTCTGTAAACTAATTATGCCTTTTCGTTGGTTCCAACTTTAACCAGGGAGTTAACTTTTCATTATCATTTACTGAATAATTACAATTGCTCTTCAAATTAAATCCTCTCGTTGGATCGGATTTAATGAGAAGACAATAAAACTTTTCTTTACAGCGGAAATATGACAAAATTCTTTTTCAGAAGCATCATTTTGTATTTTTCTTTTCTCTAAACAAATTATCAAAAAGTTTGAATAGAGATAATCATTCAATCTTAACAAAAAAAACATTCATAAAATGCTTCTGAAAAAATATATATAAATAAATTCTCAAGTTTTCTGTGCTTTTAGGCCCGAAGCCTGCTTGCCCGAAGGCCTGCCGCGGCCCAAGATGGCCCTTTTGGCGTCTGCGCCTTGCCCTTTTTCCCTCGGCCCAGAGGCCAGTATGCTCGCGTGCGGCCCAACCCGCGGCCCAGCGCGATCGGCAGCCCAGCAGGCCGGCCTCGCTCGATTTCGTGGTCCAGCCACACAATAGGCCCATGGCCAAAACCGCGTGCTGCTCTGCCCGCGTCCCAGGCCTCAACCTGGGCCTGGGCCGGGATTTCTCCATCCCGCCTGGGCCAGGAGCCGGCCCGATCAATCACAGCCGTCCGTCTCAATCGGACGGTTCCCCTTCGATCTCGCTGGATCAAAACAGCGCCGTCGGCCTGCAGCACTGAAACCCTAACTCCCATTCTATCTTCACCGTTCTCTCTCTTCCACCAAAAGGTCGACACGGCGGCGGGCCTGGTGACCTCCGACGCCGGTGAGGAAAAGGGCCGACGGCTCGTGTCCGGTCAAGCTCCCCTTGCCGTTTCCTTTCTGTGCTCCCTCCCCCCCACTCTCTTAGCCGCACCGTGTAGAAGCGGTTGCCGGCCATGACGACCGGAGGAGAAGAACGGCGCCGCCGTGGGCCCTCTCGCCGGCGCGCGCGCTCCACGAAGGTAGAGCGCGCCGCCGTCGAGCGGCCCCGCGTCGGCGCCTTAGCCCGTGCGAGCGCCTCAGCGCCGGTGAGGATGGCTCCGCCGCAGCAGATCCGCATCCCCTTTCTTTTTTCTCTCTCCCCGCTTTTCTCGCACACACAGCCACCGTCGTCCCCATGGAGACAGCGCCGGAGACGAGCTCGCGACAGAGAAGTTTGTGGCGCAGGCGGCGGGCCCACTCCCTGGCGTGTGCGTTCCCGGGGAAAGCGCGCCATCATCGAGCGGCTCCGCGTCGGCGCCCTGTGCCCTCGTGCGGCCGCCCTTCTTCTCTGAGCCCGAGCCAATGGCTCGGCTCCATCTTTCACTTTTCCAGTTAGGGTTACGGTTCGGTGAAAACCAAAACAAATCGAATCCTCTGTATCTATTTTCTTTCGCTTTCTTTTCTTTTCTACCCAAAATAGATCTACGTGCTAGCCCGACCTGGCTCCGGTACCATTGTTGAAGTTCTTTAGGATCACTAGGTGCATAGATCAGTGGGTACAACTTCTTGTTTTCGAAAGACATGTAGATGAACCTAATACAATGATGAGATCTAGAAGAATAGATAAGAGAGTGAGGCACGGGTATGGCTGACCATCGATTGTTGGCAGAGAGGCTCGCGGTAGCCATGTCGGTGTCGAAGTCGTACGCAGTGCAGAGGCACCGGTGGAGCTTCCCATCGCCTTCAGCGCTATGTCTGGATCGGATTAGGGTTAGGTGGGGTCACTATGAGCGGCGGCGAACCTCGTACTAAGTGCCACTGGCCCCCACCTCATCTTTATAGCGCTGCGCGATAGGGGCCCACCAGCCATCTATGGGCTGGCACCCCCGATCAGGGCGCAAGTCAAGGGCCCAGTTGGCCGTTGGGCCAACTGGTGGAGATCAATTCCAACAGGATTGTCTCATCCAAACTATCTCTTCAATCTCTATGCTTATGAAGTTTCTCCATCTTTCACATATCATACCCTCAAATACAAACTCATTCAATGCGACATTGGCAACTTGAAATATCGGGAAATAACGGTGGAGTATCGGAAACTAAATCTTTTAATTTTTAGTCATATTTTTCCGATACTTCTTGATATCGTAACCGAAAGTATCGGAAAGTGTCGGGAAGTATCGGATATGGGTACGTCACTCTTCTTGAAGTATTGGTGAAACATAGGTGCTCATCAGTCATCAAGTTTCTCAAGTTTGTGGGCATGGTTAAATTGATCGATTTGTTTTGATCAGGTAAGGATGATCGCTAGAGGATGTTTATATTAAATAGAATCAAAAGTCCTCCTTTGGACTTTGGGTGATGCACCTTTTGCGGGACGCTTAGAAATGATTCACATGATATTTTTTGGTTGTATGATATGTGAAGAGGATGCGATTGTTCTCATCATTCTGTCGCATAGATACAGGACGTAGGAATTTCTCTTATGTTTCATCATTGTGTGTCGTTACAGTTGTTATTATCTGAGAACTCAGATTTTGATTCCAAGGGTACCAAAAATTCGCTTTTATTGACTTTTTACATTCGTGATAGAACTGGTGTCACGTGATAGAACTGGTGTCAATGTGTAGTTCTGACAATTCACACAATAGGCTTGAAGATAATCACATCCAGATATTTCTAAGCATGTCATCACCTGCCAAGACATACATGAAAATGGTACTAACATACTGTATATAGACCGCAAGGGCCGAAGAAAGCAACACATGTCAGACTATGTGGTGCTTGCATAGCTGCAGTATTTAAGGTTCACAGATCCGGCACATTTAGTCAGCAACAAATTCAAACAAGCACCGCGTAGGTTCACAAATTACAATGGCGGTAGTTCAGTGCAATTATCGACCACAAAACAAGACAAGATGAATTTACAGATCATCTCTCTCGTAAACTTTACCTAGAGATCGTGTCATGATGAGACCCATGTGAGTTTCCATCTTCATTGATGCTCTCAAGGATGCTCTGGAGCTCCACACGACCGTTCATGGTGTTGCCACGAGACCTTCGGGACCCTGCGCTCGTCGACGGGGCGGAAGGATCATGACGTACGTTTGAAGTTCTCTCGTAAGCATTACCTTCAGATCGTGTCAAAGCTTTGCCATTCCTTGGCCTGATTGGCGGAGAAGAGACGTCATGATCAGACTCATCTGAGTTTCCAGCTGCTGTGATGCTCTCGCTCCCAGTATGGACGTACTTCAGCTCCTGTTCCAGGTCTCCGAGTAATTCTCCGATTGATGGCCTCTCCTTACTATCTTGTGCCAGGCACTTCAACACAATGCTGCCAAATATCATCAGAGAATGTGGGTGGATTGTGCCAGAAATTTTCTGATCAACGATTTCTTCCACCCGTCCCTCCTCCAGTATTTTCTTTCCCCAGTATACCAAGTTGACATCCCCACCCACACTGGCGGAGCCAAGGCTCGGCCACCCCGGGCCATTGGCCGGGCTCCCCCCGGTACTTGCCCTTTAGGCCCAAAGGCCCAGTACAGAGGAAAAGCCTACCGCTGAGGGGCGCCGCTGCAGCTTTGGCTCCAAAGTGTCACGCAGCGCAAGCGCTCGAGGGCAGCGGCAGCAGACACGCGGTACCAAGGAGGCGCCATTACTCCATGGCGGGGAGGTCGAAGCAACGCTCTATGTGCCAACCACAACCCCAATCGGATCCCAGGTCAGCCCCAATCCTCCTTCATTATCTCTATGTCCTTCCTCTTTTCCAATCCCAAACCCCAAACGAAGCTGATGGATTTGCCCAATTGATCTCCCCTTGCTACTGCTTCTAGTGACAGAAACTGCGGCTAGCGGTGGCCGGTGGCCGTGGTCGGAGTCCGGCGAGGCAGAGCCGGCGACTGGAGGCAGCCGCGGACAAGGCACAAGCGCCACCTGCTACCCTGCTTTATTGGACAGCAAAAATTGCAAATGGCATAGATGAGGAGGCTGAGCCAACCAGGTAATTTGACTAATTTCAGTTATGAGTTATCTAATATGCAGAGGTGAAATTTGATGGATAATCTATGACCTTGCCTTTATGAATGTATATTTCTTATATTTTTTATTTAGGGATGAGGCGTTTTTTAGTTGATAGAAGGAACTATCCTAATGCTTGTGGAAGTAATGAACCTGAAAGACATCCAAACATAGAAAAGCCACGTGAAGCTCCAGGTCATCCGGAACCAGAACCAAACATGGACAATTTCACCAGTGAGTTTGATCCTAACGAAATCTCACGTGATCTAGCTCTTAGAAAACAAATATATATGTATGCACCTGAAATTCAAGACCAATAGGAGAGCGTATATATTGAAAGGTCCATCACACAACCAACAAATATATTGAAAGATCTACGTTCAAGGGGCTTTTCTGTGGGTTGGTATAAGACATATAATTAGTTAGAATACAGTCAATCCAAAGATGCTGGTTATTGCTTTTATTGCTTCCTTTTCAAGCAGCCAGGGAGAGCACAACATTTTGATTATGATGTATCTAGGAGGTGTTTGGATCCAGTGACTAAAGTTTAGAAGGTGTCACATGAGGGTATTACATAGGATATTCGGATACTAATAAAAAAATAAATTACAGAATCTGTCAGTAATCCGCGAGATGAATTTATTAAGCCTAATTAATTCGTTGTGGCAGAATCACCTAATCTAATGCCCTCCCAAGAGTACTTGTCTTCCATTAGACACTAAGTACCTAAGGGAGAACACTAAACTAAGTGACTCCGTCGAGCACACCACAAGGGAGAACTCGAAGATCCACATTTTTACATCAGGATCACAAATGAGAGAGTAAAGCTGACAACACCCCTGTCATTGCTTATATCACTTTTAGTACAACATCAGAGTAATTCATTATGTAGTTTTAACAGCGGAATATAAAACGTTATCAGAGTTCAGCGGAAATGAAACCATTTAATGACAAGTTAAACATTAACAAGAGGTAAACATTTAACATGATGATATGGTATAAGCAGGGAGTGATAACAAGTCAATAGTATTTTCCTTCTAAACTTTTGGTGAGAGTTTTAATAAATAAACTCTACTCTGCATCGCAAAGGAAATCATCGCTAAGCCCACCAGGAGGTTTTCACACACAAGTGTCAGCTTATCCGCACCTGCCACCTGCAACAGGGTAGAACAAACCCTGAGTACTCAATTGTACTCCGCAAGACTTACCCGTCAGGAGAAAAGAAAAGACTCTAAGGATCATGCAAGGCTTTCTGGCTTGTGGGTTTCTTGTTTGCAAGAAACATCACTAAGAGGGTGTCCTTAATTTCTTACTTTTAATAGCCGTATTTTATTTCATATCCAACCTTCTAAGTAAGCACCTAGTCTATAATCAAGCAGGGTTGAGCAAACATAAACCATTTCTTTCTCTTTCAACTGCCAGTTCTTACTACGATACCAGAGCGTAGTCAAGCCGTACCGTCACGCAGAAACGGCGATTCGCGAATCAATGTGCCCAGCTGGGTGCCCCGAAAACACACGCCTCGCTTGTACCCCGGGCACAAGCGAGACCAACCCGTTCCACTCCTGTCAAAGGGTCCAGTTCCCCGTCCAAGCTCGGACTCTAAGCCCCCAACACTGCAGGGCTGGCCTCAGTATGGTGCTTAGACCTCCTCAACCCAGTATATATATAACCACCCTAAAAAGCCGGTCCGGAAAGAGCCGAAACCCACGACAGGAGAGAAACAAGTCTTCCTAGCCCCCATCCGCTAGTATATGCTCAGGACAATAAATCTGTGACTTGACCAGGGTCCATGCAACGAACGGTCCTTAATTGACACAGGCGGAACAACGCAACCAGAGCCCTGCTCTGTTGCCCAACCAGGTCCAAGTCCATCCAACCCGCTCCGCCCGGTCTCCAATTATCCATATACCTTTATATTTCATGTGATAGCATTATGATAATAGTAACAATATTATAATTCCTATCTCTCGCGAGTGACAGGCAATCACTCGACTTCTACCGGAGTCCTACAGCATAGCAATCTACACGATCCTGACATACTAGTAAGACTCATGGGATCAGGATATTTATATACAAGTGGGTTTCATTCAACTCCTGTAAACTTAATGCACAAGCAGAAATTAAAGTGCGGAAGAATAGGGGTTATGCACCGGGGCTTGCCTGGGTAAAATTTTAACCAAGTTAGCATTCCATCGCGATGACACGATCATCAAAACACCACCTTACTGCCACTTCAGACGACTCCACGATCCATCGTCGTCCCTATAATGATATATGCAGATGCAACGTAGAGACGTGAATAAACAACGGAAATCACAACGCTTAAAGTACGATTTCGATTTCTAAGCTAATGGCTAACTCTACCGACTAACGTACTAGGCCAGGTATCCACGTTGTCGGTTTAACATTATTTCCCAACGAGTGTTTAGTTATACAAACCCGAGATGTCGCATTATTCATTTTATCGATTTACTACATATCCAAACTAGGCTTGTTAATTCCCTAGCAACTAATTATTTTGGGGCTACCAAGATCACAATAAACATAAAATAATACTAGGAGCTCACTACAAGATTTCTAGAATTACTACTATCACGGATGATTCATAAAAATTCCTATAAGTTCATGTTTGATAAAATTAAACGCCTCGAAGTAATTAGAGCAAGCCTAAAAATTTTAATAACACTACGTGAACCAATTAAGCCTCTAGATAGATCCTGATTTTATGAGTCTAACCAAATCGGTTTCACCATTTTAGAACATCTACAACATGTATATTAATTACACAAGTTTACATAGAAGCTAAATTGAAAATTCTTTTTAGAAAAAAAAACAAACAGAAAGACCGGCTACACCTTCATCTCGGCGGCCCACGTGGAACGGCTGTGCGCGCAGCCGGCTGGCCCAGCAGCGGCCCAAAGCGAGGGCTCGCGCGCAGACGGCCCGTGCGGGTAGAGCCCGCACGCGCCGGCGCTTTTGCGAACAAGCCCCCAAACTTGACCCAACATACAACTAACGCCGGTCCCTATTCCGCCCTCTCTCAAACCTCCTCGCTTATCCCCCTCGTCTTCTCCCAATTCCCGCACGCACATCCCTGAGGCAAGTCGCACGGCGGCGCGCGGCGGGCACAGACGCTAGCCGGCCACGCCGGCCAACCAGGGCCCACACCGGTCTAGATAGCGGGCCGACCCTCACCTACGGGCCTAGTGCCTATGCTGTGCAGCGGTACGAGAGTGGCGGAGCTTGCGAGAGCAGTGGTCACGGCGAGCGGCTGCTTGCGACGGTGACGCGGCCGTTCCGGTGAGAACGGAGAACTATGAGGGAGAAGGGATGGCGCGTGAGCACCAGTGCCATACCGCGAACACAGCCGGGGCGACGGTTAAGCCGGAGATGATCCGAGCAAGGCTGGCCACGAGCGAGCGGCGGGTGCGGCGGCGCTCCGACACGGACAAGGTGGCGTCAGCTCGTCGCCGGTGGGGTCCCTGTTCAAACCAGGGCGAGCACCGGAAAGTGGGTGTCAGGGCGGTTCTACGGGTACGAACAATTGAAAAACCATCGATTCTACGATCCCTACCTCCAAACGCCGATACGGCGGCGCTTCATGACCGGCGGCGAGGAAAAACCCGAATCTGGCCGACAACACAGCACGTCCGCGGCTTGGAGCGAAGCAACTGCTAGCTCGCTTCCTATGCTATGTGCCGGCATGCGGAATTGGCGAGGATGCCCCGAGCCGGCGAAACGGCGCACGGATACTGGCTCGTCACGAAAACGGCCAAAACTGTAGCTCTCTGCTCTGGGCTCCTGGCGCTCGCGCGCGCGGCAGCAGGGAGCGGCCGAAAACAAGAGAGAGCAAAGGGAGAGCAGAGCTGGAGGGAGCGCGAGGAGGACGGTTACCTCGGCCTCCACTTGAGTGCGACCACAGATGTAGGGCGGCAAGGGCAGAGCAAGGGCTCCGCGACACCACGAGACAACGAGGCTCAGGAGAACGTGTGTGCGCCTGCCGCCTCGGCCCCGGCCACCGACCCGACCGAAGCTAGGCGCGGCCACGCCACGGCAGCGTGCACGCACCCTCACGCAGAGCGCGCGCGGGGCCAGCCACAGAGAGACACGACGGCAGCCCGACCGGGGAGCAGAGAGGTACCGCAACGCACTGGGCGCGCCCTTGTGAGGTGACCGCGCGCTCTGGCCGAGCCCGAGCGAACGTTGACGCACACGAAGTTAAAAGCAGAGCAACAGGCCACAAACAAGCTCGACTACGACCACCCAACATGCCTGCCCGAAACCAAAACCTGCGTGCTCACTATGATACAACTAACGGTACAAGAATATACGCTAGCGTTTTAGAAATTTAGTTAGAATTTTTAATGTCAAAACGGCATTGTCATTACTCCCTGTGCTTTTAGATGAGACCTGGGGGTTAGGTAGAATTGAATTTCGAATTTGATTTACGGAGCTTGGAAGATATTAGCTAACAATAGTTATCTCTCAACTAAAAGTTGTATTTTCATCTGCTCGACTGGTACTTCAAATTTCTATTAAGTACTAGATACGGTGGTATTTTTATTTTTGTTTATAAAAATCGTTTTTCATGCCAACGATTAACACAACAAATTTTATCCTTTTTGTTAGTATTTTCATTAGCACCCTTTTATGTTGAGTAAACTAACTCATTATATTTGTTTGATTTCTCTCAGCCACACAAGTGAGTCACGTAAAATTTTTGTCTATCATTTCACGTGCGTTTAAGATTTAAAACTCGGGGGATTTGTTTTTTTTAATTGCGATGCTAAACAAGCTCGTAACACCCGGGGTGTTACATTCGTTATTAGCACATGTTTACTGTAGCACCACATTGTCAAATCATGGACTAATTAGGCTTAAAAATTCGTCTCGTAAAACAGCCTCAATCTGTGCATTTAGTTTCGTAAATACTCTATATTTAATACTCCATGCATATGTCCAAACATCCTATGGGAGACTGACTAAAGTTTAGGAGGTGAAACCAAACACCCCCTTAACAAAACTGGTTGGAGAGATTGGAAACATGCATATAAAACATTACCTGAACATGTTGGTGGTGTAGGTAGTGCTCACAACAAGTGTGTTCAACAATATGGTGACTTTAAAAATCAAAGACAGAGTGTGCAGAGAGTATTAAACATAGCTAGCAAACAATCGGAGGAATTATACCAATCAAAGACAGAGCGTGTTTTTTCTTGTCTTGATCCAAAGAACTCTTTCTCTAGTTTTGATGTCAACAGTCTTGCTCGGCTTGCTGAAATTTATGCTGAGAATTTATCAAATCATGATCATGGAGTCATAAGGCGACAATTGGAGACATATTCTTCATGTAAGGAGGAATGCTGCCTTTGCTAATTGCAAAGATATTGAAAGTTTGTCCCAGAAAATGGTTGAAACTAAAAAACATTTACTTTTTCCATTGGTCTACAAGCTCATTGAATTGGTCTTATTGTTGCCGGTGTCGGCAGCCTTTCTCATGTATGAAGACTATCAAGTCTAAATCCCGCAATAGGATTGCTGATGATTGGTTCAACAACTTATGATCTGCTATATTGAGCAAGAACTATTCAATTCAAAAAGCTATTATTCTTCGATGGTTTCAAAACTTGAAAAGTCGCAAGATGCAGCTGCCTCGTAACCATGCTCGTGGCCTTGGGCATCCGTAGTTACCAATTAGCATTAAGGTTTATCTTTTGTGTTTCATTATCTAAGTCGTGAACTTGTGTACTGAAAAAATCATTTTAATATTTTAATTTGAATCTATCATGGTTTTCTAAGTTTATATGTATGTTATATAATATATTCATGTACATTGCTTGTCACTGTTAGCTCGGCATATTGTCATGCCCAGGCTCTCAAAAATTCTTGGCTCCGCCACTGTCAAGAACTAACAGTTTCTGACCCCATTCGGCTACACCCTTCCTTCTGCTCCGAAGGAGCTGACTTGGACATACGGGCAGTAGCAGCTCGGAATTCCTTGATGTCAGCTCGCATCTCGTCGAGGACTGCTGCTGTCTCCTTGAGGATGTCGAAACAAACCTCCATCACATCCTCTTCTTCTAACTTGTCAACCCTTGTCCCTTTCTCAGTTGTAACATTGCGCTGCTGCTTCATATGGCCTGCATGTCATATGCTATATATTAGAATTGCTAAAGTACAACAAATTTTTATTTTTTTAAAGTGCAACAAATCAAACATATATACTATCATATGAGTGCACGGTACCTAAAATGAATGTGTGCAAGTGCGTCGTATTAATAAGTTGGCTAAATATTTATCTAAGATGATGATGAAACTGGAATCTTAGAATGTGTGCATTGCTTATACAAAAAAATGAGAGAGAGAAGAGTGTATTTTTGTATATAATAATACCTGCTGCTGTCTTGATGATTTGAGCTAGAGCAACAGTACGAGGCTCATCTTCATCATCAGCTCTAATAATATCCCTGAGCTCATCCTCGAGCTTCTCAATGGCATTGGATCTATCTCTCACCTTCTTCACCGCGGGCAGAAACCAAAAATACCCATAAATCGCGACACCGGAGAGGATAATGCCACTGATACCGGTTGCAGCTCTCGATTGCAATAGACGAAGACGAAGATCCTCAATTATTTTATCCTGAGCCAATAAAAGAAGATATCAAAAGTTTGTTAAGGGCAAACATGCGCCTCGCCTAATTAGAGATGTTATAAAAACTGTACCTTGTCACTGGTCGGCGGCGCCGAGCTGCCGCTATGAAGTCCGCGATTCAGAATATGACGATGGTGCGGCTGCGGTGGTGCGCGTGCTATTTTGGTGGCCAAAGATGGGAGCGCTGCTCCGGATCGAAGCCCTGCGGCGGCGGCCACGCCCACCACCAACCGATCCCCACTCCCGTGCTGGATCTTTTATATATATATATATATATATATATATATATATATATATATATATATATATAAAGAAAAAATGTAAGAAATATTTGTAGAAGAAGAAAAAAACAGTTTTTTTCTTTCACTCGTAACAAGATCCCGATTGAAGATAGGTACATACCTGGTTGCTGGTTAGCGGCGGCAAGGAACCTGCGGGACCTGAGCGGGCGCCACCATGGAGTCCGCCCGCCAGATGAGGACGAGGATGCGGCGGTGGTGCGCGAGCTAGCTTTCTCGCCATGGATCGAAGGAGCGCTGCCGCGGCCATGACCACGCACCACGAATATCCCTCCTCCCGACTTTGCCCGATTGAATCTCGTGGATTTGATTTTGCTGAAAGACCTGATTTCTCGTCCCGTTTCGACCCGCCTTATGTAGGGCGGCTGGGGCCGTCTTTTTTTTTGTTTTTTCCTTTTTTTCGAAATATTCTCTTAAATATGCCCCTTGTGGAAAGATTTCAAAAAATGGACCCTTCGCTTGGTGCCATAGTCGATGGTGCCAAGATATAACGGCATGACGCCATCATCCCTGGCGCCAAGACACCGCCGACGTGGCCACTGTGGCATTCGACGTGGCAGTGCTTGGCGCCAAGATCCTTGGCGCCAAGGCTTGGCGCCAATGACGATGGCGCCATGCCTTGGCGCCAAGATCCTTGGCGCCAAGAGCCCACGTTTTAGCCAGCCCCCTCTTCCTTCCCGAGTCATTCTCGTTTTCTTACTCCTTCTCTTCGGGTTTTTTATTTGGACACTTCGCAACCTCTTCAATCGACCTATTGGACCGTGAAAAGTTGGATTTTATCCGTGAATCTTCGAGAGCTATGTATCCTGTTACCCTTCCTTATTTATTTCGAATCGATTTGGTAAAATGAAGGCATATTCTTAACCTATGAACTTCACATTTTAAAATTCGTATGTATTGTACAACCGTAGGATGCCTAGACGTGAAAAAGCTAGAAAACAAATGTATGCGTAGATTCTTTTTATCATATAATAAACCCTTAGTTTTAAGGTTTATTGTTATTTGTTTTGATATATTAGAACGGAATTTGTTGAATTGTAGCTATGGACGGATGACCGAAAGTCCATACGTCCAAAAACCGCTACCTAGCGGTGTGCCAATACCCATGTGCTTTTGTGGTGATCCTTGCAAGGTAGATATTTTCGAAGATGAGGCAACATATAAGCAGAGATATTGGATGTGTTCTAATTTTGCAAGGGAACCTACAGAGCGTCAGCGCCGCAGTACATTTATTGTGAGAAATTGCTTTTGTTTATTAATTAATTTGTGTCATATGAAGTTTTACATAATAATTGGATTTGAAACAATTGAATTTGCTGCAGACCCCTCCACCGCTATGTGATTTTGAGCAGTGGATCGACACTGAGATCAAAGAGGCTGACATGCGGCTTCTATAAGGCTTGAAGGAGTGGGATGCGAAGCGCCTGAAGATATTAGAGAAGAGATGCAGAGAGGAGGCAGCAACAAAGGAGCACAAGGAAGAGGAGGAAAGAAGGCGTGTTGCTGCGTGTAGGGAGGAGAGGGAGAGAAAGCTTGAGCGCGTGCGCCGAGCAAAGGCAGCGATGGAGGAGAATCCCGATGCCCAGAACAAGGGAAAGTGGCCTCGTTGTACTCAGTAGTATGCTAGTTGTATGCCCAGAACATGGTCGATGTAGTTTGCAAGGTGTTTAATCTAATGTACTTTAGATAAATCATGTACCTAGGGCATGTTCTGTGTTATTTATTTCGTCGTCATGTACTTCATATGCACTTTAAGTTTTTGGACCTTGCTTAGTGTTGTCATATATCAGGTTTAATGTTACTGAGTTACTGAAACTAGTTCTCGAGGTGCACATAAAACATAAGGAAGTACTGGATTTCACAATTCAACACGCATAACATAGGACATGGCATGTCAGAACTTGTACCAAACAAGAGCACATATGTCCTGGACTAAACCTAACATGTCTTAGGTAATTAGAGCAAACAACAAGTATATTACATTGCATGTGCACACGATAGATTTGTTCTATCTAGTAGTGCGGCCACATAGCAAACTGTGTAGCCCCTTCTCCACAGTACCCTCCCATTGTTGATGGTGGAGGTGGCGGGGGTGGTGGCTGTTGGGCATTCTTAATGTCATTACCAAAAGTAGACTTAGTTTTCTAATTCTGATAACGGCGCCAAAAATGCCGAACCTATCCCTCATGCCACTTAAGCCAAGTTGTCATCCCCAGCATGACATGAGAGATGCGGTATTGAAATATGCAACTGCTCTTCTAAATAAATAATAAATAAGATCTGCAAGCGCACAGATTAATACCGATATAGCATTTTAACCGGGAAGTATTCCAGGTATCGTTATTTATATTTTTACCACTGGGAAGGGATTACTAACATCAATGTTGATTATGGAATGGAATATAGGAATGAGTATCAATCATTGCATGTATAAGTGAGAGCATTCATCTATCTCTTGCATACAGGGGTAAGTGTCACATAAAATATAGATAAAGTATGAATGGTGACAAAGATAATTAATCTGATCAGCTTGCCACATATAATAATGATAAGCACCTCAACAGATATTCTAGCAAGTCATTAGCATGGTATTAGGACGAATTACAAGGATATTTCCTAAGTTATTCTTAACTATAAAGTCTAGCATATCATAGTTAGTGCAAGTACACTTGGCAATCATTGCGAGAAAGGACTACGCCCATGCATAGTGATATTATCAAGGAAGATGAGAAACATAGCAATCACTCCCCCGTAATAATGTTGCTCTGCCTGCCTTACACACGGGAGGGGGACTATATAAGAACCAACGAAGCTGTCACCATCGCGGACCACCCCACGATCCGGCATATAAGGTGCAATCGCAGATAAATATGGTCTAAGCACCATGCCTACACAATATTTATCATTTACCCATGGATCCGATGGATAAACGCTATACGATCCTAAACATGTATATAATTCCAATCTAACTAAGCCAAGCGTATAACTACGATAAACTAAGAACAATATAATCGCAAACATAAACAAGTAGAGCATAGTCATAATCAATATATTGAAATAGAACAAAGTTGTATTCATAATATTGAAGAACAAAGATGAACAATGAAGAACAGTAAAGGAATTACCAAGAATCCTCTTGACAGATCCGAAAACCAATCGAAGATTGACTCCTAGTTCTAATCCTATGTAGCTATGCTATACTAGAGATCTAGTTGATGTGGTGGCTCTAGGGCTTAATCAGAGACTCTCCTCCTGAGATTAGGGTTTGAAGAATGAGAATGAGGGAGTGCCTCCTCCAGGGGCCAGGGGTCCTGCTTATATAGCCCCCTCAAGTGAATGTGGGCCGTCGGATCAAACCGACATTAATCGCATGATTTTCCTTGATCACTTAGGTCGGTGGAGCATAATCCGCGAGACGGAGCCTGATTGGCTCTCAGGCCAGGGCGGGCGCCCTAGGGAGCAGGGCGGGCGCCTTGCCTCCGGGCCCGTTCGGCCTCCCGTTCGATCTCGTGGCTTCTGGAGTCTTCTAGATGATAGAAAATCGGTGAACACGTTATTATCTCTATGTAAACCCGACGTGTGGGCCTTTCCTCCATATTTTCTGATAACCCCCTGCAGAAACAGACAAACACCAAAACTCGTAGAATTCTGTCAGATAAAACCCTAAGTCTAGGTGTTGGTTGCATTTGGATCCTTTTCTTTATTTATTTGATAACTATATTTGGTACTTAAGGACCGTCAACAGTGGCGGAGGCCCATTGTTCTTGTGGTTAGGGCAGGTGCAATATGGATCATGGCATGGTCCGTCCTGTGAAATGGCACCACTACTGGTATCGTCTGCTTCGTCGTCCTTGTAACCGTTGCTAACTTCCCTTTCTAGTTCGAAGATACGGTCTTGCAAGTAGTATATGTACTGTGCGTGCAGATAGATTGATCTAGGATCGACCCATCTAGTGACGCCACAATTTTCTTTGGACTCTGAACACTGTATTTCAAAGATTTCAGTGAACATGCAGTTAGTATCGCCTATGAGATGCAAAATAATGGAGAAAAAAATTTGAGTAATAAGTTTTAAAACTAGTTACCTCTGCTCGCGGACATTTGAAGAATCAGCGACCTCCATCCAAACCCTCCACGAACATCTGCACTAAGCAGTCCTCACCATGCCTACATTTTGGCCAATCTTCTTTCCGGTTATCATATCCTCGGAGTGGACACTCTTTGGTGAAATCTCTCTTGGTCTCGACAGGAAAATGATACACTGGCTCATCAAAGTCTTCCGGACCCAGAGACCCCTCCCACACAATGGGAGTACCCTTACCCCCCCCCCCCCCGTTTCCTTCCCTCTAGATGTCCCTCCAGACATTACTACTCGTAGATAACCAACTTCTGGTTTCAAGTGACTAGCATTATATGGAGGAAGGTGTATATATATCCAGCAGTGGAGTGGAGAGCCATTGTATTGTGGCTTTAATGCTCCTGAAAAGCCTAGATACCATCCCTGAAAAGCCTATTTGAATTACTGAAAAGCCTATTTGAAAACTCATCTGTAAAGGCTAGATTCCTTGATCAATTAATTCATCTGTAAAAGAGGATGTACGATAGGATAGTGACATGATAAATCACTGAAAAGGCTACATGCTATCGGTGTACTGCACGACTTGACATGTTGCAGAAAATTTTGGCAGAGTTTTCCCTGTTTTTGATTCAATCCAAACACAAATATCATATAAACATATGTCATCAACAATTATATATGACATTCACCTTAAACAAATATATGACCATCATCAAAGCGTTTAAAGTGCATATGCCATAAACTCCATAGAAGTTCATACAGTACATAATAATAGGATATAAAAGTCCATAATAATAGTCCATACAGTCCATAAGTCGGCTACAGTCCCTCACTGTCTCCTAGACTTACCCTTGCCCTTGTGTCCAAGAGCGTGGGTGCCTGGAGTGTAAGGGTCAGGTGGTCGACGTCGCCTGGTACCGACCGGCTGCGTAGGCTGAGTCCAGGGAGCATCGTCTAGCTGAGACGGTCCAATCTCCTCGTGCCCCTAGTCCTCGTCCTCGTGGTCATCGTCGTCGTCCTCGTCGTCGTCCTTCTCGGTGCAAATGCCTCGCGACCCTGTAGGTGGGTGGCTAGACGAACCTACGCCACCTATGGGTGCAGAAGGCACGTGCACGTCCTCCGTCATGCCTGTCCTGCAACCACAGCGCGCAGCTGTAAGGTCCTAGATGGCTAGAGGGGGGGTGAATAGCCTATTATAAATTCTACAAGAACCACTAAGCAAACTTGTTAGAAAAACAAACGGCGTAAAGCGAGTTTTGCTTAGCCAAAGGTTGTGATGCAAGCCTCCTATCCACAAGTCTAGTAGATTAAGATCTCTAGTTCACTCAAGAGCTATGTCACTAAGGTTACACTAGAGAACAAGCTAACACTACTAGCAAAGCTACTACTAGAGCTACACAAGATAATCTAGTGAAAGTAAAAGCAAGAGAGAGGATTGTGATTATTATACCGATGGTGAAGTGAAGATGTTGCCAATCACCAAGATGATATACAAACAATCAATATTGACAACAACACAAAGTGAAGACCAATCACCGGGAGACAAGAGACACAATATTTGTTCACCCGGTGTTCACTTGTGCACCGACAAGCTACGTCACCGGTTGTGTCGACCAACACCTAGATGGTTTCCCGGTGTGACCCTCAAGTCACTTGCCCCTCAAGGCACGCCCCGCAAGGCACCGCAAGACACCACTCTCAAGTGAGGTAACTCAATGACACGCGGATTCCACTAGAGTTGCTTTTGGCGTCCCGCCGAGGAAAGCACAAGAACCTCTCACAATCAACCGGAGGTGGCCAAGAACAATCACCTTCTCTTGCCAACGCCTCCAACAATCTCCAAGCCGGCTAGGAGCGGTACTCTCCAAGAGTAACAAGAAATCCACCGGCTAAACCACCCACAAGTGCCACTAGATGCCCTCAAGCTATGCAATGCACTTTGGGATCACTCAATCTCACTTTTGATTTGCAATCAAGCAAGAGAGATGAGTGGGAGGAGTAGCTCTAGCTCAAAGAATGCACAAGAGTGTTAGAAATGCCAAGAGACCTCCCCAAGGGCCGGCCAACAAGTATTTATAAGCATCCCATCCAAATAGAGCCGTTACAACCCACTTGTCCGTTTTTCGCGGGACCACCGGACGCGCCGGTCGTAACAGACCGGACGCGCTCAACCGCGTCCGGTGTCCCCTGATTTCAAAAACGTCCGTTAGATCCTCCAACGGTCACTGCGCGCCAACGGTCAAACGAGCGACCGGACGTGCTGTTGCGAACCACCGGACGCGCCGGTGCGCACAGCACCCGCGCCCGCGAAGACATCACCGGACGCGCTCCTCGCAACCACCGGACGCCACAGTACCCGCGTCCGGTGCGAGTCCAGTAAGCTCCCTGGACCACCGGACGCGTCCGAAGGTGAGGGACCGGACGCGCACCGCGTCCGAAGACTACGTGACTCGCTGTTCGCCAGACCGGACGCGCCGGTCCCGTGGGTCACCGGACGCGCCGGTGTCAAACCCTAGCTCGCGCGCCAGACCCTGACGCTGTACTGACCGGACGCGCCGGTCGAAACTGACCGCGTCCGGTGCAGCGTCCGGTGCAGCGCTGTGACCGCGTTCGCCTCCGTTACTTTTCCGACTTCCGGCGCAATGGAAAATAGGCATTTCACTTCCCCGAAATCGCCTGAATCCCGCGCTCGCACGCTCGGCGGGAGGGAGAAAGGAACCAAACCCCTCTCTACCCGCAAACCACAGCGCGACCAACGCCACCTTTGCAAATGTGCCAACACCATCAAGTGTACATCTCCATGTGCTTGTGTGTTAGCTTTTTCTCAATCATTTTCAAAGGATTTCCAGTTAGCTCACTAGGCCCTACATGCAATGCACTTCATGAATTCACCTAGTGGCACCCGTGCATCGAATAACCGATAAGATTTCCCCTCTTAATAGTTCGGCTATCGACCCTAAACCACTCACACCCTCTATGGTGTCTTGAGTGTAAAACAAAATGGCCCTATGGTTATACCTTTGCCTTGAGCCCATTTTGTTTCTCCAAAAGATATGATCCACTTCATATCATCACATGACCGTCTCGATCCATCGACCTTGACTTCACTTGCTCTTCACCGTTGCATCGGTCCATCGGCGCCAAGTCTTGCTCAAGCTTCACCATCGCATGGTCCTTCGCTTCGAAGCCTCGACTTGCCCTTCACCTTCACAACCGGTCCATCGAGCCAAGCCTTATCTTGGTCTTCACCATCTTGGTCACATGAGTCAATGTCATGTCTCATATTCAATGACCACCTTTATCTAAATCATCCACTTAGATACAAAGGTTAGTCCTAGGTTTCATCAATTAGCCAAAACCAAACTAGGGACTTTCAGTCTCCCCCTTTTTGGTAATTGATGACAACCCTCACAAAGATGATTTTGATAATAAAAGTTTTGAACTTGTCATACTTGTCCAATCATTTTTCTCATAAGTAAAGTTTGGACAATTATCACAAGCTCGGTTTTGGTAGCATTAGCTCCCCCTACATGTGTGCATAGAGTTTGGATTGAAAGCTTTGCACATATGCATGGATAGAAGTGTTGGGAGAGTAATTCTACCAAAAGGATGCTAAGGTGTAAGAAATGGACCTTTGAAGCGTGATACCAATCGGAGTTGCCTTTACACCATCCTTAGCATCATGAAGTAACTAGACAACCAATAAAAACTCAAGAACCCCGTGAGATCAACATTATATGTAAAGGTTCTTGGACCACTTGTAAAGCTTTAGGCAAGTCTAGATACCACATGTAAAAACTAATCCTATGCATGCTAGTAGATCATTTCATCATCCAAGTTCTATACTAGCATTGCACCACACAAGCATGTATATTGAGTTTAAATACATGTGCAATGAGCAAGTCATATGAAAATGCACAAACAAATGCAACAACTTTGTTTATGAGCTTGCTCCCCCTACTTGTGTGCATCAAAAAATTTTATTTACCCCTTTATCATGTTGAATCATCTTTTTCTCTCCCCCTTTGTCAACAACTTACCCAAAAATGGGATCAAATTGTGGAGAGACGAAAAATGTTCGATGGAGTAGGTTAAATTTATCAAATTTGGTTCAACCTAGAACACTTGCCAAAGATATTTAATTCGATTTGAACCAAAGACAAGCTTCTTCACACCTCCTAATAAGGGTTATCTTGCCTATGTTGAATTAAACACTTATAGCAAATCTTCTAGATTCAACACTAGGTTTGCAAGTTCACAAACATGTCATATGCTACCACTAGATCAAAACAATCAAAGAAGCAATAGTGGTAACATATATCCATCAAATTCATTTGATTTTTCATGAATGCTCATGCATACCACTTATTATGTTTACATGCTCTAGCAAGTCCTTAGCATAGGATGAATGATATGTCAATCAACTTTACCTTGCAATGTCGAAAGAGAGGCATGCCAATAAGTGGGTGGGGTGCATTCAACTCATGTTTGAGAAATCAAGAATGTTCAATTCATTCCTTAGCTTGCAAAACCTCTTTTCATCAAGTGGCTTAGTGAGAATATCGGCAAGTTGATCATCGGTGCCAACACTCTCAACGGTAATATCTCCCTTTTGTTGATGATCTCTAATGAAATGATGTCTTATGTCAATATGCTTTGTTCTTCCATGTTGAACCGGGTTTTGTATCATCTTGATTGCACTCTCATTATCACATAGCAATGGCACATTCTTGAAGTTGAGACCATAATCCTTCAAGGTTGATTTCATCCATAGCAATTGTGCACAACAACTCCCCGCACTCACATATTCGGCTTCGGCGGTAGAGATTGCCACACTATTTTGTTTCTTTGAGGACCATGACACAAGTGATCTTCCAAGTAATTGACATGTGCCACTTGTGCTCTTTCTATTGATCTTGCAACCCCCATAGTCGGAGTCCGAATATCCAATCAATTCAAACTTTGACCCCTTGGGATACCATAGTCCAACATCTCTTGTTTGCTTTAAGTACCTCAATATTCTCTTTGCGGCCGTGAGATGACTCTCTCTAGGTGAGGCTTGATATCTAGCACACATGCAAACACTAAACATGACATCCGGCCTTGATGCGGTGACATAGAGTAGACTTCCAATCAAAGACCGATATTCCTTTTGATTCACCATTTTGCCATCAAGATCACTATCCAAATTGCCATTTGTACCCATTGGAGTTGAAATTGGCTTTGCATCTTGCATTCCAAACTTCTTCAACATGTCCCTTATGTATTTCCCTTGACTCACAAATGTCCCATTCTTCAATTGCTTTACTTGAAGACCAAGGAAGTAGCTAAGTTCACCAATCATAGACATTTCAAACTCTTTAGCCATCATAGCACCAAATTCTTCACAATAAGCTTGATTGGTTGATCCAAAGATGATGTCATCAACATATATTTGCACTATGAATAGATCATTTCCAATCTTCTTGGTGAATAGAGTTGTATCAACCTTGCCCATCTTGAATCCCTTAGAGAGAAGGAAATCCCTTAGCCTCTCATACCATGCTCTAGGTGCTTGCTTTAAGCCATATAAAGCCTTCTTCAACTTGTACACATGGTTGGGTTTCTTGTCATCTCCAAATCCGGGCGGTTGCTCAACGAAGACTAACTCATTGATGATCCCATTGAGAAATGCACTTTTGACATCCATTTGATATAGTTTGATATTGTGTGCACAAGCATAAGCCAATAGTATCCTTATTGCCTCCAATCTTGCCACGGGAGCATATGTCTCATCATAGTCAAGACCTTCAACTTGAGTGTAACCTTGAGCAACTAGTCTTGCTTTGTTTCTCACTACAATGCCATCTTGATCTTGCTTGTTTTTGAACACCCACTTGGTTCCAATCACATTGTAGTCATTTGGTCTTTCTACCAACTCCCAAACATCATTTCTTGTGAAATTGTTAAGCTCTTCTTGCATAGCCATGATCCAATCGGCATCCCTCAAAGCTTCTTCTATCTTCTTTGGTTCTATGGTTGACACAAATGATGCATGCTCACAAAACATAGCCAATCTTGATCTTGTTTGCACACCACTTCTAATATCACCAATAACACTATCAATGGGGTGATCTCTTGCAATATGTTGTGGTTGGAGTACTTGCATTTGATTGCTTGAGCTTGGTTGATCACTTGATGTATCTTGATGAGAAGAACTAGCACCATGATCTTGCACTTGAGAGTCACTAACTTGCTTGAATGGTGAATTGAGCACTTGATCTTTATCATCATCCTGAATATCAATTACTTGCTTTGCTTTAATGTCCCCAATGTCCATGTTCTTCATTGCTTCCACTAATAGAGTTCCACCAATATCATCTAGATTTTCTTCTTCATCTTGTGACCCATTGGTTTCATCAAATTGCACATCATGGACTTCTTCTAGGATGCCACTTGAGTTGTTCCAAACTCTATAAGCTTTGCTTGTAGTTGAATAACCAAGTAGGAACCCCTCATCACATCTCTTGTCAAACTTCCCCAATCTAGTGCCTTTCTTCAAGATATAGCATTTGCAACCAAACACCCTAAAGTAAGAAATATTGGGCTTTCTTCCATGAAGTAGCTCATATGGGGTCTTCTCTAGCAATGGATGACAATATAGTCTATTGATGTAGTAGGAAGCGGTATTGATTGCTTCATCCCAAAATGATTGACTCACATTGTACTCATGAAGCATTGATCTAGCCATATCAAGCAATGTTCTATTCTTCCTCTCAACTAGACCATTTGATTGTGGAGTGTACTTGGCCGAGAATTGATGTCCAATACCATAATGATCACAAAGTTCTTCAATTCTTGTGTTCTTGAACTCACTTCCATTGTCACTTCTCACTTTCTTGATTCTAACCTCAAACTCATTGTGAACTCTAGTGAGAAATGTCTTGAAGGTGTCAAACACTTCACTTTTGTCACTAAGAAAGAATACCCATGTGAATCTTGTGAAGTCATCCACTATGACAAATCCATACTTGTTGCCGCCTATGCTTGTATATGTTGTTGGTCCAAAAAGATCCATATGCATCAACTCAAATGCTTTGCATGTGCTCATTGTACTCTTCTTTGGATGTGAGCTTCCAACTTGCTTCCCGGCTTGACATGCACTACAAAGCTTATTCTTCTCAAATTCAACATCTTTCAAACCATTGACAAGATTGTGAGTTGTAAGCTTCTTCAATTGTTTCATGCCAACATGACCAAGCCTTCTATGCCAAAGCCAACCCATGCTTGATTTGGAGACTAAACAAGTTGTCAAAGAAGTTTCTCTAGCATTGAAGTCAACTAGGTAGAGATTCTCATATCTAAAGCCCTTGAATGCTACATTTGAACCATCCACACTAATAACTTCCACATCATCAACCCCAAAGATGCATTTGTAGCCTAGATCACATATTTGTGCCACGGATAGAAGATTGAAATCCAAACTTTCAACTAGCAACACATTGGAGATACTCATGTCATTTGATATTGCAATCTTTCCCAAGCCAATAACCTTGCCTTTCTTGTTATTGCCAAATGTGATAGAATCAACACCACTATCATTGTCATTGATTGAATCGAACATTCTTGATGTACCGGTCATGTGTTGAGTGCACCCACTATCAATAATCCAATGCCTTCCTCCGGCTTTGTAATTGACCTACAAGCAAATCAATGAAGTTTAGGTACCCACTTTTGTTTGGGTCCTTGTAGGTTAGTAACTAAGCTCTTTGGTACCCAAATAGCCTTCTTCTTTGGGCCCACAATTGGTGTACCAACAAACTTAGCTTGCACACCCTTCACACCCTTGGTAAGCACATAGCAAGAATCAAAAGGTATAGCATTAACAAGGTTCTTGCTTTGGTTCTTTTTATTGCAATTATGCTCTAGGTGCCCAACTTGCTTGCATCTATTGCAAAACCGACCATTGCCCTTCACAAAGCTAGGCTTTGGAGTTGCAAAGGCCGACTTGCCTTTCTTGGGGGTGTAGCCCAATCCCTCTTTGTTAAGAGAGAACCTTTGGCTACCCAAGCACTTAAGCAAGCGGGCCTCACCACCATAGGCCTTGCCTAGGGCGTGAGTGAGCTCATCCACCTCTCTCTTGAGAGTCTCATTCTCAACCATTAGTGAGGCATCACAAGTGAAACCAACACTAGTAGTGGAGGTAGAGTTAGTGGTGGTGGATGAAGAGCTACAAGAAGGGTTAGCATTTGACATGATGATAGGTTCATTAATGGATTCATTAATTATATCACATGTAACACCTATATCACATGATACAACAACCTCTTTCTTTGCTTGTTGCTCAAGTAGCAATGAGTGAGCTTTTTCAAGCTTGGAATGAGCCTTATCAAGATCCTCATGGTCTTCCACTAGACTCTCATGAGTGGTCTTAAACTCACTAAGGACTTTCTCAAGTATTGCTACTTTCATTGAAAGCTTCTTACACTCTTTGTCCTTGGCAATAGCTATGTCTCTAGTTTGTTGCATCAAGTCATATAGTTGTTCTTTAGTTGGTTCATCATCATCATTTTCATTATCATTGTCATTATCACTATCATGAGCATATTCCATTTCACTTTCATCATCACTCTCATCATATAATACCTTAGCTTCTTTAGCCATGAAGCATGACGAGGATGAATCAAATAGTGATGGCTTCTTGTTGATGGCAATGGAAGCAAAAGCATTGTTGGATGATTCTTCTTCTTCTTCTTCATTATCTTCACTTTCCCAAGTGATCACATAGGCACCATTTTTGCCTTTCTTGAATGTCATCTTGGCCTCTCTCTTCTTCTTCTCAAACTTGTCCTTTTTGTTCTTCTTTTTATCATAAGGACATTCCGCTTGAAGGTGCTCGGTGCTATCACAATTGAAGCACTTTCTTTGTTGCTCATTTCTTTTGAAGTTGTCATTTCTCTTCTTAAAGCCTCTTCTCTTGATGAACATGTGACCCATCTTCTTGACTACAAGAGCAAGTGCCTCATCATCAATTTCAAATTCCCCATCTTCATTGTTGTCTTCTTCTTCTTCAATGATGGTAGCTTTGCCCTTGGAGGAGGTGGCTTTGAATGCCACGGTCTTCTTCCTCTTCTCATCTTCCACCTTCTCCTTGTCATCAACATCTTGATCATATTTGTCATAGGTCAATACTTCACCAAGCAAATCATTAGGCTTCATTGCTTCAAGCCCATCTCTTTGCAACATCATGATCAACATCTTGAATCTTCTAGGTAAGCTCAATAAGAACTTGTGACAAAAGTCTTGATCTTGAGTCTTGTGCCCTAAGCTCTTGAGATCATTGACTATTACTTGCAATCTATGAAACATTTCAATGATTGTTTCATCATCCTTTTTCTTGAAGTTCTCAAACTCACTCTTGAGCCCATATAGCTTGGCACTCTTCACAACCTTAGTGCCCTCATATGTTTCACTCAACCTTGTCCATACTTCATTTGCCAAATCTAAATCCTTGATGCCCTCAAATACTTTTGTGTCAATGCCATTGTAAAGTGTATTGAGAGCCATTCTATTGCATGTTCTATTTGCTCTATCTTCATCGGTGAGATGATCGGGATCAATGATAGCAAAATCATTCTCGGTGACTTGCAATACTCTCTCATGAATAGAACCAAGGTACATTGTCATCTTTCTCTTCCAATGAGCAAAAGAACTAACACCATCAAAGAACGGTGGCTTGCCCCCAACATGATTGAACACAATTTGAGCCATTTTTCACACCGAAGGATGTTAAGCCTTGATTAAAACGGTGACCACGGCTCCGATACCACTTGTAAGGTCCTAGATGGCTAGAGGGGGGGTGAATAGCCTATTATAAATTCTACAAGAACCACTAAGCAAACTTGTTAGAAAAACAAACGGCGTAAAGCGAGTTTTGCTTAGCCAAAGGTTGTGATGCAAGCCTCCTATCCACAAGTCTAGTAGATTAAGATCTCTAGTTCACTCAAGAGCTATGTCACTAAGGTTACACTAGAGAACAAGCTAACACTACTAGCAAAGCTACTACTAGAGCTACACAAGATAATCTAGTGAAAGTAAAAGCAAGAGAGAGGATTGTGATTATTATACCGATGGTGAAGTGAAGATGTTGCCAATCACCAAGATGATATACAAACAATCAATATTGACAACAACACAAAGTGAAGACCAATCACCGGGAGACAAGAGACACAATATTTGTTCACCCGGTGTTCACTTGTGCACCGACAAGCTACGTCACCGGTTGTGTCGACCAACACCTAGATGGTTTCCCGGTGTGACCCTCAAGTCACTTGCCCCTCAAGGCACGCCCCGCAAGGCACCGCAAGACACCACTCTCAAGTGAGGTAACTCAATGACACGCGGATTCCACTAGAGTTGCTTTTGGCGTCCCGCCGAGGAAAGCACAAGAACCTCTCACAATCAACCGGAGGTGGCCAAGAACAATCACCTTCTCTTGCCAACGCCTCCAACAATCTCCAAGCCGGCTAGGAGCGGTACTCTCCAAGAGTAACAAGAAATCCACCGGCTAAACCACCCACAAGTGCCACTAGATGCCCTCAAGCTATGCAATGCACTTTGGGATCACTCAATCTCACTTTTGATTTGCAATCAAGCAAGAGAGATGAGTGGGAGGAGTAGCTCTAGCTCAAAGAATGCACAAGAGTGTTAGAAATGCCAAGAGACCTCCCCAAGGGCCGGCCAACAAGTATTTATAAGCATCCCATCCAAATAGAGCCGTTACAACCCACTTGTCCGTTTTTCGCGGGACCACCGGACGCGCCGGTCGTAACAGACCGGACGCGCTCAACCGCGTCCGGTGTCCCCTGATTTCAAAAACGTCCGTTAGATCCTCCAACGGTCACTGCGCGCCAACGGTCAAACGAGCGACCGGACGTGCTGTTGCGAACCACCGGACGCGCCGGTGCGCACAGCACCCGCGCCCGCGAAGACATCACCGGACGCGCTCCTCGCAACCACCGGACGCCACAGTACCCGCGTCCGGTGCGAGTCCAGTAAGCTCCCTGGACCACCGGACGCGTCCGAAGGTGAGGGACCGGACGCGCACCGCGTCCGAAGACTACGTGACTCGCTGTTCGCCAGACCGGACGCGCCGGTCCCGTGGGTCACCGGACGCGCCGGTGTCAAACCCTAGCTCGCGCGCCAGACCCTGACGCTGTACTGACCGGACGCGCCGGTCGAAACTGACCGCGTCCGGTGCAGCGTCCGGTGCAGCGCTGTGACCGCGTTCGCCTCCGTTACTTTTCCGACTTCCGGCGCAATGGAAAATAGGCATTTCACTTCCCCGAAATCGCCTGAATCCCGCGCTCGCACGCTCGGCGGGAGGGAGAAAGGAACCAAACCCCTCTCTACCCGCAAACCACAGCGCGACCAACGCCACCTTTGCAAATGTGCCAACACCATCAAGTGTACATCTCCATGTGCTTGTGTGTTAGCTTTTTCTCAATCATTTTCAAAGGATTTCCAGTTAGCTCACTAGGCCCTACATGCAATGCACTTCATGAATTCACCTAGTGGCACCCGTGCATCGAATAACCGATAAGATTTCCCCTCTTAATAGTTCGGCTATCGACCCTAAACCACTCACACCCTCTATGGTGTCTTGAGTGTAAAACAAAATGGCCCTATGGTTATACCTTTGCCTTGAGCCCATTTTGTTTCTCCAAAAGATATGATCCACTTCATATCATCACATGACCGTCTCGATCCATCGACCTTGACTTCACTTGCTCTTCACCGTTGCATCGGTCCATCGGCGCCAAGTCTTGCTCAAGCTTCACCATCGCATGGTCCTTCGCTTCGAAGCCTCGACTTGCCCTTCACCTTCACAACCGGTCCATCGAGCCAAGCCTTATCTTGGTCTTCACCATCTTGGTCACATGAGTCAATGTCATGTCTCATATTCAATGACCACCTTTATCTAAATCATCCACTTAGATACAAAGGTTAGTCCTAGGTTTCATCAATTAGCCAAAACCAAACTAGGGACTTTCAGCAGCGGTACGGCGTAGCCGACGTGCCAGTCTCTGGTGCACAAAATCATGTCAACTCAATGTATTGAACGTATTAGTACTCTAATATTTGCATATTTATAGATACTTACGCCAGGGATGATGGCGCCAGGGTGCACAAAATCATGTCAACTCAATCCACCCACATCGGCGGTGTCTTGGCGCCAGGGATGATGGCGCCATCGACTATGGCGCCAAGCGAAGGGTCCATTTTTTGAAATCTTTCCGCAAGGGGCATATTTGAGAGAATCTTTCGAAAAAAGGGCTAAAAAACAAAAAAAGACGGTGGCTGGGGCAGGCACGGGGACGTCCTAGAGGAAACAGGAAAGGTAACCGAGCCCGACTTGGGGTCCATAACTCCATATCTATCCATTGTAGTCGCGGCCTTCCGAGTCCGAGTCAAAGCACTTCCCACTGGAATTGGAATTGGGTCCTCCTTCTACCCATGAATTTGGTTTGTTTTGTTTATAGCGTCATTTGGTTTTGATTTTTTTAGCGTGATTTGGTTTTGATTACTTTTCATTAACGCAATTGTTTGCGGCGGGAAAGCCTCAGGCTTTAATATTTGTTTTGCATTTAATTTTCAAATTGTTAATAATCATTAGCATTTTTCATTTGTTGCCATGAGCATGCTTTGATTTTTTTATTACTTTTTTATTAGGTGATTGTCCGTACATTGTAACGTGAGTAACAATAAATTCCATGGGATATTTGGTACAGTCTAGAGATTATAACCAAGTTAAAATCAATATATAATGTTTAAATCAGCACATCTAGCGTCCGAACGTCCGGCGCCATCAGCACGTCCGGACGCCTCGCGCCTGCGTCTTGATTTGACCGCTTGTGGAGCGGGGGGGGGGGGATTATAGTGCCCGCTACCACCAGGAGCAGCCACATGCTTGATCGCGCACTCTGCTGCCCACATGCTGCTACTGCCGCATCATGTTGTTGCTGACCGGGCGCGTCCAGCTGGAATAAGAAGAGAGAGAGCATCCCAACATGCATGCAACTTCGTGCTCTATGCCCAGCTTCATGCTCCATGTCGGCTTCTTGATCCACGCCCAGCCTTTGTGCACGCGTGGACTGTGCCCTGAGGGGACCACCTCTGCCTACGACATATGCGTATGGGCACTGCAACATACACAACATTCAGATAAAACACTTGTAACATATGTTTGAAACAGTTGAACATTTGAAACATACATTTGCAACATACATGTATAGCCAGTGCAACATATATAACATCCAGATACAACACTTGCAACATACGTATGAACTCATATAAAATGTTTCAAACATGTGTTTGAAACACTTGCAAAAAACACATAAAGCACTTGAAAACAATTGCAACACATACCCAACATCTAGATACAACACTTGCAACATATGAGTGAAACATATGCAACAACCAGATAGATACACTAGCAACATACATGTGAAAAAACATATGAAACATTGGGAACAAACGTTTGCAACATACATGTACCATCATTGCAACATATGCAACATCTCGATCGAGTTTTGCAACATCCGCATGAAACAATTGTAACATACATCTGAAACAACTGAAACATGGGCTTGCAACATGTCTGAAAAACATCCAGAAACACTTAAAACACATAATCCCTGCACGGTTATGACCTACCTGGTGAAACTGCGGTGGCACAGGCTCGCTGGATGGTGCGCACCCCGCACGCCCCGCCATGCCCGCCTAGGCCGTGGGAGAGGAGACGCTGTCGGATCTAGGGAGGGCGCCGCCAGTCGGCCGGGTTAGGGAAGGGTCAGTGGCTTGCTTGGGCCCAGGCGCTAGTGCCTGCTCCTACGAGATCTGCAGCGCCTCACTAGGGTCGCGGCGGGCACGAGCCTATCAAGGGCCAAGGCAACGAGCTTCTCATTGAACTGAGCGAGGGTCTACGCCAGCGTGCCCTCCGGGAAGATGAGCTTAGGAATGGGAAGGAGCCTGTGCTTGAATGCCTCCCGCTGCGGGTGGGGCAGCGCCGTGGGGGACGGGGTAGCGGGGGCTGGCGGCATCACTAGAGCCGGAGAAGGAGACGGACGGGGCCGCGTTCGGTGGCTGGTCCAGGGCCTCGTCGGCCATCGCAACGATGCGAGAGGGGCATGGAGGAGGGAGAGATCTGGGAGTGTGGTGTAGGAATGGCGAGGGTCAGAGGAAGTGACTCGATGCGGGCCATTTTTTTCTTCGGCATGATTGCTCTATTGGGCCGTAGGCCCAAGCGCGCGGCGTCCGGACGCCCAATAAGTTAGGGGATGAATTGTCACCATAAAAACTGGGTCTGTTGCTGTGTTTTTTTCTGATGTGGATGCCCTCATATCGCGCGAACCGGTTTGTAAAGAGAAATTTCTAACATGTATGGCCAGATAAGATTTCCTACCCCAGTGACCCTCTTTTAACTTTGCTTGTCATGTAAGCCGAGCATGCATCAAGCTTTTTGTTGCTCCAGTGCCAAAGCCCAAAAGGTGGGCAGCACACCTCCTCCCCGATTTTCATTAAAAAAAACTTTGGTACTCCTACATGTCATGCTATTTTCAGGTTCTATTTTACAGGAGATGCACCTACAAGAACGACATGAAGACATGAAGTGCCCCGGGACGAAGCAAGCCCAACAGAAGGATTCCAACGAGTCAATGGCCCACCATTGTTCTCTGTCACTTACTTCAACCATCACACCTGCAGCACCAGCTCAAGCGCCATCATATCGGAAGCGCTAGAGACATCACATCACAGTCATCTTCAAAGAAGGCGGTGTCAATCTGCTTCAGCCCGCACGCCGCCTCTGAACAGCCCTCATTCCTGATATCCCCGGCCACACCATGGTTTTTTTTCGAGATCGCGACTTCACACGGTTTTCATTAAGAAGAAGCGCCGAAAGAATGGCAAAGTAACTGATACAAGGATTCAGAAGTAATCCATGGATTACCAATGAAGTCCACAACACAAACGGAAAGCAAGAAACATGAGGGGGGGGCCTCCACCTGACAACCCCAACTAACTGAACCTAATACAAAAGAACTCAATCCAATGGTAGCCAGCAGTGAAGTGAAGTTATAGGTGATAACAGCGGCAAAACATCCGCTAGAAACTCCAGACGGCAAAGCATCCACCCAACACACGAAGACCATCGACGCGGCAAAGCATCCGCGGATGGGGCCGACACACTCGCAGCAGCAAAGCATCTGCATAGGAGGGAGCCTAAACACTGGCGGCAACATCCGCCCAAGCACGAAGACCATCGATGCGGCAAAGCATCCGCGGATGGGGCCGACACACTCACAGCAGCAAGGCATTTGCATGTGAGGGGGCCTAAGCAACATCGGCAGCGAAGCAACCGCCCAAGCAACAAGACCATCAACGCGGCAAAAGCATCCGCGGATGGGGCTAGCATGCTCCCAGCAGCAGAGCATCTGCATGAGAGGGGGCCTAAGCGACCACTACAGCTACAAGAAACACTAGCTAGGCATACCAAAGTGAGGAGGACATGAAGCACAATTAGGTGCAGCATAGCAACCACGCGGGAGGAGCGACGACAGTAGGAGATTCTTCAACAACGCCTTGAAGAAGGAGGTGACGCCCAAAGTGTTGCAGACGTGATCCGACGACGAAGCCTTCAGGAAGGACCTTGACACCCGCAGATGCCAACAACGTTGGAAACACAAGGGTAGGTCTTACGACCCCAGCCCGCTACGACGAACATGGTCTTCGACGGCGCCTTCAAGAAGGTAGATGACGCGGATGTGCCACCGCCGCCGGCCTAGAAGATCCAGGCAGGGTTTACACCCAGATGTTGTACATCGAGAGGAGCTGCCCATCTGCTGCACTCGCGGCAATTGCACCAACAGCCACCCGAGCGCCACCCCAGAAGACCGCAGCACCCAGCCACGAATGGAAGGCCAGCCGAGGAAGCCGGTCAACACTAGCTACAGCCACGGACCGGCTAGGAGCATAGCAAGGCCATCCGCTGCCGGGCTGACCCTGGCGCAGCGGGGCCATACCAACCAGCGAGGGGGGTGGACGGGCATGACAGCAGCCTCGCCGAGCAGGAGGCCACGGCCACCCGAGGCCGCCGCCGAGGCAGCAGGACACCGCAACCCAGGCCAGAGGTGCCGAGGTCTGGCCCAAATCCGGCGAGGGAAGGTGCTCGCGGCCACCCAAAGCCACAGCCGCCATGGTTGCCCGTCACTGCCGCCGTCCCCGAGCGCTCCGAGCCGGGGAAGGGTGGAACAGCCCCGCCGTCCAACCTGCTCGCAGGAGGACATGGCGGCGCAGCTCGAAGTTGACCGACGCGCGCCCCCGCGCGTACGACGGCTGCCTGACCAGGTGAAAGTCCTATGTTTGGTGTTGGTAATTAGTGACAATGCCTAAGTACTAATCCTATGCCTAAGTTGTATGTAGCATATGAGGATTAGTACATTCCAAGGTTGGTGGCAAGATGGACATGGTGATCATGATGGCCACACTTGGATTTGGACGCAACCCTACGTGATCAAGGCAAAGGTATATGCTTAAGGGTTGTGTTTTAGTAACCAAGACACCTAGTGGGTGTGGTTACATTATAGGATAGATAGCCGTACTATAAAGAGGGGAATGACGCGGCTATTGAACTCCTAAGTGCCTCTAGGTGTGCATTTCATGTCATATGCATTTGGATAGAACTAATAACGTCTCGAAAAATGATTGTGAAAATGCTAACACACATGCACATGGTGATGATCACTTGGTGATGTTAGCACATTTGCGATGGCGTTGGAGTGTAAGCGGTAGAGAGGGTTTGGGGTCCTCTCTCCCTCCCGCCGAGCGTGCGAGCGCGGGATTCAGGCGATTTCGGGGAAATGAAATGCCTATTTTCTACTACGCCGGAAGTCGGAAATCAATCGGAAATCAAACGGAAAAGAAACGGAAGCGAATGGAGGTCACAGTGGTGACCGGACGCTGGACCGGACGCGGTCACTGTTTGACCGGACGCGTCCGGTCAGTGTCCAGTGTCTTCGCGTGTTTCAGTTGCTTGATCGGACGCGAGGCGCGTCCGGTCATAGTCGATCGGACGCGTCCGGTCGTCCAGGGAGCTTACTGGACTCTGACCGACGCGGGCACTGTGGCGTCCGGTCAGTTCAAACAGCGCGTCCGGTCGCTATTTCGTTGCGCGTGGCTCAGGGTTGACTGGCGCGTCCGGTCAGTCACGGGACCGGAGCGTCCGGTCGCGACCAGCGCGTCCGGTCGTTGCGACCGGCGCGTCCGGTCAGCGTTTCGAAAAAATAGCCGTTGCGTGACCGGCGCGTCCGGTCAGTTGGACCAGCGCGTCCGGTCAACGCGAGTTCGGCTGTTTCAAGTTTCTAACGGCTATATTCGAAGGGGTACGTCTATAAATACTCGTTGGCCGGCTCAAAGCTCTTACTCTTGGACATTTGACATACTTGTGAGCACTTTGAGCTAAGCAACTCCCCTCCCACTCATCTCTCTTGCTTCTTTGCATATTCGAAGTGAGATTGAGTGATCCAAGTGCTTTTGCATTGTGAGATAGCATCTAGTTGGCACTTGGTGGTTGATTTGCTGCGGGATTCTTGTTTCTCTTGGTGGTTGCCGCCACCTAGACGGCTTGGAGCAGCTTGGAGGAGTTGGCAAGAGTTGGTGATTGTTCTTGGCCACCTCCGGTGATTGTGAGGGGTTTGTGCCTACCTCGGCGAAGCGCCAAAGACAACATTAGTAAATTGCTCGTGTCATTGCAACCTTTTGCCATTTGGTAGGTTCTTGTGGCGCCTTTTGAGAGGCTCGGTGTGAGACCGATTAGCCACCGAACCACGTGGTGAAGAGGGACACAACGGGGACTAGCGTGCCGGCAAGCACGTGAACCTCGGGATAAATCTTCGTGTCATAACTTTCATATTGTGATTGATTGATCCCGGTGTTCGGTTGTTTTTATATTCATTGTTGATCATATTGGTTGGCTCAATACTTCGCCCCTCGGTGATACCCTCCTAACCCTCACTTGTATTACTTTCTTAGTTTTCTTTGCTAGCTAGTTAGCGTTACTAGAGTAGCTCTTTTGTGTAGCTTGCTAGTTGTAGTTGTAGTCACCTTCTCGGTTTGACTTGTGCGGTTGAGTGCCAATATACTAGAATTGTGAATTAGATAGGTGGCTTGCAAACACCCCGTAGGCTAAGCAAAACTCGCATCACGCTATTTGTTGTATTGATAAACTTGTTTAGCTTGTCTTTGTAGAAATTTTTAAAAGGCTATTCACCCCCCCCCCTCTAGCCATCAAGACCTTTCACCAGGGGAGGCCACGCCGAAGCCGTCGCTTGACCGGTGGGGAAGCCGTGTCGAAGACCCGCACACCAGCACACGCCCACGGTCCTCTGGTCTGCGCTCGAGCATGAAGGAGATGCCGTGCCACCAGGCCAATGTCGCCACAGCAAGCAGCAGATCCGGGGGTGAGGACGCCGGATCCGGCCACAGAGGGCCCGGATCCACCCCGCCGGACCGCCAGTTCACCGGAAAAGCTAGGTGGAGGGAGGGAGGGAGGCAGAGGATAGGAGGGAGGGTGGGAGAGAAGCAGCGACGGTGGCCGCTTTTTCGCGGGCCAACGCCGCCACCACGCACCGGAGGGCGGCGGCGGCGGCGGCTGGAGGGGGCGGCGGGTGGGGTACCGGCGCGCCGGTGGCAGGGGAGCCCCCGAGTCGCCGCTGGGAGGCGCTCGGGGGAGAGGGAGAACAAATTCCCGGCCACGCCGCGGTCACCGATCATGCACTCTTACAGCACCAACCAACAGCCTGACAGGAGCGCCTACGCATACCAGCAACTCCAATGGACAGGCGGCGTACCATCTCACACAAGTAACGGTCCTGCTAAGATGGAGGTTCATGACTCTGTGAAGCCAAGTGCTCTGTCGAGGACGCTGCTTCCAATCGGTCAGTCCAAGTGGACGTGCATCGAGTACTTCCATTTCTTGTGATGAACTTCAGGGAAGAAGCAGCGTTATATCATTATTATAGTATATGCTAGGCCACTGTCTCTTGGTGCCTATTTGGAGTGGCAAGTGGAGTTTGTATCTGGAGTTGGAGGCAAAGGCAATGTTGCTGTACCGGCCTCCCGGGCCTTAACTACACAGGCCGGGGCCCAATATACTGATCTGCATTGCATAGAGAGATTGCCTGGTGCTTACTGTACTTCTTTGCATTTGGATTCAAGCCACGTTTTTGTGCTTGATTGATGTGAAGAATGGGTTTCTTTGTCTAGTACCATACATGATATGATACCCCTCTGTCTTCTTCCCTGACGGCGAGCCAAGCAGCAGCGGCTTTCAACGGCTGATGCAGTGAATGATGCGAGTGCAGAATACGTTATTATTATACTTACCATAGAAGAAAATGATTCAGGGATGGAAGGAAATAGGCCCAATAGCCCAGGTGGCTCAATGGATAGTACCCAAAATCCTCAATCCAACCAGAAAATTACTCTCGTGCAACGCTAATATACCCCATCTGCACCCCTCCTAAAAATTTTGAGACAAAGGTGAGATTTCCATCACATTACACACCCACCTTTCCTCCCTCCCCCCGCTGCCGCCGCCGTGCCACCGGCGGCGGCGGGGTTATGCCCCTGTATTCCTTGGAATACCAAGATTTAGCCACAAAAATAAATATGTATGCAGATTTATATAGAGTATGTTGCAAATAAACCCAATACACTAACCAGTTCTGGCAGCCCACTAAGAAACGAAGCCCAGAAAGATAGAAACCCAACCCGTCCGTTGCTCGAGATCGCGAGTTCCTCCGCATCGAGGCGGAACACAGACGCGGAAGCTCGGGCATCGCGTGGCCGGCCGCAGGCGTTCACCCTCAACGGGTCCACCCGCCAGCCACCACCGCGGTAGGCCGGCAGCCAGCACCTCCCCCACTCTGAGCCCCTCGATAGCTTGACTCAGCTCGTCCCCTCGCCGTGCCGCCAGCTCACCCCAACACCCCCAGCCCCTTTCCCTGCTGCCGCCTCCTAGCGCTAAGGAGCCGGCCACCGGCGGACAGGCGGCGGCGGCGCCCCTTCTGCAACACCCCTCCGACATCCGTGTCCGGTCGACTGGCCCTCCCCTCGGTGGTTTCAAGCAAGGTGAGCAGAACACCTAGGCCATTCTTTAGCGTATCAATTTGAACTTTGAAGATTTCTTTTTCCAAATTTTTGATTATATTCTTAATTCTTGTAATGTAGATGAAGAAGAAGGGTGTTAGCACATTTACATTGTGGGAGAAAGCTGCAATGGAAAAAAAACAGCCTCCTCATCCACACCAAATGCTCATTCTGTTGAGATTGAGAGCAATATGCAGTTAGCACTTATGCAAGCACAAAATGATGGTAAAGCAAACGATGAAGCTCCCCAACTTGTGCAAGCACATGACCTATGGTCCGTTATGTTGTATATTTGCTTTCAAATTTTTTATGTGGCATACACAACTGCAAATTCCTGGCTCCGCCACTAGCCGCCGCCGCCGGGTTGGAGCTACCATATGTGCCTAGTAACTCCTGCTAGATCTCGTCTCGTCTACCTTCGCTCCCTTGATCTCACCGGCTCTCTGGCTCGATCTCGGATCGTCTCGTATACCATTGCTCCCTTGATCTGACCTGCACGCTGAATCTGGTTGCAGAGCAAGGTTTTGCGGAGGGCGAAGCTCACGCCTTCGATGTTGTCCAGGATGTCTCTGCTGATGGGGGTGACGCCCCTCACTCCTCCCCTACCGTGCAGGCCTCCACAGATGGGGGGATGGGGGTGCCCCTGCTTCCCCTGAGGCGCCCAGCCTTGCTCCTCTCGAATCGATATTACACGTCCCAGCATTGGAAAGTCTCTGGAGAGGGGCGCTGAGAAATTCAACAAAATCAAGGTATATCTTGGAAATTGTAGCTTGATTCTCTTCATGATCCACTGTGTTATGTTTGTATTGTTCTGCTAGTTTTTGCCATATATTTTGTGCAGTTGCATCTTTTGTCTCCTTGCTGACAGTTCTAATCGCATGACTTATTTTGAAAACAAATATGAAAGAAATACAATCTATATATTTTTCAGCTAACACATATGAAAGAAATACAATCCTATATATTTCCAACTAACACATGAATGAAATGTCTTATATGTATATCATGATTTCAATTTGAGTATACGCATGGGTAACAAAAAAACCTTATGGTCAAACGTCTTGCACGCATAGCTTCTAGTTCACTTTAGCTAAGACCCTCCTTGGAAGCCAATGAGAGCTAATGATCAAAAGTCTACCGTCAACTCCTAAGTTGTTTAGATTGTGGTGGATATATCATCTCCGTGAACTGCAAACCTTTCATACCTGCCTTCAACTTCTGAATTTTCTGGTAGTTGAAAAGGATATCTTCATCTCAGCAAAACGTATGGAATTCACTTTCTATTTGATCATACTAACTTTCAAGTGGTTAGCTCAAACACATCAACAAGAAAAAATAATCTCACTTATCCTGTGGCTCAGGTATGTATATCAATCAATTTTTCCCACAAATGAAAAACACCACCACCTAGATTAAGACACCCAACATAGCTCCCTCAAAGAACACATGGAATATCTGATGCTAATAATAGAAGTCTTTGGTCCACAATCCAAACATTACTAACGGAAATTGATAATTTGATATCCTCTTTAGGCTCTCACACAGCACATCTTCAGAGATTGTGGACCAAAGAGCCCGACTGTTGTGGGGAGTGGAGCCTTATGAGTGTTGTTGACATCTTTTGGCACCTGCAGTGAGTCATACATTCTGTACTGATTCTAGTCATCCCAAATAAATGACACAAGTTTTATTATACTAAGCACAATCCCCATTGCCATATGTCTCAGGGTGATATGAGACAACTACACTTTATATTAGATTTTCCATTTGCCAAGTATGAGAAGGAACGTCATGTACCTAGTTATGCAAATAAACAATTTACTAAGGAGAGTGCATCAGGGTGTAAATATGTCATTTTCTTATGTATATATGAAGACCATCATCACCTAGTGTTGTGCTGAAGTGTTTAATATCAAAACACCCATGTAAATTCAGAGCTTTGAAAATAATAGGGTTTTTGCCCAGTTTGTGGATATATAATGCATTTTGTCTTTAGAGGAGAGGTAGATCCAGAGCTGCAGGCCTGTGCCACCACTTCAGAACATGATTCCTTTGTTTGGGCAGCAACACACTTGGTTTCTCTTGGCAAACAAAATTAACCTTTACAGCATAAACCATTCATAATAAGTTGCCTAGAGAAAAAGTTGTTTTTATAATTAGGGGCTGTTTGGATCTTTCATTTGGAGGAATTGAAATCCACTTAATAAATTAGGCTATTTGGCTTCGAATTTGACATTCCACCACTTCCCAAAGTCTACATATAAGCCTATCTCAAATTCATAGGGTGGTAGATGAAAATTGAGTATATGGATTATCATCCTATGTTTCTACTTTGCAACTTATAACACGCTATTCAACTCACTCTCCTATGGTAGAAATGCAACACATAAGTATCTCTCTCATATAGCTAACAATAATATACAAATATAATCAATATACAACCATATTAGCTTAATTAATTTATGTCTAAATTATAATTATTAAAATGAATTTAATTCCAAGGATCCAAACGGGGCCTTAGTATAAATTGCATTCCAATGTTGCACATACTATACACAAGTTTATAACTTTCTTCTGCAGCTAGACCTTGGACAGCACAAAAGCTTAGGCATTTCGCTATTTTGATGTGCATAGAATATGTACTCATAGTGCAGAAGCAAGCAACAACGAGTATTATTTTTTTGCTAGATCATGTCATGAAAATATTTTTTTGCTAGATCATTCTTAATAACTCCATAATGTATTTATTTCATACAATGAAGAATGCACATCATGTCACAAGAAAAAGTTGTTAGATCTGACAGCACCAATTTATCTCAGGCACTTATCACAACATCTTCACATCCACATTCTTGACAGGGCGCTGATGATACGTCAATTAAGCTAAATATTATATTTTATAAGGTTACTAAATGTATAATAGAATGCAATCTAGGCATTCAATTGTGGTATGCATGCCGACAAATTTGGGGAAAGTAGGAGAAATTCTTTTTATCTGAGCATGGCTGCTTCAGGTCTCCATCCCACCAATGCTTTCAATCCTCCTCGCCACGCAATCTCTTCTACCTTTCATCATGATAACGTATTTTCTCAACTACTTGCACAAAGACACTAATCCTAGTTGGTGATTCATGTTTGTAAGCTAGAAATAGAGATGGTTTAGAAAGCCAGAAATAGATAGCTCTGGAAACTGGAAAGCATGTTGAGGCAACTGAAAGCATGAAAGCATGTGGAGTAATGAGTTTTGCTGGATCAGATAAAATAACAAAGGGTCATAAAAATGTAGCTACCGGCTATGCTATCAGGTGAAGAATGTGTTTTCCTTATAACATAAATAAAATAATAACAATAATCTAGAGCACAAAAACCATGTACTTCAGCATCACACATGCATGAATCCCTTAGATAGGCTGGAATTGAGGCACACCTGGACGATCTTCAAACCCGCGTGGACGTCGACGTCCCTCGGGAGCTCTCCATCTTGGTCTTCGGCAGATGCCTAAGCGCGCCGCGATAGTTCCACCCCACATGGAGAGCTGGGCATGGCAAGGAGCTCCAAGCAAACCAGGTCTGAACAGAGCTAGCCAACAAACGAAGAAACATGAACAATAGGCAACGGTCAGCGAAGGGAACACATACGACTTTCCTCGCCAAGCAGCGAGGGTGTTGTGGCTGCCGGTGCAGACAGCGGTGATGGCGTAGGGCTCCAGCACCTCTACACAGTATACCCGGTCCTTCTCTATATTGTCACTGAAGCCCAGTTACCCATCCTCCGAAGATCTAGTCTCGAGTGATTCCCGCCTCCACAGCGAGGTCTGCTCCTCTGCGCGGCGCCCTCGACCAGAGGCCCACTCCTCCTTGTGCCGTGCACCGGTGGGCTCCTCCTCCTCGCGCCTCGGTCACTAGAGGGCCTCTCCTCCGTGCGGCGCCCTTGGCTGGAGGCCCGGTCCTTCGCGCGCTACCGCGACCAAAATTCACTCCTCTGTGGTGCCAGAAGCACAGATCAATAGCTGGCAATTCAGTTTCACACAGCAAGAAGGCAGAAGAGATGGCCTACCTCATCAACAAGGGCCTACGAAGGCGGCGGAAGCCCGGCATGTGGGCAGCAATGGCAGCATGCTGTGGCGAAGGACTGGAGAGCGGGACAGAGAGCGCCGGCGACAGTTGCTAGGCGCAGGGCAGGGACTAGGGGGCGAGGTTGGAGAGCGGGCACACGATGGGATTGTGAGCGGGCGTGATAAGGAGCGAGAAGGGGGCGCGGTGGCCAGAGAGGATGATGATTGCGGGTGTGAGGCTAGCGACCGGAGGGCCTGGTAGCGGAGTGAATTGATAGTAGCCGAGTAGACAATATCTCTGTGTATATTTTAGTTGTAGAGAAAATGATAACTTGATGGACCTTCATGAATAAGAGGACAAAACCTAATCTGTTTGTATAGCTAAATTTATGGCTGCAAATCAAGCTAACTTGTCTTACTATTGAAACTAACAGGATGAATTTACCTTTTTGAGGTGCTTGTTATTTATATTTGGATTAATGTACTTTGAAAAATTGACGTAGCAGACTCAAGATTTTACACAGATATAAAATTACTACAACAGCTCATTTCTTGTCTGGATCAAGAATTCACATTCAGCTTTGGCATTTGCTGACATTTCTTTTCTTTTCTTAGCCGTACTTCAGTAAAGCAGTGAAAAGGAGTGCAAATCACTTGAAACAAGTTTTAGAGAAGATCGTACAGACAGATCGAGAGCTTGGACAGCTTGTGGCTCGTCATGTGGCCCTGGGGTAACACTCTTTTCAACATGCTAAAACAAATTGTTTTATCATTTATGTGTATTTATATGTTTTCTTATTTTGATTAATTAGGTTGAAGGCGAAGGTCAATGAGTACTCTTACTTTGGGAGCTGGTTTGCTCAAGTGCTCAACTTGATACAGGAGACCAATACAGAAGGTATGACTTTTTCATAAGAGCGATGCTAATACTAACATACATAAGTTTTATTTTAATATATAATTACTATTACTATATACAGACTTCAATTGATGTAGTGTACATACATTCAGTTCTACAAAATCGCCCTTTTGCTTGCTTGGTTGCCATTTTAGTTCTTTGTAAAGCTTATCTGTTGCTGATGTTTTGTATTGGTTTCATGCATTTCTGGTCAATTGGGCTACTCTTTAGAGAAGACAGTTGGGTTATTTAGTATTAGCACCAGATTATGCTATGCCCACACGCCAATCAGTAAAATAGTTACTCTCTCAAAACGACACTCTCTATGGGTGATTCTCATCCCACTCCTATCGTATAGTAGGTGTGCACCTTGATTGTTTGCATGTTCTGGTTTGTTCCTGTGTCTTCCGGTTTTGCTACATTAATGGTTGCATTTGCTTTACACTCCTATAGTAGGCAGCCTGTTTATTTTCTCTAGCGTATAACTGCTTGCTTTCTTGACGGCACATGCTCTTGCTTGTTTAATCCAATTACTTCCTTCAGTCTGTGAAGCCATTGACAGTAGTATGAGCATAATTCCTCTATTCTCATTACTAAAACAAGCTGGGCTGTAACCAAACCGCTTGCTGAAAACCCAAAGCTTATTGGTTGTTGTTTTTTATTAGATGATTTTTCTACTTTAGTTAATTGTTAAACTTTAGTGATTCTTTAGTGATTATTTAATTACTAAACTTAGTTAATTGTTTTTAAGGCTACGACTCAGATCTAGAAGAGTTAGATATGGGTGTGAAGGATCTCCTCAAGGAGTCTCCACGCAAGATGGCTCTCGGCGTGCTCTATCTGCAGGTGTCTTGGAAGATTTTGAGAGAGGTTATCTTGACTAGGAAAGAACTTTAAGTAGAGATTTGGAAGAGGTTTGAGACTCTACATCAGAGGATCGAGGAGCTTGAAGCTGAGAACCGCGTGATGAAGCCTGTTTTCTCGAGATTGAGATCTACTCAAGGAGTTTCCACGCAAGATGACCCTCATCGTGCTCTATTTGCATGTCTTGGAAGATTTCGTGAGAGGTTATCTTGACCAAGAAAGAACTTAAGATTTGGAAGTGGTTTGAGACTCTAGATAAGAGGATCGAGGAGTTTGAAGCTGAGAACCGTGTGATGATGGCTGGTTTTCTCGAGATTGAGAAGAAGCTAAGGGAAGTGACTTCACAGGCAGATGAACTACAAGAAGCCATTGCCAAGATGACCTCAGTCAAAGTAGGAGTGACATAAAACTGTCGTTGAGAGCTCAACTGTGACGTTGAGAGCTAAGTGAACTTCTAGGTACTATGCCTTGCACCACAATGTGGCGTACCATATTGGAGAATAAAACTAATACACTAACATAACTTTCCATTGACCATGAGTGGGTTTATATAGATTACATTGGAATACAAAAGGGTATAAAAGGTAGAGAGAGACTACAACTCTTAGTATTCTAATAGTAGTCTTTCACTAAACGCGTGATGTTCGCCCGGTCCGGTTCAACATGAACGAAACTTTGTGCCATTGCAGGTGACGGCTATTGTTGATCGTTGTGCCCTTATATTTTATATACTCCCTCGGTATCGGTAATTAAGGTCGTTTTAGGCTGTTGAAGTGTTTGCACAATTCATGTCGTTTGGGTTATTTTAGCACCGTTGTGGATGTAGATGCCCTTGTCGTTTCGGTTCTGGTCGCGCCGCTTAACAAGGAAATAAATCGCGCTTAACGAGAAAATAGTGCCGCCGTCCCCACCGCTCCCCCTTCCTTCCTTTTCTCTCATTCGCTAGCACGGGACCCGGAAGCGCTCGAGGGACGCGTTCCTTCCTTGCCTCCGCTCGTTGCACGCATGGAGGCCAGGGAGTGCTTGCTCGTTCTTCTTGACTCGGAGGATGACGTCAAGATCGTGCCGGAGGTCGCGAGAGAGGAGCTCGCGCCAGACTCAGCACGGTCACGCCGCCGGAGTCCGTCGAGCCGGACTCAACAGCAGAACAGTGCCATGCAACTTGGCACAGTGCCATGGCGCCATGCATTCGATCTATGAAACACACGTATGAAAAAGAAAGAAGAATAGAAGATGCAAAGATGGAGCACCCAAACGAGCGCACTGCCCTGTAACTCGGCACAGTGCCATGGCGCCATGCAAAATCACGCGTCATGCCCTATCAAAAAAAGAAAAAAAATTTGTGTCTTGCAAAAATGACGCAAGGAGGAGGGATCAAACCATGCCCTCCTGCCTCGAGATGCAACGAGCTAGGCACTAAACCTGTGAAACTATAGTTGTGTGAAGGTTTCAACAACCCTATTTAATATGGGTAAACAGGGAAAAATCCACCCTAATTAATTACTTCGTGGTATGTTAAATGCTGTCCAAAACGACCTTAATTATCGGCATGGAGGGAGTATACGTATGAAGTGTGAATCAGTGAGGCAGGTGATGGCGCCGTTAATTAGGCAGACCAGCCGCCACACAACGGCACAATTTCTTCCACTCTGGTCGTGGTCGTGCTCTTTCGTCGGCGTATGAACGTCGGCCTATGGGCCCGAGGGTGGACGCGTGGTCACACACACACAGGGCACGTGTGGCCCCTTACAAAGGCTGGATCACAAAACACCGGATGGACTGCTTGCTTTTCTTGACGGAAGATGCTCTTGCTTGTTTAATCCATTTACTTTCATTAGTCCGTGAAGCCATTGAGCATAATTCCTCTGTTCTCATTACTAAAACAAGCTGGCTGCAACCAAGCCGCTTAGTGGAAACCCAAAGCTTATTGGTTGTTGTTTTTTATTAGATGATTCTTCTACTTTAGTTAATTGTTAAACTTTAGTGATTATTTAATTGTTAAACTTAGTTAATTGTTTTTTAAGGCCATGACTCGGATCTGGAAGAGTTGGATAGGTGTGTGAAGGATCTACTCAAGGAGTTTCCATGCAAGATGGCCCTCGGCGTACTGTATTTGTAGATGTCTTGGAAGATTTTGAGAGAGGTTATCTTGACCAGGAAAGAACTTCAAGTTGAGATTTGAAAGACGTTTGAGACTCTACATCAAAAGATCGAGGAGCTTGAAGCTGAGAACCGCGTGATGAAAGCTGGTTTTCTTGAGATTGAGATCTACTCAAGGAGTTTCCACGCAAGATGGCCCTCATTGTGCTCTATTTGCAGATGTCTTGGAAGATTTTGTGAGAGGTTATCTTGACCAGGAAAGAACTTAAGATTTGACATTTTTATAAATATAAATCCACTCTAGGGGTCTAATTGTAGCCCTCAATAGTGTTTCTGTAAATATAAACCCCATTGAGGGGCATAAAGAGAACATCCTCTCTCTCTCACCTCCCCTATAAAAGGGGAGAGGGACCCTTTGGCTAGATCACCATTCAGCTCACTCTCTTTCCCTCCCTTCGTTACCTCTCTTGTTGGTCGAAACCGACAATTGTTTTACGAGTTTGTATTTTATTTGAAATAAATGATCAACAATTGTTTTACGAGTTTGTATTTTATTTGAAATAAATGATCAAAAGTGGTACTTCGTGGTGGTAGGAGGTTGTGGTCTTTAGAATGTAGCGGTGTCATGTACAAGAGTCATTAATTTGATGGCAATCCAAAAATATATGAAGACATACAGGACTAATCTATGTGGCTATTATATAAGGAGTTGATAGTTAATTAACCGCCTGCTCAATGCAAATATAATAAGTTTTATTAATTGTTTTTTGAGAATTACACAGCAAACACAATATTTTTATTGGTCTATGCTTTTCTATGTACAAGATGTGTTAGATGATCTTGAAGGTGTGAGTCTAGGCTGGTATTATTGACTATTTTCTCAACCTTAGTTTGATTACCTGTATCTCAAAGGTTCCTCTGACGCCTTTATTTGGTAAAACACTGACGACAAACGTAAAGTCACTTTTAAAAAAAAAGAAAAAGGGCACAAAGGTGTGTATTAAACTTATCATATTGTTTGAGCAGCTTTTTGCATATTTTCTAACATCACATTTACCAATAATGGAGACAAGGATAGAGCATGAACATGTGCTGACACAAAGACAATGTGACCAACAACTGGTGAAGCTAAACTAAAATAATTGCTCTAGCGAGGTGTTTGAGAAAAATGCTTCTTGGCTTTGTTCAACAACATTTTTTGTGCACATGACATCAACATGATTGTGCCAAAAAACTAAGAGGCAACCAGATACATGCATGCATATAACATTTTTTATTCGAGAAATATACTAGAGTAATCGGTACTGACTCCATTCAGAGGAAATAACAGCCAAACATGTCATCCTGATTCATAAATGGAGCTTTTGGCTAATCTATGAGCATCAACATTCGAGCCCTTGCTTTCATATACAATATCCGCCGAAGCGAAGCTTGCCATTCATCTCCCTGATGATGTGGCCATAGGGGCCCATCCTAGGGCTACGTATATTCTTCATTATATTCGCGCAGTCGGTAGCAATTCTGACATTTCGTAGCATGAGGTCGCTCGCAAGTGCTAAACCTTCTCTGCAGGTCAACGCTTCCGCCGTCTCAGGGTGTGAAACACTTCCCAGAAAGGTGCCTACCTCAATCCTGGCTATCGCTGCCCTTGTCGCAATGCAAGAATTCTTAGATAGTTATCTTCATCACGCCCTCGCGGGGTGGAATCCAGCGTGGGCATTGGGGCTGTCCCCCCTCTCTTCTTCTTCTTCACATTTGGCGTAGCCGATTCTAGGTCTGCAATGAAGCCCTCCAAAAAAAAAAGAATACAAGTCGAGAACGAGAGAGGAGGCCAAGGAATGTGTGACTGGGCCTGGCTCCACGAATCAAATCAACCCGACCACGATTGGGCTGGAGCACGTAGGATAGGACTACTACACGAGCGGGCCAGGCCCGCATCTTCACTCTCGGCTTCTCCGTCCGTCTCTACCGAAACCGGCCCCGAGCAGAGAAAGGAGGAGAAGCCATCTGACAAATCTCAGGAGTGGAGGAGAAGTGGAGAACCCAACCACCACCACACCTCTTCCCCCCAATCCGTCTTCCTCTTCCACGCAGCTTCGCCAGGATCGATTCGCGATTCCTCTCCGTCCGGATCGAGGTTCATGGTGAGCAACCTCCCCTCCCGCCCTAGTTTCTTCAACCTAGGATTACTGTTTTACTTCTCTATTCCATTGCCCCCTCAAATCTTCCCTCACCTGTGCTAGTTCCATTAGTTCGCGAGTGTATTAATCTGGTTTGATTCTGTGTACTGTCTGATTGACCAATCGCTTCCATTCCTTCCGTTGGCAGGTTTACATATGCGCGCGTGTTTACTGATGCATATCACGAGCACCTGATCCGGCTGTCCTGTCCTATCCTGTCCTATCCAGCATCCAGCAGACAGATCCCGAGTCCAGTTCATGTATGAACTCTTCCTTTCCCTGGCACGCTGCTAGTAGATATAAAAGGGTGTCTTGGATTTAAAAGAAGGGTGATATCCATGTCTGACCAGCAAAGGCACTACGGCAGCTACGAGCTCCTCCCCGCTCAGGCAGACGTGCAGTGCCTGGTCTGCACGCGGCCTTTCACTCTGGATGCCGAGGTCACCGATAGCTTCGAAGCTTTAGCCATATGCAGAGAGTGCAAGATGACCGTGCTCAGTGACAGCAACAGCAACAGGGACGAGACTCCCCGAACTAACCGGCAGACAAGATGGCGAAGGCAAAGGTCCAGCAGGGTCACTGGGCATGAGCCGCCCACGGAGGAGGAGGACGCTTTCCCGCAGCAGTTCTCCCAGCTGATCAACCTAGCTAGGCAGGGTCATGAGGCGGATGCTGATTCTCCGACAGTTCCGCCGCGCCAGCACACGTCTTATAGTTCTACGCCGAGCCGGTCCCAGAGATGGCACACTTCGGATGATGAGAGTGATGGTCTGAGCTACGTTGATTCCGTGTTTGGTGAGATTGAGTCGAACATCAGTTTTGGCGATGAGGGTGGGGAATCGGATGCTTCTGTTGATCGCCACGCCATGGTTGGGAGGGAAATTGTCATTCAGCTTGACAATGAGAGCTACATGAACATGGATACTGATATTGATCCTATGAATGCTGGAATATACCAGTGGGACTCGGATGATCCTGAAGATGATGAGGAGGATGAGCAGTCAGAAGAGTCTGATTTGGATGAAGCAGATGACACCATGCAGGAGCGCCGGCAGCAATGGCATGATATCGCCCCAAGTGGATTGAATGAGGAGGAATCTGAAGGTGCTGCGTGGACTTGGAGAACAGCGGGAAGCCAAGGAGTAAACAGGGCTGATCTGAGAGTCGACATGGAAGGGCGAGAAATCAGGAGAATTTTTATTGGGAATCCTGGAGATTATGTCGATGCAAGACAGTTTGAAATGCTTCTCGAGCAGTTTGCTGAGGATAACAATTCCAGAAGAGGAGCTCCACCTGCAGCGGCATCTTTCATTGAAAATCTTTCGTCTGTGGTCATCTCCAAAAGCTATGAGAGAAACGGTGGTGTCACCTGTCCAGTCTGCAAAGATGACATGCCTATCACCACTGTAGCGAAACAGCTACCGTGCATGCATCTATATCATTCATCTTGCATCTTGCCATGGCTTAGTTCTAGGAATACATGCCCAGTTTGCCGTTACGAGCTTCCTACAGATGACCCGGAATATGAGAGGTCCAAGCATGCCACAGTCAATGAGGGAGGTATCCATGGGGTGGAGCGTACCCATCCGCAGGAAGTTGTTGAAGAAACTTATGAGCCTGAGGTTGATGGAAGTTCTAATACAGGTGGTGATACAATGGAAGAGACTAATACACGTGAACATGATGTTCCTACTGCACAGCAGCCAAATGGAGCACATGGGCGTCATAGATGGCTGTTTATTGCAGCAGCTCCAGTTGTAAGTCTTGTCAGTTTAGCTCTAGTTTTGTGCTTCACCAACCCTGCTGGCAATGTTAGAAGGCAATTGTGCCGTAGATCCCAGACTACCACTACGGCACATGGAGACACAAGAAGAAGTTGGTGGTCTATGTTCTAAATATTCAGTGCATACCTGATACCAAATTTCTGTGTGATGGTGTGTGCTTGTTGCGAGTGTTGTGCTTGTGTATGAAAAGGTTCAAGATTAATTTGAAGTTCAAACTTTGTGTCTGCTGACATGATCCGCCAAGGTGTTCTTGTAACCAAGTTCAGACAGTTCAGCAAAACAAATACTGATGATTGCTGCTGTTGATTAATAGTTTGTATGTTTGGTTGCTTAGATTGTAACTTCAAGCATGTAACTAACACTCTGCCTGAAAGTTTACCCATGCATTCATCAGTAAGTACCTAAAATATCTGTTGTCTTGTAGTCTCACTGTGCATGATGCTTGTTGTAGTTTGACTGGTAATTTGCAAGTCCTATGAAACTTCTGCTTTAAATTAAATATGCTTAACTCTCCACTCCAAAGTTTAATCCATGCCTTCAACAATCTATTGCTGACATTGTTGTTTTTTTCTTCTGATATTTGCCTTATGTTAAAAAAATATCTGTTCCAACCATGAGGTACTCATTTATTATATGAAGCTCACTCGTGTTTTATTTGTGACTTTTTTCCTCATTTTCTTTCTTTCTTTCTGATATAAAACTTTTGCCTAGATTAATCTAGTCTCCTGTGTCATGCTAGCTATGGCGGCTGTATGTTCTCACGAAGTAACACAGGAAGGGAAATTTTGCAAGCAGAAAGCCTTAAATCAAGTTGCTAAAAGTCTAGTGATGAATACTTGCCATGTTTTCAAGGTGGTGTGTCTCTGAAACTACGTGCTGGAAGTGATCTAAACAATGAGAGAACGTCAGTAGGTGAGGAAAAGGACAATCATTCACCATTATTAAAACAAGTATATGGGTAAATGGGAGTCAGTAGGTCAGGAAAAGGACAATCATTCACCATTATTAAAACAAGTATATGGGTAAATGGGAGTCAGTAGGTCAGGAAAAGGACAAACCACCACTCATTTCTTCAACAAGGATAGGAACAGATGGGTGCTTTTTCAAAACTGGAATCTATAGGAGTTCATTACTAAGTATTTTAAGCTAGAAGACTATACAAGTACTGATTGCCCTGTATGTTTGACATAAGATTCATTTGTTCCTCTCATACTTCCCCCTCTAATGGAGAAACTACTTGAGATAGTTCTAGTTGTTTCGACCATACTTCTTGGCTTAGCTCTAGTTTACTTATATGAAGTCCTATGGCTGAGGCTGGAGAAGATAAGGAAAAAGTTGAGGAGGCAAGGCATAAATGGTCCTAAACCTACTTTGCTCTATGGCAACACCCAGGAGATGAAGAGAATCCGACAAGAACTCAAGTGTATGCAGAGGCAAGACAAAGACATGAACGGCTACATATCCACCATCTTCCCTCATTTCCTTCTCTGGAGGAAGACATATGGTATGTATAGAATCCCTTGCTTTTGCTTATCTGTTTATATAAGGGTCACTGCAATGAGACTGATAACATGATCGTGATTGTTTACTTCATTCTGGAATCACAACAGCTTTCCATAATCGGAAGCTAGAAACATAGTGTTCATAAAAGGCTAGACAGTAAGGTTAATTAACTATGCTTGAAGATATCTCTGCATCGGTCTCCCAAATATGAGGATGGCCAGAACTTTACATCATATACTTAGCATTTAAGTAAGTCTTAGATTCCTTTTGCGATATTAATCATCTTGTGTGAGCATGCTTTTCATGTCCAGAAATCCCCAATAACAAAGATGACAGATGTTGATGGAAGATCATTCAGTCTTTGCCACTATGAGTATTAGGCTATTATCTTGTTTCTGGATTACATACAAGAATGCAGTTTAAGTATTTATCCCCTTGCCTATCTCTATCTGTAACTGTGCAGCTAGTTCTATACTTGAAGCTATGGACCTCCATCAGTAAGTTCCCTAGGAGAAAATTTAGAAGTTCACTAAAAACATGTTCTGAAGTCTGAACTGATAGTGATAGCCAGATTTTGTATCAAGTATGGTTTTTTCATATGATCAGATCAGATATTTACCTTGATTAAATCTTTACACTTAGTTTGTGTACAGATAGTTGCCTCAGAATAGACATCCATGAACACTTTTGTTTTCAAGTGGACCCAAATATGAAGAATGGGTACTCTACTCTCTGGAGTTCAGTACTGTAAGTTTGTCCACAAGTAACTAAGTAGGTTCTGTAGAAACCATGGTCTAACATTAAGAAATATTTAGCTAAATGATTGTGTAGCTGTCCTGGGAATTTTTTACCTTGTTGTAGCTGAGAGATGCTTGTGACTTGGGTTGTCCTGTCTTGTGAACATTCTGTTGAACTTTCGCAATCAATGTATGCAGTTATAAGTGGTTGACTTTTGATTCATTTAAGTTTCCATTATGTATTGCTCTGTCATTATCTAAATATTTCATTTCAGTTTGTTATGTCATTACATGGTGTTTGAAAATTGGAACAGGACCCGTGTTCCTTTACTCAACAGGAGTTTTGGAGATATTGCATGTTGCTCAGCCAGAAATGGTAAAAGACATGGGCCACTGGACTCCATCAGAGCTAGGGAAGCCACAGCATATAATGAAATCACGAAAACCTCTCTTCGGATTAGGTATATTGATAGCGAATGGCGACCTTTGGGCCTATGAGAAGAAGATCCTGGCACCACAATTCTTTATAGAAAAAATTAAGGTTCTTAAATTTTACTTAAAAAAAACCCATATAACTGTATCATCAGCCTAAGCCTAACTGTGTTGTTCCTACCCTAAGCCTAACTGTGTTGTTCCAACAATGATAGGGTATGATAGGGCTGATTGTGGATGCAACCGCTCCGCTGTTACAATCATGGGAGAATATGCTTAATAGCACAGGTGGTAGTCAGGAGATCTATGTTGATGGATACCTGAGGAACTTTTCAGCGGATGTGATTGCTAGAGCTTGTTTTGGGAGCAATTTCATAGAAGGAAAAGACATATTTTGCAAGCTCAGGCAGCTCCAGAAGTTAATTTCTCAACAGGATACATTTGTCGGGCTGTCTGCACTGTGGTAAGGGACTTTTGATTTTTTTTTTTGAGAAATTACGAATGCAATGGAAATGAACACCCTGACTGGTTGTTAATCTTGTTCTATTGCAGGAAATACTTGCCTACCAAGAGAAACTGGGAGATACAAAAGCTGGATCAAGAAGTCCGGTTACTAATCCTGGATCTCTCAAGGGAACACAGGAGCAAAAGCCGCAGCAATGCTGTCACGCACATGTCCACATATGACAACCTTCTGCATGCCATTGTCGATGGTGCAAACCAGTGCCCCAGCTATTCCAGTGCCCCTGAAGATTTCATCGTCGACAACTGCAAGAACATCTACTTTGCTGGGCATGAAACTACAGCGGTCACTGCCACTTGGTGCCTGATGCTACTTGCTGCACATCCAGACTGGCAGGAACGTGCACGGGCTGAGGCTCTAGAAGTGTGCTGTGGACAGACGGTGCTGGACATTGACGTCCTTCGTCAGCTGAAAATAGTAAGAGACTCTCCTCATTCCTGCAGGTCTAAATATTTCTTTGGTGATGCACATTAAAAGTGGCATTTAAATCTTTTGAAGCTTACAATGGTGATACAAGAGACTCTCCGGCTGTACCCTCCGGCATCACTAATCATGCGTGAAGCCCTGACAGACATCAGGCTTGGTGGGGTTGACGTCCCTCGTGGCACCATTATCCAAGTAGCCATTTCAATGCTGCACCTTGACCTCGAAGCCTGGGGTCCAGATGCTAACGAATTTCGTCCAGACCGGTTCGTGAATGGAGCTGCTGCGGCGTGCAAGCCGGCCCACATGTACATGCCGTTCGGATACGGACCAAGACTGTGCACCGGGCAAAACCTGGCAATGGCAGAGCTGAAGGTTCTTCTTGCACGCCTGCTGAGCAAGTTCTCGTTCTCATTGTCACCTGGGTACCAACACTCTCCGGTGTTTCGGTTGACCATTGAGCCAGAGTTTGGCATGCCCCTTGTGGTGACAAGGCTGACATGATCTCTGTTTTTGAATAAGTTGCTTCCTCTACGTGAATTGAACTTGTACAATGTGGGGTCGTATATAATGTTCAAGGAGGCTGACCTCTTTGATGCACTTGGGCTAATCAACTAGTGCTTCAGTGGAAGCGACCACAAGTCAACAAACCCGCAACACCCAACCACCATCACCAAACACCGAATTTGATGTCTGGTTGTGCCTGTACCACTTTATTTGAAGTTCCTGATGTTTCTTCTATATTAGTTTGTTCTTGTGACAAACTCAATCACATATTTTCCTACACTACGATTTTCTGGGCTCAGGAGAGCAGACTATATTTGATACTTCCTATTTCTCAACTGTGCGCCACTTATATGTTCAAAACTTGTGCTGTAAGCTTAGTTAACTGCCAGCTTAAAATTTTGAAGTTTAGCCATCCTCCTTTGATTCGTCCCATGACAATGTGGTCCTAGAAGACTCAACTTGCCTTCAGCATGCCTTATTTTAAGATAGGGTAGCATCCAGTGGTGGCATCGGAGGTAATCATATTCATATTCTTTTAAAATAGAAACATGCTTATTTTATTGCTGTTCTTTTTTCTGATCTAAAATGTGATGGCCTGTAACTGAAATTCGACCAAAGAAAAACATTTGCCTACCCAGTATTTTCAAGCTATAATTGACATTGTGATTTGAAAGCTAGAAAGAAAACATGTATCTTTAGGTTCTGTATGTATATATACAAGAACAGATGGGGAAAAGGGCACATGGAAAAGGAGATAATATTTTTTAAAAAATGAATTTATTTTATTTTATACTAAAAACCAAATGTCTAAGCCCAGGTTTGCAGTATGGGACCTTTGCAAGGCGGGGGTTTTATAGGAATTACACTTGGATTTTATAGAAATCGATTAATTTTATAACAGAAAAAACAAGAAACCAGAAATTTTTGTACGGGCCTTAGCCCACCTGCAGACGAGCCAGGAAAAACCGTCGGCATCACTACTTGCTAGAAGTAAAACATGGCAATGGGACCTGATACCCGACGGGCCCAAAAACTGAATAACTTCACACTGTTCCGAGACGGAAACCAACCTAACTAGCAATACAAACTAAAACAGGCTGCCTATTTCTCTATTTAGATAGCCATCTATTTTTATTTACTATCTATATTTTGCTCTCAACTCCAGCAAACATGCTACCAAAAGTAATCTCAATAGAGAATGACACGTGGGTCCTACATGTCATCCTCACTCATGTGCTCCTCGCCGTACATGGAGCCAGAGGTGGTCGGAGGAGCACTGGGGGCAGGCCGGTGGGGAGCACTACGGCTCGGGCAGGCCAGAGGTACGCTGGGGGCAGGTCAGGGGCAGGCCGGTGGCCGGAGGTGAGCCGGAGGAGGTCTTCTCGCGGATGGCTCGGGCGCCAGTGGGGAGTAGGGGTGTGGAGAAGGAAGACCGGAGCGGCCCTCCAGCTCACCGCGTCGGGAGGATCTGCCCGCGCCCGCCACGGTTGCCCGTCGCGCCAGGAGGCCGAGAGGCACGCCGTGCCCTTGCCGTGGTTGCCTGCTGTGGCGGGGAAATCAGCCTGGCCGCGCCCTTGCCGAGGAGGCTGCCGTGCCCTTGCCGAGGAGGCCGCCGCGCCCTTGCCGAGAGAGAGCGGGGCACCGGCGTCGGGGAGGAAGGCCTGCATCTGGCCACCGGGCACCGGTGTCGGGGAGGGAGCGGCGGCGGGGAAGGAAACGGCGGCGGGGAAGGAGGTGCGTGCGGTCACGGGAGGGCGAGCGCGTGCGTGAAAAAATAGGTAGCCAGGTTCGTTGGCCCAACAAAAGTGGGTAGTGGAGGAGAGAATTTGTTGGACAACAAAAATAGGTAGTCAAGTAGGTAGCCTACTGGAGTGGGTTTTTTTGGTCTCCACTGTCCAAATATAAGATAAGCAGTGGGTTTAGATAACCTGTTGGAGATACTCTAAGTACAAAGAGCTGACAAAAAGAAAACACAACTGCAAAAACTTCTGGCAACCTCAAAAAACAACCAACTACAGTTGCACCTCTGTGAAACCACCACAGCTTGATCAAACAAGCAAAAAAAAAAAGTTGGCAACTACTCCAATGATATATAAATAAAGAAACAACTGAGAAACACCAGCATCTCCGGCAAAAGAGCCACTGCTTGTTTTTCCCGTCCCTTCCTTTCCTTGCTCTAACTTTCCTTGGGGATCGATTAGCTAGGACAGGCGGCAACCTCGACCAACGACTCTCATCTATTCTTGTTTAGGACTAGTCTAAAATATACCCCTGTTGGGCTGAGCTTATCAGCACGGCTTATCAGCCGTGAAACAGTGTTTTTCTCTCACAGTAAATCAGCCACAGCTGGCTTATAAGCCAAAAAAAACAGCCTGCCGAACAGGGCCATAAGGGCATGTACAACCCAGAGACAGTGGTCCATCTCTAAGCGCCTCGAGTCTATCATACAGACAGGTATAAAGACAGGTCATACAACACACAGACGGAGGTCCGTCTCTAAGCTGTTTAATGCTTTGCATGTAGTTAGGATCAATCATGAATATCAACTTGTATACCATTATATGGCCGTTTGATGGAAGACATGTCCAAGCATAAATAAGATGAACATAATTACAATATTTTAAAACCACCACGGCCACAGAAGGCGAGAAGTTCATGGAAAACAAATTCACACGGTAGTGCTTCAGTTCACACTTGTGAGCAGTAGCTAGTGCTTCAGTTTACACTCAGTAATGCACGGTAACTGAAAAACTAACTAAAGTGTACTAAACACATGCTGCTACTGCACCCTGAACTAAGTACAGCTAGGACATACTGCTACTGCACCCTGAAAGCATTTCAGAAAGACATATGTGCTAAATCTCATTCAAGATTAAAAAGGTAACATATCATCACCATCCATTTTTCAGACAATAAACAGACACTTATCAGTGCTGCAACTCGACAGTACATAATACTGGAATTTATCAGGACACTATGATGATAGTTCAACTGAACAAAAGGGACTCCAATATAGGAGAATTCCATCTAGAACATACTCAGAAATTTGTATATAGCAGAATGCCATCCAGCAAGGTAGATCATAGTAGATAGTTCAACATGTTATCAGAGCTGCAACTCAAAGAGGTCAGTCCACCTGTGCACAGAGAAGCTATTTCAGTCTAACACATTCAGTTTGGTATAATACAAGGAAGCTCCAACACATTCAGTTAGTAAATTACATACCTGTTTAGAAAGTTTCAGGAAAAAGAGTCTTCCTAAGACACTTCATGGCAGCCACTCGCTCAGCCTTTTCCTCATCTGACATTGTACTTGTATCTTGTAAGATGAGATTATTATAAGCGTCCATCATCTTTGATTCTCTCTCAACCTTTTTTTGCCTCTAAAAGTAGCTTCTTTCCCTCCTTAGACTCTTGTGCTGTAAGGTGGGCAAGCTTTGTGGCCTCAAGCTTCTCAGATGACAACTTCTGTTGAAGTTCCAATACCTTGATGCGATTTGCATTTGTTTCCTCCTGGAATTTGCTAAATCTGTCTATCTTGTCCACATCAATTACAAATTCTTTTGAGTTGCCGTCATCTCGTTTTGACTGTTTTTTTTCTGCTAGAGCTGCCTTTTTGGCTGCCTTCTGACCCATTGGTCGCTTTGGCATGTCATCTACAGTTTGATTATTTTCCTCATTATCTCCTTCAAGGTGAAATGATGTTCTTTTTCTGGCATTCCTCAGCTCTTCATTGTATGTTTTCCACTTCGTCACGTCTCGGCAAGTTTTCCAAACCTCCATTAAGACAAAGGGTCCTATTTTTGCTTCTTTGTTGTCTACCACATAGAACTTGTGGGCTGCGTCAATCCACATTTGATCCGAATATCCACTTGTAAATACTCTACGAGCCTTTGCATAAGCACACTCAAATAGGTAAGTCCATCTGTTAATCTTGTGCCATCGATCCTTGCTTTGCTTCAGATTCCTTTTCCTCTGGGGTGGAGCTGACTTGTTGTAATGTTGAACAACATCGGACCAATATTGGTTGCCACCTCTATCGGCTCCACAGGTTGAGTCCGTTGAATGTTCTATCCAAGAGCTCATCAAGCTGACATCCTCATCCTCTTTCCAGGGAAGTCGCTTCTCAGTCCTAGCATTTTCACCATCACTGTCAACTAGTTCAGGCTGCTGCTCATCCACTATCTCTACTTCTGCCGGTGAAATTCCTTCATGGTTCTGAACAGGTGCACCAACCAAATGAAAATTGTGTGGCTGGTTTCCAAAGTAGCTCATAAACCCACCAGATGGGCGTGGGTCTTTATCCCTGCAGGAAACATAGATACATCACTGAAATGACAAAAGTTCCAATCTCACGTAGAAAAAATAGAACAACAGATCCAGGCAGCATGTAAAGAATAGTTAACAAGTTCTTCTTTTCTTGAAATAACCTATGTGATGTTGAAGCCTAAAAACTTATATGCTTCAATTGATCATGTAACTGCTAGGACGAAAATACAGAATAGCTCTGCAAATGCATAATGCCTCATTGCCTTGCCAAAGTAAGGTATATTACCAATCACTGAAATCTACAGGTGCAAATATATGAATAGTAACTGACAAGCCTAAAATAACAATTTAGCTATGTACAGACTTGACTGAGTTTTCAGAGATAACAACTAGCAAAGCTCTGTTCACTAACAGATAAGATAAAGTTTCACTAACAAATAGGATAAAATTTCACTAACAGATAGGAGCAAGACCGGATCAATTCACAGGATCAGGTGATTACCAAGATGGATCCCAAGCTGCTGAGCGCACAAACGAAGGAGAAGACGGATCAACGCTGGCCGGATCCCACCAAGCAGTAGATGGTGAAGGGGGGAATGGAAAACCACTGTTCGACGACGATGGAGCCGTCGCAGCGCCGGGGAAGGCACCTCCACCAGATGCACCAATGGAGGAAGGAGGCGCCGTCGTGCTGTCGCTGAGGGAACCGGATATGGGGTACCCCGGCGCCGCTGGCGCCGATCGGATTCCGCGACCTAGGGTTCGGCCTGCGCCATCCGTGCCCAACAACGATCCTCCACCACGACCGAGGTTGCGGGTCGCCGCCGCCGCCGTCGACGCAGCAGCTGGGGCACCCTTGCTCTGCTTGTTTGCGCCAGCGATCTTGCTCTTCCTCGATGAGGCACTCAACATTGCGGCCGCCAAATGTTGGGGCGCCCGATTGAGGAAGGAAAGTGGAGCTGTGGCTGCTCTCCGGTGAGGATATAGGGAGATGGATTTGGCGGGAATGCTCCCTCCCGCGCGCGCCCAAACATCCCCCACGCGCGCGAGCACCCGGGATCCACGCGCCGTCGCGACGAGGAGACGGCTCCTACAACGCTGCCCGGGTCGTCGCGTCTGCATCGGAGCACGGGACGAGACCGTCCCTTCGCGAGACGACGGAAGGGCCGTCTTCAAGCTAGGAAGGGTTTTTTTTTGTAAAACTGGCAATGAAGAGTCGGGTACAAGGGACCCGTTGTACATGCCCTAATAACCCTTTCTCTCTGCTGTCTAGTCTTAATCATCATTTTTTTCTCTGAAAACTGCCGTCACTACCATTTAGTAGCATTTCTGTCTGTCACAGCAAACAGACAGAGCTGAGCTTGTCCGTGCCCCCTAGTCTTTCCTTCCTCTTGCTTTCGCTTTTTTGGGTGTGGCACCCGGGAGCTTTATCTCCTGCTTTCCAGGTTCCCTGCTCACAGTCACAGGCACAAATGGAACATCCCTGCGTCTCCTCTCTGCGACTGCGAGTGCTATGGCTGACCCTGCTGCCTGCGGTCTTGATCTGCGTCCTCCTCCTCTCCTACCTATGGACTTTCCTATGGCTCAGACCGGAGAGGATCAGGCAGAGACTGAGGCGCCAGGGAGTGAAGGGCCCCAAGCCTTCTCTCCTCCTGGGGAACATACCGGAGATGAGGAGGATTCAGAAGCAGCTGGCCGAATCTGACCACCAAGAACAACAAGCAGCAGGGGGCAGCCATCACTTCTCCTCGAATTACATGGCGGCTCTGTTCCCTTACTTCCACCACTGGAACAAGGTCTACGGTATGTCAGCGCCACTTGTGCTGAATTGAATCGTTGCCTTTTTCATTCCGAATACCATTTTTTTTTAAAAAAAAAGCTTTTGTTTCGAGCTAAGCAGTGGTTCTGCTTTTACTCACTTTCCTGCAAAGAGAGACATATCATTTTTTGTCATAAACAGAAGCTTTATCATGCAAGCAAAGCCATTGTCACATTGTGCTAGGTTCCATGTACCTGTATTCCACTGGAAGCATCCAGTCTTTGTTTGTGACGGATCCAGACATGGTGAAGGAGCTGGCCAACTGTAAGTCTCTGGATCTTGGAAAGCCTCGCTACCTGCAAAAGCAGCTTGGAGCTCTTCTTGGCACGGGAATCTTGACGGCAAACGGTGACCTTTGGGCACATCAACGGAAGGTGATCGCGCCTCACTTCTTCATGGACAAGGTTAAGGTAAAATTCAGGCATTCAGCCTTACCAATGAACCTGTCAGTTGATATAGCTAGTATTCTGTCTGAAACTCTCCTACAATACAAAATTTGTGGCTACTGCTTACATACTAAATGAATGCCCTGTCGTAAGAACTGTTTGTTGCGGTGGATATCCACAGGGAATGGTGGATTTGATGGCGGAGTCTGCAAACGAGATGCTGGTTTCATGGGAAGATATAGTCGACAGGGGAGGTGGCAGTGCAGAGGTGGTGGTTGATGAGTTCTTGAGGAACTTCTCGGCTGATGTCATATCAAGAGTTGCTTTCGGAAGCAGGTTTTCTGAAGGCAAGGAGATATTCAGCAAGATTCGACAGCTTCAGGTGGCAATGGCAAAGCAAGATATATTTGCTGCTCTTCCTGGTAGTAGGTATGCTGAGAAAAAAACTAAATTTGCACATTTTTTGTTTGCTTGTTGAACTAGTATCACCGCCATATGCTATTACTTGTGATATATACGAGTTAGAAATCAAAATGCAACCGAGGGACAGAAATTGAGGTAATTGAAGCGAAGGCTTCTTTTCTTCCTGAACTAACTCTGCATTGTATTCCTTCAACATTGAAAGAAAAACTCTGCACTACATGAACTCCTCGATTTACTTGTGTAATTCGCCCAAAAAAAAAGAAGAAGAAGAAGAGAGAGCTTATCAACATGCCTGATGAGGCACATTTTCATGTATCCTGCTTACATTCTTGCAAAACTGTTCTCCCTGATCCGAATGAGATGTTGAGACTCAGATATTTACCAACAAAGCGCAACCGAGAAATTCGGAGGCTCGGCGCAAGCATCGGCGACCTCATCTTGCACATAGCGAGGAGGCACGAAGAAGAACACGACCCGCCGGCGACATCATCTGCGAGCAACGGCGACGGCCTCCTGCGTTCCATCGTCGAGGGCGCCAAGGCCGCCAGCGCTTTCAGTCCCTGCACGGCCGAGGACTTCATCGTGGACAACTGCAAGAACATCTACTTCGCGGGGCACGAGACGACGTCGACCACCGCCGCCTGGTGCCTGATGCTCCTCGCCGCGCGCCCGGAGTGGCAGTCCCGCGCGCGCGCCGAGGTCATGGACATCGTTCGCCGTGGAGAGCCGCTGGACGCGGACATGATCCGGAAGCTGAAGACGGTGACGATGGTGGTCCAGGAGACGCTCCGGCTGTACCCGCCGGCGCCGTTCGTGATCCGGGAGGCGCAGCGCGACCTGACACTCGGCGGCCTCCACGTCCCGAGCGGCACCGGCGTCCGGGTCCCGATAGCGCTGGCGCACCGGGACCCCGCCGCGTGGGGGCCAGACCCCGATGGGTTCGACCCGGGTCGGTTCGCCAACGGCGTGGCGGGCGCGTGCAGGCCGCCGCACATGTACATGCCGTTCGGCGTCGGCGCGCGCACCTGCGCCGGGCAGAACCTCGCCGTGGCGGAGCTCAAGGTCGTGCTGGCGCTCCTGCTGCCTAGGTTCGAGCTCGCGCTGTCGCCCGGGTACGTCCACCGTCCGGCGTTCAGGCTCACCGTCGAGCCCGGGAGTGGCGTGGCCCTGGTGCTTAGGAAGCTCTGCTGTGCTGATTGATTACATGCATGGTGTCGTCGTTGCTGTTAAAAAGTGTGGGAACGAACGTGTCGTGAGCTACAGTTGCTTGTTGCAGTACTGGTTCACATGCACGATGGAAACTTGGAAAGTAGCTAGCGGCTCGGTAGTTGCTTGTTGCACTATTGAATGAACCGTGGCAGTGCTGTGCGTTTGTTATTAATATAAATAATATTCTTCAGCAGACTAAAACATGTAGATGTCAGGATGGCCGAGTGGTCTAAGGCGTCAGACTCAAGTTCTGATCCTCTAACGAGGGCGTGGGTTCAAATCCCACTTCTGACACGCTCACTACCATTTTTTTTTGTTCAAAAAATATTCTTTTTGTTTTGTTTTGTTCAAAGTAGAGGCTACATTTGGCTTGTTCTGTTTTGTATATATATATATATATATATTGTTCAAAGTATATTCTGTTTTGTTCAAAATATATTCTTTGTTTTTTGTTTTGTTCAAAGTAGAGGCTAGATTTGGCTTGTTCTGTTTTGTTTGAAATATATTCTTTTTTTTTTGTTTTGTTCAAAGTAGATGCTCAAACGTAGTAGTTTCTATTTATCTTGTGTGTGTAGGTACGTGGTTAAATTAGCACTAGCACGGCAGACGATACGAGTGAGTCCAAGTCTGGTTAGAATGTGTAACAGCGAGTCTAAAAGCCAGTTGAGCTCAGAACCTACTTTTTGAAAAAATTCTAAATCAACTAGAGCTACCTTTCTTTAATGGTAAATTAGAGCTCCTTTTGCCTTCCTATGTTTCCCAATACCTGCACGCACATTGCCAACGGTCACGGTCACGGTCGCCCCCACCGAGAGGTTTGCATTGCACGTGCATGACCCTTCCCCGTCGACTCCGGTGACCAGACGACTCGCCGTTCCCACCGGGCCTCCGGCGAGCTTGCCTCTGTGCGTACGGCCGGCGGCGATGCCCTGCTACTCCTCTGTTCCTTCCATTTGGGACAGATGCCAGCATCCCAATGACAGAGAGCAGCATGCCGTCAGGCTAAATTCCACTCCCTGGCCAGGCCACTCCGTGCGATTAAGGCCCATCACACAATAGACTGAGCTCAAATGCCACCAGCGTAATCACATGCCCCGTGTCCAAATGTTCAAAAGGATTTATTTCATTTTCGGTAGTATGTCCAGATGTTCGGCAGGCCATGTCCAGATGTTCGGCAGGCTGTTTCTATGGCTTATAAGCCAGCTATTGCTATTTTGTTGTAAGTGAAAAACATTGTACCACGGCTTATAAGCCGTGCTGATAAGAGTAGCCGAACAATATCTCACTGACGGCTGATCCCAACCCGATTCTATCGATTTTTTCTTCCTAAATTTATCTAAAATCAGGCTCTATCTATTCATACCAGTTTCTTCATTCTTAATATTATTTTGTGCTTGTCTTTCTTCATGTGCAATGGACTCCATGGTGTTCCTATAGATGATGTCGGGTTACGGAGGATCTCAAACAAACGTCAGCACCTTGAGGAGGACATTGGAGGCCACAAACTAGAGCCTTGAGACTCATACCACGAGGTGATAGGAGCGTGATGTGGAGTCCATCAACAGATGTGGCGAGGACCCCCGCATGTTTTGTTTTTTGTGATGTCTGCTACAAGATAGCCTAATAAGAGGTATTCGGATACGGTGGAATCATCTAGTTGATTATTAGGGTTTGATCCTACAGTGCTAATATGTCGAAATGTCACGCATGACGCCAGGCTCATCACTGTTTATGATGACAAAGAGCTATGACTAGAGTTTTCGATAGCCAACCGCACGTGACTTTGGCAGCGGCGGTTTGGACCTGCGTGACAATGGCTTATCTAGTGTCCAATAGGTGATTAGGCGTTGATGGCTCACGAAGTTGGCAGTCGTTGCGCATGTTAGTAGTTGTGTAGTTTTGCAGTGGCGGGCACTAGTGTTGGGTTGTGGCCACACTGGTTTCTGAGTGTAACCAATGCTTTGAGAAAGTCAACCAACTCCTAGGAAGGCTGGTATATCAATTGATCAAAGTTCATTCGCTCAATTCCCCTGAAGTTAGTTTTTTTTGCCCTGTTCTGTGGAGGCTCCGTGCATCTGTCCAGAACCTCGGGCAATGAGGTGGTTCCGCAGATATACTTGAAGGCTCCTCGATCTAACAGTTTCAATTAAGATTGTTGATTTTAGAAAAAAAAAAATGGTCCTATTCACCCTTGCCCTCTAGGCTCTTGCTAGATCCTTCCAATCTGACATACACTTCTGATTCATTTGAAGCATATCACTATTTTAGACTATGCTGCTGAGGCCAAAGAACTATCTCTCTAAAGTTTAATTCTCTCTATTTTTATGTCACGGCCAACTATCTCATATGTATTGTACTCGTGAGCTAGAGGAAGGGGGCGAAGGCCCCCTCTCTCCCTAATTTAAGGTGTCTTTCATAGATTTTCTAAATAGGATTTGCCTTGTTGGTCTCTCCTTAATCTTTTGTTGCATCTCCATGTTACAAAAACTATATACTTGTATTGACTTTCTCCATCATCAAACTGCACAATATTTTGAGAAACATATTTTAGAAAGCAAGGTTGTACTTGCACCAGAGTGTTCATAGTTGTATTGCTCTCTTTCTCGGTTCAATTTTGGTGTACTCATACCGTTCTCTTTCTCAGCCCCTTTTTTGGGTGGTATAGCTGCCGCCTCTCTTTTGTCGTTCGCCATGGGGCACTTCATGCCCCTGGTGAGGCTATTTGAGGTGTTTCAACAGTCAGCGGCGGACCTATGCCGCCAGGAAATGGGTTCTCGGTGGTGCTGCCAATGGTGGCAATGGTGGTGAGGCTGACAACTCGGCCGCCACTATCGTCGTTGCTATTGTCGTAGCTAGGCCATTGGCTTTGGCTGATAACTCGGCCACCACTATCGCCGTTGCTGTTGTCGTACCTAGGCCGACGTGGAGAGGGTCGTTACACACTACCGCCGCTGTCGTACCTAGGCCATTGGCTTTGGCGCGGCATCAGCGCGGCTGCCAAAAGTCCCAGAGCTGGTAAAGATGGCATTGGAGGAGGCATAGTGTGCTATGTAGGAGTTTGAAGAGTGAAGATGTAGTAGTTAGAATGAAAAGTAAAGCAAAGGAGGGGGCAAAGGTCCCCCTCTCTCCCTAAGTTAGGGTCTCTTCCATAGATTTTTCTAAATAGGGTTTGCATTGTTGGTCTCTCCTTAACAAACAAAAGTTCCCATTTATGACAAGCCACCAAGACTACAGGCCTATTTGCTGTGAAGACAGACAAACTTGCTTGGCTCTGTATGCTCCCCCAGGCGTTGGATTCTAAGCGCCTAGGGTGATCTCTACCTAGCGCTCTCCTTGCCCTACCTGCATGAATGCATCACCATGCCGCTAGTGGGATGAGGGTGACTAAGGAGAAGTAAGCAAAGTGAGGGTTTGAGAAAAAAGAAAGTAGTCCACTTGTTATAATGAAAAAGAAAAGGAATGTCATAAATACATTTCTATCCAGAAAAGAATGTAATTTTAGGTGCATTTTTTGTTGAAGTATTTAAAGTTTGACCAGATGTAAAGGTAGAAATATTAACGGTTATGACATCAAATAAATATACTATGAAAATGCATATCATGACAAATCTAATTGTATTTATTTGATATCATAACTATTTATACTTCTTCATACTTATTTGATATTATAACTATTTATACTTCTTTACATATCATGACAAATCTAATGGTACTTAAGAACTTTAACTTGGTACTGTAGTAGAATTACGTTCTTTATGGACAAAGGGAGTAGATTAGTTCCAAATTCAAACTATAAGTCGTTTTGGCTTTTCTAACTATGTACAACTATGTAATAGCTCCGTCTATTCTAGGTTTAGCTAAGTCAAACTTTCTTTAAGTTTGACTAGATTAATAAAAGATATTATCAACACTTATACTCCCTCCACATTGGTAAAAGAAGTTATTTTGGATAAGGTTTGAGTCAAACATTGAAAATATAAATCATGAATAACTTTTAAGTTGTTGAGTTTAAAAATGTGAAAACAATATGAATAGATTTGTCTTGAAATATACTTTCATAAAAGTATACATATATCACTTTTAAATAAATATTTTTATAGAAAAATAAAGTCAAAGTTATGCTTTGGAGACCGCGTCGTTGCCTAAAACGATTTCTTTTACCAACCTGGAGGGAGTATCTCCAAATAGCTTAACAATGAGTATATGTTCCCTAATCCACCTAATGATACTCATGTGATTATATAACTCACGCTATTCTTTTAATAATAACTAGTATCTCATACATATTAGTAGTTATATTTAGTAAAATTTGAGACTCGTTAATTTTTGAAAAGTGAAAATTATACTTTTTGGAAGGGAGGTATCTAAAAAGCCAAAATGAACTATAATTTGAAAAGATATTTGGTAGAGAGAGAGAAAAAAGAAAAGCGTGTCACTACAAGGGAGTTGTGAGAGAAAGTATCTATAAGCAAGAAGAGCGCAACCACCTGCAGCTCCAGCTGCAGATCCAATAAATAAATCCATCCATTCATCAGATTCTGTGGTTTTGTACATGATCACCCAACCAACCTTAGGGTGTGTTTAGTTCACGAAATATTTTAGGTTTGGCTATTATAGCACTTTCGTTTGTATTTGTCAATTAGTTTTTAATTATAGACTAATTAGGCTTAAAAAATTCATCTCATAGTTTTCTACCAAACTGTATAATTTATTTTTTTTCATATATATTTAATGCTGCATGTATGTGTCCAAACATGCGATGTATTGGGGAATCTTGAAATATTTTATTAACTAAACATGACCTTAATTAATCCTGTCATACAGTCTGATGATCAGTGACGACAAACTGGCCATATTTAGATGCCAAAGTTTGGCACCGTAGCATTTGACACTATCAAAAAAAGATTTCCTATCACATCAAAATATCGGCACATGTATAGAGTACTAAATATAGATAAAATCAAAAACTAATTGTACAGTTTTGTTGTACTTTGCAAGACGAACATTTCAAGTCTAATTAATTAATATTTGGACAATTATTACCAAATAAAAACAAAATTACTACACTGCACATTTATGGCATTTTGCAAACTTTGCCACTTCAAACTTTTGTATATAAAAACAAGCCCCTAGTCGTATCTCGTACGTACCTGTACTGTCAATCTGTCACCGTGTGACGTTCGGAGCATAGGGTGTGTTTAGATGAAAAAGTTTGGGTGAAAAGTTACTGTAGCATTTTTCGTTGTTATTTGGTAAAATTTGTCCAACCATGAATTAATTAGACTCAAAAGATTCGTCTCGAACTTTACAGACAAACTATACAATTAGTTTTTTTATCTACATTTACTGTTTTATGCATGCGTTTAAAGATTTGATGTGATGGGTGAAAGAGAAAATATTTTGGGATCGCATGGCAAGTGAACGCGGCCATACTGTAAAATAATGAGTCAGTGACGAGCGTGGGTGCCTTGCGTGCCCTGCGCCGACGGCGACGGGTTGGGGCCCCGGCCCGTGCTGGGGTGACGGAGAAGTAACAAGTCCCAAGCAAAGCAAGAGGAGTTGGAGCGATTTTTATATTTTAATATTTTTTATTCTATATTTTAAAAATAATCTCACCTAAAAATAGTTTTAGATCTAATTTTTTGGTTGCGCCAGCGTCGCGCCACATGCGTTGCGCGCGGCAAAGTCTGCCACATTAGACGGCATTTCCGATGTGAAAAACGCTGTCACGCCACTCCCGCTGATGTGAGAGTACTGTTCTATCGTACCACTGGAAATGGCGTGACAAGATAAAATGTTCAAAAATTCATAACTCCTTCGTACGATGTCGGATGAAGATGAACTTTATATGAAAATTATAGCCCTCGATGAGATATACAGCTTTATAGTTTTGAGTTTTTTCATTTAAAAACGTTAAGATGCTCAAAAAATTAATAATATTTTATGCCAATGCATATGGTGCGACAAAGTTATTTGGTCACGCTAGCGTCGCTGGCGCGATCAAAAGGGTTAGATCTGAAAATATTTTTTAGGTGAGATTATTTTTGAAATATTGAATAAAAATGATTAAAATATAAAACTCTCCCGAGGAGATACGAATGCGAAGGAGTCAAGACGCAGTGACCCGCGATCCAACCAACACGGATGGCACCACGTCACGTGACGTGAACCCGCACCACCAGCAACAGGGCGCAGCACCGTCACGGGCGGCCAGACGACCGAGAGAGACAAGCCGCGACGCCGGCCGGCGATGGGAGTATGGACCGGCGGCGTCGCCCTGTGCCCTGCGCCTCTGCTTCCCCTCTGTTCCTTTGTTTTGGGACAAATGACAGCTTCAGCTAGCATCCCAAAGAGCAAGCAAGCCGCAAGGCTAAAAATTCCATTTTGGTCCTGTTCATCTGGCTTATAATTCATCTTATTCAGCTTGTTTTTTCAGTCGGAACAGTATTTTTCTCCCACAAAAAATCAGCCAACAGTGTTTCTCAGCTGGCTTATAATTCCAGCTTGAATCCATTAGTTTTGTTTCTAAATCCATAGAAAATCAAGTTCCTTGCCCACGGGGAAATTCTCTCTCCCAATACAGGATTGATAATCTTCGAGAAAATCAAGTTGTATCGTCTATCCATACCAATTTCTTCTTTTTAATATTACAACTTGTGCTTATCTTTATTCGTGTGCCACACGACCCCATTTTAATATTACAATGTGTGCTTGTCATCATTTTAGTATTGCAATTTGTGCTTTTGTCTTTATTCGTGTGCCGCAGATCCCATGCATGGCTTGATCGCAAAGCAGCTTGGAGGCGAGCAGTAGTCACAAAAAGATTATCACTAATTTTCTATTAGCAGAGAAGAAAAAAAGAAAAAGAAAAGCGTGTCACCATCACCACACAAAGGTTTGTGAGAGTACAAAAGTAAAAGCGCAACCACCCGCAGCTACAGATCCATCATCAATCCATTCATTCATCAGATTCTGTGGTCATGTACAAGATCACCCAACCAACCGTTATTCATCGCATCATATCGTACAGTATTATGGTTATCTACAAAATACTAACAGCAGTGACGACAAACTAGAGTATGTATGTAGCTAGTCTACGTAGGCACAGCAAGTAGTCTACGAAATGAAATAAACCATCTCTCTGCTACTCTACACGTAACCAACGCAACGCAACAACACATGTAACGTAACCAAGAAAAGCGACGCCGACGGACGGCGACGGGCGGTGGTGACGCACGGAGAAGCAGGCAACCAAAGCAGCAAGAGGAGATGCGAACGAAGCGATGAATCAGGACGCACCGAACCGCGAACCAACGCTCCGCTCCGCTCCCAACACGGACGGCAGCGGGGACGGGCCGGCCCGTCGCCATCGCCATCACCATCAGGTAGGCAGCTGCTAGAGCTTGGTGCGGTCGCGGCACTGCTGGGAGCGCAGCCGCATCTCGGAGACGCCAAAGACGAAGCTACAGTCGGAGTAGGCCACGGCGTGGCGCTTGAAGAGGCCCAGGATGTTGACCTTCCCGGGGATCCTAATTTCGAATGCCACCGCAAATACTTAGTCCATGCCCTGCGTAATTTGAGGTGTGTGACCGTGTTGCACACTAGTGTCAAGTGTAGGGTATGAGCTCAAGTACAACATCTAAAATGAAGCTCCAAATTTGAGTTTGAATTGGAGTCCCAAAACTTGTCACGAGTTTTCCGATTCGAATTCAAATTCAAATCTGGGGAGAAATGAAAAAGAATTTCAAAAGCTAAATTGGTCAACCAAGAGAGGCATTTGGTCAACCATGTCATATTGGTCCAAATGATGCCCTTGGATGATGGTTTGATCACTAAGTAATCACAAATCAAAGTAGTAACAAATTCCAATTGAAAATTCCTCCGAAAACCCTAAATTTCAAAACCATGTTTTACCCCTTTTGAAATAATTCAAAATCTAAGCAAAATTTGGGAAAAAGTTCAAAACCAAGTTTGTAGAACTTTTCAAGGGCTACAACTTTGGTGTTTTGAGTTTCCAAAGTTTTAGTGTAAAATGTGGAGCAATTTTGAAAATAAACAAATTTCAGATTTAACTCATTTTTGTCCCCAAACTAAGATTTCAAAATGGAGGCAGAATTTGAAAATGTTTTGAACAGCAAAGTTGTAGGTCTTGTCAAGATATACAACTTTGGTGTTTGGAGATTTTGAAGTTTCAATATAAAATCAAAAGTAATTTCTAAATTACCAAGTCCCCAAAATGTGTCCCCTTTTGAATTTAAACTAAAATTGCAAAATCCAGTGAGAATTTGAAAAAGTGTTCAATACAAAACTTGTAGAGCTTGAAATTCTGAAGATTTTATAGATTGGAAGTTTTTCAAGTTGTTACATGAATTTGAAAGTAATTTGAAAAATCAGTTTGAAATTCAGAGTTTGGGGGGGAAGCTACAGTGTCGGGCCAATCACCGACGGCCACCGGCTGGTATGGGCGCCGGCCGACCGCTGCCGTGGCCTTCCACGGCCTTCGCGCGCGCCAGGACCGCCAGCGCGACGTCGCGTGCCTTCCAGTGTCGTCACCGTGGCCGTTCCCTATATATATGTGAGCTCACCGTGAATCGTTTTTCTTCTCTGTTTTGCTACCGTCGCCGCTTAGCTCCGCCGCTCGCCGCTGCCGCCGTTGAGCCGCCACCAGCCACGCAAATCACATCAGCATGTTCGCCACGCCTTCGCGCATCTATTGGTCCACCTGAGCTAGTCCTTTTCCGCCTGAATCGCCGCAACCGCCCTTTTCTTCTCCAACTCCGGTCGGACTTCACCGCAATCGCCGCCCCCACGTGGCCAGGCCACTCCAGCCCCTCCTAGCCGCCAGTAAGAGCACCAACGTGATCACTGTGAGCCACCGATCCTTTCTACGCCTTTAATTTGATCGTTTCGTGCTTGGAGACGCGTTTTAGCGGCTCACCGTCGGCCACGGTCCGCCACCGTCGTCGGTGAAGGGTCACCGGAGCTCGAGACGAGCAGTAGACTAGTGCCATGGACTCGGGAGAAGGTGTAGAACGTTGTGGTAGCACTGGATAGTCGACCGAGGTCTTAACCGCCGGCCGAGCACCGTGCGGATGAAGCTGAGAGCGCGGAAGAGCGAGAGGGAGACGGAGGTGAGGGATGACAAGTGGGGCTGCGTTATCAGAGAGAGAGCGAGGGAGAGCGAGCGAGCGGGCGCCGAGCGGGCCGCCTGCTGGGCCGCGCGGCTAGGCCGATCGTGAGCGCACGCACGCGGGCGAGCGCGCGGTCGCGTGGGCCGTTTGGCTGGGCCGGACCGGAGGGAAAAGAGGGAAGCAGCCCGGTTCGGAGTTCGTTTTTGTTTTTCCTTTTTCAAATAAATGAATAGTGCTATTATTTGTTTATTTCATTAAAAATTGTGTAAAGTTCCAAAATTCATGAATTTTTTTGTGTAAGCTTCTTAGTGTATAAACTATCTAGAAAAAATGTTACATCATGAAATTGAGTACTTTGTGCAGTAGAATTAATTGGTTCCAATAATGATTAAATGCAACTTCTAGGAATTTTAATAATTAATTTATTAATCCAAAAATTATGAAATTTATTATGACACTGTTATAAATCATTCTTAACCCATAGAAAAAGTTTGAGCTTGTTTAGATAAAGTTTGATCAACTTCTAATTATGCCCTAATTATTTAAATAGTAAATAAATGTTAATTTGAGAACTTTAAGTGTTGTGTGCCCTTTTGATTGAGTGATGTCCTTAGGTCACTACCCTTTGGTGATCTTTGGCACCTTAATTCCATGTTTGAGCTCGTTAGAAACTTGTTTAGGTTAAAAGCTGGTATCGCTGGAATCGTCGCTACTAGTAGGTTTTCAGTTTGCGACTGTACCGTGAAGGGAAGTTGTACTCAAGTCGTAACTCATAGCATGTTATTATCAAGCATCATATTTATCATCGAGCATCATGTTAAAGCATGTTATGTACTCGTGTAGTTTCCGCTTTCGAATAAGCCGAAGTCGTCGAGCAAGTTTCCGGAGAAGAGCGATCGTCGGTGGGTTCCGGACCAGACGTTGGAGTCCTCGAGTCTGAATCGGTCGTCGTGTCAGAGCAAGGCAAGCCCCGGTGCATTTAAACCCTACCTTGATATTTACAAAGCTTTATTTATATTATGGTTTACTGCATTAAGTAATTAGGAGTTGAGTGATAACCTAATTGTTGCATTATCATCCTTGATTATTGCGATATCAACCTTGATACCTGTTTTACAGAAAATGCGTAGTATGCTTCGCTATGCTTAGAAGTTAAGCTTTTAAATGAAATGTTTGCGTAGCCATGACGGCATACTTAATGAATATTGAAATATGAGAATAAACTTGAAAGATCGGGCGGGTGGTTTGGCCACTGCTAACATGCATTGGGAAAGGAGTCTCAATGTAGTGTTTCCGCCTTGTCAGTTAAGGTCCGTTAGTTGTAAGCCTGTTGTGTTCGAGACTTTGCAACTAGCCTCATGCCTTGGGTAAGCCCAAAATGTTGGTGATTCTATTACGAGAACGTCTAACCTCGCACTGGGAGTGGAGAGATGGCGGGAGTAGCGTGTACCCTCGGGGCTAGAATCGGGCCGGGTTCGAGGAGTACTGTACTCTCGGGTGGCGATGGACACGTTCTGGTTTTGGGAGATCTAAATGAGGGTTGATATATGCAAGATTCGGTTCTACATATGTCGTGATGTTAGAGATCCCCAGCTGGGTATAATCGGTTTGAATCGTTGTTGCTCCTCGGTTATGGAGACTTGATCACCTGACTTACATCGTAGTTAAGAACTGAAATGAAAGAAAGAATGAGAAAGGATTTGATGATAATTACTTTGATCTAGATTAAGATCACCTAGATTTGGTTAATGAACCATCAATGGTAAAAGTAAAATGTTGAAGATAAGGACTTACCTCAGTAAACTTTTCTGCAAAAGAAAATCTTGATTCTGGATTACCCGTACCTTGATTCCCTAAAGCTAGCATGCCCTTGCAGTCATTGTCTTAGTCGGGTAAGTCTTGTTGAGTACTCTCGTACTCAGGGTTTGTTAAACTCCTTGTTGCAGGTGCGGTTCATGAACAAGTCTGCTTCGAGCCTTGTTGCATGACCGTCGTGGTTGAAGAAAGTGACGACGAGTAGACTGTGTGGCCTTTGGGCAAGGCATCTCGTTTGTGTGATGTAATAAAGTTACTACCAATACTTCTCTACTACTGGTTTGTAATAATGTTACATAAGGTTTGAAGTTTGAAAACTGGTTTATAAACCTATGTTATTGTAAGATTTCCGCTATTTTACTCTGTTGAATATTTTGAATAAACTGTTGTAATATTGCAATACTCCTGTGATTGGATCCTGTTCGGAGGAAAGCAGGCCTTTTAAGTTATGGTGAATATAAGTATGGCTGTCAGAGGTCATTATGGCAATAACAGGTACTTGTGGGCCATCATAATTAGGAGGTTCTGTGGCATAAAGGTAGAAATATTAACGGTTATGACATCAAATAAATATACTATGAAAATACATATCATGACAAATCTAATTGTATTTATTTGATATCATAACTATCTATACTTCTTCATACTTATTTGATATTATAACTATTTATACTTTTTTACATATCATGACAAATCTAATGGTACTTAAGAACTTTAACTTGGTACTGTAGTAGAATTACGTTCTTTATGGACAAAGGGAGTAGATCAGTTCCAAATTCAAACTATAAGTCGTTTTGGCTTTTCTAACTATGTACAACTATGTAATAGCTCCGTCTATTCTAGGTTTAGCTAAGTCAAACTTTCTTTAAGTTTGACTAGATTTATAAAAGATATTATCAACACTTATATCTCCAAATAGATTACCAATGAATATATGTTCCATAATCCACCTAATGATACTCATGTGATTATATAACTCACGCTATTCTTTTAATAATAATGAGTATCTCATACATATTAGTACTTATATTTAGTAAAATTTGAGACTCGTTAATTTTTGAAAAGTGAAAATTATACTTTTTGGAAGGGAGGTATCTAAAAAACCAAAATCAACTATAATTTGAAAAGATATTTGGTAGAGAGAGAGAAAAAAGAAAAGCGTGTCACTGCAAGGGAGTTGTGAGAGAAAGTATCTATAAGCAAGAAGAGCGCAACCACCTGCAGCTCCAGCGGCAGATCCAATAAATAAATCCATCCATTCATCAGATTCTGTGGTTTTGTACATGATCACCCAACCAAGGCCTTGTTTAGTTCCCCTATTCTCTCCCCAAATTCCACTATGCAAAAAGAAAATTCTCCGTCACATCAAAATATCGGCAAATGCATGGAGTATTAAATATTGATGAAATCAAAAACTAATTACACAGTTTTGTTGTACTTTGCGAGACGAACATTTTAAGCCTAGTTAGTCAAAATTTAGATAATTTTTACCAAATACAAACGAAATGCTACAGGAATTCTGATACAGTGTTTTTCTCCCCAATTCACCCATCTAAACGAGGCCCAACCATAATTAATCATGTCATACAGTGTGATGATCAGTGACGACAAACTAGTCGTATCTCGTACGTACCTGTACTGTCAGTCTGTCACCGTGTGACGTACGGAGTAGTATACTGTAAAAATTGAGTCAGTGACGAGCGTGGGTGCCTTGCGTGCCCTGCGCCGACGCCGACGTGAAGCAACGAGTCCCAAGCAAAGCAAGAGGAGATGCGCAGGAGTCAAGACCCAGTGACCCGCGAACCAACCAACACGGATGGCACCACGTCACGTGACGTGAACCCGCACCACCAGCAACAGGGGCGGCCAGACGACCGAGAGAGACAAGCCGCGACGCCGGCCGGCGATGGAGTACGGACCGGCGGCGTCGCCCTGTGCCCTGCGCCTCTGCTTCCCCTATGTTCCTTTGTTTTGGGACAAATGGCAGCCTCAGCTAGCATCCCAAAGAGCAAGCAAGCCGCAAGGCTAAAAATTCCATTCCCGGGCCAGGCCACTCCGTGTGACTAAGGCTCATGACATAATAGTAGACTAAGCTCGAATGCCACCAGCATAATCACATGCAAGCAAGACGCGTGTCCAAGTATCCAAAAGGATTTATTTCATCTTGAGGATTTATTTAGTAGCCAATTTTGTGAACCCAATAATACCTCAATCAATTACGCAAACTCCGATTCCATTGACTTTTTTTCTTTCTAAATTCATCTACAACCAAACTCTATCTATCCATAACAGTTTCTTCATTTTAATTTTAATTTATTATATAATTTGTGTTTCTCTTTCTTGCGTATGCCATAGATTTTCCCATGGTGTTTGCTATCGATAATTTGACTTATACTGATGTTTATGCTAAAATGTTGTAAGAGGAAAACAATGTTCACAGGGTGAAAAGTAGCTCAAGCCAACAGGGTATGGCTTGATCGTAGAGGAGCTTGGAGGTCAGCACATTGACTGAGACTCATAGCACGAGGTGACAATAGGCGAGATGGGGAGTCAGCGTGGACCCCGCATTTTATGCCAATATCTCGATTATCAAACTTCGAATCCACTAGTTTTGTTTCTAAATCCATAGAAAATCAAGATCCTTGCCCACGGGGAAATTCTCTCCTAATACAGGATTGATAATCTTCGAGAAAATCAAGTTGTATCGTCTATCCATACCAATTTCTTCTTTTTAATATTACAACTTGTGCTTATCTTTATTCGTGTGCCACACGACCCCATTTTAATATTACAATGTGTGCTTGTCTTCATTTTAGTATTGCAATTTGTGCTTTTGTCTTTATTCGTGTGCCGCAGATCCCATGCATGGCTTGATCGCAAAGGAGCTTGGAGGCGAGCAGTAGTCACAAAAAGAGTATCACTAATTTGCTATTAGCAGAGAAAAAAAAGAAAAAGAAAAGCGTGTCACCATCACCACACAAAGGTTTGTGAGAGTACAAAGTAAAAGCGCAACCACCCGCAGCTACAGATCCATCATCAATCCATTCATTCATCAGATTCTGTGGTCATGTACATGATCACCCAACCAACCGTTATTCATCGCATCATATCGTACATACAGTATGATGATTATCTACAAAATACTAATAGCAGTGACGTGCGACAAACTAGAGTATGTATGTAGCTAGTCTATGAACGAAGCGATGCGAACAAAGCAGGCAACCAAAGCAGCAATAGGAGATGCGAACGAAGCGATGAATCAGGACGCGCACCGAGCCGCGAACCAACCAACGCGGCTCCAAACACGGATGGCACCGCACCACGTGATGTGAACCCGCACCGTTCGCGTACGAGGCAGAGGATGATGTGGAGCGCGGCGAGCGTGATGAGGACCCGTCGGCCAGCGGTCAACCGACAAAGACCCGGTCCGGAGACTTGTCGGCTGCTGGACGGCCGATAGGTCCTGTCCCGCCCACAGAACACTACATTCGCAATTCTTTTTAGTTAAATGCTACATTTGCAACTAATCACTAAAAAATATTATTTTTTTCGTTGCTTGTTGCACTACTGGATGGAGCGTGACTGGGCTGTGCGCTGATTGCTTTTACAAGTCTAATAAGTTTCTTCGGCTAAGGCTGCGTTTAGATGTAAAAATTTTTGCAAAACGGCACTGTAGCTCTTTTCGTTGTTATTTGACAAATATTGTCCAATCATGATCTAATTAGGCTTAAAAGATTCGTCTCGTCCATTTCGTCTAAACTGTGTAATTAGTTTTATTTTTTATCTATATTTAATGCTTCATACATGTGTCCAAAGATTCGATATGACGGGGAATCTGAAAAATTTTGCAAATTTTTTTGGAAACTAAACAGGGCCTAAATAAAATATTCAGATGTCATGATGGGCTGAGTGGTCGGCGTCAAACTCAAGTTCTGATCCTATAAGACTGTCCGCATTGGGTACTGTAAACCTATCCTCTAGTTCCACATAGAGGACGAATGAGCTGCACCGCATACGCTATGTACATACGCTACCGGCGCATATAGCGGACTTTCGCCAGGATGCAAGCGGCCCCACCACGCGAGGCAGAGAGCATGCACGGGATAGAGAGGAGAGAGAGGTGAGTGCATGCAGCTGTGGGGCCCGCTATAACTCACAAACCAAAAAACCAAATTAAATTCTGATTACACCATTAAATCCGTTTCAATAAATCCTTCGAAACAAGATCTCATATGGATATATTTAGATAAAGTGACAAGTGGGCTTCACAGTGGATAGATGATGATATAGAGGATGGATGGACGCAGGAGAATTGAGGATGGATGGACGCAGGAGAATCTTGATGACCAGGCCTTTTAGAGGATGAATTTAAAGTACCACGAGTGCGGATAGCCTAAGAATGGCGTGGTTCAAATCCTACTACTGACACGTTCACTATCAATTCAATTTTATTTTTCTGTTTGGTTTTGTTCAAATTATATTCTTGTTCTGTTATTTTTGTTTTTGTTGTTTGTTCAAAATGTATTTTTGTTCTGTTTTGTTCAAAATGTATTTTTTTAACTAGATATATGCCCGTGCATTACACGGGAGCCACGAGTTTTGTTCTCAGGCCTACAGGATGCACGTGGCTTGTAGACGAACATTTTAGGAAATCTTCAAATCTAGTTATTACATATTAGATCTACCTTATAGAAACCTAAAAAATTTTGTTCCATTTTTAATACGTATATGATCTATTATTGATTTTTATACAAGTTTAATCTGATTTGATTATTTCTTGAAAATAATAAAAATCTAATCAATGATTTTGTATTGAAAATTTCAAGTTATTTTCCGGGCGGGGTGTCCGACACGGTGCCGAAGTCCGGCGATAGGCAGCGGGAGCGAGGCGATGATTAACACACGACGATCCCCTTAATTATTTTTTAGGTGTAATAGATTTTAGTGTCGGCCTTGGAGGAGGTGGGGGTGAGCGGGCCGTCGCTCCGAGGCCCCAAAGAACGGCCCCTGCCCTGTCATGCGTATACTACTTTAATTCTTTATTATTCAGTCTGGTCGCTTGAGCTTTAAGCTGTTTATTTTTAGTCAGTCAGCAGTATTTTTCTTTCACCCTAAATCAATCAACGATACTTTTAGTCGTTTATTTTTAGCCAAGCGAACAGGCATTGCTAATAAAAACCTGGCCCAAAATGTAATTGTAACCAGGGGCGGACCGAACGGTAGGGCAGCCAGGGCAGCTGCCCTACTCGTGGGCCACAAAACTTTAGAACAGATCTTCAGAAATTTTTTGGCCCAGCCCAACATCAGTAAGCGCACATGAGTAGGGCAACACCGGCAGCGTCGTTCTTTGCGAGTTCGTTCTTCCCCACGCGCCGCCGGTCGCCTCCCTGTGTCCTGCACTCCTGCTCGTCCTGCCCGTCCTGCTCGTCTGCCCGTCCGGCTCGTCGCCGTTCGCCCCCTGCCTCTCTCCGCCGTGTCCGTCCTGCAGATCAGGACTGCTACAGACTGCAGTCCGCGGCGGCGGCGAGGCGGCGACGCGCCGCTCCTGGCGCCTACAGTCTGCTGAAGCCCGCCGGGCGCCGGCCGCCGTTGCCTGCTCGGCTGCTCCGGAGCCCGCTGCTGCCTGCCCGCTACTACTCTCCGGAGCCCGCTGCTGCCTGCTGATGTGAAATTTTGTGATTCCAATTTCCAAGTTGTGAAGTTCATGACCTAATTTTAATCCTCATTTCAATTTCTTCTTTCAGTGTTCAAGATGAAGAGGACAAGGACTTTGGCTTCATATTTCTCTCGAGTTCCTGGGCAACAAGGGACTGTCGAAGCCGAACAACAACCTGCTCCATCCCCTACACAAGAACAGCAAGCAGGACAGCAAGGTCCTCCACTGCAATCTCAAGGTACAGAACAAGAACAAGTCTCAATTAGGACTAGAGGCAGTGCTGCACAAGCACACACCCAACCTGAGGAAGTAATTACAGGAGCTACAACTAGTTTGCCTGCAGTAGACTTAGTCCAACCTCCTGTAGAACAAAGTGGAAATGAAAATGTTGATTTTGTGGAGGAGGGTGGTTCCAATCAAGTCCTTCATCCTCAAGATATTGTTGCAGATCCAGGTTGTAGAAAACCAATTGATGAAATGCATCCAAATATTAGGGATGATGCGAAAAGAGAGTATGTCCTGTTAGGTCCATGCCAACCAAAAGGCCATGCATATCCCAAAAGAAAAATATGTGGAGCTAATAGGAGTTTTCATGATAAATGGTACACAAATCGTCCTTGGTTGGAATATAGTGTCTCTAAGGATGCTGCTTATTGCTTCTATTGTTATCTGTTTAAACCATTGAGAGTTGATGGCTTTGGTGTTGAATCTTTCACAACAAATGGGTTTACTAATTGGAAAGATGGACCAAGCTTATTTGATGTTCATGCTAATTCTTTGCTTCACAATAAGGCAAGAAAGGATTATGAGTGTTACAAAAATCAGAGACAAAGTGTATCACATGTAATTTCTAGGGGAAGCCAGAAGGAAGAAGAAGAATATAGAGGTCGATTAATCATTATATTGGGAGTTGTAAGATTTCTTCTATTGCAAGCACATGCTTTTCGTGGACATGATGAGTCATCTCAGTCAAACAATAAGGGAAATTTTTTAGAAATGCTAAACTGGTATAAGGGAAAAGATGCAAAAGCTGCAATGTTACTTGCTAGTGCTCCTAAGAATAACACAATGACTTCTCCTAAAGTTCAAAAAGACTTGTGCAAATCTTGTGCAGAACAGACCACCAAAGCAATTGTTGCTGAAATTGGGGATAGAAAGTTTGCTATTCTTATTGATGAGGCGCGGGATGCATCAATCAAAGAACAAATGGCTGTTGTATTGAGGTAATGAGGTCTCTATTTTATTTTGTTGCTGAATTCTTATTTGAACTTAATTGTTGATTTTTTTCTCTATGTGACTGTAGGTTTGTCGATGTAAAAGGGCAAGTTATTGAGAGGTTTCTTGGTATGAAGTGTGTTGCTGATACAAGTTCATTGTCTTTGAAGGATGCTTTGGATGGTATGCTTTCTCGTCATGGTTTGTCTATGTCTAAAGTGCGTGGGCAAGGGTATGATGGGGCATCTAATATGAGAGGAGAATTTCATGGGCTGCAAAGACTGGTACTAGATCAGAATCGATATGCTTTTTACATACACTGTTTTGCACATCAATTGCAATTAGTGGTTGTCTCAGTAGCAAAGTGTTGTGGTTCAGTATATGATTTCTTTAACATCACCGCTATGATTGTCAACACTGTTAATGTTTCTTGTAAGAGAAGAGATCAATTGGCCCAAAACCACCATGACAGCATTCTAAATCAACTAGAGAATGGTCAAATTTTTACTGGTAGAGGAAAAAATCAAGAAACTAGCCTTGTAAGGGCAGGTGATACAAGATGGGGATCTCATCACAAAACCTTGTGTCGCCTTTTCCATATGTGGAATCCAGTCTTAGAGGTATTAGAAAACATTTCTCAAGATGGTGTTGGAGATACGAGAACAACAGCTTCAGGCTTGCTGTTACAAATGGAGAGATTTGAGTTTGTGTTCATATTGCATCTTAAGATGAGATTATTGGGCATAACAAATGATTTATCACAATGCTTGCAAAGAAAAGATCAGAATATTGTTCGGGCTGTTGCATTGATTGGGATCACATTGCAGAAAGTTAATGATGTAAGGCAGCATGGTTGGGATGAGCTACTTGATGAGGTAAAGGAGTTCTGTGTCATCCATAACATTGTTGTCCCAAATATGGAGGAAAACGTAACTGTTCGGGGCCGTGCAAGGGGTCGTCGAGGACATGAGGTAACATTTTACCATCACTACAGAAATGAGGTCTTCAATGTGGTGCATGATCAAGTGATTGTTGAATTAAATAATCGGTTTGCTGAAAGGTCTACCCAATTGTTGAGATGCATTGCATGTTTAGATCCACGGAATTCATTTGCCAACTATGACCGTGAGAAACTAATTGAACTTGCTCAAATTTATGATGCTGATTTCTCCCAGTATGATTATGATCGGCTTCCGCAGCAACTTGATAACTTCGTTAGTGATGTGAGAGCTGATCCTTCTTTTCCAAATTGTAATGACCTTGGTGAACTTGCTATAAAGATGGTTCAAAGTAATATGCACACAACATTTCCATTGGCTTATCGCCTCGTTGAGTTGGCCTTGATTTTACCGGTTGCAACTGCCACAGTAGAAAGAATTTTCTCAGGTATGAAGGTTGTCAAGACAGAGTCTCGGAATAAAATGGCAGATGATTGGTTGAATCATAGGATGGTATGTTATATTGAAAGAGCTGTGTTTGCAACCATCCAAAATGATGACATCTTACGACATTTTCAAGAATTGAGGACTCGAAAGAAGAAGCTACCTAGTAGCAGGACTTCCGGTATGTTACATGTCTAATAAGTTGCTCCTTTTCTTTTTAGCCCTTGCTTGCTCATTGTTGAATTAACCTTTTTCTCGCTTCTTTCCTTATTAGGAGTTGTTATTGAGGAAATGCAAGTGGACAATGCAAATGCACCAATCGTCGCTAGAGAATAGGTATTTTTTAAAAAAAAATTCATGATGTTTCATCATTTTATTGTATCGTACTATGAATTATATATATGAACTCATGAAGAAATTCTCTCGATTGCAACCTCTTGTGAATAATTGTTTTTTGTGACATATATATAGACTACTATGTAGCTTTAGGATTTTGGTCGCCAGGAATTCGCCCTAGTCTTGGCCAATTCCTGGGTCCGCCACTGATTGTAACCAACACAGCACAGCACATGATCGACTATACTAGTCGTATCTCGTACGTACTGTACTGTCACCGTGCCGAGTTGCCCCCGCGCGGGGGTGACGGAGAAGCAAGTCCCATGCAAAGCAAGAGATGCGAAGCCATCAAGACCCGCCAACCAACCAACACGGACGACACCACGTCACGTGACGTGAACCCGCACCAGCAGCACCAACGGGGGCGGCACCGTCACGAGCGGGCAGACGACCGAGAGAGACAATCACATGCAAGCAAGACGCGTGCCCAAATATCCAAAAGGATTTATTTAGTCTATGTCTACCTCAATCAATTATCCAAACTCCGATTCCGTTGATTTTTTTTCTTTCTGAATTCATCTACAATCAAACTCTATCTATCCATAACAGTTTCTTCATTTTAGTTTATTTATTATATAACTAATTTGTGTTTGTCTTTGTTCGTATGCCACAGATCCCATGGTGTTTGCTATCGACAACAATGGCCTGAGCGTAGAGGAGCTTTACTTTGGAGGCCACCACATTGACGACGACTTTGGAGACCACAAGCAAGGGCCTTGAGACTCGTACCGCGAGGTGCCAATAGCGAGACGTAGAGTCTAGCGGCGGATGTGGCGTGGACCCTGTATTTTGTGCCTGGCCCACTAGTTTTGTGCCAATATCTCCACTATATCAAACTTCGAATCCACTAGTTTTTTTTCCTTCTAAATCCACGGAGAAATTCCTCTCTCCTAATACAGGTTTGTAATCTTCGAGAAAATCAAGTTCTATCTATCCATAGCAATTTCTTCATTTTAATATCTCGATTATCAAACTTTGAATCCACTAGCTTTTCTTTTTAAATCCATAGAAAATCAAGTTCCTTGCTTGCGGGGAAATTCTCTCTCGTAATAGGATTGATAATCTTCGAGAAAATCAAGTTTTATCTATGCATACCAAATTCTTCATTTTAATATTGCAATTTGTGCTTGTCTTTATTATTCGTGTGTCATACGACCCCATTTTAATATTACAAAATTGTGCTTGTCTTCATTTTAGTATTGCAATTCGTGCTTTTGTCTTTATTTGTGTGCTGCAGATCCCATGCATGGCTTGATCGCAAAGGAGGACGGAGGTGAGCAGCAGCCACGTGAGTATCACTAATTTAATAGGGCCTGGTTTAGATCACCGATTCGGTGATGAAAAACACTGTGCCAAATCACCGTAGCATTTTGTTTTTATTTGGTAATAATTGTCCAAACATTGATTAATTAGGCTTAAAATGTTCGTCTCGCAAAGTACAACAAAATTGTGCAATTAGTTTTTGATTTCATCTACATTTAGTACTCCATGCATGTGCCGATATTTTGATGTGATGGGGAATCTTCTTTTTACATAGTGAAATTTGGGGTGAATTTGGGGGAACTAAACAAGGCCTAGGTAAAATTGGTTTCTAGACACCGAAAGTGACCTTTCTTTGCTGGTGAACACTGAAAATAGAGCGATTTGCTAGTGGACACTCTAGTTTGTGTCAAATTTGCTAGAGAGCCTCGAACGCATTAAAATATTATTTCCTGGCTCATGAGGTGAGAGAAGAGCGAGAAAATGTCCTTTTTGCCCCTGTTCCTTTCTTCTTCCTCTCTCACTTTCTTCCTCCTCTCTCACTTTCTTCCTCTGCAGCAGACTACTGTCGGCTGTAGGCAAGCTGCCGCGCAAGCCGAGCAGGCCACGGGCGCGGGCCCTAACCCGCACAGGACGAGCAGGGCGCGGCCGAGCGTGGGCACCGCTGCCAGCCACCACCGTCGATGAGCACGCAGGAGGCGCGGGCATGGACCCGCCTGGCCTTCGAGCAGCAGCGCGGTCCTTTGAGCGGTGGAGGAGCGGCGACGGTGGAGGGGTGGGCTTGGGCCCACGCGCACTGGGGAATCATCGCCAAGGGAGGGCTGCATGGGGAGGGGAGTTCGCCGCCAGTGTCGGTGGAGGGGTGGGCTTCGGCCCACGCACGCGGGGGAACCGCCACTGAGGGAGGGTCCGCCTGGGGAGGGGGTTGCCGCTGAGGGAGGGGCGCGGCTACCGGAGGAGGATGTTGACTAGGGAGGGGGCCGGTGCCACCGCCTGGGGAGGGGCGCGGTCGCCGGGATAGGGTCGTGACTTGGGAGGGGTTCACTGTGACGATGGTGCGCCGGGGGAGGGGCCGCTGCCGAGGGAGGGTCCTGCCTGGGGAGAGGGTCGGCGCCGGCCATGAACTTGCCGTAGCAGAGGAAGAAAGGGAGAGAGAGCAAGAAGAAAGGCAAGGGCAAAAAGGACATTTAATCGCTCTTCTCTCACCTCCTGAGCTAGAAAATAATATTTTAATACGTTCGGTATCCACCAGCTAATTTGGCATAAACTAGAGTGTCCACTAGTAAATCGCTCTATTTTCGGTGTCCGCCAGCAAAGAAATGTCACTTTCAGTGTCCAGGAACCAAATTTGCCAACCATCACCACACAAAGGTAGCACTTGTGACTACAAAGTAAAAGCGCAACCAGCCGCAGCTACGGATCCATCAATCCATTCATTCATCCGATAATCTGTGTTTGTCTTTCTTCGTATGCCACAGATCCCACGGTGTTTGCTACCGACAACAATGGCTTGATCGTAGAGGAGCTTGGAGGTCAATCAGCACATTGATGACAAAAGGCCACAAGCAAGAGCCCTTGAGAGTTGAGACCACCGCGAGGTGACAATAGCGAGACGTGGCGCCCCGTTCGCTCGTTAGATAAGCCGTATTTTTTCAGTCAACGAATAATATTTTTCTCTTACAATAAATCAGCGAACTGTACTTTCAACCATGGTTTGAACAGGGCAAAACGGCAGATGTGGTGTGGACCCCGCATTTTGTGCCAGCTTCGAATCCACTAGTTTTTTCTTTCTAAATCCATAGAGAATCAAGTTCCTTGCTTGTGGGAAAATTATCTCCTAAGACAGGATTGATATACAGTCTTCGAGAAAATCAGTTCTATCTATCCATATCAGTTTCTTCACTTTAATATCGCAACCTGTGCTCGTCTTTATTCGTGTGCCACAGACCCCATTTTAATATATTACAATTACAATCTGTGCTTCTCTTCATTTTAGTATTGCAATTTGTGCTTTTGTCTTTATTCGTGTGCCTGAGATCCATCCCATGCATGGCTTGATCGCAAAGGAGCTCGGAGGTGAGCAGTCACAAAAAGTGTATCACTAATTCACTATCAGTAGAGAAAAAAGAAAAGCGTGTCACCATCACCACGCAAAGGTAGTACTTGTGATGAGATTACAAAGTAAGAAAAGCGCTGCGGATCCATCAATCCATCCATTCATCCGATTCTGTGGTTATGTACATGATCACCCAACCAACCATTATTCATCATATCGTACATACAGTATGTATGATGATTATCTACAAAATACTACTAACAGCAGTGACTTACGACAAACTAGAGTATGTATGTAGCTGGTCTACGTACGCGCAGCAAGTAGTCTATCTATGAAATGAAATAAACCATGCATCTCTCCGAGTCACTCTCTGCTAACCAACGCAACGAAACAACACATGTAACGTAACCAAGACGAGCGACGGCGACGGCGACGGCGACGGGCGGTGGTGACGCACGGAGAAGCAGGCAACCAAAGCAAGAGGAGATGCGAAGCGAAGCGATGAATCAGGACGCGCACCGAGCCGCGAACCAACGCTCCGCTCCGCTCCCAACACGTACGGCAGGCACCGCACCGCGTGACGTGACGTGAACCCGCACCGAGCACGCACGGGATTCGGCGCGCGTCACGGGCGCGGGGCAGACGAGAGAGAGATAACAACAAGGCTTGACGCCGGCGGCGGCGACGGGCCGGCCCGTCGCCATCACCACCATCATCAACTAGAGCTTGGTGCGGTCGCGGCACTGCTGGGAGCGCAGCCGCATCTCGGAGACGCCGAAGACGAAGCTACAGTCGGAGTAGGCCACGGCGTGGCGCTTGAAGAGGCCCAGGATGTTGACCTTCCCGGGGATCCTGGTGGCGGCCTCGAGCGGCAGGGCGCCGGCCTCGACGTCGCTGAGGAGTTGCGGCAGGTCGGACGCGAAGCGGTCGGCCTGGAGCGTGAGCGCGAGGCTGACGTTGCCGTCGCCGCGGCTCGGGATCCGGCCCGGGTCGATCTCCGCGGACCCGACCTGGACGCCGCGGTAGGTCAGGTCCGTGTGGCCGCCCGAGGCGTACGCGAACGAGGCCGGGTTCGGGTTGTGGACCGACACGACGAGGAGGAGCGTGACGTTGAGCTGGAGCGAGCCGGCCGGGAAGGTGAGGCGCGGGGCGATGCCGGAGAGCTTCGTGGAGACGACGCGGGTCGTGGGGTCCCGGACCTTGAGGACCGTGAGGAAGAGGATGAGGAGCGTGATGGCTAGGGCGATGAGGAAGGCGAGCGTGATGAGGAGGCAGATACAGAGGCAGCGGCGGCGTGGGTTGGGGGTGGTGGCGGGGGGCTTGGTGGAGGAGGAAGCAGGGTAGGCGGGGGCGGAGGGCGTGGTGTGCGTCGGGAGGACGCTGCTGCCCCCGGTGGAGGAGGTGGCCGCCATTAGATGGATTGGGATTTGGGAGGAGGGATCGCGGGCGGCGATGCGAAGGCAGGCAGAGGCAACGGAAAGAAATAAGGGAGGGGAGGGAGGGACCGGAAGGAAGGAAGGAGAGGAGGCAGGGAAAAGGGCGTTGCCGCTTGCCGGCCGGCGGCGGGTCGGCAGGGAGGTAGGTACTGAAAAGAGTTTAATGAGGAGGAGGACGGGGGGAGGTTGGGGGGTTATAACTCAATTGAGGTTGTGTTTAGATTACTTGAAAAGTGCACTATGTAAAAAAAGATTCTTCGTCACATCAAACTTGCGATACATACATGGAGTACTAAATGTGGATAAAATCAAAAACTAATTGTACAGTTTGGTTGTACTTTGCGAGACGAATGTTTTAAGCCTAATTAGTCAATGGTTGGACAATTATTACCAAATACAAACGAAATGCTACAGTATATTTTGGCACACCAAAATTTGAATCTAAACAGCCTGAATGGAATTGGAAACTGACTGATGATCCCCCATTGGTGTGGCGTGGGCATGGGGGATTGAAATTCGTTCCCCTCTCGCTCCTGGTTGGATCGGGTTGACGACGTGGTGCACACGGAGAAGCACGGGCTGAGAGCGACAGCTGTCCGTCCTCCGTGGTTGTAGAGTAGAGCGAACCGACACGCCAGCAGTCAAGAGGGGTTCCCACTTCCCACAGCTGTCCGTTGGTTGGTGGTCGTGGAGGAGTTTGTTTCTTTCTCCCAGCCCCGAAGCCAGTCCCGTCCAGTTGGAGTCGCTGCAGCACTGCATCAGGAGAGGACCTGCGTTGGGTCGTCGTAGGCCTCGTTTAGATCCCGACTCGGGTGGCCAAATCTGCACAGTAGTACTATAGCATTTTTGTTTTTTATGGTAATAATTGTTTAAATTTTGATTAATTAGGCTTAAAATGTTCGTCTCGCAAAGTACAACAAAATTGTGTAATTAGTTTTTGATTTCATCTGCATTTAGTACTCTATATATATGCCGACATTTTAATGTGATGGGAATCTTTTTTTTTATAGTGGAATTTGGGGGTGAATTTTAAAATCTAAACAAGGCCCTAGTATGCATCTACTCCGTACTTCGTACAAGGAAGGAGTTGATTCGCTGCATCAGGAGCCGTCGCTGTTGGATTCGATTCCACCACCCGTGCTGCACGTACGGTTGGCTGGCTGCAGCAGCAAAAGTCGTCGCGTTCCGTTGCGCGTCCACGTCCACCACCGCTTCACTGTGTGCCTGCCTCGCTCCGAGCGTGTAACCATCCATCCGTCCGCGTAAACTGTCCCGGAACGCAGGAGCTGCAATGCAAACATTGAAGCTGCCGGGTGGATAATTGTAGCTGCAGTTGGAAACTTGGGATATTATACACCAGCTGGCTGCAGCGCATCCCAAAGTAGCAGAAGCCATCGCAACCTTTACTACGTACTAATTTGCAATGAAAACTTGTGTTACTCTTTTTTACCAAAAAAAAATGTCACAAACGAACAAGGAGCACGCATGTTATATACGCCAAAGCAACAGCCAGAGGTCGGAGTATACTGTATGTATCGTACGGAATACAAAGCAACACTTCTAGAGGGTAGCATATCGTGTATCCGATACGCGTTTGATACGTCGTGGATGTGTATCTGAGAACGTATCGCCTCTGCTACGCGTGTCGGACGCGGCTGCCAGCGGCATCGGATAATACAACCTCAAGGCGTCTGGACTCCCGGCATGCGCTGGCCGCATTTGCCTGTCAATTTATTTTTTAAAAAATCGTATTAAATCTTTCATACTATAGTACTAGTACTTAACGAACAAGTATTTGGTATGTTATTTGCAACATCGCATTCATAAATAATAAATTAGGTTACAGGTTGAAGGACACCATGCTGCAGTACGAGTCCGTGCGAACGGGACAGACCAGGAGCTGCGTTCAAACATGCCGTCTCATCCGGACGTCTTTGCGCTAGGCCAGCCGATTACATTTGCCTTCCTTGGGCAACGACCACCTGCAGTCCGCGCCGAGTCCGCAGGCTGGAGCAGCAAAAGTCGCCGAGTTTCCGTTGCGCGTCCATGTCCAGCACTAGATTCTGCTGCTTTTCTGTTCTGCCGCCGACTCTCACTCTGAGCACGTGGCCCCTCCATCCATCCTGGACTGCAGTTGAGTTGTTGCTGCAGCTGCACAATTAGGCAGTAGCAGCAGTTGGAAACTTGGGGGTACTACTAATTAATTATACAGCCAAGCCCAAAATAGCAGAAGCGGCAATTTTATTTTACTGCATCCACGCGCTGGCAGATTATTTCGTTGGTGGGCTGATATACTAATGGGCCACTTCATAACTGATGATTACAAACCATACTTTTATTTCTCGTGCATGCAGCCACGCGAGAATCCAAAATTTACGACTTCTTTTGAAAGTTTAAAAAATGTTATATCTCTCAAACTGGGATTCTGAATTAAATTTCGATCGCACCATTATATTTCTTATAATAAAATCTTCACAACAAGATCCCATTTAGGTATGTCTAGACCCGTTGGCGCTGCGGATGCCACGAGAGGACGACATTTTGAGGGGAAGGAAGTTGTGTTGGGGAAGTTGTGCAGTTTTGGGTCATAAATTCTCAGACTAATTGCAGACGAAATCCATCAGTTGTGCTCTTGTGCACCGTCCACCTGATTCCTGATTCCTGCAGCCTGAATTAGGCTCCGTTTAGTTACCAAAAAATTTTGCAAAATTTTTCAGATTCCCCATCACATTGAATCTTTAGATGCATGCATGAAACATTAAATATAGATAAAAAATAAAACTAATTACACAGTTTAGACGAAATGGACGAGACGAATCTTTTAAGCCTAATTAGACCATGATTGGACACTAATTACCAAATAACAACGAAACGTGCTACAGTGTCGTTTTGTAAAAATTTTTGCAACTAAACCAGCCCTTAGTCTGCAGCAAAGTTCCTGCTCTGTAATAATAAAAAAGGGGTCCCTCTTCTGAATGGCGACTACACTCGCGTATGGTACGTATAGTCCTCGCTACCAGTAGTGTCATGTCACTGTCACCGTGTGCATGCAGCAGATGCAGTAAAAACTAAGCCTGGAGGAGGAATTGCCGAATGTATAGGCCCTGTTTAGTTGCCCATCCACCCAAAAAAAGTTTGCACAGTACTCGTCACATCGAATCTTGCGGCACATGCATGGAGTACTAAATGTAAACGAAAGAAAAAACTAATTACACAGTTTAGTTGTAAATCACGAGACAAATCTTTTGAGCCTAATTAGTCCATGATTAGACACAAATTGTCAAATAAAACGAAAAGTGCTACAGTAGCCGAACCCAAACTTTTTCACCAACTAAACAACCCCTATATGCCTGGACGAAAAATGTTGAGCAGGGCCCTTTACTCTTTGTGATGAAGCCTGAAGCACCAACCAGTGCCCCGCCACATCGATCACACGCACACCCAGACCCAGCGTGCGCGTGCAGCCACAGGCAGAGGCCGCAGTTACCATTTACTACCGGCGGCGAAGATCGCAGAGCCCGGAGAGGAAAGTAGTCCGCCAGCCAGCCAGCCAGCAGCCACTGCCCGCCTGTCCGTGTCCGTCCTGGACTCCTGGTTGTTCAGAGTTCGATCAGAGACTTTAGATAAGTTCAGTTCAGTTCGGACTTCGTTCAGAGTTCAGAGGCAGAAATGCAAAATGATCCTATATATATCATTTGGAAAATCCTATTTCTGCAAGATCTCATCACCAAGGCTTGATTGAACAAAACCAAACTTTACCATTTGGCGAATTTGGCCAGGAGGTACAGTGTCGGAATCACATGATTAGCACCATCTCGGAACCACACGATGAGATTGAATGAAAAGTAAGGCGAAAAGGGAATAACTCGAGCCATAAACTATTATTAGCCTACCCGACCTCTCGAAGAGAATGTGTGCAGTGCAGACTTGTAGGGTTCTTTGTTAGTTGAGCTTTAGCTGCAGGTCCCAACAGTTTTTGAGATATGTGGCTCCTGTCAGTGGGGAAACATATCTAGCTTGCTGCCATAGAACAATTGCTGGTTTATAGAGTTGTGTTGAACAAAACATTTTCACAATTAACAAAAGTCAGTGAACTAGAGGCAGATGCGAACCGAAGAGATCTACCATTCATCTGCATATGTAGGTTAGCTGCATCTCAGATCTCTCTGAGCCAAAAGATGCAACGTGGTAACACGTGCCATGAATAATGTGACAAAGTAAACGATGATCGTGCAAATAAGCTGAGACTAGCCGCCAAAAACTACGAGTAGATCTCAGATCTCTAGAAAGAAAAAATCGAAGCACTGGATGCCATGCCAGCATATATAGGAATTGAAAAGGCTGTCACTAGATCCTTTTGTTTGTTTAAGACCATTTAATTTGGAGCAGAAACCAAAGAAGATGAGCTCATCATCAGGTTAATTATCATCCGCAGCCCGCAGGCATATATACATCCATCCGCGAGCGAGTAGTCGTCCCAGCTGCGCGCGTATGTAGTAAGATCACAGATCGATCTCTCTGTTCTCACACTCTAGAGCTTGCAGTATGCATCATTCCTCTTCCTCCGGTCGGTGTTCAAACAGAACGGTTCTTCTTACTTCGGGGCGCTGGTCGGCCGCGTGGCCAACAGAGTCGCCCAGGGCCGCTTCGAGCTCTACGGCAAAGCCTACGGCCTCTACATCAACGACGGCAAGAACGCACTCCACGGTACGCTCTCCATCGTTCTCAGGTCACTCTCGTGCTGTCTTCCATGGATTCGATCACTAGCTAGCTTAGTCTCGCCGTCCGTCGTTTGTTCATCGATCAGGTGGCCACAGGGGTTTCAGCAAAGGTCATCTGGACGGTGAAGGAGTACGTGCCTGACTGCGACTCCCCTTACATCACCTTCTACTACCACAGCTTCGACGGAGAGCAAGGATTCCCCGGCGACCTGGACGTGTACGTGACGTACCAGCTGTCCAGCCCCTACGACCTGAGCCTGCACATGAACGCGACGGCGCTCAACAAGGCGACGCCGGTGAACCTGGTGAACCACGCGTACTGGAACCTGGGCGGCCACGGCAGCGGCGACGTCCTGGGCCACCTCATTCAGGTGTCGGCGTCGCTGTACACGCCCGTGGACCAGTCGATGATCCCGACGGGGCAGATCGCGGGCGTTGCCGGCACGCCCTACGACCTGCGCCGGCTCACCCCCGTGGGCGCCCGCATCAGCCTCGTCTCCGGCGGCGGCGCGGTGGGTTACGACCTCAAGTACGTGGTGGCGGTGCACGGGGGGCAGGGATTCAAGCAGGTGGCGTTCGTCCGGGACCCGACGTCCGGGTGGGCGTTCCAGCTGTGGGCGAACCAGCCCGAGTGTAGCTCTACACCAGCAACTGGCTCAAGGACGAGAAGGGCAAGGGCGGCAAGGTGTATCAGAAGTACGGCGCGGTGTATCAGAAGTACGGCGCGGTGTGCCTGGAGACGCAGGCGTTCCCCGACGCCGTGAACCACCCCAACTTCCCGTTGGAGATCGTCAGGCCGAACGAGGTGTACCGGCACGACATGCTCTTCAAGTTCTTCTCCTAAGAGCAACTTCAGCAGTCGTCCCTAATTCAGGGCCCCTATTTTTGATTTTGGTGCCCACCCCCATTTTTGTTGCCCTAATTTTTTCTCCAACTCTAGCAGTAGCACCCAAACAAAAGCCTCCAAATTTCTTCGCACGGTCACTACCATGTGGGACCTGCCTGTCAGTGCCTCTCCCTCCCTCTTCTCCTTTTCTTCGCGTTCTGTCGGCTCCACTGCGATTGTGAGAGGGAGAATCAGAGGAGAGAGAGGGAGCACACCTCTAGAGAGAGGAAACCTGAGGCAGGAGAGGGAGGAGCTTGCTCATCCCAGCAGCGAGCCAGGGGAGGAGCCTCGGCGTCGGGGTATCTGACCGGACCATGGCCGGAGCCGCTCCCGCGTGGTGAAGCAGCACACCCTCGGATTTGGCCGAGCGGGGGAGGAGAGGAGCCACGCTGCCACTCAGGAGATCCATGGCCCTGCTCAGGGTTGGAGGGAGGAGGCCGCGCTCGTCGTCTCCACGGCGCAGAGCCCGCGCGCCGCCCCTGTCCTCCGCGGATATTGTTACCGCGCCATGACTGCTCGGGGAAGGAGAGAGGGAGCCACGCGTGGAAGGAGAGTGAGAGCCTGTAAGGTCCAAATAGCTAGAGGGGGTGAATAGCCTATTTAAATTTTCTACAAGCTTTACTAAACAACAAGTTAGTAAATAAGATGGTGAAGCTCTTCTATCACTAGCACAACAAATCTATACAAGCTACCTACACAATTCTAGTAAACAATAAGACTATGATCTTTAGCCCACACCAACGACCTAAGTTACTAGGCTAATTACTCCTATGAGAAAAGCTATTCTACTCAAGCTAAACAAGGCAAAGAACAATAAGTAAAGAAGAGAGCTTAAATAGATATACCAACGTTGATGAGAGAAGATATGTCCAATGTACCAATCAATCAACGTGATCACATACACAAATGAAATCCTCGGCAATAAGATGACACGATTTTTTTACCGAGGTTCACTTGCTTCCTGGCAAGTTACTCCTCGTTGTGGCGATGCACCCACTTGATGGATCACGAGCTAATCAACTATCAAGAGTTGAATCCTCAGCGGGTGCCGCACATCCACTCACAAGATGGGGATCCTCCGAGCCACGAGCTCCACTAGAGTAGCCAATTCACGAACTCCCACGGGGAAGGCTCAAGAACCCCTCACAATCACTTGGTGAAGGCTCAAACAAGTCTCCAATCACGAGCTCAATCACCACCGCTGCTCCAAGCCGTCTAGGATGTTGGGAAACACCCAAGAGTAATAAGCAATCCGCAGCAAACTCGAAGATCTAAGTGCCACTAGAGCAACTCTCAATGCAATGCACTTGAATCTCACTCAATCTCTCTAGAGTATGCAACCAAGCAAGGAGATAAGTGGAGGGGAAGTTCTCTAGCTCAAAGTGTGCCTCAATATCTCAAATGTACAAGAGAGAACCCCCAAGAGCCGGCCACCTCTTATTTAGAGAGTGGGGAAGAGGAGCTAGCCATTATGCCTTCACAGGGCAGATTTCGAGGGCAACAGACACGTCTGTCGCTAACCCGACAGATGCTGCAGCCGCGTCTGACGTGTGGATGTGCGCCACGTGTCCCCGGTCTTCAAACGAGAGTCGTTGATCTCTGACGGACAAGTCTCCAAACAAGCTCGGCAACCATATGACGGACGCGTCCATCGCTACGCAACAAACGCGGTCTAGTAAGCGTGTTTTCTCGCCCGGCCTTCAGACGCGTCTGTCGCGCAGTCGACAGACGCTGACGTCAGCGTCCGTCAAAGCCACCGTGCGACGCCATCTCGCGAACAGCGGACGTCAGCTCCACCAGACGCTGATGCATGGCGTCTGGTGCTCCAACACCACCGTGTCCGACGCGTACTCGCCAGCACGCTCCACCGAGGGCAAAGCACCGGACGTTGACGTCAGCGTTCGACGCTGCGAAGCCAGCGTCTGTTGCCGCGTCCGACGCGTGTTTTCAGCCCGAAAACATTCCGCGACTTCGCCTCCAAATCTCGCATCCGATGCAATGGAAAATAGACATTTCATTTTCCCGAAAACACCTGAATCCAACCCCAAACCCCTCTCTACCATTCAAACTCCGCCGCTTCGCTAATGTGCCAACACTATCATGTGTAAATCACCATGTGCATGTGTGTTAGCATTTTCACAAACATTTTTCAAGACGTTATGTTAGCTCTCTATTAAATCCTAATGCATATGCTCAAGATGATGACCTAGTAGCACTTGATTCCCAAGCTAACCGTGATTGTCCCTCTTGATAGTTGGTTAACAATCCTAAACTCGGTCAATCACTTCTCTACTCATCTTAGACCGGCAAAAGTGATCCCTAAGATTATACCTTTGTCTTGATCACTTTGTTCTATGTCCTTCTATGTCCATCTTCTCATGTTTGATCACCATGATCATTATTTCATGTGCATCTCCACCATGATCGTCATTTCAAGTCCATGCACCTTCTCTTTGTGATCCTGTGGCCACCATTCCATGCCACGCACACCTTCATCACATGTGTTGCTTATGCCTAACTCAAAACACTTAACATATGGTATTAAAAACTTAGTGTCATTAATTACCAAAACCAAACTTGGGCTTTCAGAGCCGCACTCGCCGGAGAGGAGGGGGCACGCTCGCTGGAGTGGAGGGGTGTGGCCTGTGGCTGCGCTCGCTCGGGTCATCGGGCGATTCTGTACTGCACGAGAGGAAACAGATGGATGGGGGCCAAGGGGTGAGTCCCCATTCTCCTGTAAGAATGGGTTATGAAGGGTGGATTTGGGTGCCCACCCCAAATTAGAGGTTGTAGTAGGGGTCTTGCTGGAGCTATTTTTTATTTAGGCACCCATATTTAGCTATGGGGGCAGACCTTGCTGGAGTTGCTCTTATAACGTACAACAGGAGGTGGCTCCTGCTATCTAGCAGTATGTGATTGTGCAATGAAGAAACTTGCGTGGCGCGTGGACAATCTTGTGCTGAATTTCTTTTAGCTGTGTCCCCGTCCGATCCGTCATCGTTTTAAATTACAACAAAGGTTTTAAATTACAACAAAACTTGCGTGGCGCGTTGTCAATCTCAATTTTTTTTCTCTGCCTCTACCTTTGTGGCAGGCGCTATGATGAAACAACAGGAGGCTCAGTGTGCTGTACGTATATACCTGCAGGGAGGTTTTGTGACGCTTAGCATGTTATATTGTCCATATAAAGAGGACAAGGTGAATTAATACATGCAAAGAGTAATGTCTATCTCTTCCCGCGAGACATCATAGGCATGTTTGGCTATCCCCTAACCAAGCTTTCTGAAGCCAACTTCACCTTGTTTGGTTGGCTGAACAAGCCTCCTACCCAGGCCCTATCAACCCACCCAGGGGGTCTTAGCCTGACTCTAGAAAAAACGTAGAGCCAAGCTCTGGGCAACCTCGCACTGAGTCGCCTCACCTCCCTTCAGTGAGATCCATCGGTGCTCCTCCTCCGCCGGTGCTCCTCCTCCACCCACCCGCCTGTGCTCCTCCTCTCCGCCGGTGCTCCTCCTCCACCGGTGCACCTCCCCTCATGGAGCTCGCGTGCACGACGCCTCCCCAAGAATCGCACGCGGCTCTGGCTCGACACCTTCGACACTGCCGAGGACGCGGTGCTCGCCTACGACAAGGCCGCCTTCCGCCTCCGCAGCGACATGGCGCGCCTGAACTTCCTGTCTCTTTGCCGCGCGAGTCCCCCGCCGGACTCCCCCAAGTGGTTGACGTCGATAGAGGTGGAGGAGTCATGGAGCTCGCACGCGCATCTTGGGAGCATGCGATGTCAGTCGGAGACAAGCGGTGTGTTCTAAGAGGTGTCGCTCACCACGTGTTCGATGAATTTCCTCAAAGGTGGTGAAATTACCTGCATAGCCAACCAAACAAACTAGTTGCTAGCCAAACTTAGATAGTGTAGGCAACCAAACAAGTTCATATTGGCTTGCTAGAGGCAGGCTTGGCTGTCCAGCCTTAGATTCTAGCTACCAAACACACTCTATTAGGCCTCTTCTAAATGGTGTATAGGAGCTGGGACTACCCCTCTCACTATAGACTATTATTATACGGGAAGACACCTAGGTTGGGAATTTGTAAGAGAGTCTACACGAGTAAGGTTTGACCTCTTCTTTGTTGCTACGCCGCCACTGTAGTCTTCTCATTTCCGTTGTGTCGGCGAATGGAAGAGTAGGTCTTCGGAACCTTCGTCCCTATGATCCTGCACAGCGATAGGGTAAATAAGATTTTTGCGAAGCTCTCCGCGCCACTGCTCAAGGTCTTCACCATGACTCGTCCTCTGTCCAAGTCGGGTGCCATCGCAGCATAACGTCGTCTTCAATGCCGTCTGCTGCAATTCGTCTGCGACATCGTTGTTGTCCTATCTGCACCGCTCATCATGTATGGCTTCCTCGTCTGCACCCCTTTAGCACGTACACCATGATCTGATCTGCTATTTCATCATGTTTACTGAGATCATAATGTTGTGCTTGATGCTTACTAGCATGTTAGAGAATTGCATACTAGTTTCTAATTTTTGTCATGCTCTATCTATTTTGTATTTTGGAATTTAATGCGGTGACTGTCTAATTATCGAACAGTTCAAAGAATATTTTATCATATTTTAATAGGAGAGAGAAGAGATATCTCTCGATCATGGGATAGTCTCATGCACGCACTTCAAGTCTAATCCCTCCATCCAAAAAAACACGTCATTCTATGAGTTTTTTAGGACAGATAAATATGAAGATAAAATGATGATGATTACCCCTGTTTATTAGCCATATTTAGTGCTAATTGACTGATATAGGCCTGCATGTGCTTATGCACGTACCAAATGGGGTAAAATGACCTATTTTTTTAGGTAAATTTTGAACCCTAGAATGACAAGTTTTTTTTGGGACGAAGATAGTATATGGGGATGAATGTGGCCTATGAGGTCATTCATATTATGAGTTAGTTATGTGCTAAAAGTTAGATCATTACCGAAAGAGTTGCCTTTAGAGTACTTAAAGCTAGGTACTAGCTCTTGGAGGAGGCCTTAGATATGTTAAGGTCATGTTTGGATCCACCCTAGCTAAATTTTAGCCAGCTAATTTGACTAGCTAAAGTTTAGCTGGGGTTGTTTGGATCCTCTAGCTTATGGGTGAATATTGACCTTATTGTCCTTCTCTTCCTCCCTCCATCCACATTGCTCCCACTGCGCCAAGCCATCCTCACGCCCCATCCACACCACCGGTAGCTTACTCCGCGCGCATGGCCAGAGGCCTGCGGACCACGTCAGAGCAAGCCGTGAGCATCAGCGGACCCGCGTGAGCCCCGCCTATGCCCTAGCTCCACCGTTCGCCGCGGGCGGCCACTGTGTCATCGGCGAGCCCATGCAACGGTCCTTGCTTTCCCCATCTGGATCTCACAGAGGAGGCGACAAGCTCCCCACCGGCGGTGGCGACCCTACTCCACTCTGATGGCGGCCGTGGCGATCGTCCCTGACCCCGACGGCGGCGCTTCCTCCTCTTCTATGGATTCTACTGCGATTCCCTCCCTTTCTCCTCAGTGGTGGAGGTGGCAGCAAGCCGCCCCCTCTCCCACCGATGGTCGCCTCGTTGCCCTCCCTTCCTCCCATCGGCGGCACAAAGATTGTGGTGGGGAAAAGAGTCGCGCTTGGATACGGATGCACGAAAGGGAAGAAGCGGGCGGTGGGGGGCGCCGATGCGGAAATAATTGATGAGAAATTTGGCCATTAGCCAGTTTTAGCTATCATTAGCTAGGTTGGAACAGCTAATGTGATTAGTTGGTTGCCATTAGCTAGGTTTAGCGGTGGCCTGTAGCCAACTAAAATTTAGCTGGTGGATCCAAACAGAGCCAAAATCAAACGTATACGGAGAGTGGTAAATACCCCTAACCCCTAGGAAGAACACAACGAGCACAAAGGTGAAACGTAAGAAATCTGTTAAAAAAGAACAGGAACCAAGACTTGGGAGGGTGTGCCTCTCTCACCTTATGATCTTTTGTCCCTTTCTTCTTCCCCTGTTCTCCTTCCTATGTCTCTCACAAGCCAAACAAATATTACAAGATAAGACCAACTAAATATCGACCGTTCAGCACACATAACAATTATCCAAATAAATATTACACTATTTTAATGGACCTCTTTGTGTTTCATGTACCCTATAGGTAACCTTAGGTAAGATTTGATACCATTATCATATCCGTCTTAGTTTGGGAACCCAACCTGCTCTTGCCCGCAGACAATATCTTGGCCCGTTTGGACCGTCTAAAGTGCTAGTGCTAAAGTTTAGCACTTATTAGCACCAATCCCTCAATTAATGTATCTGAGTCTTGGCTAAAGTTTAGTACCACTCATTGACACTCCTATTTGGATGTGTAGCTAAAGTATAGCACTTGATCCAAATATACTCTTTGTACCCATATGTAAAGTTGAAAACGGACGGGATAAATCCCGTTCCGTCCGCAACCGTATACCGTATTTTTTCGTCCGTTTTTGTTTTCCCCGGGATAAACGGAAACGGGACCGAAAACGGGACGGGGTCAAACATGAGCGGGATCGAAAACGGTGGAGCGTTTGTCCATCCGTATTTGCGGAATCCCATTTTTGACCCGGATATCCCGTTTTTCGTCCCATTTTTCATCAATCCGGGATTGAGCATGGAGGCCCAGTTCCAAGAAGCAGAGTTGTCGGCCATCCAAGAAGCAGGCCCGTTCATCGAGTTCATGGGTGTACTCGTCATGTGTGTATGGCTGTGTATGGACGCCATGTATATTAGTTTTTTTTATACTAATAACTACGCCATGTGTGTAGTATGGCTGTCAGGTGGAGTATCAGTAATTACTAACTATTTCAGCTATATGTTATTAGTAATTACTAATTCAGCTAAACGCCCAGCTTGCACACAGCACACACACGCGCGTACTGACGTGTATGTATACTTACGTATTAGCTTCTTCTCACGCACTTAGCAAAAGCACATACAACCTTTTCATTTACATATTCCCTCTGTTCGGCTGAGCTTATCAGTACGGCTTATCAGCCGTGGAACAGTGTTTTTCTCTCACAGCAAAACAGTCACAGCCGGCTTATAAGCCAAAAAACAGCCTGCCGAACAGGGCCATTAACTTCCTGATTGCACAAATAAATATATGCATATAATTGAGAATTTTAAAATGAGATGTCATATGCGCATTCACTCCGACTTAAGTTTCTGCTTACCGTCCGTTTCCGTCTATTTTTCGATCGTATTTACCCGTTTTCATATTACCGTTTATCCCGCTACCGTTTTCGCTCCCGTCTATTCCGCTCCCGTTTCCGTTTCTGTCTAAAAATATGGAAACGAAAACGGTAGAGATATTTTCCGTTCGTTTCCGTCCGTTTTCATCATTACCCATATGTTTACTCATCCATAAGGGTTCGTGGGAACCCATGCCCACGTGTAGGATTTCCATCCCTTGTCGCTTAGGTGCATGCGTAGCAAGAGAGGAGGGGGAGAAAAAAAAAAGAAGGGATCTAATTCTAAAGATGGGATTTGATGTTTCTAGAAGGCGGTCTTTTTCCCATCCCTCGTGAGATTCGACGACCGAGACTAGCCATAGTGTGCCAATGCTCCAAAATATCACGTCATAACCGATGATTCACTCTCATTTAAGCCACAGTGTGGAGTGTGCCAATGCCTCAATAGCAAGACAAACATCATTTTATTTCTCTCCCCTCATAACTCTTGTAAGCTTGTCATGTCACTTACAGGTGGGACCACATGTTCCCTTTCAAAGCCAGCATCGATGCATCTGCCTTCCTCGATGCCTGAATTCTTTCCTGCAGTGGGCAAGCATGGAGGCTTAGATGAAAAAAAAAAACGAGTTTCAAGCATAGGTATCTCACCACGTGTATTTAGATACAGGGGAGTGAGGGGATAATAATAAAAAGTAAACTGATTAAAAATGGAAACGCAGCCAGCCAGCCAGCCATCCAGGGCCCGAGCCGAGCGCATGGCTCGTTGTTGGGGTTTCACCGGTTCACCTCTCTGGCCCATTCCCCTTCGTGTTCACCTCCGTCTCTCGTGTTCTTTTTTTCCCCCAGCGGTGAAGGGCGGCGCCTCTAACCTTGCTCGACCCTTAGCCCGCCGCCTGGACTCGTCTCGCCCGCGGCGGATCTCCTCCATCCGCTCGCCGCGCCACAACCCGGAGGGGAGACTGCGCTCGGTCGAGCGCCACCTGGGGCCCAGCGTCCTCGCGACCATCTCCGGCACGGCGTCCGCCCTCTGCAGCCCCGGTGTCCCTGCGACCGTCGCTGCTGTCCTACTTCGCCACTCGCCACTTTGGCCGGCGACGAGCACCACCAGGACACTAGGTATTCCCTCCCCTGGTCCTCTCCCTTCCTGCTGCGCGAAGCCGTGCGCCCAAACCTTAACCTAATTCATAGGTAAAACCGTGCGCCCAAACCCTAACGTACCATTCATAATCGGATCTGAATCTAACTACAGGTGTATATGCATGTATTATGCCTACTAACTTCGATTGCTTTGCAAAAATTATTGGGTGTACATCTGTACACCCATGTCTCCGCCCCTGCTGGTTGCACCTTGTAAGCTTCGCAATTTAGGTAATATTTGTTTCCTTTTGGGCAGGGTTGTGAAACTTCTTGCACTCCGAGGACCGAAATTCTGTGAATCAATTGCAAAAAGTGTGAAGAAATGGAATGCAACAGGGATGAGGCCCAACGGGCAAAGGATATTGCAAAGAAGAAGTTTGAAGCGAGGGACCTGCAGGGTGCCAAGAAATTCGCTCTCAAAGCTCAAACACTCTTTCCTGATCTTGAAGGCATTGCTCAGATGGTTGCCACCTTTGATATCTATCTTGCTTCGGAGGTGAAGGTTGCTGGGAACAAGGACTGGTACTCTATCCTTTGTGTTGCCACGACAGCAGATGACGAAACAATCAAGAAACAGTACAGGAAGCTGGTTCTTCAGCTCCACCCTGACAAGAACAAGCAAGTCGGTGCTGAGGGTGCTTTCCAGATGGTCCAAGAGGCGTATACGGTGCTAAGCGACAAAACTAAGAGAGCAGTATATGACCAAAAGAGGAATGTAAGGGTATTCCAACAGAAGACAGCTCAATCAAGTAAGGCAAGTGCGCCTCCTGGTGCGTCTGATGGCTTCTATAATTTCGCAGCTAATGCTGCTGCTGCCTCCAAGCCGACAGTAAACAAGCGAACAACAGGACCGGCAGCACCTGCCGTGCGCCCGCGCCCACCTCAACCTCCACCACCATCTGGACCCCCTCCTGCACCTTCCTCTGCTACCCCTGCACCTGGGGCGAAACCTCCTACATTTTGGACCTCATGTAACAAATGCAAGATGAACTATGAGTACCTTAGGGTGTATCTGGGTCAGCATCTTCGTTGCCCTAGCTGCCGTGAGCCGTTCCTAGCAAAAGAGGCACCAATACCACCAGTTGTGATACAGGATTCAAAGATCAGTGGTGTAAATCAAAATGCAAGCACTAACAGAAATATGCAGTGGGGTCCATTTTCAAGGGCTGCTGGTGCAGCTAGTGCCACTGCATCATCTGCTGCTGCTACTCAAGCTGCTAATGTAGTTCATCAGACATATGAAAAAGTTAGGAGGGAGAGGGAGGAGGCACAAGCAGCAGCAAGAAAGGAAGAGGCTCTTCGGCGGAAGTACAATCCTCTAAAAAGGCATGCAAGCATGTCAGATGTCTTTAATCCTGGAACAGGTGATGTTGCATCTGGAAAGAAGTTGAAGACTATGGTTAAAGATGCTGGAGTTGGTTCATCTTTCATACAAGGTCCTGGAGCAAATTGTTTTAGAGTGCCCGGTGTGAATATATCTTTTTCAACCAACATTGGGGCCTATGAGTTTCAAGGCGTCAATGGTGGACCCAATTGGAAACCCAGGCCTCCAATCCACATAAGCTTAGCCAGGGCCACCTCTCAGTTGGATGTTAGGGGTCTTCTGCTGGAAAAAGCGAAAAGTGGGCTGAGAAACAAGCTAACAGAAATTAAAAGTAAAACATCTCAAGTTGCTGCTAGTGGAAAAGCAACCAAGAAACATGTGGTTAATGAAAATGGAAGGGATATTGAAGCTCTCGCACCAGATGATCCTACTACCAATAAAGATGTTAATGTTGATCCAAAAGAAATTGGTTCTAATACTAGCTCAGATGCTGAAAATGAAGATGATGACCCCTTGTCTTATAATGTTCCTGATCCTGATTTCCATGATTTTGACAAGGATCGCAGTGAGGAATGTTTTCAAATTGATCAAATTTGGGCTACATATGATGACGAAGATGGTATGCCTCGTTATTATGCATTTATTCAGAAAATTTTCTCCTTGAAACCATTCAAGCTCAGAATAAGCTATCTCGAGTCAAGGACAAATAGTGAATTTGGGCCTTTGAATTGGGTTTCTTCTGGCTTCACAAAGTCATGTGGGCATTTCAGGACTGGTAACTATGAAACATGTGATATAGTCAACATGTTTTCACACCAAATGAAATGGGAGAAAGGGCCGCGTGGGGTAATCAAAATTTATCCACAGAAAGGTGACATCTGGGCTATTTATCGGAATTGGTCCCCTGACTGGGATGAAGATACTCCAGAGAATGTGCTCCATGCCTATGATGTGGTTGAGGTACTAGATAATTATGATGAAGATCATGGCATCTCTGTTATTCCTTTAGCTAAAGTTGCCGGGTTTCGAACAATATTTGAGCGCCATCAGGATCTGAATGGTACCATGAAGATTCCCAAAGAAGAGATGTTTCGGTTTTCACATCAAGTTCCTTTCTACAGGATGTCAGGTGAAGAAGCTCCAGATGTCCCCAAAGATAGCTATGAGCTTGACCCAGCTGCTATTAGTAAGGAACTTCTTCAAGGGACCACAGAAACAGTGGAGGCAAATGGAACTTCCTAATGTTGATTTAAGACAGTTGATGATGGCCTGCCTTGGTTGACCTACCATTTTGAAGCAATCAAGCAAAAGTTGTTAACACTAAGTTTTATAGTTTTCCTTCTACTGCTTTTGACAATTACCTTTGCATAGAAGGGTTAGAATGGGGCCAGTCATTGCTTCTGGTGTAATTAGGGTGCTCTGACATGAATTTTGTCGTGATACTATACTTAGTAACTCTAAATGTGGGTGGAGTACTAACATGAGCTCATGTAGCAGTTTTTAATGCTGGTGTTCTTGAATGGATCTAATGTTTACTTTCTGCGAAATCAAAATGCCAATCAAACTATTATGTCATTTCCATTTGTTGGCTCTACTATATTAAAAGCATCCACATATTGTACATGATAACTAGCACGGCTTCGTTCCATAGTTGGTAAGTCCCTGCCTACCGTGTTGTTCTGTGCGGCCACCGGCCAACACATCAGTGTGTGGATCTTTTGTGATAGCTTATGCTCTTTTTCGAAAGGAAAGGTCCAGTTGAGGTTCCAAAGTACACCTGTTATCCTTTTCTCATCCTTTCCTTAATTCAGAACTGTTTCTTAAAATATCAGGCTAAGTTAACCTATGTTATTTTGCAGCAGAAGGCCATCAACATGATCCTCACTGAATACTTCATATGACCTTCTCAAGGCCATCAAGGTACAAGAAATCAGTGCATTGCTATCATGTTTTTGCTTCAGTTATGCATTTCATACCTACTCACCCTGCAAATTTCACGGATGTTTTTAGGCATTGAACCAGCGATTGTCATTGTCATGTGGTCTGAAAACGAGCCCAGCAGGTTAGACTTTCTTTCTTTCTTTCCTTTTTTATAATATTTTTAGAGCTATTTTTTGTGCAAAAAGTGTGATAGATTGAGGGATTAAAAAGGGAAACTTGCCTTTGCTATGAATGCCAGCTGCATGTTTAGGCAGTAATAGATGGGTTAAAGCCCCTAGAAGTCTCACTGTGATTACTACGGATGAAATCGGTCAGAAACGATCGAAAATATTCATTATCATTTATTCATTTCCTACCAAATTTTTTTCTTGGAAACAATTTTAACGACCAACACTCTACTACTCAATCGTACGAACATAGAAAGAATTTATGATTCCTGATTTACCATTGAAAAAGTTATAACGCCTCTTTGCCATCCCTAATGTAATTTTGTATTTCATTTTATGTGCTTCTCAGAAGCCTAAAGGGCCTTCATGTGCTTTCTATCTCTATTAGGGGCAATACCGTAAATAGCAATATATTTGCATCTTGTCTACTCTCACGTTGACTCAGTTGTTCCTCTCTCTATCCCGTGAGCATGCCTCTCCGATGCAGCATTCCAGCAGCACGCGCACGCAGTTGATAGCAGGCTGGTAGCATGTGCGGCGGGGTAGCAGTGCAGGTCGCCCATAATATTCATCCCTAGTGATTACAGTGCTTCAGTTAATATTCATCCTCTGCCTGTAGTCCTGTACCGGCCTTTCGCCCATCACGGGCAATTAGTCCATATAAGCTTTTGATGCTGTGCTGGTGTCAGATTAAGATTCTGTCTTCTTTTTGCGCATTCATGCATAACCTCAAACTTTGTTTGTGCAATATTTTTTACAAATCTTGAAGCTGATAGTAACATGTTTTAATCTTTGTTAATGAGAACAGATGCCCAGCTTGGACGCTGGCGCTGAGGGCTGTACTGTGAGGCCCCACCAGAACAAGGACGTGGAGTGCCCCATAAACTGCTCTGCACAGTGTGGGGCGGTCCAGGGTAGGAGACTGATCACTGATGTTCTCCCTGTCCTCTATGTTTCAGCAGCTGTGGAAATCTAGCCTTTAGGTAGGTTGTCTGCTTTGAGATTGCAACAGGGTTTTGAGTTGTCCATGGTTCTTTTTGGCCTTTTTTTGGGTGAGACATAGCTACATAGGAATAACCCTTGTATCTTTGCATAGATTCCAACGTAGCCTGGATCTTGTCTGATATGCAGAAGCTATGTCAGGAGCATCTTGCCCTGCCTTTCATCAAAGGGTGATGGACCTGTTTTCTAGTTAACAGATGATGTCCTATGAGAAAAGAGGGCAACACAGGTTGACTACACAAAGCAACGGATCCTTCTGATGAGACAAGTAGAAACAGGTACCTCCCAATTCACCTTTAAATCCTAAACCGAAGGTATTTCACGAAATTGTATTGCAATGTATTATACCATAGATGGCAACACATATATAACACATATTGTGAACATAAGGAAAAAACAAGAAAAATAACTTAACCAACAGTCCGGTTCAGTATAGGAATATAAGTAAGGAAACATGGTCAGTACATGCATGCTAGTCACCTCTAAATCCTAAATCATAAGCATTTCATAAAGCTCTATTATCCATATATTTCTAAAAAGTATTTCTAGCCATGATATGTTTATATTCCGAGCAGATGGACGGTTGACAGACTGATTTAAGTGACGATAGTGTTTATAATCTGTCTAAAAGAAATACGTTGAGTACTCCCACTTGTCTTCAGCTTCAATAATCCAATATGCTGCACACAAAAAATTCTGTCATGATCCAGTCCTATATATATTTATTTTTCATTTGGAGTTCAATCTAAATTTGATTCAAACCTTTGAGTGGAATTTCTGATTTTCGTAAAACTCGCTCATTTCACTAAACTTCTATAAACTTCAAACTAAAATGTTTTCTGTGAATAAAGTAGCACTAATATATTATGTGTTGTAGATTGTGTTCCTTTTTATCATTCCAAGTTAAAAGGAATTTTTACTGAAATTTTAAATGCAATTTCCATAGTTTGTGGATTTTGTTCATTAGGGTGACAACCAAATAAAACTGAAAACCAAAATATGATAGCTGAGTACACTGACTACAGTTGTACAAACATAATGCTATGAGTCTTGTATCTGGAGTTTCCCTCTTTTTTGCTCTTGACTTATTGCATGCAAGGTTGGAAGAGAATACTTGCGTTGAAAGCTGAGGTGTATTGTACAAAGTCCCTCACTTGTTTAGTTTGTTTATTTATACGACAGGCACGGTTTCCATGTGTTTTGATTGTTATATTAGACCTCTGTACCAAAGATGCCATATGCAATGGATACTGAGGTGACAAAGGGAAAAGAAGCACAGCTAAATTAAAGTACCAGTAATTCTCAATTTTCTAAATAAAGTACTAGTAACTCTCAGATCTCTAGGAAAAAAAGGAGGCATTGGATTACAGCATGGGGATGCTGAGTTTTGACCTTTCCTCACTGAAAACTTGGGAGAGGAGAATGGTGAAGGGCATCTAGCCATATACTCCCTGTTGGGTGCTAACAGTACATCTGTTCCTTCTCTCATCTTGTAGGGTGCTAACAGTATCACCCAATGGCTAGAGCTGCCCTGCCCCATATTGCTTTGTTGTTGTGCCTTGCATTGGCCTGTCGGGCTGATGTGGCGAGGAAGACGGTTGGGGTCTACGAACTCAAGAACAAGAAGGGAGATTTATTCATCAGGTCAGCTACTGGGGAGCCAGCCACCCTCATGTCTGTTATTGTTCCTGATTCCAATGGTACGGTTTCCTTGCTTCAGAATTCATGCTGCATATTTGTTTCGTGATAATACAATGCATGATGCATGACAAGCTTTGCATGTTTCTTGCTGTGTAGGAAACCTGGGTGATGTCGTCCTTACACCCTTGCAGAGTATGTGGTAATGTGAACAAATCTCTGTTTTACAGTTGCAGAGTCTTATATGGATGTAAAAGATGCTTCTAGCTAATTGTAGCATTCCAGATCAAACAAAATAATCGTGTGGCCGCCGCAATGGCAAACAAAGCGAGTTTAATGTTTTTTTTCTTTTGAACTGCCGGATTTCTTGTTTTGAACTGTAATCACGAACTATACATATTCAGGACGGCTCTTCAGCCTTTGGAACTGTGGTTGGACGAGTGGCCAATAGAATTGCAAACAGCAGTTGATGGAAAAACCATCCATCTGAACAAAGATGGCACAACTGTACTTCACGGTAACCTTGTGAATTCATTTACTTTCCTCAACCTCGCCCTTACGACCTGCGCCCCTGGGGTCCAGCATCAGGCTCGTCTTTGGCGCCGGCATGGAAGGGTTCAATATCAACTACGCTGTGGACGGGGACGGGTTCCGGAAGGTGGTGTGCCTCCGGGACCCGGCCGGCATCCGGGCGGGCGCCGGAGCAGTCGGCCGACGGAACAGAGGCATACATACGCGCAGACTGGGCACAGGGCGTCAAGCCTTCTTCACCTAATCTGCATAGGAGGAGTGCGCGTGGGCCAGTACGCAGATGCCTGACCGCTTCTACACGGAGGGTGACCGAGCGACGACCTCAGTCCACGGTCAATCTGCAGTATCCTCTGCATCCACGTACTATAAAACTCGGCCTCCAGAACCAGAACTGATATATCCTGCCATTCTCTTCTAGCATAGCGACATTACTGTCGATGGTTGCCACCATGCATCGCCTAGCTGCTGCCATGCTCGTGTTGCTCTGCTGCTCCTGCTGCTTGTTCCTCGCCACGCATGCACAGGCACAGCAGCAGCAGCTCCAGCCAGCCGCCGGTGGTAACAGAGCCAGCCCGAGCTGCATCCCTCACGAGAGGGACGCCCTGCTGGCGTTCAAGCACGGCGTTACCAGCGACCCTGCAGGCCTCCTCGACTCATGGCGGCGAGCAGGACTGCTGCCGGTGGAGAGGCGTCCGATGCAGCAACCGGACTGGCCACGTCCACAAGCTACGACTTCGAGGCAACAACTACGAAGAAGGATCAGCTATGGAGGGCAAGATAAGTCCTTCTTTGCTTGCTCTGGATCATCTAGAGCACCTTGACCTCAGCTGGAATGATCTAGCAGGGCCAACTCGTCGTCTTCCCGAGTTCTTGGGCTCCCTAAAGAATCTCAAGTATCTTAACCTCTCTGGCGTACCGTTCTATGGTGACCTGCCTCCCCAGCTTGGCAACTTGTCAAGGCTGCAGTATCTAGATCTTTCCAATTCCATCTTTCTGGGAGGAGACACAAACTCGGCGGATCTCTCATGGTTAACACGCCTTTCTTCTATACAGTATCTTAACCTTGACCAAGTGACGCTCAGCACAGTAGTGGATTGGCATCATGTCATGAACATGATTCCTTCTTTGAGGGCCCTCCGTCTTTCAGGCTGCTCTCTTGCAAGCGCAAACCAGTCACTGCCACACCTGAATCTTACAAACCTCGAGGAGCTAGATGCTTCCGGGAACTCCTTTGACCATCCAATGGTGACCAGCTGGTTCTGGAACATAACAAGTCTCAGATACCTTTACCTCCACGACACTAGTATGTACGGTCAATTTCCGGATGCTCTGGGCGACATGACATCCCTTCAAGTCCTTGATCTTTCAAATATTCATAATTATAATAATGATGAGAAGTATCGCATCATGACCACGGATCTGAAGAATCTATGCAATTTGGAGGTCCTGAACCTTCAATCGGCCCTCTTATATGGCGACATAACTGAGCTGTTTTGGAATAAACTACCTCGCTGTTCACACAACAAATTGCAAGAATTGGACCTTAGTTGGAACAAATTAACTGGGATGCTACCAAGATGGATAGGGCAATTAACGAGCTTGGTCGTTCTGAATCTCGGTGGGAACAACATCACAGGATCTCTCCCACCATCTATAGGGAAATTTACCAGTTTACAAACACTTGACCTCTCTTGCAACAACCTAAATGGACATGTTCCATATGAGATTGGTAAGCTTAGTAATCTGACCCATCTGTATCTAAATAGAAATAAATTGGATGGCACGATAACTGAGGAACACTTTGCTAGTGCAAGGAGCTTGCAATGTATAGACTTGTCATCTAATGCCCTGAAGATTGAGATCAGCTCGGACTGGCAACCACCATCTAAATTAGATATTGTAAACTTTGCAGCCTGCCAGATGGGCCCACTATTTCCTGGGTGGCTTCAATGGAGTGTGAGCATCACCCATCTTGATATCTCGAGTGCAGGTATAGCTGATAGGCTTCCACAGTGGTTCGCCTTTTCAAATGTCAAATTCTTGAACATCTCCAACAATCAGCTCAACGGAACTTTGCCAACCGATATGGGCTCCATGTCACTTGTATATCTCTATCTCAGCTCAAACCAATTAACTGGTCAGATAACCACACTGCCACCAAACATACTTAACTTGGACTTGTCCAATAACTTCTTGTCAGGACCTCTACCTTCTGTTACTACATCCGCCAATCTAACACTGCTATCTCTGTTCTCCAACCAAATCACTGGTCATATTCCTCAATCTTTTTGTAAATTTCAGGGATTAAAAGTCCTGGACTTGTCCAACAATTTTTTGGAGGGAGAACTTCCATCGTGCCTCGGGGTAATGGAAGAAATAGAATTTCTAGCCTTAAGTAACAATAGTTTGTCAGGAGAGTTCCCATCTTTTGTGCAAAACTTTACAAATATGCTCTTCTTAGATTTGTCTAGGAACAAATTCTCTGGAGGATTGCCAATGTCGATTGGAAAATTGACATCGTTAGCAATTCTACGGTTAAGTCATAACAAGTTCTATGGAAACATTCCGGTGAACATCACAAATCTTGTCTGCCTTCAGTACATGGATCTCAAGAACAATAAGATATCAGGCTCTTTGCCAAGCTACTTTTCAAATCTGCAAACAATGAGAAAGACACACATGACAGTTACGTGTGGTATGGAATATTCCTACGTTCTCGATCTTATTTTGAATGACCAAATATATTCCCTCCACCTTAGTAGTATGTCTATGGTCTTGAAGGGGCAGGAATTGAACTACGGTTCCATTAACAGAGTTTTGGGCTCAAGTATGATGAGCATTGATTTATCTTGTAACAATTTAATCGGCAAAATTCCATAAGAAATGGTTCTCCTTGATGGTCTAGTGAATTTGAATCTGTCATGGAACCACTTGAGTGGAGTTGTTCCAAACAAGACAGGGGAAATGCAATCGCTGGAATCCCTAGACCTCTCAAGGAACATGCTTTCAGGGGAAATACCAGCCACTCTATCAAATCTGACATTCTTAAGTTACATGGACTTATCATACAACAATCTTACGGGAAGAATTCCATTGGGACGACAGCTTGATACCCTATATGCAGAGTATCCATCTATGTACATTGGCAACACCGGTCTCTGCGGGCATCCTCTTCCTAACAGTTGCTCGAATGAGGGTGATGCACCAAAGGAAGGTGGCATAGGAAGAACTGAAGAAGGTCATGGGATACAATTCTTTTATCTTGGGCTCGGGTGCGGCTTCGTGGTTGGTACATGGATGACATTTGGTGTTCTGTTGTTCAAGAGAAGCTGGAGAATTGCTTGCTTTCGACTCTCGGACAAGCTGTGTGACAAAGTTTATGTCCTTGTTGCTATATGGGCAAGACAAACAGGAACTGATCACCATGCATGAAGCAAAGGCAATGGTCGGTGCTTCAACTAAATTTAGCTAATGCATGCATGCATGAAACAAAGTGTATGTAGAAGTTGCTACAAAATATTGCTGGTTTTCTTTTTGGAATGAAATGTAATATCCACACCCTTCGGCGTAAGAGTTGTAATATCATTACCTTATGATGAAATGGCCAAATTAAATATGATGAAATGGCCAAACTAAATAATAATAATAATTTGAGCTTGTGCTTATGTTGAGCACAGCGTCCCTGTTTTGGGGTTGGATTCTGCCTAATTGCTTACTCGTGTTGTGGTGCCATGTTTCCATGTTTGTCATCCACATTAAGAAAGGCTCACGTCTCCTCCATGACCATTGTTTCAATGCTCGTTGTCAACTGTTAATTGCTGGCTTTCCTAAAAAAAACTGTTATTGCTGAAGTGAGAAAGAGGTGAATAGACTTATGTTCAGTGCAGAATTAGCACAACTTACAGACACACATAATATCCACATCCTCATTAATTTCATGCGTGGTTAATTGCTTTGATTTTACATTTGGCCGACATCTCTTCCAGATGGAGGAGATGGAGATGAGTCCCACTTCTCTTTTAGATGGCCGGGTCCATGTCGGCCCACTCTGACAGATCCAGCAGTTCAAAATCAGTTCTTTCCCAAAGTGGTTCTGTCAAAGTTGTAAGTGGTGAAGTGTTCGACCGGAGAGCCGGGGTCGAGGGAAATTTCGTTTCCCTGTTAGTGTTGTAACTATCCCTTTTCTTTTTCCCTGTGTAATAAAAATCCAGCAAAACTCTTGCCGCTTTTCTAAAAAAAATTCGGTTCTTCCCATGTGGTGTTGCTTAGGCAGATGGATTGCACTGGTTGTTCTAAAAAAAGATGGATTGCACTGGAATTCATAAGTTTCTTTGCTGGCAAAACATTGTTTCAGTTCGGAAATTGTATGATTGAGCGGCTCTCCTCTCCTTTCGTGCCGGGTTCTTAAAAAAAAACAGTTGTGTACTCAAATTACACACGTAACATTCACTTACAAACATTGACAGGCAAGGGGAGCAAATTTCTCAGAAATTGAAGAGCCCAACATATGAGCACAGTTTCCATGGTGGAGTACACTGCTACAGCCTACAGCAGGAGTTACACTGCCTACTTGCCTAGTGAAGAACATGCAAGGTTTCTTGTATTCTAGACGAACAAAACAGTCTATGGTGATCTCACTGATGAGACCAACGAGACTGAGTTCTCGGAGGCACAGGACCCCACTCTTTTAATCGTCTTAAGTTGTGACAGATCCTGTGCTTCAAGCGCTTGATCATCTCCTTGTTCCACTCCTCCGTCTCCACGATCTGATGATGTACCTGCTCCAACCAGTCGCTGATCTTTTCGAGCTGTGAGAGAAGCATCGGTGTGTCTCTGTTGTGCTTCCACTTGTTCTCCACATCCAGTGCCTCCTCCACAAAATCCAGGAACCATCTTTGCATCTGGCCGCACAAGTCCTTGGCAAGCTCAGCCGTCCTCTCCTTTGTCGTGCTCTTTGTCTTTGGTTCTTTTGGCAAGCTCAGCTCATGGACAACATGAGGACCACCAATTACCCAGTACTTAGTAGCTGATAGCTCTACAGATGCCACAGACTCCGCGACATCCTTCCACCGAAGCGTATCTTTGTAGACACCGAGGAAAGGATCAACTGTTGGGAGTGGATCGGAGACCTTTGCCGAATTGCAGATTTCAGAGAATTCGCTGTGTAGGCAGCAGAAATGAACAAGACATTAATCATCACACCACTAATTTTTGCTGCAAAAATACAATACAATACACTGGGCATTCCTTTAATTTGAATGGAATTGTTCATTGGGCGTTCGACTTGGATCTGGGGAAAAATAGATGTCTCTAAATATATATACCTTTCATTCCTGAGAAGTGAATCAAAGATTGATGCCTCTTGCAGTACGCTAGCTGCAACGGTTGCTGCTGCGTCTCTTCCTTCAGTAAGTTCCTTCTAAACTTAGTAAGAAAATTATATTAGACAGAAAAACTCAAGTTAGGAACTCCGTACCACACGGAGATTGTAAGGCCAACAACAAATTAAACTACAGCTGCCTACCTTTCTGATTTCCGATGAAATCCTGTCGTCCCTTAGTCGCCTCAACTTTGCTTCCTGATAATAGAGACGACAAAGAAGAGGTGTTTACTGAAAAGGTGCAGAATAATGTACCCTGAACAAGGACACCAATACTTTATATTGTGATTCTTCAAAAAAAAAAATACTTTGTATTGTGCACATGCAAAATTGGTTATCCAGCAGCCATGCTACCGAGTAAAATGGAGAGAAAATAACCACAACTATGAACCAGAAAATGACTAATAATACACCATTGTGTACCGCTATATGTATGTTTGAAATTGAAATTTCAAACCAGTTGTGTAACAAGTTAAAATCGTTGCCAGGGTGTTTTATACTGGTACAAAGCAAAATTCGGCACCTGCCAATTAATGCGGAATTTCAGAACAAATTTAAATAAATTCAAATTTAAACAATTTCGGCACCACACTTGGACCGGAGCTTTTCTCCATATATGTAATTTAGTCAATATGGCGCCAAAGTTTTAAATCTCAGGCTACCGTATATAGTGTCTAGGCAGAGCAAATGCTAGGATAATCCACTTTTAGGGCTATGAGATTTTTGCCACTAATAGTGGCCCTTAGGGCGGTAAATTGGCTAAATGGAGAAGACTTAGCACCGGCTAAGCAGTGCAGTATGCAAATGGGCTGAGATGAACATGGGTCACATCGGGGGCCCAAAACAGCCATATAGGAGGGACTGGAGTATAGATCTGCCAAAGGCCCAAAACAGCTAGTCATAAGAAGCACCGGCGATTTGGGCGGCGGGCGTCGACCGGCTCGCGGACGGCGCGCAGCGCAGTTACTGGGAGTGGCAGCAATCACCGGCGGGCCGAGCAGTGGAGGCCGCTCGGCCGGGGGCCGTCCTGATCGTGGGCGGAACGAGTTGCTAATGCAGGCCGGCGGCGACGTGCTAGCTGCTGCTGGGCGTGGATGGCGGGATCAGATGTGTGGTGTTGCCGGCGTTGGTGACGTACACAGACACCATGGCCGAGCAGGACTGCAGGAGTGACAACCGAATTTGCATGGAAAGGTCCAATTTTCATACCAGGTGCTTGGAGACCGCCGTTCTTGGAGTGCCCCAGGCCGCCGGCGTGGCTGTTTTTCTGGCGGAGCGAGATGCCCGCGGGGCAGCCGCAGCTTTCACGGACGACGACGTCGCCCCCGGCGTGCGGATGCCCCTGACCAGCCGCGGGGCGCTTTTTCCAGCGAAGCGGGTGGGAGACCGCGCTAGCCAGGCGGCGGGTTTCACGGACGACGACGACGACGTAGCCCTCGGGGCCGTTAGTGTTTTCCCAGAGGAGGGAGACGGAGACGTCGCCCGCCGCGAGGTCGCGGCTTTCACGGACAACGAAGGCGGCGGGGACGCGAACGTGAACCGACGGCGCTTGACTGGCGGCGCGGCGACGTCGGCGGCGGGACCGAGGGCGGCGGCGGTCCTCTTGACGGTGGTGGTTTCCTCGTTGACGTTGGCGGCGTTGGGTGCTGAGGAGGAGGAAGCCATGTGGGCTGTGGTCTGTGCGGTGGCGCGCTTCGTTGGTGGACGGTGGCCGGTGGGGGAATGGGGAGGCGGCGGAAGCAGTGGCAGTCGAGCGCGAGCGGGCGAGGTGCGGGCGACGGCTGCTGGTCGATCTGCTTTATATAATGAAGCAGGAGGGTCAGGGTGTCGCTCGCCGAGTGAGGGAGGCCTGAGATCGATGAGAGCGCCGCCGCGCCACGCCGCTTCTTGCACTATTTCAGGTGGTGGTTATTACGCGAGCTACCCTGCATGCGTGGTTCTCCTAAAAGGCAAGGCCAAGGCCCAAGGGGATCGGATCGGATCCATCCATTTCCATGCATGCCTGCCGTTATGTTTATTATGGCAACGTTAAGTTTTTCATTCAAACATGGCGCAGCACCAGTATCTATCCTTTCAAGTCACTACACTAGCTAGAAAGGGGTGGGCCCCCATGGACGGTGGATGGTGAGGATGTGAATTGTGAAGGCGGAGGAAGTGGTGGCAGTCGAGGAGAGGACTCGAAGGAGGACGCGGGCCGGCGGTGGGCGGCGCAGCGCGCCCTAAGCGCTCTAGGCGGAGTCGCGTGAGACCCGGCCGGCTATATATGGTAATTTGTTCTATACAGAGGATCCCGGCTGCCCAATAATTGTTTTGTGAGAGCCGTCACCTTCCCCTCATGGCTCGTGATCATCATTCCATTGGACTTCCACCTGACGGATTCCATTCCGTCTTAGGCGCATCGATGCATGAGCATGATGGAAATAAAGCAGTGTTGGGCTCTGTTTAGTTGGTGAAATTTTTTTTGAGAAAAATGTCACATCGGATGTTCCGTGCGACATCGGAAGGAGTTTTCGGATACTAATGAAAAATTAATTACATAGCTTGCCTGGAAACTGCGAGACAAATTTATTAAACCTAATTAATCCATCATTAGCACATTTTGTTACTGTAGCACTTTAGTGTCAAATCACAAACTAATTAGGCTCAAAACGTTCGTCTCGCAATTTATATGCAAACTGTGTAATTAGTTTTTTATTTCATCTATATTTAATACTCCATACATATACCGCAAGATTCGTTACTGTAGTTTTTCGTAAAAAAATTTTGATCTAAACAAGGCCTTGGCATCTCCTTCTAGAATTGCCCGAACTTTGCTTCTCTGCCTCCAATAAGTAGCTAGGCTAGATTTTTTTTAATTTTTAGCCCAAATTTGAAACATATTTTGGATCTAACCCGTATTTAAAAATATTTTCAAAACTAGTCCGTTTGGCCCCGTCGCCATGCATGGCGGGGCAATTGAACTGGACCCCGCCATGCATGATGGCGGGGTCCATGTGCCACGTGGCATGCAGCAGGGAGTGAATGCTGACGTGGCTAGGAGACGTGGAAAGGCCTACCCCGCCACGAATCATGGCGGGGTACGCCTAACCCACCACCGATCATGGCGGGGTACAACCCCGCCCATTTAAACGGCCGGGCCCTTCTTGTTTTTGTCCTTCATTCCATTCTATACCCCGCAGCGCCCCTCTCCGCCCCAACACCCGAGCTCCCCTCCCATCAGCGCCCCTCTCTATCGACCTCCCCCAGTGCCCCCCGGCGGCTACCGTCCATCGTCGGTCCTCGTCCCGGCCACCCTTCGAAGGTAAACTTTTTATTTACTTTTCGTTTCTATAGTATGTTTGGAGTATGCTGGAGTCATGTGGAAGGTAAAATGTCCCGGCCAACTCTTGAGTCTGCTGGAGTAATGTTAGTTTGCTTAGTTGTAATATGTTTGGTTAATGTAGCTAGTAAAGTTATATTAGTTTTAATCGTATTGATATTGTGGATTATTTTTGAATTGTAAGAATTATAAGTGATATGTGTTTTGTGTTGAAATAATTTCGTGTTTTTAGATGGAGGACTCATATGTGAGTCGATTTGGAGGAAAAAGGGTCGTCCTAGAGAGATGTACCCCGACGTGTCTTGCAAGGATCCGCCCGTGCCTCCTGAGGAACCTTTTCCTAACTGTGACTGTGGTCATCCGGCGCACGTGGGCCAGTCGAGACATCCGGATACTGCGGCACGTTGCTTCTACACATGTTATAGTTGTAGCGTAAGTAATTGTGCCCTCTGTTTTTTTAATACCCCAGGTGTTTATCACCAATTAAGCAGTGGGTTTGAGCTCAAACATGATATATTAAGTGGAAATGATAATGTCAAGGTCAACCTATGGAAATGAGCCTAACTTAAAGTTGAATGCTGCATCATTGCTTTACATATAGGCCATTTTCAAAGATATATGCTTGGATGGTGTTATTGCCATATCTTCATGTGTCTCACCTTGGTACCTATCTATATTGATCTCTGGAAAAGTTTCATAAAGTTTGGAATCAAAAAGTCGCATGAAATGATAAGTTATATGCTGGTTTGGATTATAACTAAAACTTGCCTTACGTCCCATGGGAACTAGTGTTTGTGCAACATACAAATGCAATATGTGCAACACATCTTGAACACATGTGGAACACCCTAGTGGAACATGTGTAGCATGTATCTTGAAACAACCACACGAAACAACTATAGCATCTTACTTGAGTTCTATGTTTCAAGGCATGTGAGGCCTGCACTTTTGTGCAACCTATGCATGGTGGGTATGTTTGGCCTCTACAACACCTTAACTACACTTAGGGCACTTAATGGAACAATGTTCATGTTGATTATTTTGTCTAAATATGCTTCTAAGTGATGGTTGACCATGTATGGACCCGGGAACACTTTTATTTGACCGTTTCAAAAGTGTGACCTAGAAGCTTTGCATGACTGTGCACCCTTTGACAAAGTTTTAGAGAATTTTATAAGGAACCAACTTTGTTTAAGAGTCAAGTCATTAAAATGTGTGGAACATGCTCAAACAGGGCCCACAAGTCAATTTTAGGGCTGATTTCAGCACTTGGCCATTTTGGAATGAAATGTAATATCCACACCCTTTGGCGTAAGAGTTGTAATATCATTACCTTATGATGACATGGCCAAATTAAATAATAATAACTCGAGCTTGTGCTTATGTTGAGCACAACCTTGCCCTGTTTTGGGGTCGGATTCTGCCTCTAATTGCTTACTCGTGTTGTGGTCACTACTGGAATCAGCCGCTTTGCCGAGTGTCCAGGGCACTCGGCAAAGCCCTAAATACACTCGGCAAAGGCTTTGCCGAGTGCCACACTCGGCAAAGAGCACACGACAAAAAAGCTGTCGGCAAAGCGGCCTTTGCCGAGTGTCTTTTATCGGACACTCGGCAAAGGTTTTGCCGAACAAAAAAAATCTGAAAAAATGGAAAAAAATTTTAAAATTTTTTTTATTAGAGGAGGGACCCACCGGCCAGTCATATGGCAACTGCTCCCAAGTGACCGGCCAAAGCAATTTTTTGAAACTTTGCGCCCAGCAAGAATCGAACCTGCGACCTCTCACACACGCGTGAGCTCCCCTACCACTACACCTCTCTTTCATTTGTGTCTATATTCCATTTCGGTTTCCCAAATATTATACTAAATTAAGTGTAAATTGATTGTTTGAGGCCCTAAACGAATTTAAATTAAAAAGTTGTCAACTACAAAGTTTCATAACTTTTCGAGATCTACAATTTTCATTTAGGAAGTTTCTCCATCCGAGGTCGTTTGAAAAATTCGAATTTTAAAATTTTGAATTTCAAACGTAGTTTTGCATGACAAGATGATTTCAAATTAAAAAGTTGTCAACTACAAAGTTTCGTAACTTTTCGAGATCTACAATTTTCATTTAGGAAGTTTCTCCATCCAAGGTCGTTTGAAAAATTCGAATTTTAAAATTTTGAATTTCAAACGTAGTTTTGCATGACAAGATGATTTCAAATTAAAAAGTTGTCAACTACAAAGTTTCATAACTTTTCGAGATCTACAAAGTTTATTTTGATGTTTTTTCCATCCGAGGTCTTTTGAAAAATTCAAATTTTAAATTTTTGAAATTCGGATGCAGTTTTGCATGACAACATGATTTCAAATTAAAAAGTTGTCAACTACAATGTTTCATAACTTTTCGAGATCTACAATTTTCGTTTAGGAAGTTTTTCCATCTGAGATCGTGGTTCTAACATTATTCACAAATCTTATATATCTCTCTTGTAGTTTCATAAAACTATATGAGAGACGTGTAGATTTTGTGAACAACGTTACTATCGCTTTGTCGAATGAAGAAATGACCAAAATAAACTTTATAGATCTTGAGAAGTTATGAAACTTTGTAGTTAAAAACTTTTTAATTTGAAATCATTTAGGGCTTCAAAATGTGCTTTGAAAAACTGCTTTGCCGAGTGAAAAAAAACACTCGGCAAAGAAGGTCTTTGCCGAGTGTTTTTTTTGGCACTCGACAAAGCAGCTTCTTTGCCGAGTGTTTTTTTGGCACTCGGCAAAGAATATCTTTGCCGAGTGTTTTTTTTGCACTCGGCAAAGCAGCTTCTTTGCCGAGTGTTTTTTTTTTGCCAAGTGTTTTTATTTAGCACTCGGCAAAGAGCTTTGAAAGGATCAAGATGCCCAAGAGGGGGGGTGAATTGGGCTTTTCTAAAAATTAATTGCAAGAATTAAATCCTATAAGCCGGAATTCACCCCTAGTGCCTACTTGTGTTCCTAGAGAGTCTACCGTTAAAAAGTTTTGCACCCTAGTTTCCAATCCTAGTCTAGCATGGCAATTCTAGAAATGTAAAACAAGCAATGAAAGTAAATACGAGAAAGTGATTGCTTGAATGTAAAGGGGCAAGGAACACGGCGATGTTTTTCCGAGGTATCGGAGAGTCGCCACTCCCCACTAGTCCTCGTTGGAGCACCCGCGCAAGGGTGTCGCTCCCCCTTGATCCGCGCAAGGATCAAGTGCTCTCTACGGGTTGATTCTTCGACACTCCGTCGCGGCGAATCACCCAAAACCGCTCACAACTTGAGTTGGGTCATCCACAAGCTCCGCCGGATGATCACCAAACTCCCAATCACCACCAAGCCGTCTAGGTGATGGCGATCACCAAGAGTAACAAGCTAGAACTCTCACTTGACCACAACGAGCCTAAATGAGGAGATGGATGCACACTTGCTACTCTCGAATCACTAGTGAGGAATCACAAACTTTGATTCTCAAAACTCTATCCTCACTAGAGCTCTTGCACTCCCTTGCACTCTAAAGGGTTTTCTCAGATGTTTGAATGAGCAAGAGAGCTCTAAAAGAGGTGGAGGGGTTGTATTTATACACCCCTCAAAGAAAACGAACCGTTATTCCTGACACGGGGTCACCGGACGCACCGGTGCTACGCACCGGACGCGCCGGTCCCCCGTAACGGTCAAAACCCGTTTTTGAAATCAAACCACCGGACGCACCGGTCAGGTAGCACCGGACGCGTCCGACGTGCAAGGGAGCTTACTGGAGTCACACCGGACGCGAGGCCGCGTCCGATGCCTGAAGACCGGACGCGTCCGGTCCTCTCTGGACCTTACTGGACTCGCACCGGACTCGCCGATCAAGTCCAGTATCGCGTCCGACGGGCGTTCTCTCTCGATGACACGTGTCGGTCGCTGACCACTGCGTCCGGTCCTCGCGAGGACGGCGTCCGGTGATCAGGCCCGAAACCTAGCGCGGTTTAGTACACACCGGACGCGTCCGGTGTTCCCGAAGACCGCGTCCGGTGCCTGGAAAACAGCCCGAAACTCGTCGAAACGCGTCGCAACTTCAACCAAGTTGCTTCTAACTGAACCTTGAGCTAATCTAGGGTTGCCTAGCGCCAAGTTTAACAAGTGTGCACCACACCTAAACATAGGACTCGCCTAGGTCAAGCTACCCATTCATGCCCCCCTTTATAGTACGGCCAAAAGAGAAAAACGAAGATCCTAACGACTATTCCGAATGTGTCTCAACACTTCGTCATCCGGAACTAACCGTCCTTAATCTTGACGTCACTCTTTTGAAAACCGAAACGATTTCCATCAAGGGACACGAAGCCACAGTGCTCAAAGCAGTTATCACCTCCATGACCTAACTTACCAAAGTTTCTGCAAAACACACGTTAGTCATGGTAATAAAGTGTTGTCATTAATTACCGAAACCAAACCTTGGGGCCTAGATGCTTTCAATCTCCCCCTTTTTGGTGATTGATGACAACACTAAGTTTCAATGGATTAGAGTGAAGGTTTTCGAGCATGCTTGGTTCACATAAGCAGTAGACAATAAGCATAAAGGGTTAGGAATTGCTTATGTGCTCCAAGCCAAAAGAGTGTACTTCATAAGATAAGACAAAAAGCGTTAGTACACAAAAAGATATAGCTCATAAGTAATCGGAGTAAGGCACGGAAGCACAACCTTAGAGCTATAGCTAAAACGGTGACATATATTAAACACAGAGACGAATAAGACAATAAGACTCAAGGTTTGACGACAATGTCACACGAATGCAGTGCTGAAAATAAACATGATATGCATGAATGTAGCACACGAAAAACGAAAAACCACTAACAAACTCCCCCTGAAACTACTCTCTCTCCCCCTTTGGCATCAAGCGCCAAAAACTAATCTAATCTGACGGGGGGATAGACGGAGTCGTGTCGGGTGCCGAGGTGCGCGGAGTGATCACGAAGTGAAGCGAATCCTCGGAGTCCGAGCTATCTGGCTGACCCTCTGAAGAAGCTCGTGGCTGCGTAGCGGTCTGGGTCTGAGCAGGAACAGGCACTGACTGTGAAGTAACAAGTGGATCTGTCTGGGTGACCTGAGCCTGAAGTGCGCCAGTAGCTGGGGGATCTGTCGAGGCAACTGAAGAAGGGATGGTCTCTGTAGTCCCGGTCCCTGTCACTGGTGGAACGACTGCCTCGGAAGCTGACAACCCTGACGAAGTGTGAAACGTAGTCGTATGCGAGGGTGTCGGCTGACCAGTCAACTCGCTGTAAGTGGCACTGAAGTCACCGATAGGTGTGCCTGTCAGGATATGCGGGCGAGTCTGGTCTGACGGTGTGAACCCCGTATGGATAGGTGTGAAGCTCGGGGACTGAAACGACTGGGGAACCTGCTGCTGTGGAGATGTAAACTGTATGCTCGGCTGTGTCTGACTAGAAGGACCGCTGGAATGCAAAGCCGGAGCCATGATGGATGCAGGCGGAGGAACCCCAACTGTGATGAGATGCCGCAGAAGGTCCATGTACTGCTGCTGACTCTGTCGCTGCATCTCAACCTGCTGCCTCTGAATCTCTAGCTGCTGTCTCTGGAACTCGTCCTGGCGAGCCTGTATCTGTGCTAGTGCGGCAGCTGTATCCTGAGCCTGGCGCTGTATCTGCTGCTGCTGCTGCTCCTGAGCCTGGGTCAACCTCTCAAGTATAGCCACCATGGCTGGGTCTGAGCGGGAGGCTGAGCCAGATCCACCGGCCTCGTGGTCGTGAGACCGAGGAGACCGGTACCTGGGGATGGGCTGATAATCCTCATCTGTGCTGTCTGAAGTGACATCCTCAGGTATCTCAGCAGGCTGAGTGTCAAGGTCTGCGAGCTCTGCCTCGGCAAGCTCGTCAACTCTAGCGTCCTGCTCAGCTGCTGTCTCAGGAACCTCAGGGCGCTCACGCTGTCCTGGTGCTGGAGCCTGCTCTCTGGTAACTGAAGCCCAAAGCTGTCTGATGTCATAATCAGGGAATGCAGTAGTAGTGTTGGCAATCTCTGCCCTGATCTCTGGTGGCATCTGGATAGCAGATCTGATAATGTAGCAAATCCAGTGGGCATAAGGAAGCTGACGGTTACCCTTGAAGCCCTCAGCAATGGTGTCCTCCATCTCACTCAGGATGAGATCCCAAATATCAAACTGGCGCTGTGAAATGAGGTGGTAGACAACCCAAAGCTGCATCCTCGTCAGTCCCTCTCTGTAGCCAAGTCTGGGCAGTAGAGTGCGTCTGAGTATAGCATCCAGAACTCGGGCTAGAGGTGTCAGGCTGGCAGGTGTACGACGTGACCCTTCGCCAAAAGGCTCGCGAAAGCAGGGTCGGACCAGGTCGGTGGGTGGCACTGAACCGCCGTGAGGGCGTCTGGGAGGAGTGGTCTGGCCATAGCACAGCTGGTGGATCCTCGTGTCAGAAGCAGGTAGTCTGAGGAGCTCACGGGCTCTGGAGCTGTAGAGTCTGTGGTCACGGCCTCTGAATGCGAAGTGAATGAACTCATGGGCAGGATCAATCCACAAAGAAGCATAAAACTCCCTGACCCATGTGCCGCAGTAAGCACCTGTCCGTCCAAGTAGATCTGACAAGCCAGGCAGATAGGACAGGTAAGGACGGAGCTGCTCTCCCACAATATCAACCAATGCCTCTAGGCGACATACCCTCTGAGGTCTGAAAGCTATGCCACTGTCGACTAGTGCCCTGTAGAAATCCTCCTGAAGTGGGGTATAGAAACCCTCTGAAGCTCTGGGATCTCTGACAGGTGGAAACCATCGGCTGACCTCCACAAACCTCAAGTTCTTCACCTGACGTGAAGAAGCACCTCTCAGGTCTAAGTGCACGACTGGGGGTGACCCTCTGACCCTGGGAGGAGGTCGTGCTCCACGACGCGGGCCCTCTGCCCTGGGTGTCACCTGTGAACGAGCACGTGTGGAGCGGCGACGAGGTGGAGACTGAGCTGCCTGCTCCTCTGTATCCTCAGTGGCCTGTGGAGCCTCAGCAGTCTGGGTAGCCTCAGTAGTGGGTGCAGTCTCAGTAGCCTGTGTCTGCTCTGAGGGAGGATCAACTGACATCTGCTCTGTCGGTGCTGTAGTCTCAGTGCCCTCAGTGGCCTCAGTACCGAGCTGTCGACCTTCAAGATGAAAGCGACGCTCGCCTATGTGTAATCCACTGCGTCTGCCACCTCTCTCTGCCTGCTCTGCGGCGTCTGCCACAGCCTGAGCGACCTCTGCATCTGAAAGAGTCTTCCTCTTCTTCTTGACTGCCATCATCTTGACGCGCTTACCACGCGCAATCTCATCACGACGGGGAGGACTGTTGTCCCCGTCACCTGGAGCACCACCGGCGTTCTTGCAACGCACCATGCTGACCGACTGCCTGAAAGCCTCTGTGAGATGATGAACTGACACTCGAGAGGCTTGGCCTCAGATTTAGCAAACAGATCAGACCTGGCACACCGACTGACTCGCTGCACGTATGGAATAGGGAGATATACAATAAGCATATATATATATCTAAAGATGCGAAACCCTAGATAGCAAGCACGTAAGATACGAAAGGAATCGACGCTAAGCTACCTCGGATCGACGAGACGACGGTGAAGGGACGAGGTGATCTAGTTCGCGAGAACTCCCGAGATTCGGCGATCGAGCACTGAAACGACCAATCGAGATTATCAAGGAATTGATTTGGTCAACGGCAAACCCTAACAAGTGAATGAAAGGAATTGAATTGAACGAAAACGGAAACGAAACCGTGCCGTTACCTCGAGTTAGGGTTAGACAAACCCTAGGTTAGGGTTTAGGGTTAAACCCTAGAATCGATAGCCGGCCGAAGGAAGGGATTGAGGAGCCTGGGCGCAAGTGGAGAGGTGAGGCACTGGAGGACGGGCTGGAGTTCGCCAGCGGCGAGCAGGAGCGGCGGCGCACGGAGGTGGCGCAGGCGCGGGCTCAGCGGCTAGGGCGCGGGCGCTGCGCGAGGAGGCGAGTGCAGGGCAGAGCGCGGCGCTGCTGGTGGCTTGGGAGCTGCAGGAGAGGAGGAAGGAGGGCGGTGCGGCTCCGGCGGCGAGGGAGTATTACGGCGAGTCGGCGACCGGAGACAGGGCGGCGGCGGATTCGAGTCGATGAGAAAGAAAACGAAGGAAAAACGGTACGGTTATAAGAGGCGAGATCCGCTCGGTATAGAAGCACCGGACGCGGTGGTGAAAATCACCGGACGCGGTGGTGCAGCGTCCGGTGACACTCCAGTAAGCTCCTGGAGTCACCGGACGCGTCCGGTGTGAACAGACCGGACGCGGTCAGAGTCCGATGGCTGAGTGCTCGGGATTTCATAGCGGAGCACCGGACGCGGTGGTGGTAGCCGGGACCGGACGCGGTGGTGGTCAGAGGCGCGTCCGGTGCAGCGTCCGGTGCCTAGATCTGGACTTGTTCTTCTGGAAAACCGGACGCGCAGGTGGACACCGGGACCGGACGCGGTGGTGAAGCAGCACTGCGTCCGGTGCAGCGTCCTGTCGCGGTTTTTCGCCTTTCTTCGTTCCGAACTTCGACGCGACTTCTCCCAATCAAGTTCCAATTCAAAGAGACACAAATAAACACCAATTGGAACTCGATATGAGTGACCTCACTCAAACCCTCAAATTTTTCAAAGTATTTTGCCTTAGGCTAGTATTATTTTTACGAAAATAGGCAATAAACACCCGAGGAGCAACGTATGGCCATGCAATAGAGTTTTTGGACCTTTAGGAGCGTCAAATGCTCTCTCTATTCATGGGCGAACACAGCGGTTGCTCAAAACTAAACCCAAAAAGAACGACAAACAAACAACCATGCATATGCAATGCAATACAATAAAGTAAAGCTAGGTTGCTTGTCAAGTTTGATCCACGGTTAGGCTTCTTCACTCCTCCAAAGGAGGGTTATCGTAACCGTGTTAGCCAAGCCCTAAATGCATTGCGATAGAGTAAACATGACATATGATACAATGCAATGCAAGGGACAACACGCGCTCATTTTTTAAAGTTACTTGAATCAAGCACATTAAGTTCACTTCTTAGCCTACAAAAGGTAGCCTCGTCCAAAGGTTTAGTGAAGATATCCGCTAATTGATTTTCACTTCGTACACCTTCTAGTGATATGTCATTTTTAGCAACGTGATCTCTTAGAAAGTGATGGCGGATATCAATGTGCTTGGTGCGAGAGTGTTGTACCGGATTGTTGGCAATTTTAACGGCACTTTCATTGTCACATAAAAGTGGCACCTTTTCAAGAACAACTCCATAGTCTAGGAGGGTTTGTTTCATATATAAGATTTGTGCACAACAAGCCCCCGCGGCAATGTATTCCGCCTCGGCGGTGGACAAGGCCACACTATTTTGCTTTTTAGATGACCAAGATACTAAAGATCTCCCAAGTAAATGGCACCCACCGGATGTGCTTTTTCTATCAATTTTGCAACCGGCATAATCCGAGTCGGAATAGCCAACTAGTTGGAATCTAGCTCCTTTGGGATACCATAAACCAATACTTGGGGTGTGCTTAAGATATCTTAGGATTCTTTTTACGGCACTTAGGTGAGGTTCTTTAGGGCACGCTTGAAAGCGAGCACACATGCACACACTAAACATGATATCGGGCCTAGATGCGGTAAGGTACAACAAGCTACCAATCATAGAACGGTAGAGAGTTTGATCAACCGATTTACCTCCCTCATCTAGGTCGAGATGTCCATTTGATGGCATTGGGGTCTTGATTGGCTTGCATTCTTCCATCTTGAATCTTTTGAGAAGATCCTTGGTATACTTTTCTTGAGAGATGAAAATCCCTTCTCTCATTTGCTTGACTTGGAAACCAAGGAAGAATGTGAGCTCACCAATCATTGACATCTCGAACTCCTTCGACATCAATTCACCAAACTCCTTGCAATAATCTTCATTTGTTGATCCGAAGATGATATCATCAACATACACTTGACAAATGAAGATCTCTCCATTAAGCTTCTTGGTGAATAGTGTGGTGTCGACCTTCCCGATGGTGAAGCCCTTCTCAATGAGGAAGTCCCGGAGGCGCTCATACCACGCTCTAGGGGCTTGCTTGAGCCCATATAGCGCCTTGGACAACCTATAAACATGATTAGGATATCTAGGGTCTTCAAACCCGGGAGGTTGATTGACATAGACTAGTTCATTTATAAAGCCATTTAAGAATGCACTTTTCACATCCATTTGATATAATTTCATATCATGATGTGATGCATATGCAAGGAGGATACGAATGGCTTCAAGTCTTGCTACGGGTGCAAAGGTCTCTCCAAAATCAAGGCCTTCAACTTGAGAGAACCCCTTTGCAACTAGTCTTGCCTTGTTCCTCACTACTATGCCTTGGTCATCTTGCTTGTTTCGGAACACCCACTTGGTTCCAATGACTCTTGCACCTTTAGGATGCTCTTCAAGTGTCCAAACTTGGTTGCGGGTGAAGTTATTCAATTCTTCATGCATGGCATTCACCCAATCCGGATCTTGAAGAGCTTCTTCTACATTCTTAGGTTCAACACAAGAGACAAAGGAGTGATGTTCAACGAAAGAAGCTAGCTTTTGAGATCGAGTCATTACTCCCTTTGTAGGACTCCCTATGATGAGTTCTTGTGGATGAGCTTGAAGTAGAGGTGAGTTTCTTCTATCAACCACTTGAGGAGGTGGATGGGGAGCATCAACATCTTGTGCTTGTGCCTCGGCTTGTTCATGAGAGACATAAGTATCTTCATTTTCAACTCTCTCATTCTTGTCATCATCTTGAGGCACACGTGATGAAGATGGTGGATCAATGATTTGCACATCGTCTTCATCATCTTTTGGCTTGATGTCTCCCACGGGCATGTTCTTCATGGCTTCCCTCAATGGTTCATCACCTACATCATCACAATTCTCAATTGCTCCTTGGGAGCCGTTAGATTCATCAAATTCCACATCATATGTTTCTTCAACCAACCCGGTGGTATGGTTAAATACTCTATATGCTTTGGACTTTGATGAGTAACCAACAAGAAAACCAATATCACAACGTCTTTGAAACTTCCCTAGGTGTTGACGCTTCTTGTAGATGTAACATTTGCAACCAAACACCCGGAAGAATGAGACGTCCGGCTTCTTCCCATTAAGCAACTCATAGGGGGTCTTGCCAAGAAACTTTTGGAGGAAGAGGCGATTTGAAGCATAGCATGCGGTGTTGATTGCCTCGGCCCAAAACTTCTCGGGAGTGTTGTACTCATCTAGCATTGTTCTTGCAAGGGTGATCAAGGTCCGGTTCTTTCTCTCAACTACACCATTTTGTTGAGGAGTGTAGGTTGAAGAAACTTCATGCTTGATTCCAATTTCATCACAATAAGCTTCTATGTTGGTGTTGTCAAATTCTTTGCCATTGTCACTTCTAATCTTCTTTATCTTGACTTCAAATTCATTTTGAGCTCTCTTTGCAAACTTCTTGAAGCAACTTGCCACTTCGGATTTGTCATGAAGGAAGAAGGTCCATGTGTATCTTGAGTAGTCATCCACTATCACAAGACAATAGAGGTTACCACCCAAACTCTTGTATGTTGTAGGCCCAAACAAATCCATGTGGAGAAGTTCTAGCACTCTTGAGGTTGACATGAAAGCCTTGGTAGGATGAGTGTTTGCAACTTGTTTGCCGGCTTGACATGCACTACAAGGTTTGTCCTTTTCAAACTTCACATCCTTCAATCCTCTTACTAGTTCTTTCTTCAATAGCTTGTTGAGAGTGCTCATTCCAACATGTGCAAGCCTCCTATGCCAAAGCCAACCAAGTGAGGTCTTGGTGAATAAACATGTCATCAAATTTGCATCTTCGGAGGTGAAGTCAACAAGATAAAGATTGTTATATCTAAAGCCCTTGAATATCACTTGCTTGTCATCTATCTTTGACACTTCAACTTCATTTGGTGTGAACAAGCATTGGAAGCCAAGGTCACAAAGTTGCCCAACGGATAACAAGTTGAAACTCAATGAAGCAACATAGAGCACATTTGAGAGTGAGTGATCATTTGATATTGCAATCTTGCCTATACCCTTGACTTTGCTCTTTGAATTATCTCCAAATGTGATCTTCTCTTGACATATCCCATTCTCTTCAATTGAGGTGAACATACGAGGATCACCGGTCATATGTTGAGTGCAACCACTATCTATAACCCAATGAGATCCACCGGTCTTGTAGTTCACCTACACACAAGAGATCAAGCTTTTTGTTTAGGGACCCAAACTTGAGAGGGGCCCTTGACTTTCTCAACTAGTGACTTGGCAACCCATATTTTCTTTGGCCTATTCTTGTTTGGGGGACCCAAAAACATGACTTTCATCTTTCCATTTGAATCTTTTCTTAGCATATAATGAGCATTGAAGGCAAAGGGTCTAGCATGCTTGGGCAAGGGTTGTGGTGGTGGAGTTTTGCATTCATGAGCAAAATGACCTTCTTGACCACACTCAACACATCTCTTTGGCTTGGGCTTTGATTTGCTTTGTTGTTGAGCTTTTGCTTTCTTCTCTTGATTTGCCAAGTACCCAATACCACTTCTATCCATCTTCATCACGGTGTTCATGAGGAGCTCACTTTGCAAATATTGGCCTCTTGTAAACTTGCTTAGGCCGGTCTTGAGATGCTCTTTTTCTTGCTTGAGCTTCTTGTTCTCTTCAATGAGTGACTCATTTGTTGTTTGCTTCTCAAGAGCCATCAAACCTTTGAGCTTCTTGTTCTCATTTGCAAGCTTCTCATTCTCACACTTGATCTTGGCATAATCATCATGGTTGCATGACTCAACCACACTCTTGCCTTTGCTACTAGAACCTTGCTCAATGCTTTCAATGATCAAATCATCACATGATGTAGCTATATCACACTTAACAACATGGTTAGTAGCATCATGTGTTTCAAGAGCAAGTTCATTTGCAACCACAAGACTATCATAGTCAATTTTTAATGTGGTGTACTTGTCTTTTAGAGAGCTATGTCTAGTGATGAGCTCATCATGCTTCTTCTCAAGTTTATCATGTTGATCTTTAAGCTCTTTGTTAGAAGTTTTGAGCTCCTTGAGAGTGGAAGACATAATTTCATTTTGATCTCTAAGCTCACCACTAGTCTTTTGAGCATTTTCAAGCTTAGATGAGAGTGATTCATTTTCATTTTGAAGGTCATCATTTTCACTTCTTGTCCTTCTTATGATTTTAGTGTATTTGTTTAGCAATTTTACAAGTTCATCATAAGAGGGTGCATCAAATTCATCATCACTATCACTATCATCATCATCATCACTATCATGATTTTGTACCTTACGTTCACCCTTGGCCATAAGGCATAGGTGAGTAGTAGACGATGATGGTGAAGAGGGCGGTGACGGTGGTGGTGAAGATGTCGGTGAAGATGATGGCCCCATCACAAATGCGGCAACCTTCTCTTTCTCATCATCGCTCTCATCTTCGGAGGAGCCACAAGACGATTCAATGTCGGTGAGCCAATCACCAACAATATAAGCCTTTCCACCCTTCTTCTTCTTGTAGAACTCCTTCTTCTTGCCATCCTTCTTCTTGTATGGCTTGTTCTTCTTCTTCTCATCTTCTTCATCACTTGAATCATTTTTCTTGCCCTTGTTCTTGTTCTTGAACTTGTCTTTTGGTGGTCTAGGGCATTGATGAGCTAGGTGGCCAAGTTCACCACAATTGTAGCAATCCATCTCCGAGATGGGCTTTCTCTTGCTACTTGTGAAGAATTTCTTTTTCTTGCCATCGAACTTGATGCCACTCTTGTTAAGCTTCTTTAGCATCTTGGTGGTCTTCCTCACCATGAGTGCAAGTGATTCATCATCGATATCACTTTCACTTGAGCTTTCTTGCACGATCATGGCTTGGCCCTTCTTCTTCTTCTTGTCATGGCTAGCTTTGAAGGCCAAGTCTTTCTTCTTGGAAGATGATGAGCCCTCTTCCGGAGTGATGTGCATGTACATCTCATGAGCGTTGATCTTCCCTAATACTTGAGTCGGTGTTGCGTTGGAGAGATCACTTTGATGAAGCACGGTGACAATGTGACCATACTTCTCAACGGGAAGAACACTCAAGATCCTCCTTGCAACATCCGATTGACTCATTTGAGTGAGTCCTAGAGCATTGAGGTCCTCTACAAGAACATTCAAGCGAGTGTACATTTCATTAGCACTTTCTTTGGGAAGCATCTCAAAAGAATTAATTTTCTTTAAAGCAATATGATAGCGTTCCTCACGCTCACTCTTAGTTCCCTCATGGAGAGCACAAAGATTTTCCCACAAATCATGAGCGTTCTTTGCATTACGCACACGATTGAAGATATCTTTGCCTAAGCCCCGGTAGAGTGCATTTTTGGCCTTTGCATTCCACCAGTCGTACTTCTCCTCGTCACCCGTGGGGTTTGCGGGATCCTTGATAGCGGGAAGCCCTTCGGTTGCGGCTCTAAGACACCCAACATCTATGGCTTCGAGATACGCCTCCATCCGGATTTTCCAATATGGAAAATCATCCCCCTCAAAGGTGGGAGGTGGTCCTTCCCCGTTAGACATCTTGCTCTAGGCGGTAAAGCCTAAATTAGGAGCAACACGGCTCCGATACCAATTGAAAGGATCAAGATGCCCAAGAGGGGGGGTGAATTGGGCTTTTCTAAAAATTAATTGCAAGAATTAAATCCTATAAGCCGGAATTCACCCCTAGTGCCTACTTGTGTTCCTAGAGAGTCTACCGTTAAAAAGTTTTGCACCCTAGTTTCCAATCCTAGTCTAGCATGGCAATTCTAGAAATGTAAAACAAGCAATGAAAGTAAATACGAGAAAGTGATTGCTTGAATGTAAAGGGGCAAGGAACACGGCGATGTTTTTCCGAGGTATCGGAGAGTCGCCACTCCCCACTAGTCCTCGTTGGAGCACCCGCGCAAGGGTGTCGCTCCCCCTTGATCCGCGCAAGGATCAAGTGCTCTCTACGGGTTGATTCTTCGACACTCCGTCGCGGCGAATCACCCAAAACCGCTCACAACTTGAGTTGGGTCATCCACAAGCTCCGCCGGATGATCACCAAACTCCCAATCACCACCAAGCCGTCTAGGTGATGGCGATCACCAAGAGTAACAAGCTAGAACTCTCACTTGACCACAACGAGCCTAAATGAGGAGATGGATGCACACTTGCTACTCTCGAATCACTAGTGAGGAATCACAAACTTTGATTCTCAAAACTCTATCCTCACTAGAGCTCTTGCACTCCCTTGCACTCTAAAGGGTTTTCTCAGATGTTTGAATGAGCAAGAGAGCTCTAAAAGAGGTGGAGGGGTTGTATTTATACACCCCTCAAAGAAAACGAACCGTTATTCCTGACACGGGGTCACCGGACGCACCGGTGCTACGCACCGGACGCGCCGGTCCCCCGTAACGGTCAAAACCCGTTTTTGAAATCAAACCACCGGACGCACCGGTCAGGTAGCACCGGACGCGTTCGACGTGCAAGGGAGCTTACTGGAGTCACACCGGACGCGAGGCCGCGTCCGATGCCTGAAGACCGGACGCGTCCGGTCCTCTCTGGACCTTACTGGACTCGCACCGGACTCGCCGATCAAGTCCAGTATCGCGTCCGACGGGCGTTCTCTCTCGATGACACGTGTCGGTCGCTGACCACTGCGTCCGGTCCTCGCGAGGACGGCGTCCGGTGATCAGGCCCGAAACCTAGCGCGGTTTAGTACACACCGGACGCGTCCGGTGTTCCCGAAGACCGCGTCCGGTGCCTGGAAAACAGCCCGAAACTCGTCGAAACGCGTCGCAACTTCAACCAAGTTGCTTCTAACTGAACCTTGAGCTAATCTAGGGTTGCCTAGCGCCAAGTTTAACAAGTGTGCACCACACCTAAACATAGGACTCGCCTAGGTCAAGCTACCCATTCATGCCCCCCTTTATAGTACGGCCAAAAGAGAAAAACGAAGATCCTAACGACTATTCCGAATGTGTCTCAACACTTCGTCATCCGGAACTAACCGTCCTTAATCTTGACGTCACTCTTTTGAAAACCGAAACGATTTCCATCAAGGGACACGAAGCCACAGTGCTCAAAGCAGTTATCACCTCCATGACCTAACTTACCAAAGTTTCTGCAAAACACACGTTAGTCATGGTAATAAAGTGTTGTCATTAATTACCGAAACCAAACCTTGGGGCCTAGATGCTTTCAAGCTTCTTTGCCGAGTGCCCGAAAAAAAAACACTCGGCAAACCACATGGCACTCGGCAAAGAACCGGATTCCGGTAGTGGGTGCCATGTTTCCATGTTGGTCATCCGCATCAAGAAAGGCTCACGTCTCCTCCATGACCATTGTTTCCATGCTCGTCGTCAACTGTTAATTGCTAAAGTGAGAAAGAGGTGACTACACATATGTTCAGTGCAGAATTAGCACAATTTACAGACACACGTAATATCCACATCCACATTAAATTTCATGGTTGATTGCTCTGATTTTACATTTGGCCGACATCTCTTCAAGATGGAGGAGATGAAGATGGGTCCCACTTCTCTTCCAGATGGACCGCTCCCGTCTGGGCCCATCTGACTTTGATCCAGCACTTCAAAATTGGTTCCTATGCGGTGTTGCTTAGGTAGATGGATGGCACTGGTTGTTCTAAAAAAAAGATGGATTGCACTGGAACTCAAAAGTTTCTTTGCTGGCAAAACATTGTTTTTAGTTCGGAGATTGTATGATTGAGCATCTCTCCTCTCCTGTACTGCCGGTTGCATACTCAAAGTACACTATAAGTAACATTTGCTTACAAATATTGAACAGGTAAGGGGAGCAATTTCTAAGAAATTGAAGAGCGCAATATATGAGCACAGTTTCCATGGTGGAGTACACTGCTACAGCAGGAGTTCCACTGCCTACTTGCCTAGTGACGAACATGCAAGGTTTCTTGTATTCTAGACGAACAAAACAAACTGACACATCGATCTTCTGTACAATCTACTGCAAAACAGTCTATGATGGTCTCACTGATGAGACCGACGGCATTGAGCTGTCGGAGGCACATTACCCCACTCCTTTAATCGTCTTAAGTTGTGACCGATCCTGTGCTTCAAGCGCTTGATCATCTCCTTGGTCCACTCGTCCTCCACGATCTGATGATGTACCTGCTCCAACCAGTCGCTGATCTTTTCGAACTGTGAGAGAAGCATCGGTGTGTCGCTGCTGTGCTTCCACTTGTTCTCCACATCCAGTGCCTCCTCCACAAAAGCCAGGAACCATCTTTGCATCTGCCCGCACGAGTCCTTGGCAAGCTCGGCCGTCCTCTCCTTCGTCGTGCTCTTTGTCTTCGGTGCATTTGGTAAACTCAGCTCGTGGACGACATGAGGACCACCACCGACCCAATACTTAGTAGCTGATAGCTCTGCAGATGCCACAGACTCCGCGACATCCTTCCACCGAAGCGTATCTTTGTAGACACCGAGGAAAGGATCAACTGTTGGGAGTGGATCGGAGACCTTTGCCGAATTGCAGATTTCAGAGAATTTGCTGTGTAGGCAGCAGAAATGAACAAGACATTAATCATCACACCACTAATTTTTGCTGCAAAAATACAATACAATACAATACACTGGGCATTCCTTTAATTTGAATGGAATTGTTCATTGGGCGTTCGACTTGGATCTGGGGAAAAATAGATGTCTCTAAATATATATACCTTTCATTCCTGAGAAGTGAATCAAAGATTGATGCCTCTTGCAGTACGCTAGCTGCAACGGTTGCTGCTGCGTCTCTTCCTTCAGTAAGTTCCTTCTAAACTTAGTAAGAAAATTATATTAGACAGAAAAACTCAAGTCAGGAACTCCGTACTGCACGGAGATTGTAAGGCCAACAACAAATTAAACTACAGCTGCCTACCTTTCTGATTTCCGATGAAATCCTGCCGTCCCTTAGTCGCCTCGACTTTGCTTCCTGATAATAGAGACGACAAAGAAGAGGTGTTTACTGAAAAGGTGCAGAACAATGTACCCTGAACAAGGACACCAATACTTTATATTGTGATTCTTCAAAAAAAAACTTTGTATTGTGCACATGCACAATTGGTTATCCAGCAGCCATCTACCGAGTAAAATGGAGAGAAAATAACCACAACTATGAACCAGAAAATGACTAATAATACACCATTGTGTACCGCTATATGTATGTTTGAAATTGAAATTTCAAACCAGTTGTGTAACAAGTTAAAATCGTTGCCAGGGTGTTTTATACTGGTACAAAGCAAAATTCGGCACCTGCCAATTAATGCGGAATTTCAGAACAAATTTAAATAAATTCAAATTTAAACAATTTCGGCACCACACTTGGACCGGAGCTTTTTTCCATATATGTAATTTAGTCAAGATGGCGCCAAAGTTTTAAATCTCAGGCTACCGTATATAGTGTCTAGGGAGAGCAAATGCTAGGATAATCCACTTTTAGGGCTATGAGATTTTTGCCGCTAATAGCAGCCCTTTTAGGGCGGTAAATTGGCTAAATGGAGAAGACTTAGCACCGCCTAAGCAGTGAAGTATGCAAATGGGCTGAGATGAACATGGGTTTCTCAAGATTTCGTCACATCGGGGGCCCAAAACAGCCATATAAGAGGGACTGGAGTATAGATCTGCCAAAGGCCCAAAACAGCTAGCCATAAGAAGCACCGGCGATTTGGGCGGCGGGCGTCGACCGGCTCGCGGACGGCGCGCAGCGCAGTTACTGGGAGTGGCAGCAATCACCGGCGGGCCGAGCGGTGGAGGCCGCTCGGCCGGGGGCCGTCCTGATCGTGGGCGGAACGAGTTGCTAATGCAGGCCGGCGGCGACGTGCCAGCTGCTGCTGGGCGTGGATGGCGGGATCTGATGTGTGGTGTTGCCAGCGTTGGTGACGTACACAGACACCATGGCCGAGCAGGAGTGACAACCGAATTCGCATGGAAAGGTCCAATTTTCATACCAGGTGCTTGGAGAGCGACGTTCTTGGAGTGCCCCTGGCCGCCGGCGTGGCTGTTTTTCTGGCGGAGCGAGACGCCCGCGAGGCAGCCGCAGCTTTCACGGACGACGACGTCGCCCCCGGCGTGCGGATGCCCCTGACCAGCCGCGGGGCGCTTTTTCCAGCGAAGCGGGTGGGAGACCGCGCTAGCCAGGCGGCGGGTTTCACGGACGACGACGACGTCGCCCGCCGCGAGGTCGCGGCTTTCACGGACAACGAAGGTGGCGGGGACGCGAACGTGAACCGCCGGCGCTTTACTGGCGGCGACGCGGCGGGGTCGGCGGGACCGAGGGCGGCGGCGGTCCTCTTGACGGTGCTGGTTTCCTCGTTGACGTTGGCGGCGTTGGGTGCTGAGGAGGAGGTAGCCATGTGGGCTGTGGCCTGTGCGGTGGCGCGCTTCGTTGGTGGACGACGGTGGGGGGATGGTGGGGAGGCGGCCGAAGCGGTGGCAGTCGATCGAGCGCGATTGCGCGAGGCGGCGCCGGTGGTGGTGGAGGTGGGACGGCGAGTGGGCGTGGTGCGGGCGACGGCTGCTGGTCGATCTGCTTTATATAATGAAGCAGGAGGGTCAGGGTGTCGCTCTCGCCGAGTGAGGCCTGAGAGGCTGAGATCGACGAGAGCGCCGACGCGCCGCGCCGCTTGCACTATTTCAGGTGGTGGTTGTTACGCGAGCGACCCTGCATGCGTGGTTCTCCTAAAAGGCAAGGCCAAGGCCCAAGGGGATCGGATCAGATCCATCCATTTCCATGCATGCCTGCCGTTATGCTTATTGTGGCAACGTTAAGTTTTTCATTCAAACATGGCGCAGCACCATTATCTATCCTTTCAAGTCACTACACTAGCTAGAAAGTGGTGGGCCCCCATGGACGGTGGACGGTGAGGAAGTGAATTGTGAAGGCGGAGGAAGTGAATTGTGAAGGCGGAGGAAGTGGTGGCAGTCGAGGAGAGGACTCGAAGGAGGATGCGGGCCGGCGGCAGGCGGCGCAGCGCGCCCTAACCGCTCTAGGCGGAGTCGCCCAATAATTGTTTTGTGAGAGCGTCACCTTCCCCTCATGGCTCGTGATCATCATTCCATTGGACCTCCACCTGACGGATTCCATTCCATCTTAGGGCACGTACAACGCGTCTGTTAGGGTCGTCTGTGTACGGTGTTTCTTAAAAAAAGCCCCTCGCGAGGGAAGAGACGGGCGAGCTCGAGGCGATGACGCGGGCTCGTGCTCCCAGGCACCGAGCGACGAGGAGGTAGCGTTGTACAGAGTCGTTGTTTCCAATCGACGAGGCAAGGATCTGGATGGGCCGGCGCGGGAGAATCAAGCTGCGCGCCAAAGTCCCCTCGCCCGCACCTCGGACCTCCGCTCCAGGATGTCGGCATACGCTATGTCCACGGCTAGACGCCGAGGAGGCGGTGAAGCCGTTGGGCGCGGAGGAGGATGATGAGGAGGGAGTCGAAGAGGAGGAGGCGGAGGCGGACAGCCCGGCCGCCATCCGGTGGCGGCAGCTCGCTGCCCTTCAGGTCTGTGTCAGGATGCTATCTTTTTTCTGTCCCTTTTTTTCTGCGTCAGGATGCCATCTCGAACAAGGATAAGCACATACCATAGCTCAATATATAGTATGGCTGTCACTCCAATTATTCCACATAATTATGAATAAAGTAGGATATTGTTGTATCCAGGAACTGTGAATTTTCAGTTATCTACATGAATGTGAACACATATCTGAATGTTAATGTGCATTCAGTTCAGGATCTGAATATTCAGCTGAACTGGAGGTGGATTTCACTCAGGTTCTGCAGCCTATTAATCTTCAGCCTGGCTCCAATGCTGCAGTTTTCAAGCTTCAGGTTCTGGCCGTTCTGCAGCCTGGTAATCTTCAAATTTGCTGCTTGCTTGTGACATGAATTGATTATTGATCAACTGGCAGCTTAGTTATGTCCAATGAGTGCCTTTTCCTATCTTGCTGAAACAAGTTAGTTGTTAACTGAAAACTATCAAAATAATGAATTGCATCCTTTCAGTTTTTGATGTTGACAGGAGAAGGCAGTGAAATACAGCTGTTCACATTCAATATGATGGAGTGGAAGTATACTGTATTTTCCTCCTAGCAGCTACCTGATCAATTGAAGAAGAACTTGTACTGTATTTCCTCCTAGCTGTTCACATTCGATGAGAATCTAATGCTAGTTTGAATGTACATGTACACTCGTGTTGAATATGTGCTTTCGTGTTGCCTGTATGAACATGTACGATTTGAACATGCTGCCTGTATTGTGAGTTCAGTCTTGTTTGAGCCACGGCAAGAGTTCTGTTTCAGCTCTAATTTATAGAAAACTGAATGATTCAGTCCTAAAATATTTTATCTACAAAAAGTAGTGTTCTTTCAGTTCTGAAAAAGCTAACGGTTGCTGTGTAAATGCTGTTATTGTAAATTTAACATAGCTATGACACATTATCTATCAAAATAGGCACACAATGGTATACAAAATAATATTCATGAATGATCTTAGCTACATACAAAGCATTAAACAGTTTGAAGACGACCTCTGCCTGTGGGTTGTACGATCTCTAGCTGTCTGTACATCAGATTTGAGGCCCTTGCAGACGCCCTCTCGTCTGTGGGTTGTACATGCCCTTAGGCGCATCGATGCAAAAGCATGATGGAAATAAAGCAGTGTTGGCATCTCCTTCTAGAATTGCCCGAATTTTGCTTCTCTGCCTCCAACAAGTGGCTAGGCTAGCGCCTCTGCCAAGCGGTCTCCGCAGTCCTTGCGCACCTGCATTTCTGCTGGGGAAGGACCACGATCTTCTTCGAAGGTGTCAAATGATTGGATTAAGAATTTACAATTGGGGATTATATAGGGTGGCGCCCTAAAGCACCTTGACCAAACCTTGGCGGCAGATCGTGTCGACTTGATGATGCACGCGGCAAGCATACCAGCAGCGTCAGCACAGGGATGCACCGAGGGGAGGGGAGAACCTAGAGCTGCCGTGCTCCGTGTTGCTTTGTTGTTGTGCCTTGCATTGGCCTGTTGGGCTGATGTGGCGAGGAAGACGGTTGGGGTCTACGAACTGAAGAACAAGAAGGGAGATTTATCCGTCAGGTCACCAACTGGGGAGCCAGCCACCCTCATGTCTGTTATTGTTCCTGATTCCAATGGTACGGTTTCCTTGCTTCAAAATTCATGCTGCATATTGTTTCGTGATACAATGCATGATGCATGACAAGCTGTTGACATCGTTTTTAGCACGTGTCAAGGTAATCAGGAAGGGTTAATCAACAGAGGAAAGATTACCGTGTAGATTGATAGCCAAGGAGAATAAGTTTGTTTTTGAATGGTGGCAGCCTATGGATTTAATTTGAAGGGTTGTCGATGAGGTTAAGGGTATTATTGCCGATGCCGATGAAAGAGGGTTTGGAGGCTGCTGCCGATGAGACAAGGGATGTACCGATGAAGGAAGGTATGAAGACTGCAGCCGATGAAACAGGGAATGTACCGATAGAAGGAGCTCGAAGGCTGCTGCCGATAGAACAAGGACCGTGCCGTTGAAAAGGAGGTCGATGAGAATACCATCGTGATTGAGGCAGACTATGGAGTAAAATAGGAGTTAATTTCCTTGTGTACGTTTAGTAGAGTCTGAGTTGTATCAAAGTCATGTTTTTTTCTTAGATTTGGATTTAGTGTTCTAGTCGTATTAGGTTATGTTTCTATAGATCAGGATATAAATATAGAGTGAAGGGCAATGTAATAGGGGATCAATCAATACATCAAAAAACAGCTTTTACTCTTATTTACATCTACTTTCGGCGACTTCGTCAATTTGCATATTTTCCTTTTTACGAGTTCTCATCGATTCGGCGAGTTGCATTGCTCTAAATGCAATCTTCGACGATCCTCGAGTTCCGCGTGAGTACCTCTTGGCCGTGATTTCCGGGCGTATCGCTGTTGTCAGGACCAAAGTGCTTGTATCTTCATCCTTGTCGATTAACAGGTCAAATCGACTGGCACGCTTTGGATATCGACTTCGGGTATTAGCCCTTTGTGTTTGCAGATTTACTTTTGCATCAACACATCTTTTGGCACGCCTGGTGGGACAGATCTAGTCAAGATGCCTAATCATGAGATCGATGCTGAGAACATCATCGCAGTAACAGAAGAAGATCTTAAGGACGATCAGAAGCAGGCTATGGAGAGGGCTATTGAAGAATACAGACAGCTTTGCTTGAAGTCATTCAGCTTGAACAAAAGTGGCCAAGTCATCCAGAAGCAGGACTTGCCGTTGCCTCGGCAGGTTACCTTTGATCCTAATCCGGGTAAACTTCAAGAGATGGTTAATTCTGCGGTGAATCATGCTTTAATTAATCACTCCAATGTGCTGTCCAATACTGTTCATAATGCTGTGATTCGAACTTTCAAAGAAGGGTAAGTGTCACCTCGTTACGTTGGGCCTGCTTATCATCAACCAGAAGCAGCATCTGCTGTTGCTCCATTGGCTCGCCCAGTCGTTGCGGGTATAGAGATTTCTTCTCCTCCAGTATCAGCAGGTTTATCTAACGTACAGTCTACTCCGGTACGTCCGGATTCAGCATTATCAGGACGAGTTCAGCTTGGTACGAATCTATCAGCATCGGCTCTATCAGGTCCTGTACCACAGAATAATCAAACTCCTGCTAATTGGTGGGGATATGGTATGCCTCCAGAGCCATCTGCTTTCAATCATGGATTATCTCAAGTGTTTGATGCAGCAGGAAAAATTCCTATGCCATCGGCTGGTTTGCCGATAGCTCAAGCGCCTCAATATACTACAACTACTGTACAACCAAATATAGGAGGTTTTCAGGCGTCTTTGGGTCAAACATCTAGTTCAAATCCATCGGCAAATTTGTTACCGATGCAGCAGAAGGCTCCTATCGCCAGTCAGCCTGGAGTCCAGGTTATGCCTCAAGTTGGATGTAATTATCCAGCAATGCCAACAAGCTACCCTCCATCGGCAAACTTTGTGCCGATGAATACTAATAATTGGTCAGGGCAGTTTTCCACTCAATATACAGTTCAGCCAAATCAGCAAGCCACAGGTGTTCATCAAGGTCACATGCATGCTGGTTTTCAGAATCAAGCATCGGCAGCTCAGCCGATGAACCATTTTCAGCAGGTTAATGGACCACAGATAGTAGCAAATGTGCCAATTGCTGGAGATCGTGGGCCACAAAGGTATGCAGAAGGGTATCAGCAGATACCTCCAGTGGAGATTCAACAATATCGTCAGCAAGATGTCGATGCTTTTTGGGCCGATAAGATAGCAGAAATTATGAAGGATCAGTTTGGGATCAAGCCCAAAGTTAATACCTATTCTTATCGGACTCCATATCCTCCGGCATATGATTTAATTCCTCTCCCAAATCGTTACAAGGTGCCAGACTTCACTAAGTTTTCTGGGCAAGATGATACATCAACCATGGAACATGTTAATCGTTTTATTATTCAATGTGGAGAGGCAGCTTGTAGAGATGAATTGAGAGTTCGTCTGTTCTCATCATCTCTATCCGGATCAGCATTTATATGGTTTATTTCACTACCGCCAAATTCTATTATCACTTGGGCTGATCTGGAAAAGCAATTTCATAAGTATTTCTTTGCTGGAGTTCATGAAAAGAAGCTTACCGATTTGGTAAAGATGAAACAGCGCAGTGATGAATCGGTAGAAGGCTTTGTGCAAAGGCTACGAGATGTAAAGAACAAATGTTATAGCCTGGTATTGGATGATCGGCAGCTTACCGATTTAGCCTTTCAGGGATTGTTACCACACCTTAAAGACAGATATGCTTCTCAGGGGTTCGAAAGCCTAAGTCATTTAGTACAAATGATTTCTGATCAAGACACTAGGGTTTTTGAACCTAAAAGAAATTGGAACAAGAAAGTTTCATTTGTTGAAGAGGCGGAAGATTCTGATTCAGATAATGAACCAGTTATTGGTTTGGCAGAGTGGGTTAAGAATAAGAAGCCGATATCTTGTCCCTTTGGTCACAAAGAGCCAGAAAAGTTTACTTTTGACGTCACCAAAGCCGATAAAATATTTGATCTTTTGCTTTAGGAGGGCCAGATTAAATTGTCACCTAATCATGTGATCCCATCGGCAGAAGAGTTGAAGCATATGCTGTATTGCAAGTGGCACAATGCAACTTCACACAGTACCAATGAGTGCAAAGTATTTAGACAACAATTGCAGTTAGCTATTGAATCTGACAGAATAAAATTTGGCAATTCCAAGATTCAAAAGCCGATGAAAATTGATCAACATCCTTTTCCAGCAAATATGTTGGATGCTGAAGAGAAAATTAAGGTGTTGACATCGGAAGCTGCTGAAAAGAATGCATCAGTAGATCCCCAACATCGGATAACTACTGATGATGCAAAAGGCAAGGGGCTATTGACGGAAAGTGGCGGTTCTGGGAGGCCTCCTCGATCTGGCATCGTGATTACTCATCGAAGACAACAAGAAGGCTGGCATCAGCGAAGGGACCGGTATCGACGACAACAAGAGGAAAGGCGTCAAGAAGAGTGGAATCGGCATAAGGATCATTAGAATTGTCCATTTTTTATTCATTGTTGGGAGGAAGGTATTAAGTTACCTACTGTTGAAGATTGTCCAGAGTGCAATGGTTATTATGGAGTAAATCATCCTGTAAGAAGGTTTCAATCTGGTAATCAAGGTTTGCTCATTAATGAGCCGATCAGAGGGAGAGCATCAGTACATGATCGGCTGGGGGGCAGGCTCAGTGTACATAAAAGTCTTGGTAAACGCGTTGCATATTTTCCGAGAAACCAAGAGGAACTTGAAGAGATGGCAAATGCAAGAGTTCCTGATGAAGAAATATTTTACAGGGATCCTAATATACGTCGTGTGGAGACAACTAGGACTTATCAGCCAGTTTGGAAAACTAAGCTTCCTCAATGGTGTCCAGAGGGTTTGACAAAGACACAGAAGAGAAAAATGCAGCGAGAGCGTCAAAAAAATTTATATCAAGAAGAAAGTCCCTCCAATGAGAGATCTGGTAACCAGCAGTGGCAGATAAGGCACAAGAATAAAGGTCCATCGGCAGATGTCAATATGGTGTTTATGTTGCCGATGGAATTTTTGGCTCTGTCTGATAGCGAAGAAGAGACTGTTTTCTCTGACCAAATAGCTCAATTAACGCTAGATCCAATGATGGCCATTTTTGAGAAGTCTGCCGATGATGAGAGACAACACCTCAAGGCTTTATTTGTAAAAGGCAGAGTTGATGGGCAGCCTGTATCTAAGATACTTATTGATGGAGGAGCTGCAATTAATATTATGCCTTATGTGATGTATCGGAAGCTTGGTAAGGGAGATCAAGACTTAACTAAGACCGATATGATGCTAAAGGATTTTGAGGGCAATGTATCACCAGCTAAAGAGGCAGTATGCGTTGAGTTGACCATCGGCAGTAAAACCTTACCGACAACTTTCTTTGTTATTAATGGCAAGGGTGCATATAATCTGCTCTTGGGAAGGGATTGGATTCATGCTAATTGCTGTGTTCCTTCTACAATGCATCAATGTCTTGTACAATGGATTGGAGATAAGATTGAAGTTGTTCCTGGTGACTCTTCTTATATTATCGCATCGGTAGAATCAGACACTTATGAGCGAACCAAGTTCATATCGGGAGAAGCCTGGGAAAAATAGTTCCTCAAGATTGCCGATTACGAAATTCTACCGATCCAAGCAGTCGGTTCTGAAGAAGAGTTTTAATGGATAGATTTGCCGATGATGGAAAATTAGGTCAAGGATTTACATCGGCAGATGATTTAATAGAAGTAGATATTGGTGAAGGCGATAGGCCAAGGTCCACTTTTATTAGCTCTAAGTTAAATTCCAAGTGTAAACAGCAATTAGTTGATTTGTTAAAGGAATATAAAGATTGTTTTGCTTGGGATTATACTAAAATGCCTGGATTAGACCGATCTATAGTTGAACATCGGTTGTCTATTAAATCTGGATTTCGGCCACATCAGCAGCTGGCTCGCCGATGCAATCCTAATATACTTCCTGATATTAAGGCCGAAATAACCAAATTAATTGAGGCAAAGTTTATTCGGCAGTGCCGATATGCAGAGTGGATTTCTAATGTGGTTCCTGTATATAAGAAAAATGGGAAACTTCGTGTTTGTATTGATTTCAGGAATCTCAATAAGGCCACACCAATGGATGGTTACCCAATGCCGATTGCTGATTTGTTGATTGATGCTGCAGCAGGGCATCAGATTATTAGTTTCATGGATGGTAATGCGGGTTATAATCAAATATTCATGGCTGAAGAAGATATTTCCAAGACTGCTTTCAGGTGTCTAGGTCATGTGGGATTATTTGAGTGGATAGTTATGACATTTGGTTTGAAAAATGCCGGTGCTACTTATCAAAGAGCTATGAACTTTATTTTCCATGAATATATCAGTACGTTGGTAGAAATCTACATTGATGACATAGTGATTAAGTCTAGAGACATCACAAAGCATCTAACCGATCTACGGAAGATATTGGAGTGCACAAGAAAACATGGGTTAAAGATGAATCCCAATAAATGTGCATTTGGTATATCGGCAGGACAATTCTTGGGTTTTATGGTACATCAGCGGGGCATTGAAATTAGTAGAAAATCTATTGAGGCAATCAACGAGGTTGTTGCTCCTGCCGATAAAACTGAATTACAGTCCTTGATCGGTAAGATTAATTTTATCAGAAGATTTATATCTAATCTGTCAGATAAGATCAAGGCTTTCAGTCCATTATTGAAATTGAAAGCCGATCAGGAATTTAAATGGGGGGATGAACAGCAATTAGCCTTAGATCAGATTAAGAGTTATTTAACAAATCCTCCAGTGTTAGTTCCACCCCAACATGGAAAGCCTTTCAGATTGTATTTATCAACTGAAGATACTGTTATCGGTTCAGCTCTTATTCAAGAATTTGAAGGAAAGGAGCGTGTTATCTATTATTTGAGCAGACGGTTAATAGATGCTGAAACCAGGTATTCGGCTATTGAGAAATTATGCTTATGTTTATACTTCTCTTGTATTAAGTTGAGGCATTATTTACTATCGGCTGAATGTACCGTCATATGCAAAGATGATGTGGTCAAATATATGCTATCTATGCCGATATTAAATGGTAGGATTGGTAAATGGATTTTAGCATTATCAGAGTTTGACCTACGTTATGAATCGGCTAAGGCAGTTAAAGGACAGGTTATGGCCGATTTTGTTACTCAACATTGCAACACGGTGGATTCTCTGGAAGTTGCTCCGTGGACACTTTTCTTTGATGGGTCTACTTGTGGTGAAGGGGCAGGCATCGGTATCGTGTTAATTTCCCCTCAGGGGAAGAAGTATGAGTTCTCATTACCGATTGTTGCTACATCGACAAACAATCAAGCTGAGTACCAAGCCCTGATAAAAGGGTTAGAATTGCTTAAAGAAATACAGACTGATGCTGTTGAAGTCTTTGGTGATTCTATGCTAGTTATAAATCAGTTGATTGGGGTTTATGAATGCCGAAGTGAAATTCTAATTTCATATCATGAAAAGTGTTTGGAATTGTTGAAAGGGTTTAGGAGTTTTCATCTGGAGCATATTTCCCGGATGCATAATGAAGAGGCTAACCGATTGGCTCAGCATGCTTCAGGGTATCAACCTGTTCAAGAAGCATTGATACCAGTGGCTGATACCGATGACTGGAGAAAGGAAATTATTGATTATTTAAAGAATCCATCTAAAAAGGTTGAAAGACGTATAAGGTTCCAAGCGACCAAGTATGTACTCCTCAATGATGAATTGTATTACCGTACCATAGATGGAGTTTTACTCAGGTGTGTTAGCATAAAGGAATCAAAAAGCCTGATGAGTGAAATTCATGAAGGAGTATGTGGGGCTCATCAGTCAGCTTTCAAGATGAAATGGATGATCAGAAGAAATGAATATTATTGGCCGACTATTCTTGAGGATTGTTTTAATTATTTTAAAGGATGTCAGGAATGTCAAAAATTTAGTAATATTCAAAGGGCACCCGCATCGGCTATGAACCCCATAATTAAGCCTTGGCCGTTTCAGGGTTGGGCTATTGATCTCATCGGTCAGATTTATCCACCATCGAGTAAAGGGCATAAGTTTATTCTGGTTGCTACCGATTATTTCACAAAGTGGGTTGAAGCAATTCCTTTAAAAAAGGTGACATCGGCTAACATGGTTGATTTTGTAAAGGAGCATATTGTCTACCGATTTGGCATCCCTCAAACCATCACTACCGATCAGGGCACTATGTTTACATCGGGTGAATTTGATGAGTTTGCTATAAGTATGGGAATTAAAGTTTTGAATTCTTCACCGTATTATGCCCAAGCTAATGGCTAGGTTGAAGCATCTAATAAAGGAATTATCAAACTCATTAAGCACAAGATTAAAGAGTATCCTAAAAAGTGGCATACAATATTAAATGAAGCTTTGTGGTCATATCGGATGGCATGTCATGGTGCAACCAAGGTATCACCTTATCAATTGGTGTATGGACACGATGCGGTATTACCTTGGGAGATTAAGATTGGTTCTAGGCGAATGCGTTTTCAGGATCAACTGACAGCCGATGATTATGATATTCTTATGAAAGATGAATTGGAAGATGTAGCAGGTCATCGGTTAAAAGCTTTAGTTAGCATCGAGGAGAATAAGAAAAGGATAGCTAGATGGTATGACAAGAAAGTGAAGGTAAAGGAATTTGTCGATGGTGAATTGGTCTGGAAATTGATTTTACCGATTGGGACTAAAAGTTCTAAGTTTGGCAAATGGTCACCTAATTGGGAAGGTCCATATCGGATAAATCAATCTGTTCCTGGTAATGCGTATATTCTTGAAACTCTCGAAGGAGTTGTGTTTCCCAGAGCATTAAATAGAAAATATTTAAAGAAATATTACCCTAGTATCTGGATAGACGCATAAGAGTATAGTTGCCGATAACAATCCTATCAGCTGGAGATAAAATAAAGTATCAATTGTTGCCGATGCGCTAATTTAACAAAGCCTGGATGGCTGATATCGCACGCAGGCGAATTTCATCGACTTCTTTTAATTCTTTGGCGTCTTCATCGGCACTTCCTTCCACAGGCTTGAGTTTCTTTTTCAGGATCAAGGCCTTGCGAGCTTGAGCATCTCGTTCCTGTTGAAGGGCTTTGATGGCGTCGGGAAGCTGGTCTTCTTCTTGTTTAGCTTGAGTCAGAGCTGTCTCAACCTTTTCCAGCTCAGCTAGCAGGGCTGCTTTCTTTGCCGATAGATCTAAGATTTTCTGCCTAAGATCGGCACTGGAGGCTTGCAAGTTGTTGATATTCTTGTGCTTCTCGTCGGCAGTTTGCTTCAGCTGCAGCATTTCCTCTTTAAGTTGAGTCTGAGCTGCTCTGTCAGCAATACGATGAACGGCCCTTTGATATTGAAGTTGTCTGCTCTCCAGATGGACTGCTGGAAAGATGGTCTCTTCAACATTGGCAGGGACTTGGCCACGGATCGTTTTGAAGATAGCCCTCGCAGGGTCCGAGTCGATCACCAATTGGGCAGTGTCTTGCTGCAGCAGATTTAGGAGGGCTTCTAGCTTGCCATAAGTGTCTGACGATATTGTTCCCAACGCCAGGGAAGAACTTGCCTCTTCTCCGTCATCATCGGAGACATCGATAGCAAAAGAGAATAAGCTATCGGGAGAATCTTGTTCCTGTGAAATAAAGAGAATTAGAAATCCTATCTGTGATATCTAGGGATATTATAAACCAAACAATTAATTGGTTTACCTGCTTCAGAGCGATTTCTTGAGCTTGGCTTGAGGGAGCGGCTTGTAGAGGATCATACGAAGGATCGGCAGAGGATGCCGATGGAATGTCTTCTATGATCACATCGGTAGTTGGCCCTTGGGGTATAATTGCCGATGATGTATCTTGGGCAGAAGGAGCAGCTTGTTCAGTTACATCAGTGGGCTGACTGACGGGTGCTGGAGCAGACGCAGGGGCTGGTGTAGATTTCTGTCGTTTTTGTTGAGCTTCAGCATCGGTCAAAGCTTTACGCTTTGTTTGTGCTTCAACGACAATTGGCTGGGGGGCATCGACATCTGTTGGTTGGGGAGCCTGCATGCTTGGCGTGCTTGCCGATATGCCCGTTTGTTGCTGCAAAAACGGGTATAAGATTGGATATTTAACAGAGAAAAATGTAAAAATAAGAGAATACCTCTGAAGGAGGAGTAGAGGTCGTGGTGCTTGGTAAAGTTGCCGATGACGATCCAGCTGCAGCTTGCACACCCTGATAGTTGTGTGTTAATGTAGAGTATATCGGCAGAAAACAGAGTAAGCAAGGTTATTACCTTAAAAGCCTTGATTAGGCTTGAAGCAGCAGCCTTTGGAGAAACCCTGGATGTTCCCAGTCTTGGTCTGGAAGTGATGGTTTTGGTGCGAGCCCTTTGGAAGGTCAGGGCTTCTAAGGTGGGGGCGTTATAGCCGATTACTGAGACTGGAGAGGCTGGAAGGAGGTTGAAGGGTTTTCCACTTTTGCTTATTGGTGGAACTGGATCATCGGCCTGTTTCAAGGAAGGTTAGCTACCGATATGCATATAAAAGGAAGGAAAGAGACAAAAGTTAAAAGGAACTTACTGCATTGTCAGGAATGGCATAATCGGGATCGATCATATGCCGATATGTGTGAACAGATGTTGAAAACAGCTGTTCTTTCCACTCTTGCCACCATTGCTTATATGACTCTGTTATGAAAGATGCTGGTGACCAGGTGGAGAGATCGACATTTGAGATATCGGCATCGGGAGCAAGCCTTACTATCCTGCTCCATTCAGTTCCAGCGGTAATGATTTCTCTAGGCTTGATCACATCGGCATAACATAGCTTGATTGGTAGTTGCCCAAAGGCCAGCTGGCGGGATACTGCCGATGGATTGTAGAATTCATAAGTAATATGGGAAGCTTTCCCGCTACCAAATGTGTTGACTGGGATTGCTCTGGGGTGATAATGGCCATCATAAGATCATTGTCTTGGTTCAGATCACTATCGGCGAAATTGAAGAGGAGAGGAAACTTGTTATCCTCATCAATGTAAGGTACCCAAGCCCTAAGGTCACGAGGGAGGCCATGGTAGAAAGTCTGAAAAAATCTGCCGATTTGGTCTTCATTAGCTTCTGTTCCGGGAAGGACAATTATGGCTTCACCGAAGTTGAGAGGAGGGCGTGTTGCCGGTTCATCGTCTCTAAGGATGTAATCTTCGGGAATCTCTCGTGGGAATTCTTGAGCAAAGAGGTCCCACTGTAAACGCTTGTGCATGTGAGCGTTTAACCACATATTGACAAACCACCATGGGCCTCCCAGATTGCCGATGGGTTTGCCAAGTATAAGCTTCTGAGATACTTGGTGGAGAAGGTGGTAGGTTGAGCTCAGGAGATATCGGCCAAGTGGGAATCTGACACCGTTGGCTAAGAGTTCTGCTGCTGGGAGGAAAGCATTAGTTGGTCCTACCGATCGGCCGCAGAAAATAAACTTCTCCAGCCACATGTTCAGGAATGTGGCGTGTTCCCTTTGATTGACAGTACCAGTCTTTTGGTACTCTTGGATGTATCCCGTCCAGCCGCCGATGTTGCGTGTATTTACTCTGTATTCAACTTTTCTGCCAAAAATATGGCCTTCATCGACAGTTAAGATGTCCAAGCCTGTGAGCATATATATATCGGCAAGAGTAGGGGCACATGGACCATGACCAAACATGAAGGTGTTGGTGGTATCCGACCAAAATTGAGCGGCAGCTATCATCATGGATTCATTCTTTTGTATATCGGCAATGGATAGCCTGATACACTGATCTATCTTCCGTTCTGCCCAGAACACTTGCATTGATCTGTTGACCCTCAAGAACCAGTTTTTCCACCCTTTGGTGGGTTTGGGCCAGAACGGAACGTGTCTTTCCACAGATTCAAAGAGAAATTTTGAGATTTGAAGGAAATATGATTTGCCTCTGCATTAATCAGGTCAGTTGGATCTGGGTCGCCAATTGGACCTAGGCAATGGAGAGGAGGCTGATGGGTTGGAATCACCAGTGTATTGCGTAGTTCCTGAGTTTGGAGGACCGAGAAAATGGAGGAGATAGGAAAGTGCTGACTGTAAGAACTCGCAGGGAACCAAAAGGATTGAAGTAAAAGTAATAATAAGAAGAACGAACCGCAGGGACATCGAAGTTAACAGCCATTGCTTCGAACGGATGAGGGCACGAGCTGGGAACTTGAAGGTGATGGTGGCTCTGGTGAGTCGAGGATGCGCGGTTTTTGGTTAGGGTTGTCGCCGGAGTGAGAATGCCAAATGATGAAGTTTGAAGGTAGAAGATGAGCAGCCCGGAGAAATCTATTTATAGGTCATTTGTGGTAGGGGTATTCTTGACTTATCTCTATGCCGTATGCGGATAGATCGAGGTGGTTCAGTTGGATATGATAACTGTTCGCACGACAATCAAGAGATGGTACAAAAATTTGACGGCAAGTAATCATGACTTGAAGGATATCTCAATACAAGATTTTTCGGTTCTAAAAAGATGATGCGTTGTGGTAAGATCTTGCTGATGGATTGTTATTTTGGTATCTCAACCGTAATTAAGGTAAAGAAAGTTGGAAAATGTGCGATATTTATTGAGATACATGGATTAAATCTAGATTTGATTAAATCTAGTAACAAATCATATTATGCTTGGAGAATGGGTTGAAGAAATAGATAATAGCAGGCATCAGCTGGAGTAAATTTCGGAGCATCAGTATCTTATACTCCGAAATTGGGGGGCATGTGTTGACATCGTTTTTAGCACGTGTCAAGGTAATCAGGAAGGGTTAATCAACAGAGGAAAGATTACTGTGTAGATTGATAGCCAAGGAGAATAAGTTTGTTTTTGAATGGTGGCAGCATATGGATTTAATTTGAAGGGTTGCCGATGAGGTTAAGGGTATTATTGCCGATGCCGATGAAAGAGGGTTTGGAGGCTGCTGCCGATGAGACAAGGGATGTACCGATGAAGGAAGGTATGAAGACTGCAGCCGATGAAACAGGGAATGTACCGATAGAAGGAGCTCGAAGGCTGCTGCCGATGAAACAGGGACTGTGCCGTTGAAAAGGAGGTCGATGAGAATACCATCGTGATTGAGGCAGACTATGGAGTAAAATAGGAGTTAATTTCCTTGTGTACGTTTAGTAGAGTCTGAGTTGTATCAAAGTCATGTTTTTTCCTTAGATTTGGATTTAGTGTCCTAGTCGTATTAGGTTATGTTTCTATAGATCAGGATATAAATATAGAGTGAAGGGCAATGTAATAGGGGATCAATCAATACATCAAAAAACAGCTTTTACTCTTATTTACATCTACTTTCGGCGACTTCGTCAATTTGCATATTTTCCTTTTTACGAGTTCTCATCGATTCGGCGAGTTGCATTGCTCTAAGTGCAATCTTCGACGATCCTCGAGTTCCGCGTGAGTACCTCTTCGCCGTGACTTCCGGGCGTATCGCTGTTGTCAGGACCAAAGTGCTCGTATCTTCGTCCTTGTCGATTAACAGGTCAAATCGACTGGCACGCTTTGGATATCGACTTCGGGTATTAGCCCTTTGTGTTTGCAGATTTACTTTTGCATCAACACAAGCTTTGCATGTTTCTTGCTGTATAGGGAACCTGGGTGATGTCGTCCTTGGGTATGACAACCCTTGCAGAGTATGTGGTAATGTCACAAATCTCTGTTTTTACAGTTGCAGAGTCTTATGCATCTAAAAGATGCTTGTAGCTAATTGTAGCATCCAGATCTAACAAAATAATCGTGTGGCCGCCGCAATGGCAAACAAAGCGAGTTTAATGTTTTTTTATTTTTACGAACCGGATTTCTTGTTTTGAACTGTAATCACGAACTATACATATTCAGGACGGCTCTTCATTCAGCCTTTGGAACTGTGGTTGGACGAGTAGCCAATAGAATCGGCAACGGCAGTTTTGTACCCGATGGAAAAACCATCCATCTGAACAAAGATGGCACAAGTGTACTCCACGGTAACCTTGGGAATTCATTTACTTCCCTCAACCTCGTGTGTGGATCTTGTCATCTCGACGTGCGCTGTATATATGACTGATGGTTCACTAATTGTGTGTTGCTACCATCTTCATGTATAAATCATGATAAGGTGGCCACAGGGGGTTCCACAGAGTCATCTGGACTGTGAAGAGCACGTGCCTGGTGGTGACATTCCCCATACATATACATGCCCGTGGACCGACCGGTCCATGATCATGATAAGGAGTTTAATGTTTTTTGATTTGAGACGGGGAGCAGGTGCGGGGAGAACCGATGCATATACACGCCCGTGGACCGACCGGTCCATGATCCCCCACGGGGCAGGACCTGGGGTCTCCGGGACCCGGCCGGCATCCGGGCGGGCGCTGGAGCAGTCAGGCCCACGGCGGAGTGCATACGCGCAGACTGGGCACAGGGCGTCAAGCCTTGCCCTCGTTTAGTTCACAACTTCTCCCCTAAATTCTACTATAAAAAAGAAGATTTCTCGTCACATCAAAATGTCGGCACATGTATGAAGTACTAAATGTAGATGAAATTAAAAACTAATTACATAGTTTTGTTGTACTTTGCGAGACGAATATTTTGAGCCTAATTAGTCAAAGTTTGGACAATTTTTACCAAATAAAAACAAAAATTGCTATAGTACGATGTGACCTGCACTATTCTAAGTTAGGGCACCCAACTTAGAAACTAAACACGGGCCTTCTTCACCTAATCTGCGTAGGAGTGCGCGTGGGCCAGTACGCAGATGCCTGACCGCTTCTACACGGAAGGTGACCGAGCGACGACCTCAGTCCACGGTCAATCTGCAGTATCCTCTGCATCCACCTACTATAACACTCGGACTCCAGAACTGTTATGTCCTGCCATTCTCTTCTACCATAGCGACATTATTATCGATGGTTGTCACCATGCATCGCCTAGCTGCTGCCATGCTCGTGTTGCTCTGCTACTCCTGCTTGTTCCTCGCCACGCATGCACAGGCACAGCAGCAGCAGCTCCAGCCAGCCGCCGGTGGTAACAGAGCCAGCCCGAGCTGCATCCCGCACGAGAGGGACGCCCTGCTGGCATTCAAGCACGGCGTCACCAGCGACGCTGCAGGCCTCCTCGACTCGTGGCGGCGAGACGGCGAGCAGGACTGCTGCCGGTGGATAGGCGTCCGGTGCAGCAACCGGACTGGCCATGTCCATGAGCTTCGACTCCCAAACACCCACACCGATGAAGTAGAAGCAGCTATGGATGGCCAGATAAGTCCTTCTTTGCTTGCTCTGGATCATCTAGAGCACCTTGACCTCAGCTGGAATCAATTAGAGGGGCCGACCGGTCGATTTCCTGAGTTCTTGGGCTCTCTAAAGAATCTCAAGTATCTTAACCTCTCTGGCATACCGTTCTCTGGTGGCCTGCCTCCCCAGCTTGGCAACTTGTCAAGGCTGCAGTATCTAGATCTTTCCAGCCTTATGGGAGGCACAAACTCGACGGACCTCTCATGGTTAACACGCCTTCCTTCCATCCAATATCTTAATCTGAACCAAGTGAATCTCAGCACAGTAGTGGATTGGCCTCATGTCATGAACATGCTTCCTTGTTTGAGGGTCCTCCGTCTTTCAGGCTGTGGTCTAGCAAGCGCAAACCAGTCACTGCCACACCTGAATCTTACAAACCTCGAGGAGCTAGATGCTTCCGGGAACTCCTTCGACCATCCAATGGTGACCAGCTGGTTCTGGAACATAACAAGTCTCAGATACCTTTACCTCCACGACACTAGTATGTACGGTCAATTTCCGGATGCTCTGGGCGACATGACATCCCTTCAAGTCCTTGATCTTTCAAATATTTATACTTATAATAATGATGAGAAGTATCGCATCAAGACCACGGATCTGAAGAATCTATGCAATTTGGAGGTCCTGAACCTTCAATCGGCTCTCTTATATGGCGACATAACTGAGCTGTTTTGGAATAAACTACCTCGCTGTTCACACAACAAATTGCAAGAATTGGACCTCAGTTGGAACAAATTAACTGGGATGCTACCAAGATGGTTAGGGCAATTAACGAGCTTGGTCGTTCTGAATCTCGGTGGGAACAACATCACAGGATCTCTCCCACCATCTATAGGGAAATTTACCAGTTTACAAACACTTGACCTCTCTTGCAACAACCTAAATGGACATGTTCCATATGAGATTGGTAAGCTCAGTAATCTGACCGATCTGGACCTATCTAGAAATAAATTGGATGGCATGATTACTGAGGAACACTTTGCGAGTGCAAGGAGCTTAAAATACATAGATTTGTCCTATAATTCCCTGAAGATTGAGCTCAGCTCAGACTGGAAACCGCCATCTAAATTAGACACTGTAAACTTTGCATCCTGCCAGATGGGCCCACTATTTCCTGGGTGGCTTCAATGGAATGTGAGCATCACCTATCTTGATATCTCGAGTGCAGGTATAGCTGATAGGCTTCCACAGTGGTTCTCCGATGCCTTTTCAAATGTCAAATTCTTGAACATCTCCAACAATCAACTCAACGGAACTTTGCCGATCAATATGGGTTTCATGTCACTTCAAGAACTCTTTCTCAGTTCAAACCAATTTACTGGTCAGATACCCACACTGCCACCAAACATAATTATCTTGGACTTGTCCAATAACTTCTTGTCAGGACCTCTGCCTTCTGTTACTACATCTGCCAATCTAACATTGCTATCTCTGTTCTCCAACCAAATCACTGGTCATATTCCTCAATATTTTTGTAAATTTCAGGAATTAAATGAGTTGGACATGTCCAACAATTTTTTGGAGGGAGAACTTCCGTCATGCCTTGGGGTAATGGAAAAAATAGAATTTATAGCCTTAAGTAACAATAGTTTGTCCGGAGAGTTCCCATCTTTTATGCAAAACTTTACAAATATGCTCTTGTTAGATTTGTCTAGGAACAAATTCTCTGGAGGATTGCCAATGTGGATTGGAAAATTGACATCGTTACAAATTCTACGGTTAAGTCATAACAAGTTTTATGGAAACATTCCGGTGAACATCACAAATCTTGCCTGCCTTCAGTACATAGATCTCAACAACAATAAGATATCAGGCTCTTTGCCGAGCTACTTTTCAAATCTGGAAACAATGAGAAAGACACACAAGACAGTTATGTGTGGTATTGAATATGTCTATCTATATCCAAATTTGAATTACTTTGTAGTTCCCTCCTTCTACCTTAGTAGTATGTCTATGGACTTGAAGGGGCAGGAATTGAACTACGGTTCCACTGACAGAGTTTTGACATCAAGGGTGATGAGCATTGATTTATCTTGTAACAATTTAATCGGCAAAATTCCAGAAGAAATAGTTTTCCTTGATGGTCTAGTGAATTTGAATCTGTCATGGAACCAGTTGAGTGGAGTTATTCCAAACAAGATCGGGGAAATGCGATCGCTGGAATCCCTAGACCTCTCGAGGAACATGCTTTCAGGGGAAATACCAGTCACTCTATCAAATCTAACGTTCTTAAGCTACTTGGACTTATCATACAACAATCTTACGGGAAGAATTCCATCAGGATCGCAACTTGATACCCTATATGCGGAGTATCCATCTATGTACATTGGCAACACCGGCCTCTGCGGGCATCCCCTTCAAAACAATTGCTCAAGTGAGGGTCATGCACCAAAGCAAGGTGGCCTGGGAAGAACTGAAGAAGGTCATGGGATACAATTCTTTTATCTTGGGCTCGGGTGCGGCTTCGTGGTTGGTACATGGATGGCATTTGGTGTTCTGTTGTTCATGAGAAGCTGGAGAATTGCTTGCTTTCGACTCTCGGACAAGCTGTGCGACAAAGTTTATGTCCTTGTTGCTGTATGGGCAAGACAAACATAAATTGATCACTATGCATGAAGCAAAGTCGATGGTCGGTGCTTCAGCTAAATTTAGCTAAGGTATGCATGAACGAATGGAAGTGTAGACGTCTGTTCAGTGCTTCGACTTTTGTTATATAAATATTGTTGTTGTTTTTTTTCAGAATAAAATGTAATGTCCACATCCTTTGTGGGTAAGAGTAGTTCTAATATTGTTACCTTATGAGACGGTCAATCAATTCAAGCTTGCACTTCAGTTGGATTCCAACGCATAACTACATGTATCCAACCAATTACTATTTGAAGAAACACTCGAAAGTGAGAGCATTATTCAACCATTGGAAGGGTGTGTGTACTAGAGTGCCTGCCAGGCAAATCAATCTATGTACTGTATGTCACGAGGGTGTAATGACAGGCTAAAATTATCTCAAGCAACAACTCGTGATGATAAAAAAAATAAAAAAATATCACGGTCCCATCTTCATCTGCAACGAAGCTACAAAGTGTCACGGTACCAGCTCGATCAGAGGAACTAGTGTAAGCATAGCACTGCTGGCATGGCTGTGCACCCGCAGCAACGAACCGCGACGCCGAGCACGAACCGGCGGCTCAAGTAGTAATGAATATAGCGTTGTTATGAATCTAAAATATTAACAATGGATCTAACAATAAAAATTTACTAGAGGATCAAGGAACAGAACAATTTGTAAAATAATCCATCCGTTGTACTCCTATACCAGATGCGCGTATATCCATCCAATAGCACAGGTGTTGAGAGAAAATTAAATGTGTTCCTTGGTCTTCGAACCAGAGGTGATTATACCTTATATACTAGAATGGAGAAAGTACATGAATGGTGGTTTATCAAATAATGATATTCACCAAGAGAAAATTGAATGTATAACAGCTTGATTTAGCCTCCGCAGAAATTGTACACCGATGTGATGGGAGTGGAAAAATGGAACATGGGAGGAAAACGATAGTACTCCCTATATCCACAGAAGAATACAATTATACGATCCATGACAGTCAAGCTAACTCAAGTTTGACTTAGTTTATACTAAATAGTATTACTATTTATGTTTCAAGTAAATTTATTATAAAAGTATATTCTATAACTAATTAGTGGTACTTATTTTGTATCATGAATGTTAGTACTTTTTCATATAAATTTAGTCAAAGTTCAAACTGTTTGATTGCTCGAAAAATGAGAATTGCATTTTTTTGACGGAGGGAGTACGTTATAAGAAGTTCGTTTTGATGGATGAAGTGAGAGGACACATAAAGAGACGATAACAACAAATAAATTAAAATTTGGAAAAAAATATTTTCATATGAACCTAAATATTACATTGAGAAAAATCTAGCTATCCATACTATTTGCGTGGACCATCATGCTAGTTTTATAATATATTACTTAAATTTCATTTCACCAAGTGGCCTGGCTAAGTACGTGCAGTACTGAACTATAGACAATCGTTGCAGAGAGAATTATGTATTTGATACTAAAACAAATCAGTCTTCTATATCTGGCACTAGAAAATTTGAACTTCCTTATCTAACACCAAGTTGAAATTTTCTTCCATACATGGCACTGCCGTCCATCTAGGCTAGTAACATTGTCAAGTGACGGACGAAATGACATGAATACCCTTGTTTATAGCATGAGTCCTTGGTGGCATATTGGGAAAGAATAAATGAATAGATTGTCAAATAAGGAAATCATTTGTTCTTGTGAACTAAAATATGAGATTTTGATAATCGAAAACTGAAAATTAATAATCAATAATTTTCAGAATGCAAACAAAACTGGAATCACAATTTTTTCAGTTGAAGTGTCTGGTCTGGGAATGCAAACAAAACTGGAATCACAAATTTGCGGAGTTCTAATCATCTCCTAATGAATTCTGCAACAGATGAATGCACAGCAGCACAGGTAGAATGACAATAGCTAACTTCTTCACAGTTTTTTTTTTTGGAGCATGCTAGCTTTCTTCACAGTTCATCACCCCGAATGGCCGTAACAGAGAGGGGTCGTGAAGGAGAAGGCTCGTGCGCCGGATCTGCGCACGACGGAAAAGCTGCTCGCTGTGCATGACGGATGAGGGAGCGGTGGAGGTAGAGCTCGCCTTCGAGGACGATGGGGCCGGGGCTAGTGCCGCGCGCGACGGGATCTGCAGAGTGGACTGGAGCGCCGCGGCAAAGGGGCTCCGCCGGCGTTGACGATGGAGCAGAGGGGCGTCGCCGCAAAATCTGCCAGCGATGGAGCTCCGCAGCGTCCGAAGATGGAGCTCTGTGGCCCCCGCGCCGTGAGCTAGGACCTGCGCCGGCGGGAGAGGAACTCCCGCCGCGTCCCCCGCGCCTCGATCCGCCGAGCCCGCCGAGAGATGGCACCGCGAGCTCCTGGGCGCCGAAGGCCGACGCCCGACGGCTCCTCCGCCCCAACCTCGTCTCCTCCACCGTCCAGGGTTTCTTTTTTTTTTTTCAGAGAGCAAGTTGGAACCGATAGGAAGAAGGGCAGGAAGCGTGCGTGACAACGCGTCGGACAGGAGACGAGCCGCGACAGTACTGGAGGGTATTTTGGTACTTCTGAAAGAAAGCCGACATGGTCAACAGATGGATGCACCAAATGGACGGTAGTGTCATTTATGTAAGAAAATTTTAGCTTAGTGCTCGATAAGAAAGTTCAAATTTTCTAATGCCAAGTATGAAAGACTGATTTATTTTAGTGTCAAATACATAATTCTCTCATCATTGTACTGTGAAGCAGAAGAGAAAGTAACAATGGAATTCTTCAATAACCTGTAGCCCCAACCTAACCTTGTCACCATTGGAAGCAACGTGTGTGGGCTGGCTGGATTTTGTGGTGTCCGGATCGGACGCCAGCAGAGCGCGTGATTCGTCTTATTGACCAGATGGCGCGACCTTCTCCCTCTCCTCTCCCACACGCCCGCACCCCCTCTCCCTCTCCCACGCGCCCGAGCCCGTGCTCGCGAGGACGCCCGAGCTCCTCCGCCTCCCCCGGTGAGCTCCTCCCCCACACCCGTGCCCCCACCCGCGCCGGCGAGCTCCTCCCTCCCTCTCGTCCTCCGGTGAGGTAGGCTTCCTCCTCCTCCTCCTCCTAGATCTGTCCACGCCAGAGATGAAGAAGACTGCGGTGCTAGGGTTCCGGTGGCCGCGCCCCACCCTTCTTCCCCAAATCCGGCGGGCTATAGAAGGGCCGGTCGGGGGAGGCAGGGCGGCCAAGTGGTGGGGAAGGAGGCCTCGCAGTTTAGGGGGCCTAGCGGTGGAGCTCTGCGTTGCCGACAAGCATATGGCCATGGCGGAGTTCCGGCGAGAGAGGGGAGGAAAAGAGGAGGAGGATGATGGCTGGGGTGCTCGATGGCAATGGACAGTGCGGCAGAGGAGGGGCGTGGGTGCTTGACGGCCATGGACAAGGCGGCGGAGGAGGGGCACGCCGCGGGGAGGAAGAAGGGTCACACACTCCCTGAGCACGTGACCTGTCGCGGGTTAACTTCGTCCAAAATAAAATAGTGATTTGAGACGCAACAGACTTTGTTGGTTTTTTATGGCATTGGCTAGAGATCACTACTAGATTAGTTAGTGCTAAACACAGTGTGTTGTATGCATTTGCATTATTAATTAGGCAAAAAGATTTGCATGTGAGATGATTATCTTTATTTTCTTCTTAATAATAAATACTATTCACGAGTATAAGTCTCTTTATGCACTCCAACAGGCATCTTCCGGCACACCGACGGGCCTCCATTCTCTTAAGGAGCAAGGAGATGTTGCGCTGAAAGCACATGTTGTAAGTGTATGTTTTAAGTGTTTCAAATGTTTCAGAGGTATGTTGCAAGTGTTTTAGACGGATGTTGCAAAAGTAGATAAGGGATGTTGCATATGTTGCAATGGTTGTACACGTATATTGCAAACGTCTGTCCCCAATGTTTCATCTGTGTTTTCAGACGTATGTTGCAGTGTGTTTATCTGGATGTTGCATAAGTTTCACACATATGTTACAAGTGTTTTATCTAGATGTTGCGTAGGGTTCGCAATGGTTTTCAAGCGTTTAGCAAGTGTTTTTTTGTAAATGTTTCAGAAGGTATTTTGAAGTGTTTCATTTGTTTTCCAACTATGTTGCAAGTGTTGTATCTGGATATTTCAAAGGTAGATTGGGTGTTGCACATGTTGTAATGTCGCCTACCTGCTGCAGCTGTTAGAGGGGGGTGCGCGAGGGGTCGGCGTGGCGCAGACGTCATGTGGGGTTGGGTGGGAGTGCAGACGCCGTGTTGGGCTGGCATGGGGGCAGGTGCAAGTACGGAAATAGGGTGTAGGCATAGACGTTCGGATGTCCGGGCACTAGCACTACCAAATCATCTTATGTGAAAGTAGCTTGGGTCATTGGGTGAGGCAGGTTTTCCTTGCTCTTTGCAAACTAGAGGAGTGCTTTCTGTGGCCTACGAGTGGGATGGATGGGCACGGGATGCACTGCGTTGATGCCGCGATGGATTGCCAGGGTCGCACAAATTTTTTACTAGGGTCCTAGCTGGCCCAAAGTCGCTGAGTATAAGAGGTGACCGTAAAATCGTCGGGGTCGACCGACCCCAGCGGTTCAACGTAACTTTGCCCCTGGAGCGAGCACGCCCAAGAGGATTGCTAGGGTCGCACAAAATTTTTACTCGCGGCCTAGCTGGCCAAAAGTCACTAAGTATATATAAGAGGTGGTTGTAAAATCGTCAGGGTCGGTCGACACCAGCGGTTCAACGTAGCTTCGCCCCTGGGAGCGAGCACGCCCAAGTGGTGCGGAACATCTCCCGAGCGGAGTTCCGTCTGGAGCGGGCCATCACATGGGGTGGGAGCAGCGGATCACGAACGAGAAGAGAAGAGGGTCATGAGCGAGTGTCCACGATCTGCGGAGCGGGTTGGCCCATGCACTAGACCAGAGCGTGGAACAGGAAAATTTGGTGAAAAAATTCTAATTTACCTCCTACAAGTATCGTCATCGTCCAATTTTCCTTTCCGAAACTAAAAAAAAACCAAATTTTCTTTTATCTCACCTAACTTTTAAAACCGTTTGTTTTTTTATCTTGGACTCCAGGCGGAGCGCGTGATTCATCTTTTTTGAGCAAAAATAAAACGGTACTGCTAGCGCCCGGACGTCCGGATCCGGGCGCTAGCAGCCGGACGCACTGCCCCGAGGTTCCCCGCCCCGCTACCTCCGCCGCGCGTGTTAACGAATAACAAAAAAAAAGAAGCGAAGCGAGCGGCCCCGCGCGCGGATCTGTGCCCCCACCCCGCTCTCCAGACCTCGCCTGCTCCCCGAGACAACCATTGTCCTCCCACAGCCCCTCCCCCACGCTTGCAACAGAGGTGGGAGCGAGAGAGATGCAAAAACCTAGATCTACCTATGAAACATTTAAATACAACTGTTGCAACGTATATCCGATGCTATTGAAACAATTAAAACATACTACTGAAACACCCAGTTTTGAACTACTGAGACACTCCAGAAACACCCCAGTTTTGAATATTGAAACACTTGAAAACATCTTATTGAAACACCAAGATTGAACTACTGAAACGCTCCAGTTTGGATTACTGAAACACTTGAAATCCTCCCATTGAAACGCCCAAATTGAGCTAGTGAAACACCCATATTGACCTACTGAAACACCCAGAAAACATCCCAGATTGAATACTGAAACAAGGGGAGAAGAGAGGAAGAAGGCCGCCAGATTTGCAACGCCCCCATGGATCCACCACAGGGGCAACGCTGCTGCATGGATCCACCACCAGGGGAGCTCGCCAAAGCCGTCGTCGAGGTGAGCGAGGCGCGCAAGAGTGGAAAGCGCCACCCCCCAACTGGATCTGCACCGCCACCATGGATCCACCGTGGACGGCTCGGTGCACCATGGATCCGCCACGGGGGAGGCCCCCCATGCCGTCATCGAGTTGGAGGAGGAAGCTCCAGGGCGGAGAAGAGCACCCGCGCCGCTGGATCTGAGGATCCGCCACCAAGGGAGCGCAGTGGGAAAGGGGGAGGAAGAGGGGGAGAGAGGAAGGCCGGGAGGGGGAGCTCGCCGGCGCACGGAGGAGGAGTGCGCGCTCTCAGCGCGAGCGGCTTCGCGCGGAGGAGGCAGAGCGGTGTGGAGCGGAGGAGGCGAGCGAGTGGGGCTGGGCGCGTCGGGGCGTAGTCAACGAATGGATACGGCACGGGGCGAGTCACGCGCGCGTTGTTTATGTCGCGGTGCGTCCGTCCGCGTCCGGACGTATGCACTGTATCATTACCGAAAATAAAATAGTGATTTGAGACGCAACAAACTTTGTCGGTTTCTTATGGCATTGGCTCGAGATGACTACTAGAGTAGTTAGTGCTAAACACAGTGCGTCGTATGCATTTGTCTTATTAATTGGGCAAAAAGATTCGCTCGCGAGATTATTATCTTTTCTTCTTACTTAATAATAATAATAAATACTATTCACGAGTAAATGTCTCTTCGTGTACACCAGCAGGCATCTTCACTCGTTCTAGCTACCATGGCGTCCAATGGAACAACCCACGGGCAGTTCAGCATAAGCCATAGGGGCATTCCACGCATGCACAGCAGCAGCTCCCCCAAGCTACTAGTGGTAACACAGCTGTTCCTCCGAGCTGCTTACCACACGAGAGGGACGCCCTGCTGGCATTCAAGCACGGCGTCACCAGGGACCCTGCGGGCTGTTAGATGACATGTCATTCAGATCAGTTGCACACATGCATGACTCGGTCTGTTAGATGACATGCCATTCAGATCACTTGCACACATGCATGACTCGGTCGTGTAGCATGCCAATGTGCTAGGAGTAATAGTAGGATGCTGTACATGACTTAGCTAGTGGACGTAGCGTTGTAGCTAGTGGATGTAGCGTTGTAGTAGGAATGAGAGTAGGATCATTGACCTACCTATTCTGGTAACAGATGAATGTAAGCCACGAAAGGGGCTTTTCCTTTCCTTACTTAACATGTACCGAGAGACCACAGAAAGGTCATCTCATTCCCATCATTCTCTTGTTCTCTTTCATGGTATCTCAGAGCCACTAAAATCCTCACGGATTCGATCCTATGGCAACTTCGTCCTCTGCCGCTGTGGCTGCCACTGCCTCGCTCACCTTCCTCCTTCCTACTGTTACAGAGAAGCTGACTCGAGGCAACTATAACATGTGGCACGCTCAAGTGTCCACTGCCCTGGAGGGTGCCCAACTCGCCGGGTACATCAAGCCCACAGCAGCACCACCGGCGGAGTTTCTTTCAGCGGACACGACCGCCGATGGCAAGAAGGCTGATCCTCAGCCGAACCCAGATCATGCCAAGTGGGTAGCGCAGGACGCTCAAGTCCACAGCTATCTTTTTTCATCACTCTCCAAAGAGATCTTTGCCCAGGTCTCAACGGCGAAGACTGCGGCGGCCCTATGGGCCGCCATTCAAGGATTGCCTGCATCGCAGTCCCTTGCGCGCATGATGGCAACACGCATGGCCCTCTCCACCGCCTCCAAGGGAACGTCGTCCATGGCGGATTACTTCGTCAAGATGCGAGGCCTTGCCGATGAGATGGCATCGGCCGGGAAGAAGCTTGAGGACGAGGAGATCGTCTCCTACATCCCCACCGGTCTCGGCGACGACTACGACGCTGTCGTGACTTCGGTCACGGCGAGGGTGGAACCCATCTCCCTCACGGAGTTCTACACCCAACTCACAAGCTACGAGCAGCGCAAGGAGATGAACAATGGGGGCTCCTCTCAGTCCTCCGTCAACATGGCGGCCAAGGGCGGCCGGGGAGGTGGCGCTCCCAACAACTCTCGCGGCGCCCGTGGCGGATTCGGTCGTGGTCCCAAAGGTGGCCGCGGTGGCGGTGGCGGACGTGGCAGCAACTTCCAGGCAGGCGTGTTTTGCCAGGTCTATGGCAAAGAAGGACATCCTGCGTATCGCTGCTGCAAGAGATTCGATCCCAACTTCACCGCCCCCAGAAGACAACAGCAGCAGCCACTTCCTCCTACGGTGTTGACACAAACTGGTATGTGGACTCTGGCGCCACAGATCACATAACAAGTGATGCAATTCTTTTATCTTGGGCTCGGGTGCGGCTTTGTGGTTGGTACATGGATCGCATTTGGTGTTCTGTTGTTCAAGAGAAGCTGGAGAATTGCTTGCTTTCGACTCTCGGACAAGCTGTGTGACAAAGTTTATGTCCTTGTAGCTGTATGGGCAAGACAAACAAGAACTGATCACCATGCATGAAGCAAAGGCAATGGTCGGTGCTTCAACTAAATTTAGCTAATGCATGCATTCATGAAACAAAGTGTATCTAGAAGTTGCTACATAATATTGTTGGTTTTCTTTTTGGAATGAAATGTAATATCCACACCCTTCGGCGTAAGAGTTGTAATATCATTACCTTATGATGAAATGGGCAAATTAAATAATAACAATAATTCGAGCTTGTGCTTATGTTGAGCACAGCGTCCCTGTTTTGGGGTTGGATTCTGCCTAATTGCTTACTCGTGTTGTGGTGCCATGTTTCCATGTTTGTCATCCACATTAAGAAAGGCTCACGTCTCCTCCATGACCATTGTTTCAATGCTCGTCTCAAAAAAAAATTGTTATTGCTGAAGTGAGAAAGAGTCAAAGAGGTGAATAGACTTATGTTCAGTGCAGAATTAGCACAACTTACAGACACACATAATATCCACATCCACATTAAATTTCATGCATGGTTATTAATTGCTTTGATTTTACATTTGGCCGACATCTCTTCCAGATGGAGGAGATGGAGACGAGTCTCACTTCTCTGCTAGATGGACGGGTCCATGTCGGCCCACTCTGACTTAGATCCAGCAGTTCAAAATCGGTTCTTTCCCAAAGTGGTTCTGTCAAAGTTGTAAGTGGTGAAGTGTTCGACCGGAGAGCCGGGGTCGAGGGAAATTTCGTTTCCCTGTTAGTGTTGTAACTATCCCTTTTCTTTTTCCCCGTGTAATAAAAATCCAGCAAAACTCTTGCCGCCTTTCTAAAAAAATTCGGTTCTTCCCATGTGGTGTTGCTTAGGCAGATGGATTGCACTGGTTGTTCTAAAAAAAGATGGATTGCACTGGAATTCAGAAGTTTCTTTGCTGGCAAAACATTGTTTCAGTTCGGAAATTGTATGATTGAGCGTCTCTCCTCTCCTTTCCTGCCGGGTTCTTAAAAAAACAGTTGTGTACTCAAATTACACACGTAACATTCACTTACAAACATTGACAGGCAAGGGGAGCAAATTTCTCAGAAATTGAAGAGCCCAACATATGAGCACAGTTCCCATGGTGGAGTACACTGCTACAGCCTACAGCAGGAGTTACACTGCCTACTTGCCTAGTGAAGAACATGCAAGGTTTCTTGTATTCTAGACGAACAAAACAGTCTATGGTGATCTCACTGATGAGACCAACGAGACTGAGTTCTCGGAGGAACAGGACCCCACTCTTTTAATCGTCTTAAGTTGTGACAGATCCTGTGCTTCAAGCGCTTGATCATCTCCTTGTTCCACTCCTCCGTCTCCACGATCTGATGATGTACCTGCTCCAACCAGTCGCTGATCTTTTCGAGCTGTGAGAGAAGCATCGGTGTGTCTCTGTTGTGCTTCCACTTGTTCTCCACATCCAGTGCCTCCTCCACAAAATCCAGGAACCATCTTTGCATCTGGCCGCACAAGTCCTTGGCAAGTTCAGTCGTCCTCTCCTTTGTCGTGCTCTTTGTCTTTGGTGCATTTGGCAAGCTCAGCTCATGGACAACATGAGGACCACCAACGACCCAGTACTTAGTAGCTGATAGCTCTGCAGATGCCACAGACTCCGCGACATCCTTCCACCGAAGCGTATCTTTGTAGACACCGAGGAAAGGATCAATTGTTGGGAGTGGATCGGAGACCTTTGCCGAATTGCAGATTTCAGAGAATTCGCTGTGTAGGCAGCAGAAATGAACAAGACATTAATCATCACACCACTAATTTTTGCTGCAAAAATACAATACAATACACTGGGCATTCCTTTAATTTGAATGGAATTGTTCATTGGGCGTTCGACTTGGATCTGGGGAAAAATAGATGTCTCTAAATATATATACCTTTCATTCCTAAGAAGTGAATCAAAGATTGATGCCTCTTGCAGTACGCTAGCTGCAACGGTTGCTGCTGCGTCTCTTCCTTCAGTAAGTTCCTTCTAAATTTAGTAAGAAAATTATATTAGACAGAAAAACTCAAGTCAGGAACTCCGTACCGCACGGAGATTGTAAGGCCAACAACAAATTAAACTACAGCTGCCTACCTTTCTGATTTCCGATGAAATCCTGCCGTCCCTTAGTCGCCTCGACGTTGCTTCCTGATAATAGAGACGACAAAGATGAGGTGTTTACTGAAAAGGTGCAGAACAATGTACCCTGAACAAGGACACCAATACTTTATATTGTGATTCTTCAAAAATAAAAACTTTGTATTGTGCACATGCAAAATTGGTTATCCAGCAGCCATGCTACCGAGTAAAATGGAGAGAAAATAACCACAACTATGAACCAGAAAATGACTAATAATACACCATTGTGTACCGCTATATGTATGTTTGAAATTGAAATTTCAAACCAGTTGTGTAACAAGTTAAAATCGTTGCCAGGGTGTTTTATACTGGTACAAAGCAAAATTCGGCACCTGCCAATTAATGCGGAATTTCAGAACAAATTTAAATAAATTCAAATTTAAACAATTTCGGCACCACGCTTGGACCGGAGCTTTTCTCCATATATGTAATTTAGTCAAGATGGCGCCAAAGTTTTAAATCTCAGGCTACCGTATATAGTGTCTAGGCAGAGCAAATGCTAGGATAATCCACTTTTAGGGCTATGAGATTTTTGCCGCTAATAGCAGCCCTTTTAGGGCAGTAAATTGGCTAAATGGAGAAGACTTAGCACCGGCTAAGCAGTGCAGTATGCAAATGGGCTGAGATGAACATGGGTTTCTCAAGATTTGGTCACATCGGGGGCCCAAACACAGCCATATAGGAGGGACTGGAGTATATAGATCTGCCAAAGGCCCAAAACAGCTAGCCATAAGAAGCACCGGCGATTTGGGCGGCGGGCGTCGACCGGCTCGCGGACGGCGCGCAGCGCAGTTACTGGGAGTGGCAGCAATCACCGGCGGGCCGAGCAGTGGAGGCCGCTCGGCCGGGGGCCGTCCTGATCGTGGGCGGAACGAGTTGCTAATGCAGGCCGGCGGCGACGTGCTAGCTGCTGCTGGGCGTGGATGGCGGGATCTGATGTGTGGTGTTGCCGGCGTTGGTGACGTACACAGACACCATGGCCGAGCAGGAGTGACAACCGAATTTGCATGGAAAGAATTTGCATGGAAAGGTCCAATTTTCATACCAGGTGCTTGGAGACCGCCGTTCTTGGAGTGCCCCTGGCCGCCGGCGTGGCTGTTTTTTCGGCGGAGCGAGACGCCCGCGAGGCAGCAGCAGCTTTCACGGACGACGACGTCGCCCCCGGCGTGCGGATGCCCCTGACCAGCCGCGGGGCGCTTTTTCCAGCGAAGCGGGTGGGAGACCGCGCTAGCCAGGCGGCGGGTTTCACGGACGACGACGACGTCGCCCTGGTGGGCGTGCGCGTGCCCATGGCCGCCCGCGCCCTCGGGGCCGTTAGTGTTTTCCCAGCGGAGGGAGACGGAGACGTCGCCCGCCGCGAGGTCGCGGCTTTCACGGACAACGAAGGCGGCGGGGACGCGAACGTGAACCGACGGCGCTTGACTGGCGGCGACGCGGCGGGGTCGGCAGGACCGAGGGCGGCGGCGGTCCTCTTGACGGTGGTGGTTTCCTCGTTGACGTTGGCGGCGTTGGGTGCTGAGGAGGAGGAAGCCATGTGGGCTGGGCAGTCGAGCACGATTGCGTAAGGCGGTGCCGCTGGGGGTGGAGGTGGGACGGCGAGCGGGCGAGGTGCGGGCGACGGCTGCTGGTCGATCTGCTTTATATAATGATGAAGCAGGTGGGTCAGGCCGTCAGGGTGTCGCTCTCGCCGAGTGAGGCCTGATATCGATGAGAGCGCCGCCGCGCCGCGCCGCTTGCACTATTTCAGGAGGTGGTTGTTACGCGAGCGACCCTGCATGCGTGCTACTCCTAAAAGGCCGGCAAGGCCAAGGCCCAAGGGGATCGGATCGGATCCATTCATTTCCATGCATGCATGCCGTTATGCTTATTATGGCAACGTTAAGCTTTTCATTCAAACATGGCGCAGCACCATTATCTATCCTTTCAAGTCACTACACTAGCTAGAAAGTGGTGGCCCCCATGGACGGTGGACGGTGAGGATGTGAATTGTGAAGGCGGAGGAAGGGGTGGCAGTCGAGGAGAGGACTCAAAGGAGGACGCGGGCTGTTGGCGGGCGGCGCGAGATCCGGCCGGCTATATATGGCAGTTTGTTCCACCAGCTGCCCAATAATTATTTTGTGAGAGCCGTCACCTTCCCCTCGTGGCTCGTCATCATCATTCCATTGGACCTCCACCTGACGGACTCCATTCCGTCTTAGGTTGTGTTTAGGCCATGTTCAGTTCTCAAAAATTTTAAAGATTTCCTGTCACATCGAATATTTAGACATATGTATGGAGCATTAAATGTAGATGAAAAAAAACTAATTATACAGTTTGGTAGAAAACCACGAGACAAATCTTTTGAGCATAATTAATCCATGATTGGACACTAATTGACAAATACAAACGAAAGTGCTACAGTAGCCAAAGCCAAAAAATTTCGCGAACTAAACACATCCTTAGTTCCCCATGAAATAAAAAATGCAAAATACCAACTATTTTGATATGATGAAATGCAAAATGCCAAAATTTTTATGGATGTGTTTAGTTACATCCAAAATGCTAAATTTTTCATGGGGTGGGTGAGGATTTTTTGGCTTTTTTTTTTTGCCTCTTGAGGCCAAAATACAAAATGGAGAATGGATACGTTTTTGCCAAAAATTTTGCATGGTATTTAGTTCCATTCTGTAAAATAATGGACCAAAACTTAAAATTTTTTTAGTGAAATTGGAAACTAAACACACCCTTAGGCGCATCAATGCATGAGCATGATGGAAATAAAGCAGTGTTGGCATTTCTAGAATTGCCCGAACTTTGCTTCTCTGCCTCCAATAAGTGGCTAGGCTAGCGCCTCTGCCAAGCGGTCTCTGCAGTCCTTGCGCACCTGCATTTCTGCTGGGGAAGGACCACAATCTTCTTCGAAGGTGTCAAATGATTGGATTAAGAATTTACAATCGGGGATTATATAGGGTGGCGCCCTAAAGCGCCTTGACCAAACCTTGGCGGCAGATCGTGTCGACTTGATGATGCACGCGGCAAGCATACCAGCAGCGTCAGCACAGGGATGCACCGAGGGGAGGGGAGAACCTAGAGCTGCCCTTCTCCCTGTTGCTTTGTTGTTGTGCCTTGCATTGGCCTGTCGGGCTGATGTGGCGATGAAGACGGTTGGGGTCTACGAACTCAAAACAAGAAGGGAGATTTCTCCATCAGGTCACCAACTGGGGAGCCCACCCTCATGTCTGTTAGAGCATCTCCAAGAGTTTGCCAAATGAGATTGGCATCCTTTCAATTTTGGCAAAATGAGAAAATTTGGGTTCCAACAGCTTGGCAAATGAGGTTGGCATTCTTGGCAACTTGCCATCCACCGGCCTCGCACGCGCAAATATGCGCGCGCGGAGCGGACTTGGCATCCGTATGTACGAGAGAGGTGGAAGGGCACAAAAATAATTTTGTTTCTCTCTCAGGGTTCCTGATGTAAGTTTTTAAGAGGTGGAAGGGTATAAACATAATTTTGTTTCTCCCTCAGGGTTCCTGATGTAAGTTAGATCTGGGTTTGGCAAGTGAATTATACCAAACTCTTGGAGAGAGACTGTTTTTTTACTTGGCATATCTTTTTACAACTTGGCAAAACACAAGATTTGCCAAATGAAAATTGCCAAACTCTTGGAGATGCTCTTATTGTTCCAGATTCCAATGGTACGGTTTCCTTGCTTCAGAATTCATGCTGCATATTTGTTTCGTGATAATACAATGCATGATGCATGACAAGCTTTGCATGTTTCTTGCTGTGTAGGAAACCTGGGTGATTTGGAATATCTTGATGTTACTCAATTGCTAATTACATGATGAATAAAAGCTAAATGCAGTCAGACAGTGTCTAGCCTTATGTGTCTCATGAACCCTGTGTTATACTTGTTGAATTCGACATGGACTCACCCTTGCTATTTCCACCACAACAAATGAAGATTATGAAGATGATTATCGTAATGAGTACTAGTCTTAGTGTCAACCAGTCAACTACGTCCCTGTGTTTGGAGCTTCTGTTGGAGAACTATTATTAGTTGCTACAATTATTGTATAAGACTATGTGATAAATACTTATTCGCTATGTAATAAGCACTGTGATGATACTATGTAATTTGTCAACTTATGTGTGCGATCGTTTCCTGGGACGCATATGAGTCTTTTATGCATTCTATTTTTATCCTTAAAAATGGGTGTGACAGCGAGAAGATGGTTGAAGGAAGATGGTTGGGGTCTACGAACTCAAGAACAAGAAGGGAGATTTATCCATCAGGTCAGCTACTGGGGAGCCAGCCACCCTCATGTCTGTTATTGTTCCAGATTCCAATGGTACAATTTCCTTGCTTCAGAATTCATGCTGCATATTGTTTGGTGATAATATTTTTAGAGCTATTTTTTTGTGCAAAAAGTGTGATGGATTGAGGGATTAAAAAGGGGAACCTGCCTTTGCTATGAATGCCTGCTGCATGTTTAGGCAGTAATAGATGGGTTAAAGCCCCTAGAAGTCTCACTGTGATTACTACGGATGAAATCTGTCAGAAACAATCGAAAATATTCATTATCATTTCCTACCATATTTTTTCTCTCGGAAACAATTTTAATAACCAACACTCTACTACTCAATCGTACGAACATAGAAATAATTTATGATTCCTGATTTACCATTGAAAAAGTTATAACACCTCGTTGCCATCCCTAATGTAATTTTGTATTTCATTTTATGTGCTTCTCAGAAGCCTAAAGGGCCTCCATGTGCTTTCTATCTCTATTAGGGGCAATACTGTAAATAGCAATGTATTTGAATCTTGTCTACTCTCACGTTGACTCAGTTGTTCCTCTCTCTATCCCGTGAGCATGCCTCTCCCATGCAGCATTCCAGCAGCACGCGTGCGCAGTTGATAGCAGGCTGGTTGCATGTGCGGCGGGGTAGCGGTGCAGGTCGCCCATAATATTCATCCCTAGTGATTACAGTGCTCCAGTTAACATTCATCCTCTGCCTGTAGTCCTGTACCTGCCTTTCGCCCATCACGGGCAATTAGTCCATGGCCTTGTTTAGATGGCAAACTTTGGAGGCAAAGTTTGCATAGTAAGTGTCCCGTCATACTGTAGCAATTTTGTTTTTATTTGGTAATAATTGTCCAAATATTAATTAATTAGACTTAAAATGTTCGTTTCACAAAGTACAACAAAACTGTGTAATTAGTTTTTGATTTCATCTATATTTAGTACTTCATATATGTGCCGGTATTTTAATGTGACGGGGAATAAGAATTCTGCATAGTGAATTTGGGAGACAAACTTTGGAATCTAAACAAGGCCCATATAAGCTTTTGATGCTGTGCTGGTGTCAGATTAAGATTCTGTCTTCTTTTTGCGCATTCATGGATAACCTCAAACTTTGTTTGTGCAATATTTTTTTACAAATCTTGAAGCTGATAGTAACATGTTTTAATCTTTGTTAACGAGAACAGATGCCCAGCTTGGACGCTGGCGCTGAGGGCTGTACTGTGAGGCCCCACCAGAACAAGGACGTGGAGCGCCCCATAAACTGCTCCTCACAGTGTGGGGCGGTCCAGGGTAGGAGACTGATGTTCTCCCTGTCCTCTATGTTTCAGCAGCTGTGGAAATCTAGCCTTTAGGTAGGTTGTTTGCTTTGAGATTGCAACAGGGTTTTGAGTTGTCCGTGGTTCTTTTTGGCCTTTTTTTGGGTGAGACATAGCTACATAGGAATAACCCTAGTATCTTTGCATAGAATCAGATTCCAACTTAGCCTGGATCTTGTCTGATATGCAGAAGTTATGTCAGGAGCATATTGCCCTGCCTTTCATCAAAGGGCGATGGACCTGTTTTCTAGTTAACAGATGAGGTCCTATGAGAAAAGAGGGAAACACAGGTTGACTACACAAAGCAACGGATCCTTCTGATGAGACAAGTAGAAACAGGTACCTCCCAATTCACCTTTAAATCCTAAACCGAAGGTATTTCACGAAATTGTATTGCAATATATTATGCCACAGATGGCACTGGCAACACATATATAACACATTGTGAACGTAAGGAAAAAACAAGAAAAATAAGTTAACCAACGGTCCGGTTCAGTATAGGAATATAAGTAAGGAAACATGGTCAGTACACGCATGCTAGTCACCTCTAAATCCTAAATCATAAGCATTTCATAAAGCTCTATTATCCATATATTTCTAAAAAGTATTTCTAGCCATGATATGTTTATATTCCGAGCAGATGGACGGTTGACAGACTGATTTCAGTGACGGTAGTGTTTATAATCTGTCTAAAAGAAATATGTTGAGTACTCACACTTGTCTTCAGCTTCAATAATCCAATATGCCGCAGACAAAAAATTCTGTCATGATCCAGTCCTATATATATTTATTTTTCATTTGGAGTTCAATCTAAATTTGATTCAAACCTTTGAGTGGAATTTCTGATTTTCGTAAAACTCGCTCATTTCACTAACCTTCTGTAAACTTGAAACTAAAATGTTTTCTGTGAATAAAGTAGCACTAATATATTATGTGTTGTAGATTGTGTTCCTTTTTATCATTCCAAGTTCTAAAAGGGATTTTTACTGAAATTTTAAATGCAATTTCCATAGTTTTTGGATTTTGTTCATTAGGGTGACAACCAAATAAAACTGAAACCCAAAATATGATAGCTGAGTACACTGACTACAGTTGTACAAACATAATGCTATGAGTTTTGTATCTGGAATTTCCCTCTTTTTTGCTCTTGACTTATTGCATGCAAGGTTGGAAGAGAATACTTGCGTTGAAAGCTGAGGTATATTGTACAAAGTCCCTCACTTGTTTAGTTTGTTTATTTATACGACAGGCACGGTTTCCATGTGTTTTGACTGTTATATTAGACCTCTGTACCAAAGATGCCATATGCAATGGATACTGAGGTGACAAGGGGAAAAGAAGCACAGCTAAATTAAAGTACCAGTAATTCTCAATTTTCTAAATATAGTACTAGTAACTTTCAGTTCTCTAGGGAAAAAAAGGAGGCATTGGATTACAGCATGGGGATGCTGAGTTTTGACCTTTCCTCACTGAAAACTTGAGAGGAGAATGGTGAAGGGCATCTAGCCATCTGCATATATACATTTGTTCCTTCTCTCATCTTGTAGGGTGCTAACAGTATCACCCAATGGCTAGAGCTGCCCTGCTCCCTGTTGCTTTGTTGTTGTGCCTTGCATTGGCCTGTCGGGCTGATGTGGCAACGAAGACGGTTGGGGTCTACGAACTCAAGAACAAGAAGGGAGATTTCTCCATCAGGTCACCAACTGGGGAGCCCACCCTCATGTCTGTTATTGTTCCAGATTCCAATGGTACGGTTTCCTTGCTTCAGAATTCATGCTGCATATTTGTTTCGTGATAATACAATGCATGATGCATGACAAGCTTTGCATGTTTCTTGCTGTGTAGGAAACCTGGGTGATGTCGTCCTTGGGTATGACTGACACCCTTGCAGAGTATGTGGTAATGTTAGAAATCTCTGTTTTTACGGTTGCAGAGTCTTATGCATCTAAAAGATGCTTCTAGCTAATTGTAGCATCCAGATCTAACAAAATAATCTTGTGGCTGCCGCGATGGCAAACAAAGCGAGTTTAATAATTTTTTTTTATTTTTACGAACCGGATTTCTTGTTTTGAACTGTAATCACGAACTATACATATTCAGGACGGCTCTTCATTCAGCCTTTGGAACTGTGGTTGGACGAGTAGCCAATAGAATCGGCAACGGCAGTTTTGTACCCGATGGAAAAACCCATCCATCTGAACAAAGATGGCACAAGTGTACTCCACGGTAACCTTGGGAATTCATTTACTTCCCTCAATCTCGTGTGTGGATCTTGTCATCTCGACGTGCGCTGTATATATGACTGATGGTTCACTAATTTTGTGTTGCTACCATCTTCATGTATAAATCATGATAAGGTGGCCACAGGGGTTCCACAGAGTCATCTGGACTGTGAAGGAGCACGTACCTGGTGGTGACTCCCCCCATACTACTATACTATCATAGCTTTGATTTGATGGGGAACAAGGTACGGGGAGAACCGATGCCCCGTGGACCGACCGGTCCCATACGGGGACGGGGGAGCAGATTGCTCCCGTGTCTGGCACCCCTTACGACCTGCGCCCCCTGGGGTAGGACCTGCGCTGGAGCAGTCAGGCCTACGGCGGAGTACTGTAGAGGCATACATACGCGCAGACTGGGCACAGGGCGTCAAGCCTTCGGCCAGTACGCAGATGCCTGGCCGCTTCTACACGGAAGGTGACCGACGACCTCAGTCCACGGTCAATCTGCAGTATCCTCTACATCCACATACTATAACGGTCAATTGACCCATCTGCAGTATCCTCTCCATCCACATACTATAAAACTCGGGCTCCAGAACCAGGACTGATATATCCAGCCATTCTCTTCTAGCATATAGCGACATTATTGTCGATGGTTGCCACCATGCATCGCCTAGCAGCTGCCATGCTCGTGTTGCTCTGCTGCTGCTGCTGCTGCTTGTTCCTCGCCACGCATGCACAGGCACAGCAGCAGCAGCTCCAGCCAGCCGCCGGTGGTAACAGAGCCAGCCCGAGCTGCATACCGCACGAGAGGGACGCCCTGCTGGCGTTCAAGCACGGCGTCACCAGCGACCCTGCAGGCCTCCTCGACTCATGGCGGCGAGACGGCGGCCACGACGAGCAGGACTGCTGCCGGTGGCGAGGTGTCCGATGCAGCAACCTTACTGGCCACGTCCACAAGCTTCGACTTGCAAACCCCGGAGAAGCACAAGCAGCTATGGATGGCCAGATAAGTCATTCTTTGCTTGCTCTGGATCATCTAGAGCACCTTGACCTCAGCTGGAATCAACTAGAGGGGCCAACCGGTCGAATTCCTGAGTTCTTAGGCTCTCTAAAGAATCTCAAGTATCTTAACCTCTCTCGCATACCATTCTACGGCGGTGTGCCTCCCCAGCTTGGAAACTTATCAAAGCTGCAGTATCTGGATCTTTCCACTATGTATATGTTTGGCACAAACTCAACGGATCTATCATGGTTAACACGCCTTCCTTCCATCCAATATCTTAATCTGAACCGAGTGAATCTCAGCACAGTAGTGGATTGGCCTCATGTCATGAACATGCTTCCTTCTTTGAGGGTCCTCCGTCTTTCAGGCTGTGGTCTAGCAAGCGCAAACCAGTCACTGCCACACCTGAATCTTACAAACCTCGAGGAGCTAGATGCTTCCGGGAACTCCTTCGACCATCCAATGGTGACCAGCTGGTTCTGGAACATAACAAGTCTCAGATACCTTTACCTCCACGACACTAGTATGTACGGTCAATTTCCGGATGCTCTGGGCGACATGACATCCCTTCAAGTCCTTGATCTTTCAAATATTCATAATTATAATAATGATTTGAAGTATCGCATCATGACCACGGATCTGAAGAATCTATGCAATTTGGAGGTCCTGAACCTTCAATCGGCTCTCTTATATGGCGACATAACTGAGCTGTTTTGGAATAAACTACCTCGCTGTTCACACAACAAATTGCAAGAATTGGACCTCAGTTGGAACAAATTAACTGGGATGCTACCAAGATGGATAGGGCAATTAACGAGCTTGGTCGTTCTGAATCTCGGTGGGAACAACATCACAGGATCTCTCCCACCATCTATAGGGAAATTTACCAGTTTACAAACACTTGACCTCTCTTGCAACAACCTAAATGGACATGTTCCATATGAGATTGGTAAGCTTAGTAATCTGACCCATCTGGATCTAAATAGAAATAAATTGGATGGCACGATAACTGAGGAACACTTTGCTAGTGCAAGGAGCTTGCAATGTATGGACTTGTCATCTAATGCCCTGAAGATTGAGATCAGCTCGGACTGGCAACCACCATTTAGATTAGATACTGCATACTTTGCTGCCTGCCAGATGGGCCCACTGTTTCCTGGGTGGCTTCAGTGGCATGTGAACATTACCCTGCTCGATATCTCTAGTGCAGGTATATCTGGTAGGCTTCCACAGTGGTTCTCTGATGTCTTTTCAAATGTCGAATTCATGAATATCACAAATAATCAACTCAACGGAAGTTTGCCAACAATTATGGATTTCATGTCACTTGAAGAACTCTATCTCAGCTCAAACCAATTAACTGGCCAGATACCCACACTGCCACCAAACATACTTATCTTGGACTTGTCCAATAACTTCTTGTCAGGACCTCTGCCTACATCCGCCAATCTAACAGTGCTATCTCTGTTCTCCAACCAAATCACCGGTCGTATTCCTCGACCTTTTTGTAAATCTCAGGGATTGTTTGTGTTGGACTTGTCCAACAATTTTTTGGAGGGAGAACTTCCATCATGCCTCGGGGTAATGGAAAAAATAGAATTTCTAGCCTTAAGTAACAATAGTTTGTCAGGAGAGTTCCCATCTTTTGTGCAAAACTTTACAAATATGCGCTTCTTAGATTTGTCTAGGAACAAATTCTCTGGAGGATTGCCAATGTCGATTGGAAAATTGACATCGTTAGCAATTCTACAGTTGAGTCATAACAAGTTCTATGGAAACATTCCGGTGAACATCACAAATCTTGTCTGCCTTCAGTACATGGATCTCAATAACAATAAGATATCAGGCTCTTTGCCGAGCTACTTTTCAAATCTGGAAACAATGAGAAAGACACGCAAGACAGTTATGGGTGGTATGGATTGTTTCAAGTATCTATATCCTCATTTGGGTGTCCGTATATATCTCTTCCACCTTAGTAGTATGTCTACGGTCTTGAAGGGGCGTGAATTGAACTACGGTTCCATTTTTAGAGTTTTGGACACAAGTATGATGAGCATTGATTTATCTTGTAACAATTTAATCGGCAAAATTCCAGAAGAAATAGTTTTCCTTCATGGTCTAGTGAATTTGAATCTGTCATGGAACCAGTTGAGTGGAGTTATTCCAAACAAGATCGGGGAAATGCGATCGTTGGAATCCCTAGACCTCTCGAGGAACATGCTTTCAGGGGAAATACCAGCCACTCTGTCAAATCTAACGTTCTTAAGCTACTTGGACTTATCATACAACAATCTTACGGAAAGAATTCCATCAGGATCGCAGCTTGATACCCTATATGCAGAGTATCCATCTATGTACATTGGCAACACCGGCCTCTGCGGGCATCCCCTTCAAAACAATTGCTCAAGTGAGGGTCATGCACCAAAGCAAGGTGGCCTGGGAAGAACTGAAGAAGGTCATGGGATACATTTCTTTTATCTTGGGCTCGGGTGCGGCTTCGTGGTTGGTACATGGATGGCATTTGGTGTTCTATTGTTCATGAGAAGCTGGAGAATTGCTTGCTTTCGACTCTCGGACAAGCTGTGCGACAAAGTTTATGTCCTTGTTGCTGTATGGGCAAGACAAACATAAATTGATCACTATGCATGAAGCAAAGTCGATGGTCGGTGCTTCAGCTAAATTTAGCTAAGGTATGCATGAACGAATGGAAGTGTAGACGTGTGTTCAGTGCTTCGACTTTTGTTACATAAATATTGTTGTTGTTTTTTTTCAGAATAAAATGTAATGTCCACATCCTTTGTGGGTAAGAGTAGTTGTAATATTGTTACCTTATGAGACGGTCAATCAATTCAAGCTTGCACTTCAGTTGGATTCCAACGCATAACTACATGTATCCAACCAATTACTATTTGAAGAAACACTCGAAAGTGAGAGCATTATTCAACCATTGGAAGGGTGTGTGTACTAGAGTGCCTGCCAGGCAAATCAATCTATGTATTGTATGTCACGAGGGTGTAATGACAGGCTAAAATTATCTCAAGCAACAACTCGTGATGATAAAAAAAAATATATCACGGTCCCATCTTCATCTGCAACGAAGCAACAAAGTGTCACGGTATCAGCTCGATCAGAGGAGCTAGTGTAAGCATAGCACTGCTGGCATGGCTGGGCACCCGCAGCAATGAACCGCGACGCCGAGCACGAACCGGCGGCTCAAGTAGTAATGAATATAGCGTTGTTATGAATCTAAAATATTAACAATGGATCTAACAATAAAAATTTACTAGAGGATCGAGGAACAGAACAATTTGTAAAATAATCCATCCGTTGTACTCCTATACCAGATGCGCGTATATCCATCCAATAGCACAGGTGTTGAGAGAAAATTAAATGTGTTCCTTGGTCTTCGAACCAGAGGTGATTATACCTTATATACTAGAACGGAGAAAGTACATGAATGGTGGTTTATCAAATAATGATATTCACCAAGAGAAAATTGAATGTATAACAGCTTGATTTAGCCTCCGCAGAAATTGTACACCGATGTGATGGGAGTAGAAAAATGGAACATGGGAGGAAAACGATAGTACTCCCTATATCCACAGAAGAATACAATTATACGATCCATGACAGTCAAGCTAACTCAAGCTTGACTTAGTTTATACTAAATAGTATTACTATTTATGTTTCAAGTAAATTTATTATAAAAGTATATTCTATAACTAATTAGTGGTACTTATTTTGTGAAGCACGGTGACAATGTGACCATACTTCTCAACGGGAAGAACGCTCAAGATCCTCCTTGCAACATCCGATTGACTCATTTGAGTGAGCTCAAGAGCATTGAGATCTTCTACAAGAACATTCAATCGAGTGTACATGTCATTAGCACTTTCTTTAGGAAGCATCTCAAAAGAATTAATTTTTTTCAAAGCAATGTGATAGCGTTTCTCACGCTCACTCTTAGTTCCCTCATGGAGAGCACAAAGGTTTTCCCACAATTCATGAGCGTTTTTTACATTACGCACACGATTGAAAATATCCTTACCTAGGCCCCGGTAGAGTGCATTTTTAGCCTTTGCATTCCACCGATCGTACTTCTCCTCGTCACCACTTGGGTTGGCGGGATCCTTGATAGCGGGAAGCCCTTCGGTGGCGGCTCTAAGACACCCAACATCTATGGCTTCGAGGTACGCCTCCATGCGGATTTTCCAATATGAAAAATCATCTCCCTCAAAGGTGGGAGGTGGTCCTTCTCCGTTAGACATCTTGCTCTAGACGGTGAAGCCTAATTTAGGAGCAATTCGGCTCTGATACCAATTGAAAGGATCAAGATGCCTAAGAGGAGATGAATTGGGCTTTTCTAAAAATTAATTGCAAGAATTAAATCCTACAAGCTAAAGTTCACCCCTAGTGCCTACTTGTGTTCCTTGTGATTCTACCGGTAAAAAGTTTTGCACCCTAAGTTCCAATCCTAGTCTAGCATCGCAATTCTAGAAAAGTAAATCAAGCAATGAAAGTAATACAAGAAAGTAAATGCTTGAAAGTAAGGGTTAGGAACACGGCGATGTTTTCCCGAGGTATCGGAGAGTCGCCACTCCCCACTAGTCCTCGTTGGAGCACCCGCGCAAGGGTGTAGCTCCCCCTTGATCCGCGCAAGGATCAAATGCTCTCTATGGGTTGATTCTTCGACACTCCGTCGTGGTGAATCGCCCAAAACCGCTCACAAGATGAGTTGAGTCATCCACAAGCTCCGCCGGATGATCACCAAACTCCCAATCACCACCAAGCCGTCTAGGTGATGGCGATCACCAAGAGTAACAAGCAAGAACTCTCACTTGACCACAACAAGCCTAATGAGAAGATGGATACACACTTGCTACTCTCTAGTCACTAATGAGGGATTCTCAAACTTTGATTCTCAAATCACTACCTTCACTAGAGCTCTTGCACTCTCTTGCACTTGAAAGGTGTTTCTCAGCTGAACAAATGAGCAAGAGACCTCTAAAAGAGGTGAAGGGGATGTATTTATACACCCCACAGTCAAATCCAACCGTTACCTACCAACTCAGCAAAATACGCACTGACCGGACGCGCCAGTCGACGTGACCGGACGCGCCGGTCGAACGTAACGGTCGAAAATCTAAACAACACCGCTGAGTGACCGGACGCACCGATCAGGGGTGACCGGACGCGTCCGATCGTGCAAGATCCTTACTGTACTTTGACCTAACGCTCGATCGCGTCCGATCAAAGATGACCGAACGCGTCAGGTCAGCAAAGTACCTTACTGGAACGTGACCGGACGCGTCCGATCACTTCCCAGTCGCGTCCGATTAGTTATTTTACCCTCTGAGACACGTGTCAGCATGATCACCGCGTCCGGTCTTCGCAAGAACCGCGTCCAGTCAACCGAGATGAAACGCAGTAACTGTTAGTACTGACCGCTGCGCTCGAGACTGCCGCTGCCGCCGTGCTCGTGCTCGCCACTGCCGCCGTGCTCACGCCCGTGGCCGCCGCCACTCTCGCGGTTGCGCCCACCACCACCACCGCCCCGCTCGCGCTGCATCCCCGCTTGGGTTTCGATGGGTTTCAGTGGCATCTAAACGTGACCGGATGAGGGCTCCCAAATTCCAGTGCTGGTACACGGGTTGCAACCAGGCCGCTCTGTAACCGTGATGGTGGTTTTCACTGGGCTGGTCATGGGCCGGCAGCCGGTTTGGTGAAACCGCTGAACAGGTTGACGTGGAACAGGAAAATTTGGTGAAAAAAATTCTAATTTACCTCCTACAAGTATCGTCATCGTCCAATTTTCCTTTCCGAAACTAAAAAAACCAAATTTTCTTTTATCTCACGTAACTTTTAAAACTGTTTGTTTTTTTTTATCTTGGACTCCAGCGGAGCGCGAGATTCGTCTTTTTTGAGCAAAAATAAAATAGTGATTTGAGACTCAACAAACTTTGTCGGTTTCTTATGGCATTGGCTTGAGATCACTACTAGAGTAGTTAGTGCTAAACACAGTGCGTCGTATGCATTTGTCTTATTAATTGGGCAAAAAGATTCGCTCGCGAGATTATTATCTTTTCTTCTTACTTAATAATAATAATAATAAATACTATAGGGGCAGTTCAGCATAAGCCATAGGGGCATTCCACGCATGCACAGCAGCAGCTCCCCCAAGCTACTAGTGGTAACACAGCTGTTCCTCCGAGCTGCTTACCACAGGAGAGGGACGCCCTGCTGGCATTCAAGCACGGCGTCACCAGGGACCCTGCAGGCGTCCTCAGCTCGTGGCGGCGAGATGGTGGCAACGCCGAGCAGGACTGCTGCCGGTGGAGAGGCGTCCGGTGCAGCAACCTGACTGGCCACGTCCATAAGCTTCGACTCCGAGGCAGACTTCTAGGCACCTCCGAAACAGAAGCTATGGTGGGCAAGATAAGTCTTTCTTTGCTTGCTCTAGAACATCTAGAGCACCTTGACCTCAGCCAGAATGAACTAGAGGGGCCAACTGGTCGTCTTCCCGAGTTCTTGGGCTCTCTAAAGAGCCTCAAGTATCTTAACCTCTCTGGCATACCTTTCTATGGCCGCGTGCCTCCCCAGCTTGGCAACTTATCAAACCTGCAGTATTTGGATCTTTCCTATATGCAAGGCACACACTAAACAGATATATCATGGTTAATACGCCTTCCTTCCATACAATATCTTAATCTTGGCGGAGTGGACCTCAGCACAGTAGTGGATTGGCCTCATGCCCTCATGTCATGAACATGCTTCCTTCTTTGAGGGTCCTTCGTCTTTCCAGATGCTTTTGTTGCGAACGCAAACCAGTCTCTGCCACACCTGAACCTTACAAACTGTTAGCGTTCCCTTCGCCGGCGGCGAGGAGGAACAGAAGGGAAGGAGATTGGAGAAGGTAGAGTTGGATTGGGGAAGAAGCAAGGGGATGCGAGGACAGCCGGTAGAGTGCTCGGCGTGAGTTTTAGGTGATTTAGTTTCCAGTTGCCTCTATCAGTACAGACTCCTCCTTACATATGCCTCTCTCGGGCTCATCACACACACAAGGCACACTACCACTCTGGGCCGGAAATCTTGGAGCTTCTGGACTTCTTTCGTGAGCCGCGCCTGGACCTTGGGCCTTCGTCAGGGTCACCGGGGTGAGGGGCACTGACACGCTCCCCCCCTTGGGACGAGGCATGTCCCCATGCCGGAGCGCCTGGGAACTGTTGCTTGATGTAGTCCGCATCTTCCTAGGTCGCAAGCTCGCTGTCGACGCCGGACCACTTGATCAGGAACTGTGGAACAGAGTTGGTGCCGCGGCGGTACAGGCGTCGCTGGAGAATCTTCTCAGGAACTTGAAGAGCATCAGAAAGGTCCGGAGGAGGAACTTGCGAGCCTGAAGTCGGTGTAGCAGACGGAGGCGCAGGCTTCAGAAGCGAGACGTGGAACACCGGGTGGATGGAGGAGCCCGGCAGCAGCAGCAACTTGTAGGCAACGGAGCCGATCTTGTCAACGATCTCATACGGACCAAAGAACTTGAAGCAGAGCTTTTGATGTGCCCGAGGCGCCAGGGACGACTGTACATAGGTTGTAGCCTGAGGAAGATGAAGTCACCGACGTTGAACTGCCGCTCCGTTCGACCCTTGTCAGCTTGAGACTTCATCCGCTGCTGGGCGCGCAACAAGTGTTGACGCACCGACGCCCACATGGTAGCTCGTTCCGCCATCAGAGTGGCAACCTCAGGAACAGGGGAGACAGCAGCATCAGTGAGCCCAAAATGGCGAGGAGAATGCCCATACAATACCTCGAACGGAGAGCGGCCGAGCGCGGAGTGGTAGCTCGAGTTGTACCAAAATTCAGCCATAGAAAGCCACTTGAGCCACTGACGAGGGCAAGAATGCACGAAGCAACGAAGATATGTCTCCAAACATTGATTTACTCGCTCCGTCTGGCCGTCGGACTGCGGGTGATAAGCTGAACTCATACAAAGCAAAGTGTTGGCCAGTTTGAACAGCTCCTTCCAGAATGAGCTGGTGAATACCGGGTCTCGATCCAAGATAATGTGAGTAGGCATTCCATGGAGGCGAAAGACATTATCAAGGAAGACTTGTGCAACCTTTGGAGCAGAATATGGGTGCAGCAAGGGAATGAAATGGGCAAACTTACTGAATTCATCCACCACAACCATTATACAGTCAGCGTGACCAGAGCGAGGAAGGCCATCAATGAAGTCCATTGAAATAACTTGCCATGCTTCAGATGGAACCGGTAGAGGAGACAGCAGTCCGGGATATTTGGAGCCGTCCGGCTTTGCTTGGATGCAAGTGGTACAGTTAGCGACATACAACTTGATGTCCGACTTCATACCACGCCAGGCAAACAACTTCTTGATCCTGCTGTGAGTGACCGGGAAGCTAGAATGGCCCCCCAACGGCACTGTTGTGTAAGGCAGAAATAATCCTGGACTGCATCAGTTTATTATCGCCGATCCAAACTCGCCCTTTGTACCTGATGATGCCACTGACCAATGAAAAATGAGGTCGGGACAGTGAGGAGGCAGCCAGCTCTTGCAACAAATTGGCAGAGAAGGGATCAGCAGAATATCCTTCGGCCACCTCAGATAACCATGTTGGGGAAGAATATGAAATAGCAGCCAACTGAGCCGGCGGAGCCGGGTGCTGAGAGAGAGCGTCCGCAACAAGATTGGATACTCCGGGCTTGTAAACAATACGATACTGGAGACCAGCGAGCTTTGTATACATTTTCAATTGCCAAGGAGTGTGTAACCTTTGATCAGTAACATGCATCAAGCTTCTCTGATCAGTAAAGATTGTGAACTCGGTTGCTGTAAATAGGACCGCCACTGTGCAACGGCCATAAGAATGGCTAAGAATTCCTTTTCATATGTCGAGAGCTCTCGAGTGCGAGGTCCCAAGGCTTTGCTGACAAAGGCCAGTGGATGGCCACCTTGCAGAAGAACAGCGCCGATTCCATTGTCTCTGGCATCGGTCTGAAGCTGGAACTCCTTAGAAAAATCCGGGAGTGCAAGAACCGGAGCTTGAACAAGCGCATTCTTCAAAGCTGAGAAGGCTGAGGAGTGGACAGAAGTCCAGATAAACAGGGACCCTTTCTTGAGCAAGTCTGTCAAAGGCCGGGCAATAACAGCGAAATGTCTGACGAATTTCCGATAATACCCAGCAAGCCCGAGGAAGCTCCTCAACTGTTTGACATCTGTGGGCTGGGGCCAGAGCTTGATAGCATCGATTTTTGCAGGATCGGTCGCCACTCCAAATTGACTGACAATATGGCCCAAGTAAGAAATACTCTGTTGCCCGAAGCGGCACTTAGAAAGCTTGACCAACCACTTGTCCTTGGCCAACAGATCAAAAACCTGACGCAAGTGCTGAAGATGATCTTCCCATGTGGCACTGTAAACCAATATATCATCGAAAAATACAATCACACACTTGCGGAGAAGGGGCTTGAGGGTTGAATTCATGGCTCCTTGGAACGTGTTGGGAGCACCAGTGAGGCCGAAGGCCATAACAGTGAACTCGAAATGACCCCAATGGGTTTGAAATGCCGTCTTATGTTCTTCCCCGGGAGCTAGCCTGATTTGGTTAAAACCGGCACGCAAATCCAAACAAGAGAACCAGCTTGCAGAAGACGACTCATCGAGTAGCTCGTCAACCACTAGTATGGGAAACTTGCTCTTGACCGTAAGTGCATTTAGCTGTCGGTAATCAACACAAAAGCGCCATGAGCCATCCTTCTTTCGAACAAGCAGCACTGGAGAAGAAAATGCACTAGTACTTGGTTGGATAATCCCTTGATTCAACATGTCAGTGACCTGCTGCTCAATCTCCGACTTCAACATAGGAGAATACCGGTAAGAGCGAACTGCCACGGGTTGAGCACCAGGCACTAGCGGAATAGAGTGGTCACACTGACGACGAGGCGGGAGTTCTGACGGCTCTGCAAAAATGGCACCGAACTCATCTAGCAGCTGTTGGATTGCTGGGGCAATAGGGACAGAGGAACTGCTGCCGTCGGCAATATGGTACAGCTGAATGAAAGAGCAGTCAACAACATCAGACTGTATGCCATGTAATGTTATATGCCTGGAGCCATAAGGAATAGTCAGAGTCTTCTGTACCCACTCCACTTGCATCGGCGAAAATGCCTCCAACCAATCCATACCGAGAATAAGATCAAAGGATCCCAGAGGCAATAACTTCAAAACTGAATGAAATTTGTAGCCCTGAACAGACCACTCAGCATGTGGGATTTGCAGGGAGCACTGGACAACAGAACCATCAGCTATCTTAACCAGAGTAGGAGCACACAAGGGAATCACTCATGAGACAACTGAAGCAAGACTGGTGTTCAAGAAGGTGTGACTGCTTCCAGAGTCCACTAACACCACTATTGGATGGCCCTGAATTTCGCCTGATAGTTGCAATGTACGATGAAAGGGTTGCTCTGACTGAACTGCTGCGGAAATCATCATACAAGCATGATCTGTCATCTGTGGAGCATCAGTGCCAACAGAATCTTTAGCAGGGCAATCAATGTGACACAGATCCCATACTTCCCGCAGAACATGCAATTGCAGATTGGTTGCACACTTGTGACTTGGAGCCCATTTTTCACCACAGCGCATGCATAAACCGTGGGCCTTATGGTAATTATGAAGAGTTGCCAGTCGATCATCCACAGAAGGTCGCTGGAACTGCTTCTTATCGTCAGGCGGCTTCTTATCATCTGCCAGACGCGGAGGAGGTGGCGGCAACAGCAATGGCCCCTTACTGGCAGACGCCTTTGTGAATGCCGAGTGGTCGTACTTCTTGAAATCACGACATCGGCCTTGGTCCAGAGCCTCCTCCTGTAATAGAGCAAGTGTGCAAGCAGCATCAAGATTCACAGGGCACTGAATCAATATCACAGAACATATATCGTGGCGCAACCCATCAATGAAGCGAGTAGTGAAGTACAGTGGGTCGGGGTTTGCGGTGTAAGAAGACAACTGTTCGACTAATGCGACAAACCTGTTGATATAGTCAGAAACAGAGGAAGTATGGCGAATGTTGAAGAGTTGGCGAAGAAGGAGCTCGTGCTGATCTCTACTGAATCGCTCATGGATCAAAGCACAGAAGGTACTCCAGTCAGAGGCAGGAATTTGTTGTTCCATGGACTGGAACCAACGAGCAGCGGCGCCAGTAAAGCGTATGTTAGAGATACGAACCCAAACAGAGGGATGGACATGGTACATATCGAAGCAGTTCTTAGCACATGTGATCCAGAACTGGGGGTTTTCGCCATCGAAGGTGGGGAAATCGAACTTGGGAAGCTTACCCAAGTGATCAAAGTGAGGTGAGAGGTGATCAGAATGAGCGATCATGTGATGATTGGGATGGGAAGGGTTGGGACGAATGTGTGGGTTAGGAGGCGGCGGGAATGGTGGTGGTGGTGGGTTGTGATGAGGATGTGGGTTGGAAGGTGGAGGTTGTTTGTGGAGGGGATGTTGATTGAGAAGCGGGAGATGGAAAGCTCTCAGAGCATGTCGGAGAGAAGATGGGTGCGCGTCGACAGATCCATAACAATTGAACGGCTACGAGGAAGGAGCTGAGTGCGTACCATTGGCCGGGGTCGGGACTACGGTCGTGATCGATCCGTAGCCCGTCTCCCGTGTAGTCGATTCATCACGGTGCCCGCTGGGCCAGTCGATCGGGACTCCGGCAGATGGGCGCGCGGCGACTGACTCCGACGAGGGCATCAAGGCGGTGATCGGCTCACGAACCACCTGATCCTAGTGTTGGGAGAGCCGCTTCATCTCGGTGCGCATTGTGTCGAGCACCCCATCGACGTTCGGCTTCCAGTTGTTGAGGGCGGTGACTGCATCCTCGAGCGCGGCCACTCGGACGTCTCGCTCATCGCAGATCTCGGCGAAGCGTATTAGCTCGACCTCGCCCATCCGCTTCTCCAGGTCGATGACGCGTGAATCGAAGTGGCCCATCTAGCCGTCGACAGCCCGAAGCGACTCGGCGTGGATGCCGCTGTGCTGCTCGAGGGTGGAGACGCGGGCGACGATGTCCTGGTGGTTCCTCTCCACCGTTCCCTCGACGACGGAGAAGCGCCGCTCCCAGTGCTCGTCGATCCTATCGAGGCGCTTGAGGATCTCATCGAAGGCCGACTTGACGTTGGGCTCCATGACTCTGCGCGAACGCTGCAGCCGAGTGAAGTGCTCGTGCAGCGGCGGAGGAAGATCCAGCGATTCCCGGTGGCGGAGGTGCCTAGGGAAGGGGCTCTGATACCAGTGTTAGCGTTTCCTTCGCCGGCGGCGAGGAGGAACAGAAGGGAAGGAGATTGGAGAAGGTAGAGTTGGATTGGGGAAGAAGCAAGGGGATGCGAGGACAGCCGACAGAGTGCTCGGTGTGAGTTTTAGTTGATTCAGTTTCCAGTTGCCTCTATCAGTACAGACTCCTCCTTACATATGCCTCTCTCGGGCTCATCACACACACAAGGCACACTGCCACTCTGGGCCAGAAATCTTGGAGCTTCTGGACTTCTTTCGTGAGCCGCGCCTGGGCCTTGGGCCTTCGTCAGGGTCACCGGGGTGAGGGGCACTAGCACAAACCTTGAGGAGCTGGATGCCTCCTAGAACTCATTCGACCATCCTATGGTAACCAGCTGGTTCTGGAACATAACAAGCCTCGAATCATAACCAGATTTTTCTTCTCCTAGTGATGTGGGCTTCTCCTAGTGTTTTACCATTCAAAATTTAGCATAAATTTTCCCTACTAAATGTCTCCTAGTGAGGATCCCATATGCTATGACTAGTGGTAGTGTTTTATTACTACTTAAAAATATTAGGAGAATTCCACCTTTTTGGTAGTGAATACTTGTACCTCTCTAGCACAAGAATGTATGGTCGATTTCCGGATGCTCTGGGAAACATGGCATCCCTGCAAGTCCTTGATCTTTCAGATCAGTATAGTGATGGTGTTGATGATGATGAGAAGAACATGCGCGTCATGACCGCGGATCTGAAGAATCTGTGCAATTTGGAGGTGTTGAAACTTTGTTATTCTCTCTTACATGGAGACATAACTGAGCTATTTATGAACCTCCCTCGCCACTCACCCAATGAATTACAAGAGCTAAACCTTGGTGCGAACCAATTAACTGGGATGCTACCAAGATGGATAGGGCAATTTGCTGTTTTGCGGACCCTCGATCTCTCTTGCAACAACCTGAGTGGAAATGTCCCATATGAGATTGGTCTTAGATTTATTAGCACCTAATAACTCTAGTGAAGCCCTAGTGATGATATTGAGTTCCATGACATCCTCCCCTGATGGCTTCCGCTTCCCCCCAACCCCAACCCAGCTCGTCAGTCGCCGACCCGGCACTGCCGGCCACCCAGCCCCCAACCCCAACCCCAACCCCAACCCCAGCCCGTCGGCCGCCATCCCGGCACCGCCGGACACCAAGCCCCCCAGCGATGCCTCCAGAGGTAAAGGCCCCGTCCCCCTCTCCTCACACACCCTCCCCTTCTTCCCTGGCGAGTCCTCTAGCCGCCCCAAGACCATGAGGTGGGCGGAGATCTCCGATTGTTCCGACTATGACACTGACTTCGACTCCTCCCCTAAGCAGCTACTATCCTACAGCGACGTCGTCCGCTGGGTCTCTCCGACGTGGGATCTCTCAGATCAGGCGAGTCCTAGTACCCTTCCAGACGCTCGTGTCGTAAAGAGCGGCCAGCAGAGACCGCACCCATGGAGGTGGATGCCCGCCCGAAAGGTCTTGATGGCTAGAGGGGGGTGAATAGCCTTTTAAAATTCCTACAAAGACAAGCTAAACAAGTTTATCAATATAACAAATAGCGAGATGCGAGTTTTGCTTAGCCTACGGGGTGTTTGCAAGCCACCTATCCAATTCACAATTCTAGTATATTTACACTCAACCGCACAACTTAGCTACAACTAAAGCTAACTAGCTACACAAGCTAAGAGTAAACTAACAAGCTAGCAAGGTAACTAAGAAAATAATACAAGAGAGAGTTAGAAGGGTATCACCGAGGGGTGAAGTATTGAGCCTTCCAATCAATATGATCAAGAGATGAATTCCACAATACACAACCACCGGGATCGATTAATCACAATAAGAATGATGACACGAAGATTTATCCCGAGGTTCACGTGCTTGCCGGCACGCTAGTCCCCGTTGTGTCCCTCTTCACCACGTGGTTCGGTGGCTAATCGGTCTCACACCGAGCCTCTCAAAAGGCGCCACAAGAACCTACCAAATAGCAAAAGGTTGCAAATGACACGAGCAATCCACTAACGTTGCCTTTGGCGCTTCGCCGAGGTAGGCACAAACCCCTCACAATCACCGGAGGTGGCCAAGAACAATCACCTACTCTTGCCAACGCCTCCAAGCTGCTCCAAGCCGTCTAGGTGGTGGCAACCACCAAGAGAAACAAGAATCCCGCAGCAAATCAACCACCAAGTGCCAACTAGATGCAATCTCACAATGCAAATGCACTTGGATCACTCAATCTCACTTCGAATATGCAAAGAAGCAAGAGAGATGAGTGGAGGGGAGTTGCTTAGCTCAAAGTGCTCACAAGTATGTCAAAGAGTGCTAGAGTGGGAGCTTTGAGCCGGCCAACGAGTATTTATAGACGTACCCCTTCGAATATAGCCGTTAGGCACTTGAAAAAGCTGCTGTCGTACTGACCGGACGCGCTGGTCGAATTGACCAGACATTTGCGATCGCACAGCTCCTACGCCGCGAAGCACCGATCGGACGCGCTCGTCGCGCGGACCGGACGCGCGAAGTACGACCGGACGCGCTGGTCAAGCAGAGATAGCGTTCCAACGAAACAGTGATCGGACGCGCTGCAAATCGCACCAGACGCCACAGTGCCCGCGTCCGGTTGTAGTCCAGTAAGCACCCAGACCGACCGGACGCGTCCGATCGACTGTGACCGAACGCGCCACCGCGTCCGATCAAAAAACTGAGACACGCGCAGACGCTGAACACTGACCGGACGCGTCCGGTCACATAGAGACCGTGTCCGGTCCAGCGTCCGGTTACCACTGTGACCTCCGTTCGCCTCCGTTTGATTCACCCTTTCACATATGAGCTAGACTAAGTATGTGTGTCACTTTAGCACATGTTTTAGCTTGTGAAACAACATGTGACAACGCCTCCAAATCTTGACATTGGCGTAAAGTAAAATAGGCATTTCAATTTCTCGAAAACGCCTGAATCCCGCCTCGCAAGCTTGGCGGGAGGGAGAGAGGACCCCAAACCCTCTCTATCGCTCAAACTTCAACGCCATCGCAAATGTGCTAACACCGCCAAGTGATCACGTCATGTGCGAGTGTGTTAGCATTTTCACAATCATTTTTGAGCCGTTATTAGTTCTATCCAAATGCATATGATTACGAAATGCACACCTAGAGGCACTTAGGAGTTCAATAGCCGCGTCATTCCCCTCTTTATAGTATAACTATCTATCCTATAATGTAACCACACCCACTAGGTGTCTTGGTTACTAAAACACAACCCTTAAGCATATACCTTTGCCTTGAACACGTAGGGTTGCATCCAAATTCAAGTGTGGCCATCATGATCACCATGTCCATCTTGCCACCAACCTTGGAATGTACTAATCCTCATATGCTATATACAACTTAGGCATAGGATTAGTACCTAGGCATTGTCACTAATTACCAACACCAAACATAGAGCTTTCACCGCCCAGCCCCCAAGCGGCGATGGCGGAGGAGGCGGACCCGCCGGCCGGCCCGTGGTCAAGCCGGTGACCATCTGGGGAGCAGCAGTGCCGAGCGGGTCCCCCAAGCGGCTCGGAGGCAGGGTGGCTTTTGGTGGACGCGCGGTCCTAGAGCGTGTCCCGGTCCACCAGCGCCTCGGGCCCCGAGCACCACCATGGAGGCGCTGCCGAATCTCACCGCCCGACGCGCATGGATGGAGTGAGGTCCTGCCCCACCAGCCTGAGGAGCCTCAGCCACCCAGGGAGCATGCTCCCAAAGCTCCACGGTGACGATGCATACCAGATGCCATGCGTGATCAGTGCCTCAACTGCCTCTCGTACAGCCACAGGATTGCAACTTGCTGTCTCCACCTGCGTTGTCTTTGCTGCCATGAGTTCCGGCACCTCTCCAGGGACTACAGGCGCAGCCGCATGCCGGAGGAGGTCAGGGGAGGGCCTGCGCTAGGCAATCAGTGGCGCTTCATCAAGGCACACGCGAGGCCGTCTAGCCCGAACACCCCGGAGGGCTCCCAAGCTCGCGGCGCAACACTGCCGAGCTTCACGCTGGCTGTGGATGTGGTTGTAGCTACGACGGCGGGCAGGGAGGAAGCGTCATCGGCAAACAACCTCTGTTTCGTGCGGATGGGAAGGAGGCCAAACAGTCCGGGCACGCCGCCAGGGTCCCAGGCCAGTGGTAGCACGCCGCCCGATAGCCCGGCTGGTGGCGGCACCGGTGGGGGCGCGGGATGGCCATCCGACAGCAGCCGGGATCCACTCCCTCTCGGCCACCCGGACGAGCGGCAGGTGGAGAGCGCTTGCATCTTACAGCTGTCCCAGGCTGTGGAGGATTCTGAAGCTGCCCTGCGCTTCGCCATCACGTCTATGGCTGCCGATGCGACACGTGACGTCTCGCTCGACGACGCTTCGCCCGCGCTCAGGTCCGTCCCAGGCATCCAAGAAGGCTCTTTTTCGGTGGTTCCATTCTACCCCGAGAACTTCATCATCCAGTGCCACTCGCCGGAGGTACGGTCCAGGCTGCTTGCCGCACCAGTGGTGCCGGTGAACGGGACGGCGCTGGTTCTGCGGCCTTGGACGAGGCTTGCACACGCTGAGTCCGCAACCATGAAGTTCAAACTCTAAATCGAGCTCGAAGGCTTTCCGCCCCATGCCTAGGCTGAAGACATCGCTGCAAAGATCCTAGCACCCAGCGTGTGGCTGCAAGCCGTTGACCCAGACACGGCGGCAAAGACGAACACGTCAACGTTCAAGCTGAGCGCCTGGACGAGTGATCCGCGGGCCATCCCAAAGATCGTCTGGCTGCACATTGCCGAGAATGAGGTGCACGTCGCGCCAGAGGGTGGCGTCGTCTTCGGCAACCAGCCCTCGTTCCTGCGCCACAAGGACGTCCTCACCTACAAGGTCATCGTCCATCTCAGGAGCATCGTCAACTATGACCCGGCTGATCCTTTGCCGCCGCCCTCCCCGTCGGACTTCGATGATGGGGATAGCGGCAACGAAGGGAACCTAGACCGGCATCACTTCTCCACCGGGACCGCACCGTGCATTCAGGGCTTCAGATGCCATAGGGGCGTCGTCCACGGCGAGCAGCCAGGTGTGGGCCTCGGTGGTGGCATGGTCGGGTCCACCCACAACGTCAGCGGGCTGGGGCGGACGGTCAAGACTGGTGCTGTGTAAAGATGGCAATGGGTACAAACCCGCTGGGTTTGATAAACCCAAACCCATACCCGCAAACATAAAACATGCCCGCTAAAAAACCCACAACCCGTGACGGGTTCAATTTTGTGCCCAAACCCATGCCCACGTGGGTCTCGGGTACCCATCGGGTCGCCCGTGCCCACTGTAGAGGCTCCACAGTCCACGGCACAGCGTCAACCCTTGCCTATTTTATATCTCACTAAGATGCCCGGTGCGGAATGACTTGGCGAGGTGGGACTACTTGCGCCTGCAGACCTGTGAGCGCTACACATGCAAACACATAGCACTCGATGTCGCTGGCCATGCACATGGGCCACGGCCTGCTAATGCCCAGGTGCAATATCGTATGCCCTTTGAGTGCATGCAATTAACCATGGCCCACTAGCTAGTTGTAGTATATTCATGTAACGAGTGTGTCCTTTATTTCCTTTGTTTTTTCTTGCATGTCGACCTTTTGTTTTCTAATTATTTTGTGATAATTACAAGTATATAATTGCTGTCATAAACCGGGTTTAAAAAACCCATGGGTTTGCGGGTTTGGGTACTACACCCCCAGACCCACGCCCATGAACCCGTTGGGTCTGCCTTTTTGCCCACTAACAAACCCACGGGTAGAGAAATTGACCCAAATCCTTACCCTAATAGGGTAAAAACCCATTGGGTTTCGGGTTTCAAGTACCCGTTGCCATCTTTAGTGCTGTGCAAAAGCAAAAGCAGACAGTCCAAGATCCCTCGGGTAAAGCGACTGTTCACAACGCAACCGAAGCCTAGAAGTGCCAGCTAGGGTGGGGTCCATCGGATTTCGAATTTGTCCCATCTGGCCTTGGATCCTATGATCCTCGAGGCAGAGCTACTCAGCGTGGGCGTCACCCAAAAGATGGATCACATCCTAGCATCCAAGAGAGGAGAAGTTCTCCTGATGAAGAAGATGGGTGTCGCGCTGCCCGCTGCACCACCATCCTCGGCGGCCAAACGATCTTACAAGACGTACTTCATGGGTCCACTAGACTCCAACCAGGTGGCAGCGCTTGATGAGCTGTTCCCAGCTGTTTCAAACAGGGCTGGTAGAGCTACTCGTCGGCCGATGGTCGCGGCGGCCTAATCGCCCGGCATCGCGCAACCGATTGTTTCTTCCAATGGATAACACAACCATCATCTCTTGGAACGTCCGTGGCTTGAACGCACGGGCGAGGCAGGATAACGTGCGTACGCTGGTCAACGATCTCAGGCCAAGCGTTGTATGTCTGCAGGAAACTAAGCTGGATGTAATTACATACTCTCTTGTATGGTCCATGCTAGGAATAGAGTTCAGGGATTTTGCTTACCTGCCTGCAACGCATACTCGCGGAGGCATCCTAGCTAGTTGCCGAACGAGCTACAGATGTGCGCTTCTCGGATGTCCTATTGGCCTGCTACTCTGTCACAGTATGCGTCCGAGCACCAGACACGGGGGACGACGCCAGTGGCAACTAGTGGCTAACTATCATCTACGGGCCGCAGGACGACAGTGAGAAGGCTCTATTTCTGTAGGAACTCAAGGCCATCAGAGACGCTTGTGAGGGACCCTGGGTAGTCACGGGAGACTTCAACTTGATTCTCCGTGAGGAAGACAAGAGCAACGAGCGTATCGACCGAACTACCTTATGACGTTTTCGTCGAGCGGTCGCCTCGCTGGAGCTTCAGGACCTCCACCTGCATGGGCGAAGCTTCAATTGGTCTGACGAATCTGAGTCGCCGACGTTGGTTCGCCTAGACCGGTGCTGGTGGCTGTTGACTGGGATGAAAAGTTAGAGGGCTGGGCTCTGATGCATCCGACCACTGCCCATTGATCCTCCACACCAATATGGGCCAGATGGTCAAGGCTCGGTTCCGCTTTGAGATTTACTGGCCCAAGTTCAGCGACTTCGACGAGGTCATCGCACGCGCCTGTCGCAGGCCAGAGAATGAGCGCGACCCTCTGGCGAGCCTTGATGAGATGCTGCGGGCTCTTGTGCGGGCGCTGCAAAGCTAGGCAGCAATAAGAATTGGTGAGATCAAGGCGCAGCTCCTGATAGCACGCGAGCTGATCCTACAACTGGACATAGCCCAAGAATCTAGAGGGCTCACAGAAGAGGAAGCCGGGCTACGGAAACGAATGAAGATGCGGTGCCTCGGCCTCTCGTCCCTGGAGCGAACGATGGCGAGGCAGTGGTCACGAGTGCGGCAGCTAAGCGATGGCGACGCCAACACGACATACTTCCACTTGATCGCCCGGGGACGCAAGCGCCGTAGCTACATCCCAGCGCTCATGATGGGCGGCTCAACCATCACAGACCACGCAGCCATGGAAACTGCGCTACACAAACACTTCGCCGATGTCTTTGGCACTGCGGCCGACGCAAGGACCTCGTTAAACTTCCAGGCGCCGGGTATTGTGGCCGTGGACCTCTCGGAGCTGGAAGCTGACATATCTGAGGAAGAGGTCTGGGATGCAATCAAGGCATTGCTGAGCAATAAAGCGCCGGGCCCGGACGGGTTTACAGGTGCGTTCTACAAATTGACATGGCCCACCATCAAGCCAGAAATCATGGCGGCTATCCAGGCCTTTGCGCACGTCGACAACCATTCAATGTCTAGACTGAACAATGCACTCATCGTCTTGTTGCCCAAGAAGGTCGGGGCGGCTGCTCCAAGTGACTTCAGGCCGATCACCATGATACATAGCTTCGCCAAGCTTGTATCCAAGGTCCTGGCAATGCGCTTGGCACCAAGAATGGACAACATCACCACCAAGAACCAGAACACTTTCATCAGAAACCGAAGCATCCTGGACAACTTTAAATATATTCAGTGAGAGGCTTTTCTGATAAGAAAAAAGAAAGTGCCTATGCTGCTCCTAAAGCTAGATATCTCAAAGGCCTTTGACACCTTGTCTTGGCTGTTCCTACTCAACATCCTGCAAGCCCGCGGATTCGGAGCTACTTGGCGTAGATGGATTGCTACACTGCTAAGCATAGCGTTGTCCAGGATCATTCTAAATGGTCACCAGGGGCCTCTGATCAAGCATTTGAGGGGAGTACGCCAAGGGGATTCGCTGTCGCCCCTGCTTTTCATCATTGCTATGGATGTCTTGCACAGGATGTTCCACAAAGCATGCACGGACGAGGTGATCAGGGGGATGCAGCCGCAACAGATCAAGCACCAGTACAGTATCTATACGGACGATGTCACGCTATTCATCAGGCCAACAGTGCATGAGGCAAGCGCCATGAAAGAGATCCTGACCATCTTTGGGGAAGCCTCCGAGCTCAAGACAAACATGGCCAAAGTGCTCCATCACTCCAATCTATGGGGGGTTGAAAACCTGGATGAGATCATCAGCATCCTAGGATGTCAGGTGCAGCCGTTCCCAATCAAATACCTTGGGCTGCCTTTGAGCATAAAAAAAATCCTAAAAGCACAGGTGTAGTCCATTGTCGAGGCAGTAGCAAGGAAGCTTCCCTTTGCCATGGCTCATTCATGGCGCGGAGTGGACAACTTTTGTGGATTAAGTCAATGCTACAGGTTGTCCCTATTTACGCGATGATGGCTGACAACCTTCCACAGTGGGCTAGAAAGGAGATTGATGCAATATGAAGGAAATTCCTATGGGTGGAAAGCGATGCCTCTGTCCGCAGGAAGTGCATGGTGGCGTGACCGACGGTCTGCAGACTGACTCAGCTCGGCAGCCTGGGGTTCAGCGACCTTAAGTTGCAAGGCTGCGTCCTCCAAGCTCGGTGGCTTTGGCTACAAAAGACAGACAACGATAGAGCATGGAGTGAGTTGCTGCTCAAAACGACTCCGGTGGTAGGCATTCTTCAATGCTTCCACATTTTATCGGATTGGAGATGGACGCACTGCTTTGTTCTGGGAAGACAAATGGATCAATGGGGAGTCCATCAATGACATCGCACCGTGCCTCCTACAACTAATCCCAGCACAGACTCAGCATCGGCAAACTGTCAGGGAAGGGCTGCTGAACAGGCAGTGGGTGCGTTCCATCAATGGCGGCATGTCACAGACCGCGGTGATGGAACACCTTGATCTATGGAACACCATCCAGCACTTCAGCCTCAATAATCAACAAGACAAGCTAATTTGGCGCTGGACACCAGATGGAGCATATTCAGCAAAGTCAGGTTAGGGGCAATCATATTCAGAGGACATAACCTCATCTGGAAGGCCTGGGCTCCTCTTCGCGTGAAGATCTTCTTGCGGTTGGCGATGAAACGCAGACACTGGACTGCGATGGACGGGCTAGGCATGGCTTGGATGCACGTGATCACTGCTACCTTTGCGACCAAGCTCTGGAAACAATTGACCACATAATTGCATGTTGCCCATTCACCAGGGAGGTTTGGCACTTCGTTCTGCAGGCCATCGGCTTACATCCGCCCCAAGGAGCTCAGACAACCATTACATGGTGGAGGAGGCTGTGTAAGCTTGCTAATGGCAACCGGCGTAAGGGGATCGATTCTCCTTTTGCTTTGGTGTCTTGGCAGGTTCGGAAGGAACGGAACGCAAGATGTTTCCGGGAAGCCACGGCGACGATCGCTAAGCTACTGCAAATCATCATAATGGAAGCGGATCGCTGGATCAAAGCCGGTGCGATGGGATTGAGAACTTTAGCTGAACAGCACTAGGCTAGCTGCATCCCCTTGCTGATTGTTTGGTTTATCAATGTAGCATTTCTGTGCCACCGGCCATGCCGGATACTCTTGTAACATAAACTCCTTTCTTCTTAATGCCAATGATACGCGGCTCTCATGCGTATTTGAGAAAAAAAGCTTACCAATCTAACCCATCTGGACCTGAATAGTAATAAATTGGATGGTGTGATAACGGAGGAACACTTTGTTACTGCAACGAGCTTGCAATACATAGACTTGTCATACAATTCCCTGAAGATTGAGATCAGCTCAAACTAGCAACCACCATCTAGGTTTGATACCGCAAACTTTGCAGGCTGCCAGATGGGGCCCATTGTTTCCTGGGTGGCTTCAGTGGCATGTGAACATTACCCATCTTGATATCTCAAGTGCAGGTATAGCTGACAGGCTTCCACAATGGTTCTCTAATTCCCTTTCAAATGTCGAATTCATGAACATCTCTAACAATCAACTCAAGGGAAGTTTGCCGACCAATATGGGCTTCATGTCACTATGAGAACTCTATCTCAGTTCAAATCAATTAACCGGCCAGATACCTACATTGCCACCAAACATAAGTATCTTGGACTTGTCCAATAACTTCTTGTTAGGACCTCTTCCTCCTGCTACTAGATCCACCAATCTAAAACAACTATCTCTGTTCTCCAACCAAATCACTGGTCATATTTCTGAATCTTTTTGTAAATACCGAGGATTGCACATCTTGGACTTATCCAACAATTTTTTGAAGGGAGAACTTCCGTTATGTCTTGGGGCATTGGAACATGTGGAATTTTTAGGCTTAAGTAACAATAGTTTGTCAGGAGGGTTCCCATCTTTTGTACAGAACTTTACAACTATTATGTTCATAGATTTGGCTATGAACAAATTCTCCGGAAGATTGCCAACATGGATTGGAAAATTAACACAATTAAAAATTCTACGGTTAAGTCATAACAAGTTCTCTGGGAACATTCCGGTGAACATCACAAATCTTGGTTGCCTTCTGTACATGGATCTAAACAACAATGAGATATCAGACTCTCTTCCAAGCTACCTATCAAACCTAAAAGCAATGATAAATACATACATGACAGATGAGTGTTCAGCCCTTGCTTTTGATCCTACTCTTGTCTTGTATATAGTTAACGGGAGGCCGTTTCTTCATAGTTTGTCTACGATCTTGAAGGGGCAGGAATTGAACTATGGTTCCATTTTTAGAGTTTTGGACACAAGTATGATGAGCATTGATACATCTTCTAACTATTTAATAGGCGAAATTCCAAAAGAAATAGTTGTTCTTGATGCGCTAGTGAATTTGAATCTGTCATGGAACCACTTGACCGGAGTTGTTCCAAACAAGATTGGGGAAATGCGATCACTGCAATCACTAGACCTCGCGAGGAACAAGCTTTCAGGGGAAATACCAGTCACTATATCAAATCTAACTTTCTTAAGCGACTTGGACCTTTCATACAACAATCTTACGGGAAGAATTCCATCTGGGACGCAGCTTGATACCCTATTTGCAGGATATCCATCTGTGTACATTGGCAACATCGGTCTCTGCGGGCATCCTCTTCCAAACAGTTGCTCGAATGAGGGTGATGCACCAAAGGAAGGTAGCCTGGGAAGAACTGATGAAGTTCATGGGATACAATTCTTTTATCTTGGACTTGTGTGTGGCTTCATGATTGGTACCTGGATGGCATTTGGTGCTCTAATGTTCAAGAGAAGCTGGATAATTGCTTGCTTTCAACTCTCGGACAAGCTGTGTGACAAAGTGTATGTCCTTGTTGCTATATGGGCAAGAAAAACAGGAACTGATCACCATGCATGAAGCAAAGGTGATGGTCGGTGCTTCAACTAAATTTAGCCAATGCATGCATGAAATAAAGTGTATCTAGAAGCTACATAACATTGCTGCTTTTCTTTTTGGAATTTAATGTAATATCCATACCCTTTGGCGTAAGAGTTGTAATATCGTTACCTTATGATGACGGCCAAATTAAATAATAACAATTCAAGGTTGTGCTTATGTTGAGCACAACGTCCCTGTTTTGGGGTCTAGATTCTGCCTAAATGCTTACTCGTGTTGTGGTGCCATGTTTCCATGTTCGTCATCCATGACCATTGTTTCTATGCTCGTTGTCAACTGTTAATTGCTTAAGTGAGAAAGAGGTGACTACACTTATCTTCAGTGCAAAATTAGCACAACTTACAGACACGCATAATATCCACATCCACATTAAATTTCATGGTTGATTGCTCTGGTTTTACATTTGGCCGACATCTCTTTCGGATGGAGATGGAGATGGTCCTACTTCTCTTCAAGATGGACCGCTCCCGTGTGGGCCCACTCTGACTTCGATCCAGCAGTTCAAAATTGGTTCCTGTGTGGTGTTGCTAGGTAGATGGATTACACTGGTTGTTCTAAAAAAAAAAGATGGGTTGCACTCAAATCCAGAAGTTTCTTTGCTGGCAAAACATTGTTTTAGTTTGGAGATTGTATGATTGAGCCACTCTCCTCTCCTGTCCTGCTGGTTTCTTAAAAAAAAACAGTTGCATACTCAAAGTACACGTACTATAAGTAACATTCACTTGCAAACATTGAACAGGCAAGGGGAGCAAATTTCTCAGAAACTGAAGAGCGCAATATATGCGCACAGTTTCCATGGTGCAGTACACTGCTACAGCAGGAGTTCCACTGGCTACTTGCCTAGTGACGAACATGCAAGGTGACCGACGCCTACTGATGTACAGTAAGCTTTTGTGAGGTACTACGTACTAGTACTAAGGTGATGAGAGGCAACAATCGATGATGACCACACTGACACACGCCTGACCGCTTCTACACGGAAGGTGACCGACGACCTCAGTCCACGGTCAATTGACCAATCTGCAGTATCCTCTGCATCTATCTACGTACTATAATGTTGCGGAGGACAGTGAACTGTGAGAGCGTGTACAGCGAAAAAGACGACGTGTCCTCACCGATGATCTTTTTCTATACAGCCATAAAGTTAATAGTTAGATAACACTCTCAATTGACCGACGACCCCAGTCCATGGTCAATTGACCAATCTGCAGTATCTGCTGCATCTATCTACGTACTATAATAACACTCTCAATTGACCGACGACCTCAGTCCACGCCGAGGTTTTGGGATTCGTTTCGGAAAAAAATTCGGTCCCAACCGAATTGGACGAATTTCGGAAAAATTCGGATGAATTTCGGACTCAATTCGGTGAATTTTCGGAATGTGAAGCGTAAAATTCGTTTCGGACCTCACCGAAATGGGTGAATTTCGCCGAAATTCGGACTAATTCGGTCGAATCCCAGAACCATGCTCCGCCCCCGTCTCTGTATCGACCGGTCACCCCTGACCCCCTCCTCTCTCTCCACACGGACGACACTCAGGGGCCAGGATGAGCAGCTAAGGATGAGCACACCCCAGCATGCTCCAACCGCAGCTCCCCTGTCTGCCGGCCCCTGCGCCCCTTTCGCGCCGCGTGCCCCATCCGCTGGCCCCCGGCTCGCTCCGGCCGAACAACATAAAACACTTGCAACATGAATGCAACATAAGACTAAAAAAAGATGAAACATTAAGAAACATACTTTTATAACATGTGTGTGAAACACATGAAACATGCAAAATAAAATACTTGCAACTTGCAATCACTTGCTGCAACATAAGACTGAAACAACTGAAACATTTGTAAAGATACTGTTGCAACATGTGCAACATCGAGATAAAAAACGATTGCAACATACGTATGGAAATAGATAGAACATTTTGAACAAACGCTTGCAACATGCCTCTAAAAATACTTGCAACATATGCAACATGTGCGATATCCCTTGATCTACTTTTGTAACATCAAGATGAAACAATTGCAACATACATCTAAAACGTCTGAAACACTTGAAACATACATATGCAACATAAGGGGAAGACCAGACTGGTCGATTCCGGCCATCGTGGTCGGAGCCACGGAGGGTGTACGTTATAACGAGTTCATGTTGATGGATGAAGTGAGAGGACACATAAAGAGAGGATACCAACAAACAAAATTTGGAAAAAAATATTTTCATATAAACCTAAATATTACATTGAAAAAATCTAGCTACCCATGCTATTTGCATGGACCATCATGCTAGTTTTGTATATATTACTTAAATGTCATTTCACCTAAGTGGCCAGGCTAAGTACGTAGGGTTTACGCACGTGTGTTCATAGGATGAGTGTGCGTGCGTGTTGCAGACGTCTACGTTGTACAGTGTAATTTTTTTAAAAAAAATGTACGTGCAATACTGAACTGGACAAGCATTGAACTGTGAAGCAGAAGAGAAAGTAAGAACGGAAATTCTTCAATAACCTCTCTAGCTCCAACCTAACCTTGTCACCATTGGAAGCAACGTGTGGGCTGGCCGGATTTTGTGGCGTCCGGATCGGACTCCAGCAGAGCTCGTGATTCGTCTTTTTGAGCAAACATAAAATAGTGATTTGAGACTCGACAAACTTTGTTGGTTTCTTATGGCATTATTGGCTAGAGATCACTGCTGGAGCGTTGTATGCATTTGCATTATTAATTGGGCAAAAAGATTCGCGCCCGAGATGATTGTCTTTTCTTCTTACTTAATAATAAATAGTACTATTCACGAGTACATGTCTCTTCCTGCACGCCAGCAGGCATCTTCACTCGGTCTAGCTAGTAGCTACCATGGCGTCCAATAGAACAACCCATCACGGGGAGTTCAGCATAGGGGCATTGTCTACGGTTGCCACCATGCATCGCATAGGCATAGTTGCCATGCTCGTGTTGTCCAGCTGCTGCTTGTTCCTCGCCACGCAGGCACAGCAGCAGCCCCCGCCAGCTGGTCCTCCGAGCTGCATACCCCACGAGAGGGACGCCCTGCTGGCATTCAAGCACGCCGACACCAGGGACCCTGCGGGCCTCCTCAACTCGTGGCGGCGAGACGGTGGCCACGACGAGCAGGACTGCTGCCGGTGGAGAGGCGTCCGATGCAGCAACCTTACTGGCCACGTCCACAAGCTTCGACTTCGAGGCACCTCCGAAACAGAAGCTATGGTGGGCAAGATAAGTCTTTCTTTGCTTGTTTGGAACACCTGGAGCACCTTGACCTCAGCCAGAATGAACTAGAGGGGCCAACTGGTCGTCTTCCTGAGTTCTTGGGCTCTCTAAAGAATCTCAAGTATCTTGACCTCTCTGGCATACCATTCTATGGTGGCCTGCCTCCCCAGCTTGGCAACTTGTCAAGGCTGCAGTATTTGGATCTTTCCACCTTTATGATAGGTACAATCTTGACGGATCTCTCATGGTTAACACGCCTTTCTTCCATACAATATCTTAACTTGAACAGAGTGAACCTCAGCACAGTAACGGATTGGCCTCATGTCATGAACATGCTCCCTTCTTTGAGGGTCCTCTATCTTTCAAGCTGCTCTCTTGTAAGTGCAAACCAGTCATTGCAGCTCCTGAACCTTACAAACCTTGAGGAGCTGGATACCTCCGGTAACTCGTTCAACCATCCAATGGCGACCAGCTGGTTCTGGAACATAACAAGCCTCAAACATTCTACCTCAACTTGACTTGCATGTATGGTCAATTTCCGGATGCTCTTGGAGACATGATATCACTGCAAGTCCTTGATCTTTCATTGAGTTCTTGTTATGATGAGAAATATCGCATCATGACCACGGATCTGAAGAATCTATGCAATTTGGAGGTGCTGAACCTTTATTATTCTCGCTTACATGGAGATGTAACTTAGCTATTTAGGAACCTCCCTCGCTGCTCACCCAACAAATTACAAGAGCTGAACCTTGGTGCGAACCAATTAACTGGGAAGCTACCAAGATGGATAAGGCAGTTAACGAGCCTAGTCACTCTGAATCTTGGTTCGAACAACATCGCTGGACCTGTCCCTGCATCTGTTGGGCAATTTGCTGGTTTGCAGACTCTTGATCTCTCTTTCAACAACCTGAGTGGAAATGTCCCATATGAGATTGGTAAGCTTAGCAATCTGACCCATCTGGACCTGAATGGTAATAAATTGGATGGCGTGATAATGGAGGAACACTTTGTTAGTGCAACGAGGTTGCAATACATAGACTTGTCATACAATTCCCTCAAGATTGATATCAGCTCAAACTGGCAACCACCATCTAGGTTTGATACCGCAAACTTTGCAGCCTGCCACATGGGCCCATTGTTTCCTGGGTGACTTCAATGGCATGTCAACATTACCCATCTTGATATCTCAAGTGCAGGTATAGCTGATAGGGTTCCACAATGGTTCTCTAATTCCCGTTCAAATGTCGAATTCATGAACATATCTAACAATCAACTCAAGGGAAATTTGCCGACTAATATGGGCTTCATGTCACTACAAAAACTCTTTCTCAGTTCAAATCAATTAACCGGTCGGATACCCACACTGCCACCATATATATATGACTTGGACTTGTCCAACAACTACTTGTCGGGACCTCTGCCCTTTGCTACTGGATCTGCTAATCTAAGACAGCTATCTTTATTCTCCAACCAAATCACTAGTCATATTCCTCAATCTTTTTGTAAATTTCAAGGATTGGTTTTGTTGGACTTGTCCAACAATTTTTTGGAGGGAGAACTTCCGTCATGCCTCGGGGTAATAGAAGAAATGGAATTTATAGCCTTAAGTAATAATAGTTTCTCAGGAGAGTTCCCATCTTTTCTGCAAAACTTTATACATATTCTCTTCTTAGATTTGTCTAGGAACAAATTCTCTAGAAGATTGCCAATGTGGATTGGAAAATTAAGATCGTTAATAATTCTACAATTAAGTCATAACAAGTTCTGTGGAAACATTCCGGTGAACATCACAAATCATGCTTGCCTTCAGAACATGGATCTAAGTAACAATGAGATCTCAGGTCCTATTCCGAGCGACTTGTACCTGGCAGGTGGGTGTCTTGCGGATCATATGTATTTCTTTGATCTTACTAGTGTGTATACAGTCTTTAAGGGGTGGGAATTGAACTACGGTTCCATTGATAGAGTTGTGGGCACAAGTATGATAAGCATTGATTTATCTTCTAACAATTTAATCAGCGAAATTCCAATAGAAATAGTTTTCCTTGACGGTCTAGTGAATTTGAATCTGTCAAGGAACCACTTGAGTGGAGTTGTTCCAAACAAGATTGGGAAAACGCAGTCCCTTGAATCACTAGACCTCTCGAGGAACATGCTTTCAGGGGAAATACCAGCCACTCTGTCAAATCTAACATTCTTAAGCTACTTGGACTTATCATACAACAATCTTACGGGAAGAATTCCGTCAGCATATCCATCTATGTACATTGGCAACACCGGTCTCTGCGGTCATCCTCTTCCAAACAGTTGCTCGAAAGAGGATGCTGCACCAAAGGAAGGTGGCCTAGGAAGAATTGAAGAAGGTCATGGGATAGAGTTCTTTTATCTTGGACTCGGGTGTGGCTTCATGGTTGGTACCTGGATGGCATTTGGTGTTCTGTTGTTGAAGAGAAGCTAGAGAATTGCTTGCTTCTGAATCTCGGACAAGCTGTGCGACAAAGTATATGTCCTTGTTGCTGTATGGGCAAGAAAAACAGGAACTGATCACCATGCATGAAGCAAAGGCGATGGTCGGTGCTTCAACTATATTGAGCCAATGCATGCATGAAACAAAGTGTATGTAGAAGTTGTAACATAATATTGCTGGTTTTCTTTTTGCAATTTAATGTAATATCCATACCCTTTGGTGTAAGAGTTGTAATATCATTACCTTATGATGACATGGCCAAATTAAATAATAATAATTCGAGCTTGTGCTTATGCTGAGCACAACATCCCTGTTTTGGGGTTCGGATTCTGCCTAATTGCATACTCATGTTGTGGTGCCATGTTTCCATGTTCGTCGTCCACATCAAGAAAGGTTCACATCTCCTCCATGACCATTGTTTCCATGCTCGTCGTCAACTGTTAATTGCTGAAGTGAGAAAGAAGTGACTACACTTATGTTCAGTGCAGAATTAGCACAACTTACAGACACACATTATATCCACATCAACATTAAATCTCATCGTTGATTGCTCTGATTTTACATTTGGCCGACATCTCTTCCAGATGGAGGAGATAGATATGGGTCCCACGCTTGAGCGACTCTCCTCTCCTGTCCTGCCGCCTTCTTTAAAAAAAAAACAGTTACATACTCAAAGTACCCTATAAATAACATTCACCTGTACAAACATCGAACAGGCAAGGGGAGCAAATTTCTCAGAAATTGACCCCTCAAAAAAAATCTCAGAAATTGAAGAGCGCAATATATGAGCACAGTTTCCATGGTGGAGTGCACTGTTACAGCAGTAGTTCCACTGCCTACTTGCCTAGTGACGAACATGCAAGGTTTCTTGTATTCTAGACGAATAAAACAAACTGTCACATCGATCGTTTCTACAATCTACTGCAAAAACAGTCTATGGTGGTCTCACTGACGAGACCGATGAGACTGAGTTCTCGGAGGCACAGGACCCCACTCTTTTAATCGTCTTAAGGTGTGACCGATCCTGTGCTTCAAGCGCTTGATCATCTCCTTGTTCCACTCCTCCGTCTCCACGATCTGATGATGTACCTGTTCCAACCAGTCGCTGATCTTTTCGAGCTGTGAGAGAAGCATCGGTGTGTCTCTGTTGTGCTTCCACTTGTTCTCCACATCCAGTGCCTCCTCCACAAAATTCAGGAACCATCTTTGCATCTGGCCGCACAAGTCCTTGGCAAGCTCAGCCATCCTCTCCTTTGTCGTGCTCTTTGTCTTTGGTGCATTTGGCAAGCTCAGCTCATGGACAACATGAGGACCACCAACGACCCAGTACTTAGTAGCTGATAGCTCTGCAGATGCCACAGACTCCGCGACATCCTTCCACCGAAGCGTATCTTTGTAGACACTGAGGAAAGGATCAACTGTTGGGAGTGGATTGGAGACCTTTGCCGAATTGCAGATTTCAGAGAATTCGCTGTGTAGGCAGCAGAAATGAACAAGACATTAATCATCACACCACTAATTTTTGCTGCAAAAATACAATACAATACACTGGGCATTCCTTTAATTTGAATGGAATTGTTCATTGGGTGTTCGACTTGGATCTGGGGAAAAATAGATGTCTCTAAATATATATACCTTTCATTCCTGAGAAGTGAATCAAAGATTGATGCCTCTTGCAGTACGCTAGCTGCAACGGTTGCTGCTGCGTCTCTTCCTTCAGTAAGTTCTTTCTAAACTTAGTAAGAAAATTATATTAGACAGAAAAACTCAAGTCAGGAACTCCGTACTGCACGGAGATTGTAAGGCCAACAACAAATTAAACTACAGCTGCCTACCTTTCTGATTTCCGATGAAATCCTGCCGTCCCTTAGTCGCCTCGACTTTGCTTCCTGATAATAGAGACGACAAAGAAGAGGTGTTTACTGAAAAGGTGCAGAACAATGTACCCTGAACAAGGACACCAATACTTTATATTGTGATTCTTCAAAAAAAAAACTTTGTATTGTGCACATGCACAATTGGTTATCCAGCAGCCATCTACCGAGTAAAATGGAGAGAAAATAACCACAACTATGAACCAGAAAATGACTAATAATACACCATTATGTACCGCTATATGTATGTTTGAAATTTCAAAGCAGTTGTGTAACAAGTTAAAATCGTTGCCAGGGTGTTTTATACTGGTACAAAGCAAAATTCGGCACCTGCCAATTAATGCGGAATTTCAGAACAAATTTAAATAAATTCAAATTTAAACAATTTCGGCACCACGCTTGGACCGGAGCTTTTCTCCATGTATGTAATTTAGTCATAGATGGCACCAAAGTTTTAAATCTCCAGCTACCGTATATAGTGTCTAGGTAGAGCAAATGCTAGGATAATCTACTTTTAGGGCTTGAGATTTTTGCCGCTAATAGCGGCCCTTAGGGCGGTAAATTGGCTAAATGGAGAAGACTTAGCACCGGCTAAGCAGTGCAGTATGCAAATGGGCTGAGATGAACATGGGTTTCTCAAGATTTCGTCACATCGGGGGCCCAAAACAGCCATATAGGAGTTAAGCACCGGCTAAGCAGTGCAGTATAGATCTGCCAAAGGCCCAAAACAGCTAGCCATAAGAAGCACCGGCGATTTGGGCGGCGGGCGTCGACCGGCTCGCGGACGGCGCGCAGCGCAGTTGCTGGGAGTGGCAGCAATCGCCGGCGGGCCGAGCAGTGGAGGCCGCTCGGCCGGGGGCCGTCCTGATCGTGGGCGGAACGAGTTGCTAATGCAGGCCGGCGGCGACGTGCTAGCTGCTGCTGGGCGTGGATGGCGGGATCTGATGTGTGGTGTTGCCGGCGTTGGTGACGTACACAGACACCATGGCCGAGCAGGAGTGACAACCGAATTTGCATGGAAATTAAAGGTCCAATTTTCATACCAGGTGCTTGGAGACCGACGTTCTTGGAGTGCCCCTGGCCGCCGGCGTGGCTGTTTTTTCGGCGGAGCGAGACGCCCGCGAGGCAGCCGCAGCTTTCACGGACGACGACGTCACCCCCGGCGTGCGGATGCCCCTGACCAGCCGCGGGGCGCTTTTTCCAGCGAAGCGGGTGGGAGACCGCGCTAGCCAGGCGGCGGGTTTCACGGACGACGACGACGACGTAGCCCTCGGGGCCGTTAGTGTTTTCCCAGAGGAGGGAGACGGAGACGTCGCCCGCCGCGAGGTCGCGGCTTTCACGGACAACGAAGGCGGCGGGGACGCGAACGTGAACCGACGGCGCTTGACTGGCGGCGACGCGGCGGGGTCGGCGGGAACGAGGGCGGCGGCGGTCCTCTTGACGGTGGGGGTCTCCACGTTGGCGTTGGGAGCTGAGGAGGAGGAAGCCATGTGGGCTGTCGCCTGTGCGGTGGCGCGCTTCGTCGGTGGAAGACGGTGGGGGGATGGGGAGGAGGCGGCGGAAGCGCGCGGTGGCAGTCGAGCACGATCGAGGCGGTGCCGGTGGCGGTGGAGGTGGGACGGCGAGCGCGCGAGGTGCGGGCGACGGCTGCTGCTCGATCAGCTTTATATATTGATGAAGCAGGAGGGTCAGGGTGTCGCTCTCGCCGAGTGAGGCCTGATATCGATGAGAGCGCCGCCGCGCCGCGCCGCCTGCACTATTTCAGGTGGTGGTTGTTACGCGAGAGACCCTGCATGCGTGCTACTCCAAAAAGGCCGGCAAGGCCAAGGCCCAAGGGGATCGGATCGGATCCTAAATTTGATTCAAACCTTGGAATTTCTGATTTTCGTAAAACTCGCTCATTTCACTAACCTTCTATGAACTTCAAACTAAAATGTTTTCTGTGAATAAAGTAGCACTAATATATTATGTGTTGTAGATTGTGTTCCTTTTTATCATTCCAAGTTCTAAAAGGAATTTTTACTGAAATTTTAAATGCAATTTCCATAGTTTGTGGATTTTGTTCATTAGGGTGACAACCAAATAAAACTGAAACCCAAAATATGATAGCTGAGTACACTGACTACAGTTGTACAAACATAATGCTATGAGTTTTGTATCTGGAGTTCCCCTCTTTTTTGCTCTTGACTTATTGCATGCAAGGTTGGAAGAGAATACTTGCGTTGAAAGCTGAGGTGCATTGTACAAAGTCCCTCACTTGTTTAGTTTGTTTATTTATACAACAGGCACGGTTTCCATGTGTTTTGATTGTTATATTAGACCTCTGTACCAAAGATGCCATATGCAATGGATACTGAGGTGACAAGGGGAAAAGAAGCACAGCTAAATTAAAGTACCAGTAATTCTCAATTTTCTAAATCTAGTACTAGTAACTTTCAGTTCTCTAGGGAAAAAAAGGAGGCATTGAATTACAGCATGGGGATGCTGAGTTTTGACCTTTCCTCACTGAAAACTTGAGAGGAGAATGGTGAAGGGCATCTAGCCATCTGCATATATACATTTTGTTCCTTCTCTCATCTTGTAGGGTGCTAACAGTATCACCCAATGGCTAGAGCTGCCCTGCTCCCTGTTGCTTTGTTGTTGTGCCTTGCATTGGCCTGTCGGGCTGATGTGGCGATGAAGACGGTTGGGGTCTACGAACTCAAGAACAAGAAGGGAGATTTCTCCATCAGGTCACCAACTGGGGAGCCCACCCTCATGTTTGTTATTGTTCCAGATTCCAATGGTACGGTTTCCTTGCTTCAGAATTCATGCTGCATATTTGTTTCGTGATAATACAATGCATGATGCATGACAAGCTTTGCATGTTTCTTGCTGTGTAGGGAACCTGGGTGATGTCGTCCTTGGGTATGACTGACACCCTTGCAGAGTATGTGGTAATGTCACAAATCTCTGTTTTTACAGTTGCAGAGTCTTATGCATCTAAAAGATGCTTCTAGCTAATTTTAGCATCCAGATCTAACAAAATAATCGTGTGGCCGCCGCAATGGCAAACAAAGCGAGTTTAATGTTTTTTCTTTTGATGGACCGGGTTTCTTGTTTTGAACTGTAATCACGAACTATACATATTCAGGATGGCTCTTCAGCCTTAATTTGGAACTGTGGTTGGACGAGTGGCCAATAGAATCATCGCCAAGGGCAGTTGATGGAAAAACCATCCATCTGAACAAAGATGGTACAAGTGTACTTCACGGTAACCTTGGGAATTCAATTACTTCCCTCAACCTCGTGTGTGGATCTTGCCATCTCGACGTGCGCTATATATATGACTGATGGTTCCCTAATTTTGTTTTGCTACCATCTTTATGTATAAATAAATCATCGTAAGGTAGCCACAGGGGGTTCCACAGAGTCATCTGTAAAGGAGCAACGCCTGGTGGTGACTCCGCCCCATACTACTATACTACCATAGCTTTGATTTGATGGGGAACAACTAAACAAGGTATGGGGAGAACCGATGCATGTACACGCGCGTGGACCGACCGGTTCATGATCCCCAACGGGGACGGGGGAGCAGATTGCTCCCGTGTCTGGCACCCCTTACGACCTGCGCCCCTGGGGGTCGGTCCTGCATCAGGCTCGTCTCCAGCGCCGGTATGGCCGGGTTTGATATCAACGACGCTATGGACGGGGACGGGTTCCGGAAGGTGGTGTGCTTCCGGGACCCGGGCGGGCGCTGGAGCAGTCGGCCGACGGAGGCATACATACGCGCAGACTGGGCACAGGGCGTCAAGCCGCCTTCACCTAATCTGCGTAGGAGTGCGCGTGGGCCAGTACGCAGATGCCTGACCGACCGAGCGACGACCTCTGTCCACGGTCAATTGACCGACCGATCCATGACCATGGATAATTCCACATAAACACTAGAAAGCAGCGCGGCCTTGCCGTGCGGTCCCATGCGGTGCTTCCATCATGATGCTTGACCAAATTTTATTGCTGCATCCTTGCCAACCCATAGGAACTCTTTGCAGATGTCGTCGATCTCCTTTCTGGCCCAAGGCGGCAGGCTGTCCGCCATCATTGTGTAGATGGGAATTGCCCGGAGCACGGACTTGGTTCAGACCAGGCGTCCGCTCCTCGCCATGAGCGAACCGTGGCAAGCTGACATCTTCCTTGCGGCAGCCTCCACAATCGTATACTTCGGCCTTCAGGATCTTCTTTGTGCTCAATGGTAGCCCCAAGTAGCGTACCAGAAATTGCTTGACTTCGCAGCCTAGGATCTGGACAATTTCGTCCAGTGTGTCCTCACCCCCGTAAATTGGCGTGATTGAACACTTGGCCAGATTTGTGCGCAGCCCGGTGGCTTCCCCGAAGATCGTGAGTAACTCCTTGATAGCAACAGCTTCCTGTGATGTCGGGCAGATGAATAAAATCACGTCGTCCGCGTACAAGCTGCACCTGAAGCTGACGCCCTGCGGCTCTATGGGGCGTAGGAGGCTGTCGGTGCAAGCTTGGGTGATCAGCCTGTGAAGGACGTCCATGGCCAGGATGAAAAGCATTGGAGATAGAGAATCTCCCTGTCGGACCCCTCTGAGGTGGCGGATCGGAGGACCTTGATGGCCGTTGAGGAGGATCCTGGAGGTGGCTGTGGACAGCAAGACGGAGATCCACCGGCACCATCTCTGCCCGAAGCCTCTTGCGTGCAGCAACTCAATCAAGAACGGCCAAGAGAGGGCGTCGAACGCTTTGGAGATGTCCAATTTGAGTAACAGCATGGGGACCTTGCTCTTCCGTGTCAGCACTGCGGCTCACTGGACATACTTAAAGTTGTCTTGGATAGACCTTGCTCGGATGAAGGCGTTCTGGTTTTTGCCAACTAGCTGGTCCAGCTTTGGTGCTAGTCTTAGCGCTAGTACCTTAGAGATTAGCTTTGTGAAGCTGTGTATCATTGTTATCGGGCGAAAATCTCTGGGTGCTGACGCACCGACTTTCTTTGGCAGGAGGACAATAAGGGCGGTGTTTAGCTTCTCCAACCCTCTGAAGTCACACTCGTTGATGGCTTGAACTGCAGCCATTACCTCTGCCCTGATGATATTCCACGAGAATTTGTAGAACATCCCGGTGAACCCGTCCGGACCCGGCGCTCGGTCGGCCGGTAACTCCTTTATGGCAGTGGTGATCTCCGTCTCCGTGATCTCCATGTCTAAGTCGTCGAGCGTCAACGGCTCAATACTGAGCTCGGCAAAGTTGAGCGACACGCCCCGTTCAACGCCGTACCGAAGACAGAGGCGAAGTGATCGAGGAATGCCAGCTCCATGGCAATGCGGTCCATAATGACATGCCCCTGGACGTTCAGGGAAGGTATGTAATTTCTTCTTTTTCTTCCGCGGGCGAGGAGGTGGAAATATGCCGTGTTGGCATCTCCTTCAGCGATGTGTCTGATCCGGGAACGCCAGCGTTCTCTCAAGCGACGCGAGAGCGAGGCAGCGCATCTTCATGCGTTTTCGAAGCGCGTTCTCCGGTTCAGACAGCTGCCGGTGATCCTGTGCTTCGTCCAACTGTTGCGCTAACGCCCGTGCCATGAGGAGCTGCTCCTTGATTGCGCCGATTTTGGTCGCGGCCCAGCTCTGTAGTGCGCGGACAAGGCCGCGAAAGAGGCTGTCTAGCCGGTGCATCGGCCCTGGTGCAGACATGTGGCCGCTCCAAGCGGTCGTCACCGCCTGATCGTAGCCGTCGAACATGGGCCAGTAGGTCTCGAAGTGGAATCTCGCCTTGGACATGCTGCCCAGATTAGTGTGAAGGAGCAGCGGGCAATGGTCGAAGGCGTCCGATCCAAGGCTGCGCAGGTGGGAGTTGGGGAACAGCTCGTCCCAGTCGACAGAAACGAGCACCCGATCCAATCTCACCAAGGTCGGATTATCCCGCTCGTTACTCCATGTGAATGTTCTGCCGTGGAGATGCAGATCCTGCAGTTCAAGGTCAGTAACTGTTCGCCTGAATCGGGAGAGGTTGGCCCTGTTGATGTGCTGGTTGTTCTTGTCTGCCTCGGACAGGATGAGATTAAAGTCCCCGCATACCGCCCAGGGGCCGTGACATGCATCCCTGATCGCTTCAAGTTCCTCCAGGAACATAGCTTTGTCGTTGTCTTCCTAGGGGCCATAAACGCAGGAGAGCCACCAGTTTGAGTTGTGATCGGCCTGGCCAAGTAGCCGGATTCGGACCGTGATAGAAAAGCAGCCCAGGTGTACATCAGAGATGGCAATGTCCGGCTGCCTAGCCGCGACTAGGATACCCCCTCTTGTGTCGGACGCCGGTAGGTAAGCAAATTCCATGAAATTGACCCCGAGCATCCCAAACACCACAAATTCAGATATTACATTCAATTTCGTCTCTTGGAGGCACACTATCGCCGGGCGGATGTCGTCGACGAGAGTTCTGACATATGGATCTAAAAGATGCTTCTAGCTAATTGTAGCATCCAGATCTAGCAAAATAATCGTGTGGCCGCCGCAATGGCAAACAAAGCGAGTTTAATATTTTTTCTTTTCACGAACCGGATTTCTTGTTTGAACTGTAATCACGAACTCTACATATTCAGGACGGCTCTTCAGCCTTAATTTGGAACTGTGGTTGGACGAGTGGCCAATAGAATCATCGCCAAGGGCAGTTGATGGAAAAACCATCCATCTGAACAAAGATGGCACAAGTGTACTTCATGGTAACCTTGGGAGTCCATTTACTTTCCTCAACCTCGTGTGTGGATCTTGTCATCTCGACGTGCACTATATATATGACTGATGGTTCCCTAATTTTGTTTTGCTACCATCTTTATGTATAAATCATCATAAGGTGGCCACAGGGGGGTTCCACAGAGTCATCTGGACTGTGAAGGGGCACGTGCCTGGTGGTGACTCCCTCCCATACTACTATACTACTATAGCTTTGATTTGATGGAGAACAAGGTACGGGGAGAACCGATGCATGTACACGCCCCGGACCGACCGGTCCCATACGGGGACGGGGGAGCATATTGCTCCCGTGTCTGGCACCCCTTACGACCTGGGGTGTTCGGGACCCGGCCGGCATCCGGGCGGGCGCTGGTGCAGTCAGGCCGACGGCGGAGTACTGTAGAGGCATACATACGCGCAGACTGGGCACAGGGCGTCAAGCCTTCTTCACCTAATCTGCGTAGGAGTGCGCGTGGGCCAGTACGCAGATGCCTGACCGACCGAGCGACGACCTCAGTCCACGGTCAATCTGCAGTATCCTCTGCATCCACCTACTATAAAACTCGGCCTCCAGAACCAGAACTGATATATCCTGCCATTCTCTTCTAGCATAGCGACATTACTGTCGATGGTTGCCACCATGCATCGCCTAGCAGCTGCCATGCTCGTGTTGCTCTGCTGCTCCTGCTGCTTGTTCCCCGCCCCGCATGCACAGGCACAGCAGCAGCAGCTCCAGCCAGCCGCCGGTGGTAACAGAGCGAGCCCGAGGTGCATACCGCACGAGAGGGACGCCCTGCTAGCGTTCAAGCACGGCGTCACCAGCGACTCTGCAGGCCTCCTCGACTCGTGGCGGCGAGACGGCGAGCAGGACTGCTGCCGGTGGAGAGGCGTCCGGTGCAGCAACCGAACTGGCCACGTCCACGAGCTTCGACTTGGATGCACCTTCGAAGCAGGTTATTTGGTCGGCCAGATAAGTCATTCTTTGCTTGCTCTGGATCATCTAGAGCACCTTGACCTCAGCTGGAATCTACTAGAGGGGCCGACCGGTCGAATTCCTGAGTTCTTGGGCTCTCTAAAGAATCTCAAGTATCTTAACCTCTCTGGCATACCGTTCTATGGTGGCCTGCCTCCCCAGCTTGGCAACTTGTCAAGGCTGCAGTATCTAGATCTTTCCAATTCCATCTTTCTGGGAGGAGACACAAACTCGGCGGATCTCTCATGGTTAACACGCCTTTCTTCTATACAGTATCTTAACCTTGACCAAGTGACGCTCAGCACAGTAGTGGATTGGCATCATGTCATGAACATGATTCCTTCTTTGAGGGCCCTCCGTCTTTCAGGCTGCTCTCTTGCAAGCGCAAACCAGTCACTGCCACACCTGAATCTTACAAACCTCGAGGAGCTAGATGCTTCCGGGAACTCCTTTGACCATCCAATGGTGACCAGCTGGTTCTGGAACATAACAAGTCTCAGATACCTTTACCTCCACGACACTAGTATGTACGGTCAATTTCCGGATGCTCTGGGCGACATGACATCCCTTCAAGTCCTTGATCTTTCAAATATTTATAATTATAATAATGATGAGAAGTATCGCATCAAGACCACGGATCTGAAGAATCTATGCAATTTGGAGGTCCTGAACCTTCAATCGGCTCTCTTATATGGCGACATAACTGAGCTGTTTTGGAATAAACTACCTCGCTGTTCACACAACAAATTGCAAGAATTGGACCTCAGTTGCAACAAATTAACTGGGATGCTACCAAGATGGTTAGGGCAATTAACGAGCTTGGTCGTTCTGAATCTCGGTGGGAACAACATCACAGGATCTCTCCCACCATCTATAGGGAAATTTACCAGTTTACAAACACTTGACCTCTCTTGCAACAACCTAAATGGACATGTTCCATATGAAATTGGTAAGCTCAGTAATCTGACCGATCTGGATCTATCTAGAAATAAATTGGATGGCATGATTACTGAGGAACACTTTGCGAGTGCAAGGAGCTTAAAATACATAGATAGATTTGTCCTATAATTCCCTGAAGATTGAGCTCAGCTCAGACTGGAAACCGCCATCTAAATTAGACACTGTAAACTTTGCATCCTGCCAGATGGGCCCACTATTTCCTGGGTGGCTTCAATGGAATGTGAGCATCACCTATCTTGATATCTCGAGTGCAGGTATAGCTGATAGGCTTCCACAGTGGTTCTCCGATGCCTTTTCAAATGTCCAATTCTTGAACATCTCCAACAATCAACTCAACGGAACTTTGCCAACCGATATGGGCTCCATGTCACTTGTAAACCTCTATCTCAGCTCAAACCAATTAACTGGTCAGATACCCACACTACCACCAAACATAAGTTGCTTGGACTTGTCCAACAACTTCTTGTCGGGACCTCTGCCCTCCGCTGTTGGATCCACCAATCTACGGGAGCTATCTTTGTTCTCCAACCGATTGACTGGTCATATTCCTAGATCTTTTTGTAAACATCAGCAATTATTTATGTTGGACTTATCCAACAATTTTTTGGAGGGAGAACCACTGTTGTCCCTCGAGGTAATGGAATCTGTGGGATTTGTAGCCTTAAGTAACAATAGTTTGTCAGGAAAGTTCCCGTCTTTTCTGCAAAACTTGACAAGTGTGTTCTTCCTAGATTTGTCTTGGAACAAATTCTCTGGAAGATTGCCAATGTGGATTGGAAGCTTAACATCATTAAGAGTTATACGATTAAGTCACAACAAGTTCTTTGGTAGCATTCCAATGAACATCACAAACCTTTCTTGCCTTCAGTACATGGATCTAAATAACAATAAGATATCAGGCTCTCTGCCGATGTACCTATCAAATCTTAAATTTATGACAAACACATCCATGATGGGTTGTATTTCCAACTTTGGATTATTTAATTTTTATCTTAATAGTGTGTCTATAGTCTTGAAGGGGCAGGAATTGAACTACGGTACCATCTTTAGAGTTTTGAATACAAAGATGACGAGCATTGATTTATCTTCCAACAATATAACTGGAGAAATTCCAGAAGAAATAGTTGTCCTTGATGGTCTAGTGAATTTGAATCTATCATGGAACCACTTGAGTGGAGTTATTCCCGACAAGATCGGGGAAATGCAATCACTAGAATCTCTAGACCTCTCAAGGAACAAGCTGTCAGGGGAAATACCAGCCAGTCTGCCAAATCTGACGTTCTTAAGCTACTTGGACTTATCATACAACAATCTTACGGGAAGAATTCCATCAGGAGGGCAGCTTGATACCCTTTATGCAGAGTATCCGTCTATGTACATCGGCAACATCGGTCTTTGTGGGCATCCTCTCCAAAACAATTGCTCAAGTGAGGGTCATGCGCCAAAGCAAGGTGGCCTGGGAAGAATTGAAGAAGGTCAGGGGATACAATTCTTTTATCTTGGGCTCGGGTGCGGATTCGTGGTTGGTACATGGATGGCATTTGGTGTTCTGTTGTTCAAGAGATGTTGGAGAATTGCTTGCTTTCGACTCTCCGACAAGCTGTACGACATAGTATATGTCCTTGTTGGTGTATGGGCAAGACAAACATAAAGTGATCACCATGCATGAAGCAAAGGCGATGGTCGGTGCTTCAACTAAATTTAGCCAAGGTATGCTTAAATAATGAATGGAAGTGTAGAAGTTTGTTCTGTGCTTCAACTTTGGTTACATAATATTGCTGGTTTTCTTTATGGAATGGAATGTAATGTCCACATCCTTTGGGCTAGCTAAGAGTTGTAATAATAAGTATTACCTATGGTTTTTTAAATTAAACAATTTGGGCTTGTGGTTCAGGCGTCCCTGTTTTGGGGTCGGATTCTGTCTAATTGCTTACTCGTGTTGTGGTGCCATGTTTCCATGCTCGTTATCCACATCAAGAAAGGCTCACGGCTCATCCATGACCATTTGCTTCCATGCTCGTCGTCATCAACTGTTAATGGCTGAAGTGAGAAAGAGGTGATCCCACTGCCACCGGTGGGGATTGCCTAATTGCTGTTACCTTCCGTCTCATGCATGTTGGGTGGTGATGCGTGCAGTGCTCTGGTCCAGTGAGTCCACCACGGAGACGGAACGGAACCAAGCAAGTGGTCGGCTGTTGGTTCCAAGCTCCTCGCTAGTAGATCGCGCGCGCTGATCCGCATCGCAGCGACATCGGCAGCAACCACGCCTGAAACTCTGACTGACTCCGAACGCGTGGCGTGGCGCCGTGGCCCTCCGTTCGTAACTATCCTGGCAGTTGTTGCTGCAGCAGCACACATTCAAGCTGCACAGCAGTTGGAAAGCAGCTGCAGGGCTGCAGCACAAGCGATCGCAGCCTTTATTAATTGATTTTTGCAATCAAAACTTATGCTACTATTACTTTTCTTACAAAAAAAAAAACAAGCTAGAGGAGTGCCGCATAGACACAGGTCCTTGTCGAGTCGGGTGACCAGAGATCATGATCTGGTCTAGCATGAGGAGTGCCGGTTTGATGAACTTTACGTCAAAATTAACATAACCTTCCACTGTTCCACATGCTCCGTCACCTTTTCTACGCACTAAATGGAAGCTTTTGTGATGAGGTGACAGGCAATATAATCTTTTGATGACCACCGCACTCACACGACTGATCAGTGACCACCGCACTCCAACATGACGACGACCTGGCACGGTCCATCCTGCATCTACTATAAACAGTCTAACACGCTACAACTGATCCAACCATTGTAGCTATATATACCATGCGTTCCAATAGCTAGAACCAAGGTTTACAATTTTGGCGGAATATCGCCAAAATTTCTGAAATATCGCCTTTTTCGTTGAGGTCCGAAAAAAATTTATATCGGTCAAAATTTTTCGGTTAAATTCATCTTCTGCTCCAAAATTACACCAAACCACACTAAAATGACAGTCTATATCCTCTAGTCTTAACAAAGCCCTAATTTTTTTTCAAATTTATTTAATTTTCTCACTCACATTCGATGGCACTAGCATATGCAGCTCGCCCACCGGCAGCCCGCTATATTACCACGGTGATATGGATTAGAGTTTTTCTAGTGAAATGATGCCAATTTTTTTAAAAATCAATTTGAATTTATTTAAATGTGACCCGATATTTCCAAAATTCCCGAAATTTCATATTTATCGCTGGGACCGAATTTTTTTTCTGTAAACCTTGGCTAGAACCATCGATCCGATCGCTGCCACCATGCATCGCCTTGCTTCCCGGCTTGTGCTGCTCTGCTGCTTCTTGTTCCTCGCGACGCATGCACAGCAGCAGCAGCCCCAGCTAGCCACTGGTGGCAACAGAGCGATCCCCAGCTGCGTACCGCACGAGAGGGACGCCCTGCTGGCATTCAAGCATGGTGTCGTCAGCTACCCCGCAGGCGTCCTCAGCTCGTGGCGGCGAGACGGTAGCCACGACGAGCAGGACTGGTGCCAGTGGAGAGGCGTCCGGTGCAGTAACCGAACTGGCCACATCCACGAGCTTCGTCTTGGAGTTGGAGCCACCTTCCAATCAGAATTGATCGGCCAGATAAGTCCTTTGCTTGCTCTGGATCACCTAGAGCACCTGGATCTCAGCAATAATCAACTAGAGGGGCCAACTGGTCGAATTTCCAAGTTCATGGGCTCTCTAAAGAATCTCAAGTATCTTAACCTCTCTAGCATACCATTCTACGGCAGCGTGCCTCCCCAAATTGGCAACTTGTCAAGGCTGCAGTATCTGGATCTATCATACATGGCAGGCACATACACGACGGATCTAACATGGTTAACACACCTTCCTTCCATACAATATCTTATCCTTGAAGGTGTGAAACTCAGCACAGTAGTGGATTGGCCTCATATCATAAACATGCTTCCTTCTTTGAGGGCCCTTCGTCTTTCCTACTGCTCTCTAGAAAGCGCAAACCAGTTGCTGCCACACCTGAACCTTACAAATCTCGAGGAGCTAGATGCCTCAGGGAACTCCTTCGACCATCCAATGGCGAGTTGGCGACCAGCTGGTTCTGGAACATAGCAAGCCTTAGATACCTGTACCTTCACCACACTAGTATGTACGGTCAATTTCCAGATGCTCTAGAAGACATGGCATCCCTGCAAGTCCTTGATCTTTCAGCTAATAATAATTATATTGACAGTGGGAAGTATCGCATCATGACCACAGCTCTGAAGAATCTATGCAATTTGGAGGTCCTGAACCTTGATTCGACTCTCCTATATGGCGACGTAGCTGAGCTGTTGTTCAGGAATAAACTACCTCGCTGTTCACCCAACAAATTACAAGAATTGGACCTCAGTTTCAACCAATTATATGGGATGCTACCAAGATCGATAGGCCAGTTAACGAGCTTGGTCGTTCTCAATCTTGGCTGGAACAACATCACAGGATCTCTCCCAATGTCTGTAGGGTAACTTACGGGTTCGCAGACACTTGACCTCTCTCGCAACAACCTAAATGGACATGTTCCATATGAGATCGGTAAGCTTAAGTAATCTGACCCATCTGGATCTAAATAAAAATCAATTGGATGGCACGATAACAGAGGAACACTTTGCTAGTGCAAGGAACTTAAAATACATAGACTTGTCTTACAATGCCCTGAAGATTGACCTCAGGTCGGACTCGAAACCACCTTCTCAATTAGATATCGTAAACTTTGCATCATGCCGGATGGGTCCATTGTTTCCTGGGTGGTTTCAGTGGAATGTGAGCATCACCTATCTTGATATCTCGTGTGCAGGTATAGCTGATAGCCTTCCACAGTGGTTCTCCGATGCCTTCTCAAATATCAAAACTTTACCAACTGACATGGGCTCCATGTCACTTCGAGAACTGTATCTCAGTTCAAACCAATTAACTGGTCAGATACCCACACTGCCACCAAACATAAGTATCTTGGACTTGTCTAACAACTTCTTGTCGGGACCCCTACTCTCTGCTGTTGGATCCGCCAATCTAAAACATCTATCTCTGTTCTCCAACCAAATCGCTGGTCATATTCCTAAATCTTTTTGTAAATTTCAGGGATTATTTGAGCTGGACTTGTCCAACAATTTTTTGGAGGGAGAACTTCCATCATGCCTCGGGGTAATGGAAAAAATAGAATTTCTAGCCTTAAGTAACAATGGTTTGTCAGGAGAGTTCCCATCTTTTGTGCAAAACTTTACAAATATGCTCTTCTTAGATTTGTCTAGGAACAAGTTCTCTGGAGGATTGCCAATGTGGATAGGAAAATTGACATCGTTAGCAATTCTACGGTTAAGTCATAACATTTTCTATGGAAACATTCTGGTGAACATCATAAATCTTGTCTGCCTTCAGTACATGGATCTCAAGAACAATAAGATATCAAGCTCTTTGCCGAGCTACTTTTCAAATCTGAAAACAATGAGAAAGACACACATGACAGTTATGTGTGGTATGGAATATTTCTACTATCCCAATCGTATTTTTAATGACCATATAGATCCCTTCCACCTTAGTAGTATGTCTAGGGTCTTGAAGGGGCAGGAATTGAACTATGGTTCCATTAATAGAGTTTTGGGCTCAAGTATGATGAACATGGATTTATCTTGTAACAATTTAATCGGCAAAATTCCAGAAGAAATAGTTCTCCTTGTTGGTCTAGTGAATTTGAATCTGTCATGGAACCACTTGAGTGGAGTTGTTCCAAACAAGATCAGGGAAATGCAATCGCTGGAATCCCTAGACCTCTCAAGGAACATGCTTTCAGGGGAAATACCAGCCACTCTATCAAATCTGACATTCTTAAGTTACATGGACTTATCATACAACAGTCTTACGGCAAGAATTCCATCAGGACGACAGCTTGATACCCTATATGCAGAGTATCCATCTATGTACATTGGCAACACCGGTCTCTATGGGCATCCCCTTCAAAACAATTGCTCGAGTGAGGGTCATGCACTAAAGCAAGGTGGCATGGGTAGAACTGAAGAAGGTCATGGGATACAATTCTTTTATCTTGGACTCGGGTGTGGCTTCGTGGTTGGTACCTGGATGGCATTTGTTGTTCCGTTGTTCAAGAGAAGTTGGAGAATTACTTGCTTTCGACTCTTAGACAAGCTGTATGATAGAGTATATGTCCTTGTTGCTATTTGGGCAAGACAAACATAAAGTGATCACAATGCATGAAGCAAAGGCGATGGTCGGTGCTTCAGCTAAATTTAGCTAAGGTATGCAAATTTAGCTAAGGTATGCATGAACGAATGGAAGTGTAGAAGTCTGTTCAGTGCTTCGACTTTTGTTACATAGATACTGTTGTTGTTGTTTTCAGAATAAAGTGTAATGTATAAGTATTTACATCATATTGCTGATTTTCTTTTTGGAATGAAATTTAATATCCACACCCTTTGGTGTAAGAGTTGTAATATCATTACCTTATGATGACATGGCCAAATTAAATAATAATAAAAAGGCTCACGTCTCCTCCATGATGATTGTTTCCATGCTCGTCGTCAACTGTTAATTGCTAAAGTGAGAAAGAGCTGACTACACGTATGTTCAGTTCAGAATTAACACAATTTACAGACACACGTAATATCCACATCCACATTAAATTTCATGGTTGATTGCTCTGATGTTCATTTGGCCGACATCTGTTCCAGATGGAGGAGATGGAGATGGGTCCCACTTCTCTTCAAGATGGACCATTCCCGCGTGAGCTCACTCTGACATTGATCCAGCAGTTCAAAATCGGTTCCTGTGTGGTATTGTTTAGGTAGATGGATTGTACTGGAATTCAGAAGTTTTTTTGGTGGCAAAACATTGTTTTAGTTCGGAGATTGTATGATTGAGCGGCTCTCCTCTCCTATCCTGCAGGTTTCTTAAAAAAAACAGTTGTGTACTCAAAGTACACACGTAACATTCACTTACAAACATTGTTTAGGCGTGGCTGTTTTTCCGGCGGAGCGAGACGCCCGCGAGGCAGCCGCAGCTTTCACGGACGACGACGTCACCCCCGGCGTGCGGATGCCCCTGACCAGCCGCGGGGCGCTTTTTCCAGCGAAGCGGGTGGGAGACCGCGCTAGCCAGGCGGCGGGTTTCACGGACGACGACGACGTCGCCCTGGTGTGCATGCGCGTGCCCATGGCCGCCCGCGCCCTCGGGGCCGTTAGTGTTTTCCCAGCGGAGGGAGACGGAGACGTCGCCCGCCGCGAGGTCGCGGCTTTCACGGACAACGAAGGCGGCGGGGACGCGAACGTGAACCGACGGCGCTTGACTGGCGGCGACGCGGCGGGGTCAGCCGGACCGCCGAGGGCGGCGGCGGTCCTCTTGATGGTGGTGGTTTCCTCGTTGACGTTGGCGGCGTTGGGTGCTGAGGAGGAGGAAGCCATGTGGGCTGTGGCAGTCGAGCACGATTGCGTAAGGCGGTGCCGCTGGGGGTGGAGGTGGGACGGCGAGCGGGCGAGGTGCGGGCGACGGCTGCTGGTCGATCTGCTTTATATAATGAAGCAGGTGGGTCAGGCCGTCAGGGTGTCGCTCTCGCCGAGTGAGGCCTGAGATCGATGAGAGCGCCGCCGCGCCGCGCCGCTTGCACTATTTCAGGTGGTGGTTGTTACGCGAGCGACCCTGCATGCGTGCTACTCCTAAAAGGCCAAGGCCCAAGGGGATCGGATCGGATCCATTCATTTCCATGCATGCATGCCGTTATGCTTATTATGGCAACGTTAAGCTTTTCATTCAAACATGGCGCAGCACCATTATCTATCCTTTCAAGTCACTACACTAGCTAGAAAGTGGTGGGCCCCCATGGACGGTGGACGGTGAGGATGTGAATTGTGAAGGCGGAGGAAGGGGTGGCAGTCGAGGAGAGGACTCAAAGGAGGACGCGGGCGGTTGGCGGGCGGCGCGAGATCCGGCCGGCTATATATGGCAGTTTGTTCCATACAGAGGATCCCAGCTGCCCAATAATTGTTTTGTGAGAGCCGTCACTTTCCCCTCATGGCTCGTGATCATCATTCCATTGGACCTCCACCTGACGGACTCCATTCCGTCTTAGGCTGTGTTTAGGCCACGTTCAGTTCTCAAAAATTTTGAAGATTCCCTGTCACATCGAATGTTTGGACATATGCATGGAGCATTAAATGTAGATAAAAAACTAATTATATAGTTTGGTAGAAAACTACGAGACGAATCTTTTGAACCTAATTAATCCATGATTGGACACTAATTGAGAAATACAAACGAAAGTGCTACAGTAGCCAAAGCCAAAAAATTTCGCGAACTAAGCACATCCTTAGTTCCCCATGAAATAAAAAATACAAAATGCCAACTATTTTGAAATGATGAAATGCAAAATGCCAAAATTTTTATGGATGTGTTTAGTTCCATCCAAAATGCTAAATTTTTCATGGGGTGGGTGAGGGCTTTTTGGCTTTTTTTTTGCCTCTTGAGGCCAAAATACAAAATGGAGAATGGATACGTTTTTGCCAAAAATTTTGCACGGTATTTAGTTCCATTCTGTAAAATAATAGACCAAAACTTAAAATTTTTTTAGTGAAATTGGAAACTAAACACATCCTTAGGCGCATCAATGCATGAGCATGATGGAAATAAAGCAGTGTTGGCATTTCTAGAATTGCCCGAACTTTGCTTCTCTGCCTCCAATAAGTGGCTAGGCTAGCGCCTCTGCCAAGCGGTCTCTGCAGTCCTTGCGCACCTGCATTTCTGCTGGGGAAGGACCACAATCTTCTTCGAAGGTGTCAAATGATTGGATTAAGAATTTACAATTGGGGATTATATAGGGTGGCGCCCTAAAGCGCATTGACCAAACCTTGGCGGCAGATCGTGTCGACTTGATGATGCACGCGGCAAGCATACCAGCCAGCGTCAGCACAGGGAAAGCATGTGTCCAAGCCGGGAGAACCGAGGGGAGGAAAGAAGAGTCATGCAGACAAGCCCTTTCAAACCGAAATAGGTTGGCATTGTCAAGAAATGAAAAAAAATAGTCCGGGTGGGTGTGATAAGAGGTTGGGCGTGGTAGGGCGGACAGGGTTCCAAAGGGGAAAGACATGCTATGGTCGAGGTTTGTGAAGGCACGATCAAGGTGTGCAAGAATGGGTTTGGTTGTTGATTGGTCAGATGAAGTGTTTTCCGACCAAGCTCTCAGTTCTTCGAGATCGAGACCAAGGTCGTGTATTGTGTCCGTCATTGAAGGTGTTGGCAAGGGAAAGGTTAAAGGATTGGTTGTTTCTTTTAGCAGCAATCCTGGTGAGATTGAAATCACCAATGATAACCCAAGGTCCTTCAATGAGCGGCTGAAGATCAACAAGATCACCGAGTAAAAGTCGAGTCTTGGTGATCGGACGGTGCATACACATTAGTGATAGTGAGGGAGTGCTCCGAAATGCAAAACAAAAGGGACACCGTTAGAGTATTGGTCAAGCTGCTGAACATTGTTTGATCCCAGTCAGTAACAATACCACCACGGACCCAGACGCAGGCATGTAATCAAAATTTGCGACAAAAACAATTTTAGCTTTGAAAGAGGAGATGTCCTGAAGCTTAGATTCTCGAACGATAATACTACCATTAAGACGTCTGTAAGGCCGGATGCCTCACTTCACTCACTGCCGCATACACCGCTCGTCTAAAAAAACAAAATCAACTCGATCCCGCACGCCTCGCTCCATTAACGCCCTTAACCCTTCCGCGCTCCTCATCCTCTGCCGCAGCACACCAACACCCAAGCGTCCTCCCCACCAGGAGCCCCCAGCGCTCGCAGATTCGACAGCCCTCTCCCCCACCCCGGCGAGATTCATGGAACAAGATCGAGATCCACTCGCCTCCGGCAAAATCCATGGAGGTGTTGCGGCGGTGTTACAGAGGAGTGGACGACTATCATCCAGCCTGGCGCAACGCCCTCCCCACCCTTAGCGGCGCCCTCTCTCACCTCGGCAACCGAGCTCCCCTACCCCGGCGATCATGGCGCTCTTCGCCCCCCATCCCCACCGTCGCTGCCAAGCCAAGCCCGGTACTGGTGGCGGAGGTGCTCATGCGCCGCCGCTCGCTGCCGGCTCTATCACTTTGACCTCGATGGTGGAATTGACCGGCCCAGGCTTCCCCTCCTCTATGTTGCAAATGTATGTTTCAGGTGTTCTAGTCGTTTCAAAGGTATGTTGCAGTTGTTTCTTATGGATGTTGTAAAAGTAGATCGGGGGATGTTACACATATTTGCATATGTTGCAAGTGTTTCAGAAGCATGTTGCAAGCGTTTGTTCAAAATGTTTCATCTATTTACAAACGTATCTTGCAATTGTTTTTTATTTCAATGTTGCATATGTTTTCACACATATGTTGCAATAGTATGTTCTAAATGATTCAGCTGTTTCAGTCTTATGTTGCAGTAAGTATTTTTTCATGTTGCAATTGTTTTATCTGGATGTTGCAAATGTTTCACACACATGTTGCAAGCATATGTCCCAAATATTTCATTTGTTTCAAATGTATGTTGCATTCCAGTGTTTCATGTTGCAAGTGCAGACCGCCGGCGTTGGTGTCCATGAGGGCGGGCAGCGCCAAGCCGCGACCACCGACGCGTGGAGGAGGCGCAGGCCGCTGCCGGCGATGTGGAGAGGAGGCACAGGCTACGTGGTGCTGTTGTGGAAGAGGCGGGGGCAAGTCTTCCGTGTGGCCTAGAAGAGACGGGCGCCACGCCGGTGTGGAAGAGTCGGGGGTGAGTCATTCGAGCAGCGTGGGCAGCGGATCTGAAGCGGGTGGTTCGGATACGAGCGTGGGAAACGGAGTTGGCGCAGGCAGCGCGTGAATCCGAGCGGATGGGGTGGAGCAGTCGTGGGCGTCTGGACGTCCGGGCGCTAGTGCTGCCCATTCTTGAATGCAAATTATTGAAGGAGCAGCATTGAGCACTTATCCGGGTCGCCTAAGCCTCGAACATTCCAATATAAAACAGAAAAGGTTCTTGAGTTGCTAAACATTTAACCGAAACAAACTCCCAGGGGCTGCAACACCGAGCAAGCCCCAGGCAGGTACGAACTGAAACTTAAACACAACTACCACAAACTGATGACTGCCGCCGACTAAAACCATCAAGGATCAACACTGAACTCTTCCCAGCCTGGGACCCATGCATGGAAGAGTGACACTACAAGATGGAACAAAAGCCCGGATACAGACACAAATGACTAGCAGAACAAACACCGTCTTCGTCCTGCCGGATCGAAACAAAGCTTTCCCATCATTCAGCAACATCTGTCACCACGCCAATGGAGGCCGGAGAGCGGCAGCCCAGACCTGCTGCCGACACAACCTTGCGGAGATCAGACACTCCCACTGGCAGTTTGCTACGCGACAGGATGTTGTTACGCTTGTTGGCTTGTTTCTTCAGGCTAGCAGAGCCGGGCGACGGCGCGGGGTCGGCGGCGACGACGATGGCGTTCTTGGGGCCGACGGCGGTCCTCTTGACGGCGGCGGTCTCCTCGTTGGCGTTGGGACTGCGAGCGGAGGCAGAGGAAGCCATGTGGGCCGTGGGCTGTGGGGGTGGTGCGCTTCGTCGGTGGGGGAGTGGAGGTGGACGGCGATTGGGCGAGATGCGGGCGACGGTTGCTGACCTGCTTTACAATGAAGCAGGACTGCAGGCGGGTCAGGGTGTCCTGAGATGAGAGCACCGCCGCGGCGGTTGCATTCAGGTGGTGTTTGTTACGCGAGGCGAGCGTCCCTTCGTTCCCTGCATGCGTGCCAAGGCCCAAGGGGATCGGATCCATGCATGCATGCCTCCTGTTATGGTTATGGACACGTTCCTTACTTCCTCTCCGATGGACTAATGTATATATAATGGAAAAGCTGATCGGGGGTTCTCAGTGCGGACACCACGCTTCTTGGGCGATACCAGCCCAACAGGCATGCTCCTCTCTACTTTCACTCTTTTTTTTTGCGACGAAAGAGGAATTATATTATATGATAGCTGGGTACATCAACACATTATAAGCACTCTGGATTACAAAATAGTACCCACGCTATGAATAGCATAACTCAAAACCTAACCTTTTAAATGCTTTGCAGTATGGATGACCGCACCGGCAAATACTCGGCAAATGGTCTGAGAACAAATGCCCAACGAACAACGGCCAACATTTCTGTAGGCGAAATTGAGGAACTTCTTCTTTTTGGTGTCTTTATTCTTCTTCTTTCTGCCACCGAAGAGTGAGGAAGACTGATCTGAAAATTATTCTCCCTAGTCCTTCATCGTGGCCAGATCTAACCACGACAAAACGAAGAAGAGACCGAAGAAAATTATTCCATGATGACGACATCACTCTTTCATGGTGGTTTCTTCTTAAAAAAAGATAGTGATATTTCCCTACACCCACGACGGTCACAGTGGTCCGCTCGTCTTCTCCCACCGCCCGTCTTCTCCCGCGGCGACCACCTCCTCCCCGGGGCCCTCGCCCGCCTCCATGACGCCAGACTCCACCGTTGGAGTCGCGCCTGCAGCCCGCCCCTACCCTCATCGCCGGAGCCAACGCCGGCATCTCCTCGTCACCTCCTCCTATGGCTAGAGATAGCAAGGGTGTCGCCGCAATGCTGTACTTCGCGCCCCGGTGCCCCAGCGGAAGAAGCTCACAGTGGCCAAGTCCATGGTGCTCTTCACTCCACCTCCTAGCCCGATTTGCTCATCAACGCAAGTTCCTCAACGCGCCTGACATGGTGGTTGTCGCCCACTAGAGTGTCGCGCATGACATGTTGCAAATATATGTTTCAAGTGTTTCAGATGTTCCAAAGGTATGTTTCAAGTGTTTCATACTGATGTAACAAAAGGAGATCGAGATGTTGCATATGTTGCAATGACTATACATGTATGTTGCAACAGTTTGTTCCTAATTTTTCATCAGTTTTTTTCAGACATAAGTTGCAAGTGTATTTTTTTTATATTTGCATATGTTTCATACATATGTTTGTGTAAGTGTTTCATCTAGATGTTGCATATGCTTGCAGTGTCTTTCAAGTGTTTTGCAAGTGTTTCAGACGTATGTTGCAAGTGTTTCATTTATTTCCGACGTACGTTGCAGGTGTTTTATCTGGATATATTGCAAAGTAGATCGGATATTGCATATGTTGCAATGCGCATGAGAAGTGGAGGGGCGCAAGCGGTCCTTGCGTGCGGTCTGGCGGCGTGGGCGACGTCCAGACAGCGTGGGCCCCATGTGGGCACACGAAACGCAGGCGCAGGCGTGGAGTGCAGGTGCAAGCGCGGGAAACAGAGTGCAGCTCGGGTGTCCGGACGTGGGCATCCGTCCGGACGCTAGCACTACCAATAATGTAATGTCAAGAACTCAAACGGTTTCAAGGTGAAAATCTAGATATTTTACTACAATCTGTATGTACTCCCTCCGTCCCAGAAAAAGTGTTGTTTTAAGTTTTTCAGACATCGTGTTTAACCATTCGTCTTATTCAAAAAAATTTAATAAATATTATTTATTTTGTTATGACTTATTTTATCATTAGAGATACTTCAATAATGATTTATTTATTTTATAATTTGCACAAAATTTTTGAATAAGACGAACGGTCAAACACGATGTCTGAAAAACCTAAAATGACACTTTTTCTGGGGCGGAGGGAGTACGTACGTAACTCTCTTGCGTGTTTGAAGAAGACAAAAACAAAACTTCAGGATATCTATACCATAGTGTCACAATCTACACAAATAAAGAATCTGAAAGAGCTTAATCTACTGGATCATTCCCAGAACATCTGTTCAATGTTAAAAACTGCATTGGACCATCCAAAAAAAAACTGCATTGGACCATCCAACTGCCAGATGATAACCGGTACCTCATGGGTGTAGCTTTTCACTGGCACGGTGAAAGCTCCACCCAGCTCAGGATCAGTAACCTTCAGTAATCAGTATCCTCTCTTCGTCTAATGAATTCAATAACATTAATATGGCGACAAATCCAACCGGTGAAGGACACCATATGGTCATATGGCAGTGTGCAATTCCATCTCATATAGCTGATAGAAAAAAAATTCTAAAAGAAAACAAAGAAAGTACATGAGCCCCAAAACAACCAAAGGAGAGTTAACTTCTAAACTTTTTACTTAATGATGATCATGAATCAATTACAGATCACAAATATAAACTACTACTATTAAATGCTTCACTAGTCAAAATATGTTCTATAGAACTTTTCTTGAAACGCAAGTATTGAATGCCAATTATGAGGACACTAGTCCATCAACCCGTGCTCCCGCACGGGATAGAATTTTAGAACACATAAGCATCAGTTAATATTTAATATACCTCTAACTAATAAAAATACTAAAATTAAATTGCATGTTTTTACACCTGGTTAATTTTCTAACACAATAGATATTATGATGTTTTTATCCAATTTTGATAAATGTTCCAATTACTAAACATTAACTTAAACTATGGCCGCTCTTGTTGTAGCCCATATTAAATTCTGATGTCATGAATCTAAAATAAATTACTAATATTATATTGTGTATTTTCCACTCTGTTCTTTTCCAACACAATAGACTCAACAGATATAATGTTGTCTCTATCTAGTTGTGATCAATGTATCGATTACTAATGTATAGGTTTTTTCCATCTGTATCCACTGCTTTTTCTCTTTGCATGTCACCTCTGTGTAACTTGAATATGCATTTAGTCCAAACAATAGCTTAAAAAAGAAAAGCTTAAACTATGGTGGCTCTTATTGCAGTCCATATCTTTTGATGTCATAAATCTAAAATTTTGATTTTAATATTTAATCTTATTAACTACGACATATTTTTTATTCTCAAGCTAAGTTAAAATTCTTATAGTGTGTTTATTAACTCTTCTTTTGTACTTTTCAAAATAAGAATTTAGTCATAAATTGCACTCTTACCTATTACAATGACATAAAAATTCATTTGAAACGTGTACCAGATCACTCAAAATCGATGGTTGGGCTTGGATCTAGAACAATGCTAGCCTGGACAGAATATTAATATTTAAGTCATATAATATTTTTTTACTCTAACGTAATTCCAAATGTCAGAAATATATAGGCACATATGGTCTGCATTGCCCCACCACCCCCCCCCCCCCCCCGCTTCAGAAGATGCATTTAAATTTAGTTATCAAGAAATTATACGTGCAATGATGGTTATACTACCAATATAGATAACATTTTAGTTAAAATGGACACCAACGGTTAACGTGAGTACATGATATATTTTTTTTCCAAATATTAGTTTTTCAATCAAATGTGATCGTGAGTAGATTTTTTCCCGTACGTTTCTTTCTTGAAATTTTTTTGTAAGGGCTTGTTTAGTTGGCAAAAAGAGCCAAAAAAAAAAGTTTGCGCAGTACCTCGAATTTTTGGACGCATGCATGGAGCATTAAATGTAGGTAAAAAATAATTAAATGCACAGTTTGTCTGTAAATGTCGAGACGAATTTTTTGAGACTAGTTAGTCAATGATTGGATAAATTTTACCAAATAACAACGAAAAGTGCTACAGAAATTTACCTAAAAAATTTTGCCATCTAAACATGCCCTAAGTTGAAGTTGTGTAAACGTTAGTACAATAGATCTTTTCCGTACATTTTTTTCTTGAAGACATCGGAGTTGTTTTTTCAGATTTTTTTCCCGTACGTTTTTTCTTGAAGACATCGAAGTTGTTTTTTCTACCGTAGTTAGATTGCGATACATTTAGATATACATTTTTGGTACATAGCTTAATTATGTATTTAGAAAAGTAAGAACTGACTTGTAATTTAGAACGGAAGGAGTAGCATATAAAGTAAAAAATTATATAAATTATTTGTTAATAATATAGTTTAAAATAATTTGTTAGTACCATTAGTATATGAGTTGTTAAGTAAATAATTTTCATGGGTGGTAAAAATAGAACATATATATTTATCGCTCAAGCTTGCATGTGTAGTTGATACATATGATGGTATAATATGTATTTACTTCAATAAAATTCGAATGTAATAGAATTGGGTAACATAGAAACATATATGTGCTTTATGGTAATGTAAATATTTGTTGTAACAGAAGATGATAACTTAGATGTAGATTTTAAGGTGATCTTTAAGTTTTTTTAAAAAAAATGAAAAGTGGTAATTTAGATACAGATTTAAGTGGTTATGATAGATTATCTGTCTAATATAGTTATTACAATGGTCTATATAGTCATTTTAGCTTGCATTGCGGCACTCAAGATGTTGAGTTGGTATCAAAGTTTTGTATTTGTAGTAGTCTCTTTTTTATAACTATAGAGCCTCAAATTAAATTATGAATATTGGTTTGATATAATGTTTAAGTCAAGATGTATAAAGTTATTTGAAATAACAACCTATGAATTTTATTATCATGGTGTGTTAATATATTTAAAATAAATTTTAAGTGTAATTGCGATGTGGTTTTGTTAAGGGACTATTTTTTCATGTTTGATAAGCTATTAAAAAGATATTTATCCTAACTGTATATATGTTTACCTTCTCTATATGACAGAACATAGCGAGCGTTGAAGTGTGTAGTTTAGAAATATATATATATATATAACATACTATTATGGATATTTAACTATTTTTAATATATTGTATTGGTATTTGCATATAGATATGAGAGATATTTAAATTTATTTATAAAGGCTGGGATTGATAACTTTAAAACAAACTAAAAGGTATAGTTTTATTATATTTTATATTAATATATATCGGTGAATACATAGGAGCTAATTTTGTACCTTTCTTCATAATAACAGATTCGGGTAATTTACAAAATGTATTAGAAGGTTATTTTTAATTACCTTTTTAATGGCTAAGGTCTAGTTTATTTATAAATTAAGGGGGTTTTAATTATCTTTTAGTTGATAAGCGATGAAAACAACCGGACGGAAGTTGAATAGATGGATTCCTGGTTGCGTATGGTTGACGAAATCTTTTCTTTTTTAGACCATCAAACCTCCAAATACATCAACACAATGGTTGTGTTTTGACTTGTCACATAGTAAAACCTAATTTGTTTATTTGTGCATAAACAAAAGGTACATTATGGGTTGTATGATAACAACAACTCATACAATGATGCAATAGAGGTCTCATAATCCTTAATTTTAGCTTATATAAAATAGTTGTTTCATGAAACAATGATCTTTATCTCACCTCCATGTATTTCCTCCACATCATAAAAAATATTACATAGTGATGATAAGACGTGTAGTTTACTCTTGTTATTATTATTTTTACTAGGATCATGCTCGTGCGTTGCAACGGAAACAACATAATACCATAATAGTATAAGTTTGAGCTTGTATTATAATATTGCAAAAAGTTAATATGTTGAGTGTGACATTCGCAACAATCTATTTTGTGGCCAATCATCACTATTATATATACAAGTCTACATGAACCATGGGGACAAAATAAGGAAAAATACATAATTACATGCTCCATGAGAAAGCACTGGAGAACAAACATGTACATGGAGTCTTGACACCTTTTCTTCCATGCAGATAATAAAATCTCAAAAAAATTTGCAAGCATCTCCATGTTTCAACAATCTTAGATGTTCTCGGATCTATTCAAAAAACAGAGCAAGAAAATAGTGCACAACAGACATTCAAATAGGTTATACGAATGAATATGGAAATTCAATTCAATTCCACAAACATTGCTGGGTAAATTGGATTCACTTTATTATGCTGCCATTACCAAACAGATCAGACAAAATATTAGAGAGGATGCCAGGAAGCTTCATGCTATCATCTACTCTAGTGTCATTGACACCACACTCCCTCATATCATATCCTCGATGCATGTGCTGTCATCTTTGATTTTTTTTTGCATAGGAACTAAACAAACAAATGAATAAATTAGTTCTTTACTGTTTAATGGACAATAACACCACTGAGAAAATAAATAAATCAACCCATACATGTAAAATTCACTGATACCAAAAGTAAAATGCTACTGGATACTGTGAATGTGAAAAGAACTGCTAATGTAAGTTCAACATACCCCTCCCCCCAGGCTACTGTGTTTCTTTACTATGCTGAACAGAAAAGGATTAAATAGCTACCAATATATGTTTGGGGCTCTTGCATTTCTACCCCTATTTTGTATCGGAATTGTGATTTTGCCCCTGTTTTTTTTTACTTTGTGAATTTACCCCTGTGTTTTCAAAACGAAGCACCACGCCCCTATTCCGTCATCCTCCACTAACGGTGTTAAGTTTTACGAAAAGGAGAAATATGCCCATATGGTTTTGCCCCTGTTTTTTATGGCTATTTGTGATTTTACCCCTGATTTAGAGTATTACATTTATATTGTATTTTGACAAAATAATTAGATTTGGTCAAATATATTTGGCATCACGCCATCACCTTTGCAATTATTTCAAATCAGAATTAACATTGAAAAAGATTAAAAATTTTAGCAACATTTTGGCGTCACCTTTGCAATATTTTGATAGCATTGTGCCAACAATTTGAAGCTCGAAACAAAATCATTGGAAGCAAAACCAGATTAGATGACTAAACTATGTACTTGTCTACCTCAGAGCAGCAGAGAGTGCAAATTCGTGTACTAATATTCTCAGCTCGCATGCATCTGAAGAATAGATATTGTAGTGGTGAGATCACTATGAATCTCAGACTCAATACCACCATTGGATTTTGTTACACCATGTTTCTTTGTTCTTTTCATGTGTATGGAGCTATGGAAGAGTAAGGATTGCATCTTCAGCATTTGGTCGGTCTGTATATGTAGACAGTAGTCCAGAAAGAGAAATACCAATAAGATAAGAGAATGCTAGAGGAAAGCTAGAGATACTAACCAGATGACCAGAGAATTTTTTAATCTTTTGTCGCTGGAAGTGTCAATGGTCCTCAGCTGGCCAACTGCTGTTGCTAACATATTCTCATGTCCGATCTTCACCCGTTGTAGGTGAATGGTGGTGGCTTGCCCACTAAGCTGCAAGATGATCTAAAAAGAGTTAAACCTTGAAACTGAAAAATTCAATCGTAGGGCAAAGATCATGCAAAAAGTGCCAACAAAAAAATTCCAATGTTATTAAGTTGAGCCAATTGCTGGGACCAGCAATCTTGTTTTTTGAATTAAATGTGAATGGTGCCGGCTTGCTGACCGCTGTAAGATGAAGCACAAGAGTTAGACCTTAAAACTGAACAATTCAATCATAGGGCAAAGATCATGCAAAATACTTCAGCAAAAAAAAATTAAAAAAATCCAACATTATTAAGTTGAGGCGATTGCTGGGGTACTAAGTTAGGTGAACAGGCCGATCAAACCTTTTTTTTCTCTCGAACTTTGCTGGAACAGGTCAAGTAAACTTTGTGTGCTCTGATAGATTCACGGACTGATAGACGGTGAGGTTGGCGTCGACGGTGATGTGACACTGTCACGGTAGTCCTCCGATCCACACGCCGCTACACCGTTGCTCTCGGCGCCTGCTCCGTCAGCAGCTTAATCAGGAGGTTCGAGGTTGTACGTGATCAGGCTAGCGTTCGTGTGGGAGGCCAGCGGAGGAAGCACGAATTAAAGCCTACCATGCGGGGTCGTGAAGGAAGTTGACCATGCATGGGAAGAAAGATCACGGAGGGGATCGTGATGGACGATGTGATACACCGTGATTACCAAATCACCGTGAGACGGGCAGGTGGCCGGGGTCGAGGGGCCGGGCGATGCACGGGATCGAGGGGCCGGACCATCAAGGCACGAGCGCGTGCGATGATCCTGATGGTACCTTTTGCATGACCACATGCAATTAAATCTATCTTACACACCGTCAATCTCTATGCCGCATTCAAATCAATTTTTCTTCTCTCGTTGACTTCCTCCTCCCTGAAAAAATGGAAGGCTATATCTCCTAAAATCACGGTGTCTGTTCTGATTGTAAAGGGCTGCATGATCGAGCGCCGCCATGTTCCTCTGTGCAGCCACCGTCCTTCCTTTCCTTCTGTGCGGCAGGTTTTCCTTCCTTCCCTTCTGTGCGTGATTTGCGGAGGTGGAGCGTGGAGCACTGGGTGGAACTGCGGGGCTGGCGCGTTTTGGTTCTACCGGGCAGAGCGAAGCGGAGATCGCAGTTTCCCGAGAGAGAGATCGTGCTGATTGGAGGAGGGGAAGCCGGCATGCGCGGGACGAGCGGGGGAGACACCGAGCGGGGTTATTCGCACGCCGGGAGATGTTAGCGAGCGAGCGGGTGACTGCACGTCTACGAACGATTCCCTTATGAATTTTTTAGCTGTAGAGAGGAGCACACATGTATATCTTATTTGTTTAGGTTGAATGATTCTATCTCACGTTTTATGAATTAATAGATTATCTAACGTGGATGTGATGGCCATTGTTGATCTGGTATTTTATTAATTTCTAACCAATCTTAATCAACTGTAAACATGAGTATATGAGATTTGTTCCCGTACGTTTTTTTAATTTCTTGAAGAATATTTTCCTTGTATGTATATCTAACCAATCAGATCTTAGTTTTTTAATCAACTGTGAACGTGAGTACAGGAGATTTGTTCCCGTAATCGACCATGATAGCGCTCAGACGTCCGGATGGACATGCGCGTCCACCCGCCCGCGTGCTCTGTGCCCCATGCCTCCTCTCCTGCTCTGCTCCACGCCTACCCACACTTAGGACCGAGATACCGCTCCTTCCTGCTGCACTAATTATAGCATATGCATGGGGACCCACCCAGCTGCATGCGAGAGAAAGAGAGAGCACCGTGGGCGTACCCATGTGTTGGCTCGGCTGCATGCTGCACGCCTGCACCATGGGGGCCAGGCCAGGTGGTGTAGGGCGCCTGGTTCTGCGTTCGTTGGGTGCTGGCCCGCTACAGCGCTCAGCATGCATTTTGACCAGAGAGTGCTCGGCCGTTTGGGTTGCGTCTAGCTGTTGGAGCTGGCCTGCATGACAGAGATAGGCCGTGCTGGCTGCGTGTGTGTAGTGCGTGCGTGCCCACGAGTCAGAGCACATGGGGAACAACACTTGCTGCAAAATATTGAAACATACGCTTACAACATATGTGTATAGCCACTGCAACATATGCAACATCCAGATAAAACACGTGCAACATGCATATGAAATAGTTGAAATATTTGGAACATACACTCGCAACATACGCATATATCCACTGCAACATATGCAATATCCAAATAAAACAACTGAAATATTTGGAAGATACATTTGTAACATATGTGTATAGCCATTGCAACATATACAACATCCAGATAAACACATGCGACACCCGGATAAACACATACACATGAAACACATATGCCGGCGAAGAGCTCGATGCCCAGGATCACCCCGAAGCAGCAAATGGCGTATGCATATGCAGACCCCACGCTCCTCTCACAAACTCCCATTCTCTCTCGGGTCCGCGCGCTAGAGCACGTACGCCCCAAGCACGACGATGTAGAGGGAACAAAACCTTTGCCACCGTGCTACCGCATACGGCAGACCTGCTCTAGACAGACGGCACTGACAGGCGGCCAGCACACATGACGGAGTCCCACCAGGCGGGGGCTTGCGCAGTCGAGGAACAGGTGAAGTGGAGGACTAACCAGAGGGCCCTGGCTCGCCTGGCGGACTGGATGCTGCATCACACGGCGATCGAGAGTAGGTCACACATGCTCTCATGCGCTGACCACGGAAAAGGACAAGTGCGGGCCCTATGACTGCAACACACGTCCCTCTTTTCTTTTTTTGGTCATCATGCTGCGCGGGTAAGTCCGTCCGGACGGACGAACGCCCTCAACCAAATATTTACCATTTTTTAATTTCTTGAAGAATACTTTTCTGTACGTTGAATCTGTTAAACCTAAGTACTCGAAATTTTACCCGAACGTAAGTATTGGAGACTTTTTTCCCGTACGTTTTTTCTTGAAGAATTTTTTCTGGTAGGTCAAAGTTGTTCTCGAAATTTTTTTTCCAAAAACATAAGTGTTGGAGATTTTTTTTCCCGTACGTTTTTTCTTGAAGACTTTTTTCTGGTACGTCAAAGTTGTTTTTGTACCGTACAATGAGATATTATCCTTTTTTATCTATATATAATTGTGGAGGTGGATAATTTTTTAAAAAAGAAAATAGATCTAATGGTTTAGGATAGTTGTGAGTCTTTTGACTAATGGTTAGATGTTTCTAGAAATTCCTAGCATTTTTTTTCTAGCATTTCTGGTGAGGATTAATGTGGAGGCTCTATTGGGACCTCTAATTAGTAACAGTAATACTGTGTAATTCTTAAAAAAAAAAGATAGTAGTAGGGACTGATCAGGGTCCTCACAAATATCCACATTTAATTTCATAGTAGTTCAGTGCTCTGATTTTACATTTTGCCTACATATCTGCTGAGCGTTTTCATTTTACAGTCCAATAGGGACGCAACTGTTAGTCTACCAGATGACTCGATGATTGAACACTTGAAATTCAGTTGGTTCTTGTGTGGTGCACTTGAAATTCAGTTGGTTCTTGTGTGGTGTTGCTTTTGGTGGATGTCATTCAGGACTCAGGCGTTTCTTTGCTGGCAAAAGATTGTTTCTTTGCTGCCGGTTTGTTAAAAAAATGTTACAAGAGTTGTATACTCAAAGTAAACTCACCAACATTGACGAATGCACATTGAGAAAGCAAGCAGAACAAGGAGAAGAGCGAACTTCTCAGAAATTGAAGAACCCAAGAAATGAGCGTGCTGTTTTCCTGGCGCTGTATCACTAGTTTACAGAAACGGCATCTCTGTTTTTTGTACTGCGCACCCATCCAATGGACTGAGTACCAAAGGAAAACACTGCCTAGTGAAAACTGAAAAACATGACTTAGATATAGTACTCCAGACACATTTGACATGATGACTTTTGCTTTACCGTTGCATAAAAAGAAAAAGTTATAGGCAGCAGCATGATTGTCTTTACCGTTGCATATGCCTTTTGCTTTGAAAGGGCAATAGTCAATCTCTCGGTAGGACCGCTAACATGGACATATGGTCACGAACTCACAACAAAATGGAAACTGAACCAAGAACATTGGTGATAGCCCGGCTCTCTTAATAATCATACCCGACAAACCACACATAAGGCAATCTATAATGATAACACGATAATTTATTCACATAATGAAACAAGTCGTAAATTAGGCACCCCAAAAAGAAAACAAAGAACTGCACCAACAGGCTACATGGTTGTGTAACCTTTAAATCTTAACAATTTGAAGAACCAATACGAACAGAAACTGTGAGCAGCGAGCTTCAGAGCATGAAGCATCCCCCTCAACTCCTTGAAGAAACCGAGACGGAGCTCTCGAACGCAGACCCCATGTGGCTAATGACAAACCCGTAAATCTTGTGCTTCAAGCACTCGATCTTCTCCTTGGTCCTCTCCTCCTCCGCAATCTTCCCTACTTGGTCCAACCAGTCGCTGATCTTCTTGAACTGTGAGAGGACCATCGTTATGTGGCTGCTGTGCTTTCCCTTGCTAGCGACGTTCTGATCTTCGAACAGGTGGAAGCCCACATCCAGTGCCTCGTCCACAAAAGTCAGGAACCACGTATGCATCTCGCGCCACAAGGACTTGGCAAGCTCAGCTGTCTCACTCATGCTCTCGGTGTTACTCCATGTGCACCTCAGTGGAGAGCTTGGTGCAACCTTAGACTGCACTTTTGCTGAAGCTCCATGTGTTGGCTTCTTCGACAGGCTTGTTCTTGGTGGTTCCACTGAAGATGCATTTGACTTGTTGGTGCTCCTCGTCCGAGAGAAGGATCCAGTGGCACCGTTCAGCAGCTTGAGGACTTCAAGATCAGTGGCTAATGCAGCACCAACCCAATGCTTAGTTGATTTCTCGAAGAATTCCTCTTCAGCCCCATTGGTCACCACAGACTCAGAGATGGTCTTCCATTTGAGAGTATCCTCGTAGACAACCAGGAAAAGATCGACTGTTGGAAATGGATTGGAGACTTTTGACGAAGTGCAGATTTCAGAGAACTTGCTGTAGGCAGAAAATAAACAAGATATTATCACACCACTTTTCTGCTGAACAATAGGCAGAAATAAACAAGATATTATCACACCACTTTTCTGCTAAACAAATGCACTGGTTTTGTTTTTAGACAGGGAAAATATGTCTCAAAATACCTTATATTCCTGATTACAGATTCAGAGACCAATGCCTCTTGTAGGGCGCTAGCTGCAGCAGTTGCTGCTAAATCTCTCCGTTCAAAAGCTTCCTGAAATTCGGTAGAAATTATATTAGAAAACTCAAGTCAAGTCAGGAACACTAAATAGAGACTGAGCCAATAAACTAGAGATGCTTACCTTTCCAATTTTAGAGAGTTTATCAGGAATTGCATCCAATGGAATGCTACCATCAGTCCATTTAGGATCATGAAGTATAATTTTTGGAGCTGTGGTTTTTGCCTTTACTGAGGTAGGGTCTATCTTCTTACGAGGCTTTGGCTTCTCATCAACAGATGAATCGTCATTACTGGATTGTTCCATTGTAGCATCACTTAGTCGCCTCGACATTGCTTCCTGATGATAGAGACAAACAAGAAATATTTACTGCACAGGAACAAAACATTCTGCTGTACACTACAAGGACACAACTTTCTGTTGTACACAGGGTCACAGGCAAAATGGTTATCCAACCATGCTACCTAAGGATATGCAGAAAAAATAATTAGTACTCTGAACCTGAAAATGACTAATTTCTATATATATGTAGCTATATATTTGAAATTACAAACTAACTGTATAATTTATAATCGTGGCACCATGTACTTGAAGTTTTTGTTTCACTTAATTTGTAGTCATAGCACCAAGTTTATAATTGAGAAAACATTGCAACAGAACTGGTCACAATACATATCCATTTGAAAATGGTTATTACTGAAAAGGATCATAGTTGACCAAGGTTATGATTTTCTGAGACAACGATTAAGGTTACAGTCACTTCATACTTCAGTTTTTTCCCAACAATGTTTCTTTGTCTACTATCCTATCCATATCCAACACCATCTAGCTATGTCAGATCTTAATTTGCATAACCAAATCTGACCAAGGCTATGTTGATCCTATGAATCAAGTATGCTGTTCAATGTTCATGGATAAGTCATACTTTGGGTGTTCCCTAGCATGAATTTGGCAGTCATCCATTTATAATGTCTAGAGTATACTTTCAAGTTCAAGATCATTTTCAATTAACACGGTTTTAACACTTCGGAAAGAGTTATATACGAATACTTTTTTTTTGCGACGAGTTATATACTACTACTATTCCAGTCACAATGCAGGCAGTGATAAAATTATATTTCTCAAATTATCAGATTATCTTGATAGTCTTGGCAAGCACGATGTCCCAAATGTAACACAACAATGTAGTAACAGAGGATCCAGACCTGAGTCCTGAGGATGGAATCCTTGTCCACCTTGGCCTTAGACTTCATCACGGACCCTGCCGCCGCCGTCCCAAGCGAAACCGTGGGATCATCCCAGCTCTTCCTCCCGGGCTTCGCAGCCGACCCACTCCCCAAATCCGTCATCTTGGAGATCCCAGCCACCAGCACCCCAACCTTCTTCTTGCCGGTGCCTTCCCCCGACAGCCGGCGCGAGCTAGGCGACAGGGAGGTCCGCTTCCCGCCACCGACGGCCGGAGACGCGGCACCCCTCCTGCCTCCAGCCGGCGACGGCTGGCGGTACCTCGACGGCACGATGATCGCCGGCTCCCTCACCGCCCTCCGGTTCTCCTCCCTGGCGGCGACCAGGCTCGGCACCACGCACTTGGACGGCGCCGGCGACGTCGCCCTGGGCGTGCCCCTGACCGCGGGCGAGGACGCCCGCGACGCGCTTTTCCCCACGGAGGGAGACGACGCCCGCGACGCGGCGGGCTTGGCGGCGGGCGACGGATCTCGGTGCTTGGACGGCGGCGCCGGGGACGAGAACCGGCGCTTGACGGGCTGCTGCGGCGCGGGGTCGGCGACGGCGTTCTTCGGACCCAGGACGGTCCGCTTGACGGCGGCGGTCTCGCTGGCGTCGGGAGCGGCGGCGGCGGAGGTGGTGGAGTTGGAGGACGAGGGCATGAGGGGCGGCGCGGCGTCGGCGGCGGACGCGGCGGGCTGGATGACGTAGCCGCGGGCGCAGGCGGCGGGTCTTGCGACGAGCGGCTCGGGCTTGCCGACGCAGGGGAGGGGGCGTGAGGACGGGACGGTGCGGAGTCCAACCGCGCGCGGAACTGGGCGCGCGAAGCGGAGGCGGTCGAGGTGGACGAGGTGGCCGACGAGCTGCGGGCGGGCCACGGCCAGCAGCGCGTCGGCGTCGGCGGGCGGGACCTGGACGTAGGTGCAGTGGAGGCCATCGGAGAGGTTGAGGAGGACGCCGTTGGCGGGCGGCGCGGCGAGGAGCGGGGAGTCGGAGGTGGAGGCCGTGAGCGCCGGGACCACGGCCGTCACCTGCAGCACCGGCGAGCGGTGCTCCCCCGCCACGCGCTCCTCCGTGTGCATCGCCTGCAGCAGCCGCAGCAGCACCCCTTGCGTGACCGTCGCCATGGCGGGCGGGTGGGTGGGTGGAGATGGGATGGGCGAGGAGGCGAGGAGGAGGGATTTGGGGGATTTTGTTTGGGGAGGGAGGAGCCGAGGAGGTGGAGAGAGAGAGAGATTCGGGCGCCGTGAGTGGCGTGCCGTGAGTGATGGAGAGAGACGTTGGAGCGTAGTGAAGGGAGGGAGGGTCCGTTGGTTTCAAATTTCGAACGCCGCGCGTGTGGCCTGAGCCTGAGCGGCGGGACAGACAGGTGGGCCCGAGGAGGTATTGATAAGGTGGCCGCCGCGTCCTTGTCAGTGTGTGACATTCTCGTTGGGCCATGATATCTAATGGGCCTAAAGAGGCCCCTTGCTGCGTTTACTTTGAAGAAAGGCCTGAGGATTCCGGGGCCCACAGCGGAATCAATGGGCTCCGCCAAACTGGATCAAGGCGAGGCAAAAGATCAAGTGATCAACAGTTGTACTGTAACTTAGCCGGAGAGTTCGGACGGACGGACGTCGCTTCCCACCGAATCGTTCTTATACATTTGTTATGAGCCCGATGACACAACCTGCTCCTAGGAGCCCGGCACCAGCTCCTCCCTCTCCCTTCGATACGCCCTCACCTTACTACCACCCTCGCCCCGAATCGAGGCGAGCGATGGCGCAAACGACCAGCAATACGCCGGCCGCAAGGCAGGCCGGAGCGCGGCAGCGGCCGTGTGGGCAGTACACGCCAGGCCCCATCATTGATGACTTCGATGTGGAACTACGGGGCAGAGGTTGCGGCGGCCATGCCGACGAGCTTTGCGCACGCTACCAGCCACCGGCGCCGTCGAGCTCCACGCATGCGCCACCGAGCCGGCGAACCTCCACGATGGAGGCTCTAGCAAGCAGGCGAGAGGAGCTCTGTGTGACGCCACCCCACCAGTGAGTTGCTTGCGCTGCTGCCGCACGGGCGAGCTCTGCGTCGGCGTCGAGCTCCGCAACGACAAGTATCCACCCGCACGGACGTCGTTTCCTACTGAATCGTTCTTATCCATTTGTTCTGAGTCCGATCGAATCGTTCTTATACATTTGTTATGAGCCCGACGACACAACCTGCTCCTAGGAGCCTGGCACCAGCTCCTCCCTTTCCCTTCGATACGCCCTCACCTTACTACCACCCTCGCCCAGAATCGAGGCGAGCGATGGCGCAGACGACCAGCAACGCGCCGGCCGCAAGGCAGGCCGGAGCGCGGCAGCGGCCGTGCGGGCGCTACATGCCAGGCCCCGTCATCAATGACTTCGATGTGGAACAACAGGGCAGAGGTTGCAGCGACCGTGACGACGAGCTTTGCGCACGCTACTCGCCACCGGCGCCGTCGAGCTCCACGCATGCGCCACCGAGCCGGTGAGCATCCACGATGGATGCTCTAGCAAGCAGGCAAGAGGAGCTTTGTGTGACGCTGCCCCACTGGTGAGTTGCCTGCGCCGCTGCCGCACGGGCAAGCTCCGCTCGACGTCGAGCTCCGCAATGACGAGTATCCACCCGCCCAAGCAGCAAGGTGACATTGTGTTGCAACCCCATGTTGCAAGTGTATGTTCCAGGTGTTTCAACTGTTTGACATGAATGTTGCAAGTTGTTTACCCGGATGTAACAAAAATACATATTGATCTTGCAATACGTATATAAAAATATTTTATCTGTTTTAAATATATGTTGCTAGTTTTATCTAGATGTTGCATATGTTTTATATAAATGTTTCAAATGTTTTCAGTTATTTTAGATGTATATTGCATTTGTTTCTTGTTTTAGAGGTACCTTCTAAGGGGCGCTCTGTGCGCGCACGAAACGGAGCACGCACGGGCGATCCTGCATGCAAGCAGGTGGCGCGGGCAGTCCCCGTGTGGCCTTCTTCCTCGTAGTGCAGTCGGCACACATACGCCAAGATGGGGCTAGGAACAGACGGTGGAGTAAAAAGCGTGCGCATGCAACCATAGTGCGGTGCGCATGGAGATAGTTTCCTTTTCCACCGCCTTGTGCTGTAATTTGGCGCGTTTCACAGGAAATAGAGTTGTGAATCGAAGCGGGCGGGGCACACGACCCAGAGCAAGCGCGGGCATCCAGGTGCTATAGCTCTACCGTTTGTTCTATCTCACATAATTTTGGTGCAGACTATCTTGGAGTCCTAGTATTTCGTGCGTTTAGCATCTCCAACAGTTTGACAAATTTTGTTTCTCAAATCTCGTTATTTGGCAACTCCAAAAATAATATGGGGAGGGAAAAAAGATCTTATCTCCAACAATTTAGCAAATTTTGTTTCCAAAAATCCAAGAACCCGCTAACGAAACGAAAAGACCCGCTAAGCGAACGAAGAGCCCCGTTAAGCGAACGAAGAGCACCGTTAAGCGAACGAAGAGCCCCCCCTAAGCACGAGGAAACTGCGATGCGCGGCCGGTGCCGCACGCGCATATATGTGCGCAATCGACCGAGATTTGCCAACTTGCCAAAGATGTCAAACCCAGATACCAAACTATTGGAGAAGTATTTTTTTTCATTTTGCCAAAAAATTTAGGATGCCAAACCTATATGCCAAACTCTTGGAGATGCTAGTTAAGGACATGAAATAACCAACTAATTTGCCTTGTTTAGTTACGTTAGTCTTTTACTGACTTATTTATTTAGTTCAGGAGGAAAAAAACCGAACAAGATTTGTCTTTGTGAATCAAAATCTTTAACTTTTCTGAAATTTTTACAAACTAAATTATTCTTTTTACTCGCGTGTGACGTAGACCTGTAATGTTGTGTGCACTTGGCATGATATCTTAGTTCTGAGTTTTGATTAGGTATAACGCCATAACGGTATAAGCACCCATGTTGAGATGAATTTGGTTCGGTCTTGTTCCACAGGTTAGCTGGTAGTGCTTTTGTGACCAAACTGTGGCCTAGGTATAAGCAACCATGTTAAAGGCCTATTTGGATCACCTGATTAAAGTTTAGTCTGTCATTGGATAATATGCTAAATATAGGCTATTTTTTCTTTTTTTTCTAATGAGTTTTTCTCATCAATTAGCCTCTATTAGTTCTTTTTAGTCCATGATTAATTCTATGGGGTCACTCCTAGCCTCTCTCCCTCGCGGAGGGTCACGCGGGAAGAGGCCGAGGGTTTCCCACAGGTAATGCAACGGGTGAACATGGGACGAATGCAGACGTTATGGCAAGGGTACCTAGTGAGGGGGATAAGAAATAAATGTGGATTAATTGCTCATTAGATTGCCCAAAAAATGGCCTGCCTCTTACACGAGTGCCCCCGGGTATTTTATAGTCCACACTAGGGCCCGAGGTGAAATTACAAAAGGGCTGATGCAAGGCCATCAGTCACGATACAACGGCCAAGGGTAGAGAGGTAATCCTTCGTACCCCAGCCAACTACTCCAAACCCTAATGGCGCCGATGGGACCGTCGCCGGCTTCTTGTCGGACACCTCCCACGGGTTGCGATGAACCCTCACCCTCCTGGCCAAGGGCTCAATTCCCGTCAGCAGCTGCGCATCTCTTCAAGCGGTCCGCAGCCTCTGAATCAAGCTTCGCGCGAAGATACCTGGGACGAAGGACATCTGGTAGAAGAAACCCTCGCGGCAGGGGTTAATGCATGGCGCGAGGTTGGTCAGCAAGTCCAGAGCGAGGATCGAGGGTCAGGCGGGGGTCAGGCCAGGGTCGCCTTCCCCCCAACAAATTCATATTTAGACCTTCTATTTGGCCGAACACGGCCGAAGATGCAATGGTAGGTTATTTGGTGTTGGACTTTTTGGTGCTAGACTTCATGCCCTGGTCGTTAGTTAAGTTGGGCCCAGCCTAAAAATTGCAACACTTCCGGCACTAGTGTCCCAATAATAGGGGAGTGACAATTAAATTGTTCCTATAAATGTCCATGCAGCCTAGGGCATGACGGCCCAGCCCGAAACACGACATTTTAACTCGACACGAGCACGGCACGGCCCAGTGAGCAGCGGGCCTGGTCCGGCCTGGTCCGATACACAGGGCCATGCTTGGGCCGCTGCTCAAGCACGGCGGGCGGCACGCTCATGGCCCAGTCCACAAGGGTCGGCCCGGTGGCAGCCTAGCCTGCTAAGACCTCGCCAAGCTAAGCCTAACTTCCCCCTCTCACTGTCTCACCCCTCCCCGCGCAGCCCCCTCCTAGTCCCAGCACTAGCAGCGCCGCACTCGGTCACGCACTCACCCCGCTCGCCTCCTCGGCTCCTCCCCTTCTCACCTCGCAAACTCGCAGTGCGATAGCTCGCGCTTCCCTCTCGCTCGCCTCTTCCCCGCGCACGGCGGTGCCTCCCTCGCGCGTGGCCACCATCTCCCTCCCGCGTGCGACGTCCACGGCCAAATTCTAGTGCGCGGTCGCCGTCTTCGGTCTCCCTCCCGCATGCGGCATCCGCCTCCTTCATGCCTCCCCGCACGACCCCACCTCCAGGGCGAGCGCGCCGGTAGCCGGATCTGCCTCGGGGGCAAGCAGCGAGCGTGCGGGCAGTGGCCACCCTGCCTCCTGCTCTCCCCTTCCATCTCTCTGTGGGCCTCGAGCCAGCGTGGCACGCGGGATGGGTTGTGCTTCTCGGGCTCGCCCGGCCCGAAAAACAGCCCAACAGGGCGTGCCTGGGCCGTTGGTTAGGCACGACGCCCACCTCGACATGGCCCGGGTGGCATGGCGTGCCGTGCCAGCCTGACCCCCTTTGGGCCGTGCCCGACCAGGCTGGGCCAGCCCGTTGGCCATCTATAGTTGTTCCAGCTTTCACGTAGAAAAAAAATTCTTAACCTTCCTCAACTATTGTTATGGTCCGATTTACTTTCTACAACTAAAAAATCAGATGTTTTGGCTCCTTTTATCTGTTGACTGATGAAATCGGTTTGTTTTTCATCCTTGGGTGGTTTTCAAGGCGGTTTAGTCTGACGTGCCGCCACCACATTATCCATAAGAGAAGTAAATTGGGCTACGTTGATAGTTTAGGGGTCAAATAGGCTTTACCGAAAAGTCCAAAAATATTTTTTAGAGAACTACCTAAATATTGTGAAATTTAAATTCGAAAAATCTTGTTTAATCTTAGAAAATCAAAGGGAAACTAATTTTAGCTCAAGAAATATGAAAATACTTTCAGATTTTTTTACAAAATAATGCTCTATATTATTATGCATAGACTGTAATGATATATATAGTCTCATTTTGATGTTTATTTACTAGTATATTATTTTATGTTATGTTGTAGTTAGTCTACATCGAAGAGTCATGCGTCATTATAAGCAGAAGAAGTTCAACTGATTTTGACGACAATACGAGTGCCATGGAACTATCTTATACTTGATCTTTAGTACGAACACAGGTCATAACTTGGCCCAAAAATGAATATGGCCGCATCTTTTTCTGGTTTGGACTGAAAATGAACAATCTACCTGCCTAATTGGTGCCAACTCATATAGGCCCTACTAGCTAGATATCACCGCATCAAAAGAAAAGCAACATCATTTTATTGCACATAATGTTATATTGCTTCTTGTTTATTACTCCGTCCTTTTTATCTGTCATTCTCATTTTCTGATAAGTCAAACATGCTCCACTTTGACCAAATATAGCATAAAATTGACACAATGGCATGGAAATAAGTTAGTAAAATATTGCAATCTGGCCGTTGACAGCCAGTGAACTGTAAAACGTACAATAGCTGCAAAAAGCCTTACAGGGATTATAGAGAATGGTAACGCTTGGTTAAGAACGTCCGCACCAACGGACAGACCGACCCCGTGACCGTGACCCCAAGAAAAAAAAAAGGGGCGTTGGACGTGTGTAGTTACAGTTAGGTGGGCCCGTACCTATTCTTTTTGCGGGACAGCGCATGAGAGCGTGTGCGGCTACTTGTTCGGGGTGCAGTTCGGGGTGCACGCGTAGGGAACCATACATGTGCGTGACCATAGAGAGAGGCTCCCAACTGCGTCCACTGCTAGTTGGACCGGCCGGCTAGGCCCCTCCTGCTACTGCTTTGTCGTCTTGCTCTTTTCTCTCTCAGTGTTGTCTGCGCCCAGGCCAAGCTGCGCCTGCCGTATGCTGCCTGCAGCGTTGTTGCTTTGGCCGACCGGATTAGTCAGTTGTAGGGCCAAACAGGCCGCTTGCTTGTTCGTGAGAGGAGTGCAGGTCCACATCTGCATGTATCGTTTTCTGCTTTCGGTTGACGGTTGGCAGTTGAGTGCTGGCCTAAATTTTTTTTGTCACTCCATGACATTGAGCTCCGTATGTTTTCATGTGTTTCAGATGAATATTTCATCTGGTGTTGCATGTGTTTCATCTGGATGTTGCATATGTTGCATTGGCTTTACACGTATGTTGCAAGTGTATGTTTCATCTATTTTAGATGTATGTTGCAGGCGTGTTCTATTTGTATGTTTCATATGTTACAATGCTATATATGTATGTTTCATCTATTTCAAGTATGTTGAAAGTGTTTTTCTGGATGTTGCTTATGTTGCAGTGGCTATACACATATGTTATAACCGTTCAAATATTTCAATTATTTCAGATGTCCGTTGCAGCAAGTGCTTCATGTTGCAAGTGTTTTCATTAGCAGGTGCAGTATATTTCATGCGTTTTAAATGTATGTTTCGTATGTTTCATTTGATTGTTGTAAAAATAGATCTGATATTGCAAACGTAGATCTGGTCTCAACCTACATGCACGTCCACGAACGCACAGCACACAAGCGAAGCGAGGAGTGCAGCAACATTGGGGGCACAGGCGTGGGTGGAACCCACCTGAATGCAAGGTCGCGCAACACGGAACAAAGCGAAACAAGCCTCGGTCAGTACATCACAATCTATGTAGCGACTGGTATAGTAGTACGTACAGAATACGAGTCACTGATGAAAGTAGAGATCTCCATTTCGAGTTGAAGTAGACCCCATTCAGAATGCTGCATTTTTTTATTTTCTATAAGTTTTTGTGAAAAATAAATTAATTTCATGAAATTTCTTAATTCACGAGTACGCCTTGTCAAATTCCTATCTTCAGCGGAACCCGAAAAAGTTGCACCTGGTCGATGAACACGCAACGGGGAACGACTCTGATCAACCAGGAAAATTATAAGGGTCATTGATCAATCCAGCCTGCTTATACATGGAATCAAACATGCATCTTTTGCTAATTACTCTCTCATTTCCGAATTTATAAGATATTTTGGCTTTTCTGAAACTATATTCAAAGTAATTCTGAGCTTATATTGATCTTTTTAACAACGATAGCATACAATAAGAGAAACTAATGGTTAAAATTTATTTTATCACATTTCCTACAATCCAGTCACCTGGCACCCACGCTCATGCCCACCACGCCTATGTCCTACTTTGGCGTCCCGCACCCACGTCCGTTCTTCTTCAACTCCGACGGGTAAAGAAGTGGATTTGGGGGGAGCTAGGCAGGCCAGGTGGCAGGGACGGTGGTTGGGAGGCTTTGGGTCGCTGGCGGCGATGGAGGTGGCCGGGCCAAGTCGAGGCGGGGACGTCACGGCCGTTTGACAGAGTTGGAGAAAAAAGCAGTGGTAGGAGGGGAGAGGGGAAGAGAGAGGCAGCCGCGGACGCGGTAGGATCTCGTCGAAGCTTCGCGGCAGTGGAACTCTGGCGAGACCCTACTACGCCACGGCGGGGTGGTGGGCGGTGGGCGGCGGCGGCGCGTCTGGAGAGCTCACTGGATTGAGAGCTAGTGGAAGAAAACGGCTAGAGGAAGAATAAGATATGTGAGCCGTTGGATCACAGATGAACGGTCAGGATTTGTCGTCTAAAGCAAACCTTAATTTGAGACGCCTGAGTATTCGCAAATCCCTTATTTTATTTGACTTTTTCACGATCGAACGCTTATTATTCCAGGACATGCGTGCCAAAACAGATTCCGTCAAGTTATGCACAGACACGCGTGTGGTGCATGCGCGACAAAGCTGTCCATGTAGGCCGGCGCATGCCACTATCTATTCGGAAACGTGAATCTGGAGCAAATTCGTTCATACCACGGTGGTCCTTGGACACGTTTGTTACGTTTGTTTCAGCCGTCCACGTACGTTTGAAACGCATTGAAAGGCAGCTGAGAGTAGACATCCTTTTTGTCAAGAAGAAAATCTCTCCAATCTCAATCGGCTACTGAAAACTACTTAGAAAAGGTGGGCACAGGTCTCGCAGGAACAGACAACACTAGTGCCTTCTGAAAATGACAATACTGAGATGGACACTCAAGACTGTCAGACGACTACTACAAGAGAAGGAGACCAGAGGTACGTAAATGACTCCATTATAAACGGTTTAAATTTTAGAAGCTCTCACAATAAAGTAACTTTTTTTTTATAAGTTACCTTTTTGAATGAAGAAGTAAAAGCCGTCAAGCTATGCCTAGTCATACAACGGTGGGCTATACTACAAGCAAAAGGGTCTCCGGAGATTAATCAGTGTCATGCTGCATGTTGCATCTGATTGCATAATCACACTCTGAATGTTACCATGGGAAACTAACCGATGGAGTATATTAATTCACCTCTGATAATTAAATTGCATGGAGGATTAGAGCCTACTGGTGGTGTAGCCACAGATATTTTGAGACATCTAGCTCTCTAGGATGCAAAAATGCATTCCTAGAGAGGACAATGCTACTGGTAGTACAGTACAGGCTTGATGTTAGCAAATAAGTGTTGTCAAATGGACAATTTTCAGAATTGTGCAGGATGTAGAAGCACTGCAAAACGTGCATACGGTAAAATCACGCATCACTCATGAATTGGAAAGCCAGATTATTGAACAGAACAGGCATCAGAGAGTGATGGAAGCATGCATAAACTGAACCTCTGATGAAGGTACATCCTTGTGTTAATCTACCAATCCTCGTCTAAATATAATTCAGCTGGCATCATGGTACATAGCAGAATCATGGTATTACAGATACAACGGCCGTATATACAATCTGCATCAAGCACTTGAAACTAGCTACTCTACAACTGTCTCAGTATCCTTGCAGATCGTTCACAAGTTCAGAACAGGGACGGCTGACTGCCTGCTTGCTCAACTCTGCTCACGCTCACAGCCGGGGCAGGGGCGCAGGGCAGGTTGCCTGTGCGGACACACTCTGCTCTGCTACATCCACTACTACAGCACGGCGTCGTCAGCGGCGGCTTATTAGTAAAACTACGCCGACCACGTCCGGCGCAGCAGGGACGGCCGCCACGCCGACCTCGCGCCGGTGGCGGCGAACATCTCGTCGAGGGCGATGACGAGCGCCATGGCGAGCGGCGCGCCGAGGCGTGGCCCGGCCACGAGGCGGAACACGTCGTCCCCGACGCGCTCCTTCCGGCGCACCTCGGCCACGGCGTCCCCGCGCGCGTCCCGCACCGCGCAGGCCCGCGCCCCGTACGACCCCTCCACCACGAACGCCTCGCTGGCGCCGGACGCGTGCAGCGGCGTCACGTACGCCAGCGGCGCCTTGCCGGAGGATGATGCCCCGAGGAGGGCGTGGCGGGCACGGCTCACGGACAAGAAAGGCTTGGGCTTGTTGGTCCGGCGGCGGCACCCCGCCGCCGCGGCGGCGTCGCCGTCGAAGATGAGCCAGCGGTCCGGCGCCAGGCCCAGGCTCGTGAGACTGCTGCGACGGCGCACGGTGAGCAGCGGCGTGCCGGCCACGTCCATGAGCACCACGTCGCCGGCGCGCCGCCGCAGCCCGCGGCTGGCGGAGTCGTAGCAGTCGACGCGGAAGGCGAGGGCGCCGTCCGCGTCGTAGACGGTGAAGCCGGAGCAGCTCAGGAGGAGCGACTTGCGCCACACCGTCAGCACCGCCGGCCGCTCCTGGTCCTGTTGTTGGTGGCGGCCCGCATCGGCCCCGCGGCTGCTGGTGGTGGTGGTCATCGTCGCTGCTGCTGCTGCTGCGGCGGGGGGCTCCGGCGCGATGGCGTTGGGGCGTGCCCTGGCCATTGTGTTGGTACTGCTCTGTTCCCCTTTTTCAGACGAGGCGGTTTTTGTTTGTTTCTCCTCTGTTGCTTGCGTCTGGAGTTTCGGGAGGAAGCTGGAGGAGAGAGCGAGCATGGGGGCATTGGAGGAGAGGGGGAAGGGATTTGTAGCTAGTGGCGGATAGAATTTGGCCAAATGGCATGGGAAGTTGGAGGCGAAGCCGAGAGACACGGCGAGAAAGATGGGGTGGTGATGGTGACGTGGTGACTGACCCGCGTAGTCGCATGCTGTGCCCCCCGTGCAGGAGAACAAGCGGGTGTTTGATGCTGGACTAAAGTTTAAAGTTTTGTTGATAGCATATCAGATGTTACATGGATTGTTGTTTAGAATGTTTGATACTAATAAAAAATAAATTATAGATTCTGTCAGTAAACTGCGAGACAAATTTATTAAGACTAATTAATCTGTCATTAGCACATGTTTACTGTAGCATTACATTTGTCAAATCGTGGACTAATTAGACTTAAAAAATCGTCTCGCAAATTAGTCTCGATCTATGTATTTAGTTTCGTAAATAGCCTATATTTAATACTATATGCATGTGTCTAAACATTCGATGAAATACGGAGAAAGCACTGGAGTATTTACTGCAGTAATACAGTAACTACCACAGCCTGTCAGCCTGACCGTGACAAAGGAGGGAGAGTTTTCAGAGAGTATGAATCACATATATGGAAGGAGGTGCTGTTTCTTTTGACTTTGAACAGCGAAGGAGGTTGATTTTTTTAATAGATCTTAGAGATAAAATATCTACGGTGGAGATAGTACCGAATTGAACTTAAATTTAACTAATCTGGCAAAATCAGTTTGCCTAAGCATGCTATGGAGCTCAGACTATAAAGAGTGATCAAATTTTATTATCAGCTGTGCTCATGCAGTTAGCCATGTGAAACGAATATCTTGTAACCGCGCTTTGTTCTCTCAATTCATTTAACGGCACAAATTATCTATATGGATGGCAACCAAGAAAATAAGGGTTCTGATGGATTCTACGGCTACTGTTGATTTGCTGTGAGAGAAAAACATTGTTGAATGGCTGGCTAATTCTGGCTGATAAGCTCAAGCGAAAAGGGTCGAGATGACAGTGATGGAAGTCTGTAATTTTGGATCGCAATAAAAGAATTGTTACAGGTTTGAGTGGCATTCTATTTTGGCCTTGTTTAGTTCCTCAACTTTGGGGCCAAAATTCACTATGCAAAAAGAAGATTCCCATCACATCAAAATGCCGGCGCATACATGGAGTACTAAATGTAGATTAAATCAAAAACTAATTGCACAGTTTGTACTTTGCGAGACGAATATTTTGAGTCTAATTAATCAATGTTTGGACAATTATTAACAAATAAAAACAAAATGCTAAAGTGTGCTACAGTGATTTAGATATCCCCAAATTGGGGAACTAAACAAGGCCCTGGTTTGAATGGACGTTACTTTAATGAAGTTTTTAAAACAGCACGGATAATATTAAGTATATTCAATTACCTATTTAAATGTATGATTACAAACAAAATGATAATATTTTAGGTCGGCCTCACGGTACCCATTGGGCCTAGAGATGAATTTCCTATTTGCTTATGAGAAATGGGTTTTACGCTATCGTCTAAACTTCTGGATAGTAGTTTTTTTTTTAAAGGTGTATAGTAGTTGTATAGCCTACCTGCTGATATTGGCTTTCAGTGCGAATTAGAAAAATAAAGGTTCTTCTAGGTACACTTCAATTGTTTCCTGGAGCATTACAAAGAAGCTACGTGGCCAGGGTTCTTCTAAATGCCATAATTGAATGTCTTTAGTTGTTCATTAATTTAGCACAACGAATTTTCGTCATAATCACACTGATCATTAGGTTTGAAATTTCCTCCTGATATTAGTTTTCCGTATCACAGGCTTCCACCGTGTGGCAATAGTTAACAACTTAACATACATCACCTTCTGTCACGACAGGAGTGCATTGGCTACTCTTTTGTACATGGGCGGTCACCATCCACTAAGCCTTTGGCAATAAAGGAACCTGATGCAATTTTTGGTGAACTGGATATCTGGGTGAACATGAGGATGACTACTTCCTTTGTGCTACTCTTTTGGTATTATGAACTGTTTTAGTACTCTGGATGGGAATTTGAGTGTTCCAAATTACCGGCAAAAACGATATTGTAATGAATTCATATCTTGGCATGTCATCTGTATGGGATGATGAAAATCATATAGTCCATACGGGCCATATGATTAGTGTTATTAATATGGTCTACTTATATGAGTTTTCCCCCATATATGCTATTGTTGTTTTACGAATTTGACATGTGAGCTATTTCCCATATTATGAACGGCTTTAGTGCTTTGGATGGATTTGTACCAGTATTTTATACTGTTGAGAGGTAATAATGAATTCTGGTTTTGGCATGTAATCTGTATGGATTGACAGAAGCCATATATGGTCTACAATGACCATACATTCAGTGTTGTCATCAATAATATATATCTATATGAGTTTCTTGATATGTATTTCATATTATTGCTTCGCAATGGGACGCTGGTAGGGCGCCCGGAAGGGCGCTTCCTTTTCTAGTTCAAGTGAATAGAGAAAGCACGGTAGTAGTACTGCGGTAATGTAACTACCACAGCCTGTGAGCCTGACCGTGACAAAGGAGGGAGATTTTTTTTTAGAAAGTACTTGCAGATGAATCATGCTTGATATGGAAGGATGTACCTTTTTTTTTACTTTGAACAGCGAAGGGTATCGATTTTTTTAATAGATCTTATAGATAAAATATCTACATAGAGATAGTATCGAATTAAACTTAAATTTAATTAATCCAGAGAAATAAATTGGCTAAACATGCTCTCAAGCTCAGACTATAAAAAGTGATCAAATTTGGTTATCATCTGTGCTCACGAAGTTAGTGATGTGTAACAAACATCTTGTAACGGTGTTTTGTTCTCTCGATGACATTTAAGGGAATAAATTATGTATATGGATGGCAAGTGGCAACTAAGGAAATAAGGCTCGTTCATGTGACGGTAATGGCAACGAGATCAAAAATTCTAAATGGATGATCGTGAGAAAAATCTATAATTTTGGATGGCAATCAAAAAATTGTTACAGGTTTGCACAGTTTGAGATGGATTATCCACTTCTAGTACTCACACAGTCACACTGTGTTCCTGTAAAGCCTGACTCTGCATAGTCTAGTCTAGAAATGGTCGGCAGAATAGTGAGTGGCCTGGTTGTGGTTGCCTCGAGAGCATGCAGCAGAGTCAGTCAGTGAAGTCAACAAAGAGCATCGCACGCGTCCTGCTTCTACAGTCCCATGTAAAGCCTTTGCTACCGTCACGCACCCAAAATGTTAGTTATCTGCACACAGTGGCGGATGCAGGATGAGAATCAAGGGGGCTAAAACAATGGAGATATTGATTTGCATGAAAATTTAATGGTGATTTGAGATTTTGCTACAGTATTTTTTAGTGGTAAATCAAGTCATTAGGGGGGCTGGAGCCCCCAGCCTCCCTGTAAATCCGCCACTGTCTCCACATAGTAGTATGAAAGGTCAAATATGTAGCTATAGCCTATAGGGTAGCCCAAATCCAAAATAAGAAAGGCAAATATGTTCAAGGTGCCACGCATCCGACTCCTTTTTGTTTTGCCGCCAAACATTCCACTGTGGCTTTTAATTCGGTCAAGAAAACATGGGATGGCTGCTTTCAGCTTTCTCTCGAGTCTCGGATCTCTGCTGACGCGTGTATGGAGCCATAGAAATGCCGGAACGCACTTGGATTCTCGATGTGACTGATGAGTGGCCGTCCTTCCTTTCCCTTGCTTACCATCATCGTAGCTAGCTTAGGGTTGGAGTTCATTCCCTTCAAGCCACTCCACTTTTTTTTTCTTTTTGGCCTTGTTTTTTTCGCATTACCTGTTGATCAACAAGGAACCGTGCATGGAGAAAGGCCTATCTGGATATATCTGCTGCACTAATATATAGCCTATCATAAACAAAAAAAATATCATCACCCATTCGTGTTTGAACCGTTTCCACTTTCCACTCCATTATTGGTCTGTACCGTACCAACGTTGCGTTTTTAATAGATGTTCTAGTATATGTCTAATTTGCTGCTAAACGGTGTATTGTGATGTACAGGGCATGCTACATGTATCTTAAGTGAAATGAGTAGGAACAGAGCGTTGGTTTTCTTGTGTTGGAACCTATCAGGGCCGTACCCATGATTTGGAGTACCCTGAACAAAACGTGCGTTGTGGCCCTAAAGTTCAAAAAGTAAACTGAGATTATTTCACAACATATCAGAGCACCCCTTTGAATTTAAGCCACAATTAACTTCTAATCTTTACTTCTTATGCTTTTTTCATGGCCAGAATCATTCCTCCTATTTCTATAAGACATGATGAAGATCAATGAAATAAACAAATCTCCTCTCCAATCCCTTGACTATAATGCGAATTTTTAGATTATCTAATTGGTTAATCTCCTATCAAAGATACAACAATAGACAATTGAAATGAAAGTGGTATGTGTACCATGGTAGGTGGTGGCGCAGCGGATGGCCATAGGCCATACTTTGGGCCAATACTCCGATTTATAAACTAGTGATTGCAGGCCTAGTGGCATCTTTTTTTTCTATTCATGGATTAATTACTGCTAATTACTACTTTAGTGTAAATGTGGAGGCCCTACAATTTTGGAGGCCCTGAACAGTTGCCCCACTTGTTCCTGTTAATGTACAGGGCTGAACCTATTCATAGAGGTTTTGACATGGGGTGTTTGCATTTTTATATATTTACTGAGAATTTAACAATATTGTTTTTCAGTAGTAGATGATATGTTCGATGCGTATCACCTATGAGTTCTGTCGGTGAGGTGATCAAAGGGTAGCGAGTGTATATTCATATGGGTGATATGTGTGCGTTTATGATTGCTGTGTCCGTACAGTGATTCAAAAGAAAAGTGAAATAAGCATACAGGTCCCTAAATTGCAACTGATGATCATTGTCACAAGATATTATGCAAAAGACTAGGGATTCTAGTCTCAGTTGAGTTGATTTGGTTCGTGCGCTTCCTAAAAATCTGGTTGATGGTGCTCGCTGCATTTTCATTTTTTGGGGATATCTAACAACGAAGACATGGGCATGCATAGATCAGGCCATCAGGGTACGAATTGCACGTAAGAAGAGAAAGGATGTTGTACACTTCCTCTATCTTGCTCTGATCATTGCTTGTGTTTTATGCATGCTCCATGATTAACAGGCGGACCCCTCAAAATTCTAGCTACTTCTCCTTCTCTGGATATGGATGCGCATGCCGATCTTATCCAGCACGCACACTCGAAATATTTGAGCAATAATGATGCAATTTGGCATAGAAATACCCTTGCTATAGCTCAGGGTATGTAGTACAACTTAGCTGCTACCTTACATGATTTTTGTTATGCTATTTTATGATAATTGCATTATTGATTGATTTGATGGGGATCATCAATCACTTTAATAAGTTCATCTGCTCACAACCAAAGTTTCCTCTCCCAACTTGCATGATCTAGCTGCAAATAGATCCTAGTTGTTTTGGCTAGCTCAAGACAATTTGGACTTGAGATGGAACAAATTAAATGCCCCATCAATTGGCTTCCGCTGGCATATACTGATTCAGATCAGTACAGAACAAGCAAGGAGGCACATCCTTTGTGGAGACATCCTTTGGAGAGTGAAACTCAGCATAGGTCTTTTTACTTTATACTGGAGCATAGGTCTTTGAAGTTGTCTACAGGTATCATATAGGTCTCTAAAGTTTCAAAATACATTGTTTTGGTCCCTAAACTTACTTCGGGTCTCATCTAGGTCAAAATGGCCGTTTATCCGACCCAGTAGCTAACACGGCATAACCCACTTGTTAGCGGCAAGGCCCAATTTTGAAAATCATATCTTTTTTTCATACGACTTCAGCTGAAGATGATACTTATATGAATAGTAGCCCTCTATCAAATTTATAACTTTCTAGTTTTGAGTTTTTCCATTTGAGATCGTTAAGATGCTCAAAAAATATTATAAAGTTTCATCATCATATTAATCACGTAACAAACTTGTCGTCTTAAAAAATAGTATCTTTCTTGTATGATGTTGGATAAAAATTCTTTGTATATAAATTGTAAGTCTTGATGAGATTTACAAGTTCAAAATTTTTAATTTTGCCATTTATGGTTATTAAGATGGTTAAAAAATAACATAAAGTTTTAGTAGCATATTAATCGTGTATCGTGAGTTGTAAAAGTAATAACTTTCTTATACGCGGTCGGATAAGGATATTTTTATATGAAAGTTGTAGCACGTAATGAGATCAACCACTTTCAAGTTTTTTTTATTTGGAATTGTTTACAATTTCTTTAAAAAATTGATACAAACAACTTCAAATGAAAATATAAATAGCTTCAAATAAAAATCTCAAAACTAGAAAGTTGTAAATTTCATCAAAAGCTACAACTTTCATATAAAATAATATTTTTATTCGACATCATAAAGAAAGATATGATTCTTTTAAGCAATAAGCTCTAGTATTGATTAATATGTTGCTGAAACTTTATATTATTTTTCTAACCATCTTAACGATTTTAAGTGATAAAATTCAAAACTATGAATTTGTAGATCCCGGCGAGAGCTATAATTTTTATATATAAAACTTGGAAAAAGAGAGGGGCATTATTTTTCGTCTTTAACCATGCTTTATCTTGGCTGGAAAATCTAAACATATTGTGTATTTTTTTTTTGTCTCCGGCTAAAGTTTAGCTGAGTTTTAGCTGCACTCGTTTGGATCCCTAACAGCTAAACTTTAGTGGATCCAAACCTGGCCATAAGCGCACTAGCTGCAATAAGAGGGGCTCACACACCACAAGAGTCTCATCCATTCATGGGTCAACGCTTACTTCATCCCCATGCATACAGAAAAAACCTCTGGGCAAGTACTACCAGCTAGTAGTGGGGTATACACCCAACTAACTGTTAATTTATCACAGGTTTCGTGACCCTAATACAACTACCTTCTGACCTCTTGATATATACACATAAACATTTCCCCCCTTTTACAAAGTTAATCTGTTTGATCAAATATATACTGTATAGTCTATCCCTTACATGCAAAACTTCTAGCTAGTGCGCCTACATGCAGGGTAAGGATGAAAATAGAACGGAAATATCCCGAACCGAATCACATCTTTTTCTGTATTTTATCCGATTGAATTCGCATTTTTGTGTCTGACTTTACCGTTTTCGCTTTTGTTTTCGTATTTCAAATGTAAAAGTAAAAAAATGGTTTACACATTTTCCGACCGTTTCCGACCGTTTTCTACTTTTCTACTTTTAATTCGGAATATCCCGAATTCAAAATTCGGTTTAAACCGAATTTGGTTGCCAATTATTACTGTCCAGGCAACTAGGCAAAGGCAAGTGTGGAGCACTGATGCCCATTGGCCGCATTATATAGGCAGCTCACCCCGTCGCGCCTCTCTGAGTCGCCGAGGTAGGACTAATCACCTCGCACAGTGCTGCATGCCTGCATGGCTGCATCTGGCTTCACGTAGCGCTGTTGTTGCATTGCATGTGACTAGGCTAACCAAAAGAGAGGGAGCTAGATGGGCCAGGAGTTGTTGTTATCATTTCTAGTCTAGTACCGATGACATCTCAAATTTTCCTCTTCTTTCTTTTTCTTTCTTTTTCTTTTTTTCTCTTATCAAAGAAACCAAATTGATACCAAATTGATACGTTTGCTCTTTTGCACTCGAAATTTGCCACGATGACACTTGTTAATTGTTATACATTATGGATTGGTATTCCGTATTCAATTTTTGTATACCGACCGTAAGTTCGCGTTCGTTTTCGTGTCCGGCTTTATCGTTTTTGCTTTCGTTTTTGTATTTAAATGTAAAAGTAGAAAATAGTTGAGTAGTTTTCTGACCATTTTCATCCTTGCTGGGCGCATCACATCCCTGCTGCTGTACATGTGTCTTTACCGTATCCAAGCTACTACTCTCAGCGGAAACCTGACACAGCATATGCACTACCGTGAAGATAGACAAATTAATTCCAAGATTGTGTTGAGTATACTAGACTAGAGCAATAAATTTTCTTTTCTAATAAGGGGGCAGCAAAAGCTTTTATCCATCTTTTAATGGAAGAAGAAACAAAAAGAAAGACAAGAGAATAGGTGGAGGACGGTTTAGTCTTTTTTGAGTAGAACCAAGCCCAGAACAATCTCAAAAAGAAGAAAAAGAAGAAGCCCACACAACCACATAACTAGAAGGGTGCTCTTTTATGATTACCGCTATATATATCGTATGTTTCATTGTTACACAATTAAATAACCATGTAATTTCCATATAATTTGTTCACTAGCCTGTGGGCACCAACCGTTCTGCAAAACTACTGTGCAACAACCGGTCAACTAACTACCCCGTAGCAATAGTCTATATACTCTCCGTAGCTTTTAGGCCTTGTTCGGTTAGACCCTCCCGGCTAGGGTCATGGCCCAACCCCCGTGGGTCAGTCCGGTGTGGGAACATTCCGTTAGGCCTTTCGGTTAGACCCTCCCAGCCAGGGTCCTGGCCCAACCTCCGTGGGTCAGTCTGGCGTGGGAACATTCTGGCCTATGAAAAAATGCGTGTTCGTATAAGCCCAGTTGGGATTTTGCCCTGGCCTACCCTGACATTTTTCCCCTCGCTCCGGTAATTACTCCAATAGGGATGCAGTAACAGCCAGGGAACCACTCGTTCCTGTATGCAAAAGATCCCCTTGGGGATTGGATCCCCATGAACCCAACATAGCGGGAAAAACTAGTGATACTCGCAAGAATGACCGCCCACAACTCGGATGAAACCTGATTCAGCTAGCAACTTGACTACAACACTCTCTTTATGATTTTTAGCAGTACAAACTAAGGAAAATCCCAAATAGCTTAAAAGTGATGTTACTTTCAGTCCACCAATCTCGACCATCCAATCCAATGTGATCCAGGAGGATTTTCCTGATTCATCCATCATATTGCGTCGATCTTGAAAATATATAATTTGATCTGGGAGAGAACTTAAAACTCTTTTTCGCATCTGATTATCTGAATTGAAAAATCTGATACCTACGATACAGAATATATATATATATACTTGGGTTAGCCCTGCCGCTGCTGTCGCCTGCATTCTAAACTCTGCTGTCGCCGACAACTGGGCCCAGGGTCTTTGTAACAGTACCCATACAACGGCCCTCTCCCTGACATGTGGGCTCCACTCCATCCCTTCCCTTCTAGACAGTAGCTACTCCTAATGAAAGTACTACACCGACAAGGTCCTGTGCAGCAGCGACCGCGCTGACCAGCCGCCGGCACCGCCGCGGAACATGTCATCGAGTGCGATGACGAGCGCCATGGCGAGCGGCGCGCCGAGCTGTGGCCCCGCGACAACGAGGCGGAACACGTCGTCGCCGACGGCCTCCTTCCTCTGCACCTCGGCCACGACGGCGCCCCCGCGCGCGGCGTCGCGCACCGCGCAGGTGCGGCGCCCGTAGGAGCCCTCCACCACGTACGCCGCCCCCGAGGCCTCGGCGCCCGGTGTGGCGACGCGCGCCAGCGTCTTGCAGGCGCTGGTGGCGCCGAGGCGGCGGCGGCCGGTGGCGTGGCGTCGGACGGAGAACAACGGCGTGGCCCTCTTGTCGGCGTCCGCGGCGTCGGCGTCGCCGTCGTAGATGACCCAGCAGCGCTCGGCCAGGCCGAGGCGCGTCTTGCGGCGCACCGTGAGGAGCGGCGTCCCCCGGGCGTCCATGAGCACGACGTCGTCGGCGCGGCGGCGGCGCCTGCGGGAGCCGGCGTAGCAGTCGACGCGGAAGGCGAGGTCGCCGCTGGCGTCGAAGACGGTGAAGCCGTCGCAGTTGAAGAGCAGCGACTTGCGCCACACCGTCAGCACCGTGGGCGGCTCATCTCCCTCGGCCGCCGCCCGGGCCGCGACACCGGTGGCGCCGCCGGGCGTGCCGGGCTCTGGTGGGGACACGGCGTTGGGGTGGACCTTGGCCATGATTCCTCCTCCTCCTCTGGTAGTTTCTCTTGATCCTTGAGGTGTCCTCCTCTGCTTCGGTCTAGCTTGCTATGGCGGCTAGCTAGCTACTCCTAGCTGCGATTGCGAAGGTAAGCAAGAACTGGACGAGTCTCCTGGTTGGATGGAGATGGAGAGAAGTTGGGGGAGAGGCACCGGGAATTTATACCCGGCCGGCCACCCGGAGAAGACGGCGATCGCACGTGGGTCCCTGCTCTGGGTGGGCGGGCGGCGGACCTCCCCTGCCCTGCGTGACAAGTGACCATCTCGCTGACCTCACCATCCCTGTGGAGCACCGGAAGGAAAGTTGGCGGCAAATATTTCCCACCTTTTTCAATTCTTTCTCTCTCCCGATTTTTCAACTGAAATGATATTTGTCCGACTATTTTTCAGGCGTGAATCAGGGTAAGGTATATATGCAGACGCAGCATTGCATTTGGAATTGCCTTGGGAGGGGAGAGGAGAGGAGGAACCTGATTCTTCGCCGCCCACATCGACTCTGCTCAGTTCATCCACTTGATTTTCTAGCCCTCGGGTCTCGACATGCTTGCGCCAAAGTTTATTCTCAGTGACGCCGAAGTAGTGGCCGGCGACGAAAAGAACCAAAATCCTTGGGATAACGGCGTAACGGAATGGCTACTGGCTTGCCGGCCACTAGATTAAAAAAAAAAGAAAAGGAAAGAAAGAAAACTTTTTTTAGAAAGGCTGAAAGAAAGAAAACTTGACCAGCAGCCAATGTATTATATTACTCCCTCCATTCTAGTTTTACAGGTCCTGTTTTTGTAGAGCTATCGATTTGGCGCCAGTTTCTTCGTGCTGTAACGACTTCGTGCTACCATACAGTAGATGATGAAGCCACTTTTTTTACTTCAACAGCTTCGAATCCTCCGTGTAAACCATGCTGGTGAGAAAAATCCCTAAACCCAGGCTTTTGCTTTTCCAGTCGCATAAACCAAGCTGGTTATTGCTAGTTAATTCTATTTTTCTGTCATTTCATTTACTATATATACATGGACGTTGGTAGCAAGGCGACATTATTTGTGGCACTATGAAATGTGCGCCCTAAATATTTTCTTGTGCCCTCGTACAACTAGCCATCACACTCTATTATTCTAGTTTTGTTTCCTTTTCTACAGTATTTCATCGGTTGTAACTTATAAGTTTTTTTTTTCTTTTCTACATACATAGCTTTGCACCTAAATATAGCCATATACATAACAAAAGCTATCTATATTCATAAAAAACAAATATTTATGATTTAGAATGGACAGAGTACAAAGTAGAGTGTCCACCTACTCCACTTCAATTAATTGCCACATTACACATGACAAACTTGTCTTCCTTTCCTATAAACAGTATGAAAGGTCAAGCATGCAGGCTGCGGATTCCAGATGATAAGGAAAGAAAATGTGTTCGTGGCGTCAATTCGATCCGTTTTGTTTGGTAGCCAAGCTTCTCTTGCTTTCGGTCAAGCAAAACAGATGCTGCTTTCAGCATTCTCTAGAGAGCCTTTTTTTGGTGACGCGTGTAAGGAGGCCTGGAAGTGCGTGCCCAAGCTAAGGCCTAAGCATATGCTTTTTGCTTGTCTGTGACGGACGAGTGGTTTGGCTCCTGTTGCTTACCATCAACTACTGATCACTTACAAAAAATACTTATATTACTGGATATCTTATCTTATCTCAACGGATATTGGGAGCCATCTAAGATCGTATTATTTCTAAAACCAGCTCAAATAAAATACCCTTTCAGATGAGGCTTGCATTTTTTTTTGAGGGAAGCCACCACCTGGCGCAGTTTATAGAAGCATTCAAACACGGACGCACTATAAATAGTACACGGCATCAAATTTGTTTATAGCTAGAGTGTCTGGAAAATACTGTCGAAAAATTGGACAGGTTATTAAGTGAATAAGCATACAATAGAGTTACAAAATACAAAGTAAATAAAACATCAGAGAAGAGACTGGAAAGATTGCTCCAAATTAATTAGTCCAGATTGAGTTCAATCCACGCTTTGAAATTTGAGCAACTCCGAAAGAAGCAAATTAAAGGGGCATATGCACCTTTGTTGTTTGACGGTGCCTGGAATTTCTGGGTACGGTGGCAAGCCCACTGAAGACATGATGATAGGCCATGCATATTATCGCACGTATTAAAAAAAGGTACATATATACTTTCTCGAAGGGCTGTAGCCTAGTTGTTCTGCCTAACACCTGAGGTCCTAGTTTCGACTCCTCGATATTTAACGGCTTTGTGCTTCAATGATATGCGACGTTCCCGTTGACAATGAGTGAGACGTCTACGATGACTTCGTCAATCTTGTCTCAAAGATTTGCCAATCTAGTCTTCAAAGGTAAGGGTGGGCAAAATACCCGATACCTAATTTCCGAACCCGAATTACCCAAACCCAGACCCGAAGTACCCAAACCCGAAATACCCGATCACAATTTCGGATAGTGATTGTAAAAACCCAAAATTAGTTTGGGTAATTCGGGTAATGTTTCCCAGTACCCGAACTACCCAAATTACCCGAAATATCTCAAATATTTGCTCTTCTATTTCTAATACGAAGACATGAAGTATTTCAATGCCATATAAATATATTATTTGGTATGAATTAATGTAGATTTATGCTAACTTGATAATTGATTTGTTAGTAATTAATATGAAGACATGATGTGATTTATAGAACTATTGTTTATTGCTTTAAAATGGTACTTGAATTCTTCTAAAATGGTTGGTTTTATCAATTTCAGGTATATCGGGTAAAACCCGAACCCGAATTATCGGGTACCCGAAATTTCGGGTAATGTTTTTTCGGGATAAAAATCGGGTAGCAATTTTTAATACCCGAATTTCCAACTACCCGAATTACCCGACCCGAATTTTTCGGGTAACCCGAATGCCCAGCCTTATTCAAAGGTGCTCATAAGAATAGAAGAATTTGCATTCATGTATTCATAGGGGTGAGTGTGCGTGCGTTACGTGCGTCTACATTTTACTGTGTACTAATCTAAAAAAAAAGATAATTGTTTTGGTTGATTTTTCCCCCACTCCTAGGTGCAGACCCAACATGTGTGTGTGGGTGGGTGGGGTAGGAGAAAGACAAGAGAGGAAGGATAGGATTATAGGAACAAAAAACTATACTACAATGCAAGTTTTGTCAAATATTTTTTATGCAAGGATAAAGAAGAGAGGAAGAAAAAAAACATATAATGGAGAAAAAAACAGGGAGAACGAAAAGTAGCAATCTAATCCCCTCGTCAGTCGCCACTACCCATGACTAATTGTTGGAGCTGAAACCAAAAGTTCTACTTCCTCTGGATGTCGTCGATCCACATGCATGCATGTTGACCTTAGCTTATTAGAATATTTGATCCAAGCAATACGCAGCCGCTGCTGCTATTATTAGTTATATAGCTTGCTTGTTTTACGGTACGTACATATTGATTTTTCTTACTTATTATTCTATAGTATGATGAGAATGTATTGAACCAATCCGCCATAATATGCCCATCTATTCACAAGCAAGGAACTAGGGACCGGCGACCTTGGCACTGGCGGATCTAATGGCGTCTCCAATGGTGATTAAATAGCTATAGCTCAGGTACAATCCTATTGGACACAGAAGGAAGAAAGCAGTGCGCTAGCGAGCATGTAATAGTTAGTCTCGCACGTATCCCAAGAAAGCTCGCTCTTCTCTCACCCCACACCACTCAACACTCAACCACTGTTTCAAGAGATCACTCCCATGGTGATTTGCTTCTCGAGGACGCTCTAAGGCCTGTGACCCTGGGTCTTTCCCTGGGTTTCTCGGCATTCGACATCTCACTAGATCTAATTACTATATAGCTAGCCCGTGTATAATGAAGATTAGTTCTACTCTATTACTTAGTCCACTGAACCACCTGAGCTCCTAAAAAGATTCTTAGTGACCTAAGGATCCAGCGACTTGCATGATCTAGTTGGCAACTGGTCTTGAATTATTTTGGCTAAGATGCGGCGCTAAATTAAGTTCAGAGCAAGGTGCAAGGTTGAGAGATACTGCTGCAGAACAAATGCTGTATTATCGATCCATCATCCTCTCTGCCGGCATATGCGAGCTATTCTTTTTTTTTGTTGAAGAATGTGCAAGCTATAATTTGAGAATAAGCATAAAACTCTTGAGTGACAGTGTATTCTTTGTATATCCTTTGCATAATTGGTACACAGTACACATATGTTGTACAAGAAAGAAAGAGAAAGGGAATCTATTCGATATATAATGACAGCTAGAACTAGGAAATTCGAGCATACATGCACCAAATGAATAATTTCGTGTCCGAATCGCTGCATGCATGCTTGCTTTGCATTCCACTAATACAGCGGAGCTCAACACCGGCAGTTCCAGAGCCATTTCTACTAGCGTCTGAACCTATCGCCAGTGTGAAAGGTCAGTGGAAAACAAAAATACTATAGGTGGTTACTTAAGATGTGCCAGTGTTAAAAATTTTTCACTAGCGGTTGCTTTATGTTAACCGCCAGTGTTAAATGGATTTACGCTAGCGGTTCCCTTAGCTTAACCGCCCGTGTTAACTCTTTTTCATCATGTTTGCGCTCATTGGATGGACGTCGAAGTTTTCCATTGTGTTTGCGCGCGTCAGAAGCATGCCAACACATAAGTTCTGCATCCTCAGGGTTTGCAAACAAACACCTCAACCGATCAACCATAGGGAGGTACCACATCACCAAAGTAGGAATCCTTCTCTACGCGTAATAGTCTACTTCTTCATGGCTGGTGGTTTTTGAACTCTCTTGGGTCTTTACGCAAGCTCCATTCTCTTCCTCCCGATAGTCTTTATTCGTCTTGTACCTACTCGTGCCACAATTCAGACAACTCTCTAAGTCTTTGTAATCGTCACCTCGATATAGGATACAATGATTCCTACACGCATCGATCTTTTCGACACCCATAGTCAGCAGACTGATCATTAGCTTCTTTGCATAGTATGTGTTAGCAGACACTTTGTTCCCCTTTGGAAGGAGTTTTGCTAGAACATGCAAAAACTCATTGAAGCTAGCATCGGACCAGCCATATCGAGATTTTAGCATAAAAAACTGAAGGACAACTCTCTGTGGTGAATTCATCGGTACAACCCTTAGACTCTTCATACAAATGCTCTGTTGCTGCCTTCTTCAAGACCTCCATTCCTTTGATAAGGAACATAGAAGGATCGAAATAACGGTGCACCAATGCCTCGAGAAACTCTACTTGTTCACTTTCATTGACTTGAACTTCGTCGACGTCTTGATACACATTTTGGACAGCTCGACATCATCATCACTAAGATCCGCCATAACAGGATCAGTCTGGGGCCTATGTTGTCGTGTCCCGTCATCCATATGCAGTCCATCTGCAAGCACTAGGTTGGCTTTCGCATAAGGCACGGAACTACCTTCTCCATATTTCACCCAAATCAAGTAATCCTACGTAAAACCTCGGCGAACCAAATGAGAACTGATTTCTTTTGCATCCTCAAATACAGCAACATTTTTGCATTCGATACACGGACAACATATGTACTTCATCTTCTGTCTGCATGCATGCCTCCAAGCGGCATCAATAAACTTACGAACTTCCAAACGGTATGACGGGTCTAATCTTGATAAACTGTACATCTATAACGATCTTTCCATCTTCAACTGTACAAAAATTATAATGGTCATGTGTAATTAAATGGGTATATTTAAAATTATTTGATTAAAATTAAAATTATTGTAATTAATTGAATAAACTAAAAATTATTGTAATTTCAAACAATCTAGTTTAGTGAATAAACTAGATTGCTTAACATTTTTTTAAACAATATTCCTCTAGCTAGATCTAGTTTTAACAATATTTAACATTTTATTAATAACATATTTTAACTCCCACATTTTTTATAACAACCATGATTGATGAGATACTACCATTATTCTCTCTCTATAATACTACCATTTCTCTCTCACCCATGAAACCCTAGGTCTAATTTTAAATCAAATTTATAATGGAGAATCAATTATGAGAGGCGCATCACTAATCCAAACATTCTAAGACAACACGCATTAAAACCCTTAACAAAAATCCACTACCATTCTCTCTCTCTCTCAAAACACAAGCATGAAACTCTCTGTCTAGCTAGATCTAGTTTTAACTCAAAGTGAGAAGCACTCATGCAAAAAGAGCTATGAGAGACATTAAGTAACCTTTTTAAGCCACCTCCTCCGAAGAAATGAAGAGCAAAACCTCCCCCTTTGTATTTTGTGATTTTTGGACCTCCAATGGCGCCACAAATGGAAGGTGGCTTGGCTGAATAGTGCTGGTCGGGGGAGGAAGAAGCAGTATTTATAGCAGATGTATTACAGACGTTTCACATACCACCACTGTAAAACATAATCACAAGCGGTTCACATAATGGAACCGCTAGTGTTAATGTCCATTTATACCAACCGTTTATGTTACCAAGCCGCCAGTGTAAATGGCCTTTATTACATTGGTGGTTGGCTAATGCAAATTGCCAATGTAAATAGGCCGTTAACACTTACGGTTTTCTTATAGGAACCGCCAGTGTAAATGCTTTTACACAGGCAGTCCTTTGCGCTGGGCCACACATTTTGCTCTACTGGTGCCTGCTCTTTCCGAACCGCCAGTGAAAAAAAGTGTGGCGCCAAGAGAAAGCACCAGTGTACTAGTGTCCAGAGGTGGATCCAGCACCGAGGCGGGTGCATGCATCTGTAGTCCCTGAATTAGTTCTAGAATAGTTCTTGATCAAACTATCTTAAATTTAACTATAATTTATACGAAAATGGATTAATGCTTGTCATAGTAAACAAGTATGACTAGCTACATTTGCAATTGGATATATTTTCATAACATATATACCTATTTAAAATTTAACTAAATTTATATAATAAGAAGATATTAATACTACATGTCATACTAATAAACAAGAATATGACTAAATTTCACTGATCGATCGATAATGAGAGGTCTATGCGAACGCGACGACGGTCACGTATGTGTCCCGCGCGGCGCGCTTACTTTGTTCCGGCCCGGCCCCGCAGTGCATCCGCGTGCATGCATATGCGACACGTTTGCATGCAGCGGCGCGGGCGGGACACGTACACCTTGACACCCATATTTTGTATAAATAAACATCGTGTACAGGTACTACACAGTCTATACGACGGCGAGGCGATCGACGAGACAATGTAAACTTGGCGGGGGACAGCGAGCCGATGCCCAATGACATGCATGCGTGCAGCAACACCACCCAAACAAAAGCATGCATGCCCGGCCGGCCGGACCCATGCATCATCGTCGTCATGTCATGTGTGTGCTGGCCACTCCAGCATGAAGAGCGAGCCAGGCAGGCAAGCAAGGCATGCTAGCTGTGTGTACTCTAGATAGCAAACAAAATTAATTCGATCCCGGCCACTGCCTTGTCACAAGTCACAACGACGACGAACAAGTGTTAGGTCGTCACTGCTACGTATGGTGTAGCTGCACTGCTGCACACATGACACATGCATGCCTGTATATACATGGCTCGGTTGTACGCCGCTGGCGCTGGCCAAGAACGCACCTGACCACCGATCTGCCAACAGTTTTTCTCAACATGCATCGTGCTTTTGTTCTGGATCTGCAGTATCAAATTCCTACTAACAGGCCGGCCAAAGACCTTGCACACGTACAGTAGTTGAATAATAACGATATGAAGAAAAAATTTAAAGAACTTTATTTGTCCATCAGTCCACACAACCACCACATATATGCTCAAAAAAGATGCTTCTGGTTGGCGCATGCAACGGATCGATCGATATCTGAATGAATTCATCGGTCACTTTCATGTGTATATAGGGAAAACCGAAAGCAAGCAGGTGGTAGGTACATGAGTACTAGATCTACTACGACGACGACGTCGCTCGGACGCCTATAGCTATAGAGGTCTGTATACAGTGCCTGTTTTCTTTGAGGAAAAAAAAACCTACCACGCGCCACGCAGGAGAACGAAGACACACATGTATATGTATGGCCCAACGCATGCACTTGGTCTATGATGAGTACAGAAACTCTGGGAGTTAGCTTAGGGAGCATCATCATCATCATCCAAGTGGCAAATCTTGACAGGGACGTGACAGTCCTTGTCATGATAATCTTTATTACTTGTTATCATATCGGTAGCTTAGGGCCTTAGGGCGGCCAGTCGTGGTCTCAATCGATTGCTAATGATACTCCTGGAATGTTGCCGTTGACTTGTATGAACTTCCTTTGCAATACTAGCTAGTTTGATAAATAGCTAGTGCGCCTACATGAATGGTGGGCGCATCTCGTATATAGTACGTGTCATGTACCATCAGGCACCACATTGAATGGAAATAAAGCTATATACGCAGCATGCACTACACATACCGTGACCAAATATATGTAGGACAGCTAGCTGCTGCACAACACTGATGGAGTCGAGGATATTTATGTAACTAAAGAATGTTGTCACAACTAGTACTAGTATATAATATAGTCATGCCATCTTTGACTTATGCATGCTAGTTAATTAATCATAAGAAGTATATATGTAGTCGATAAGATATGCCACTTTTGGATCGGATAATGTCAACTCACCGAACAATGTCACTAACACGCACTATGCCTAGTGAACGAAGCTTCGCTTTTCCAGCATGCGAGTGTGTGTGGGGTACTGTGTGATGATGAGGAGTCTATATATCATGTTTACTCCATTTGCTAGTTGCTATACAGCTATGGGGACGGATTTCAGTAAGGTGGACGTCACGTCACGAACGGTCATACTCATACCCTACCGTACCCTAAGCTACTCGACAAGGGACGACCAAGACACCAAGTCAACCTGCCTCTTTGCACCTTGTTGTGCTCGTCACCTTTTGAGTTTGCAATGCATGGTCAACGGATGCGCACCATCGCAACGCTTGTTGGGCTACAATTTTACACGCCCAATTGGGCCACTGCAGTGAGTAGGCCCAGGCCCATCCGGTAGCCACAAAAAGCTCCCCATGCTTCCAATGGGCATGACGTTTCCTATTTTCTGTTCGATTTCTTTTTCCTTTTTTATTTCTTTTTTTATCTTCCAAAGCATATTGTGCCAGAACTCTACCACATGCCCTTGTGTTCTTCTTTTGCAAAAGAGAAGAACAGGGGTCTACGTTACGAACCCGAAGTGACCATAAAGCTAGACGGAACAAATTGTTCTGAAACCCTAGTTTTCGATCTCTGGAGATGGCGGCGGCAAAGAACCCTCGTATGTTCTTCAACATCACCATCAACGGCATCCAGCAGGACCGGATCGAGATGGACCTATAAAAGGACGAGGTGCCCTTGGTGGCGGAAAACTGCCGCGTCCTTTGTACCAACGAGCGGAACCCGCGGCTATCCTTCAAGGGCTCCATCTTCCACCGCATCGTCCCGGGCTTCATGTGCCAGGGCGGCGACTTCCACAAGAACATTGGCACCGGCACTGGCACCGGCGGGTCCACTTTCGCAAGATCATCAAACCTACAACAATAAACTCGCATAGTCCAATTATTAGCTGAACTATAAAGTGCACTCCTTCTCACATCAAAGTTCTTATTGACCAAATTTCAAAATAGCATTTGTAAAAGATGATTATTTTCTATTCAAAAATTACATAAAAATCGATAAATCACAAAACAACAATATTATCTTACCTTTCTTTTTCTGATACCACCTCACAAACTCCCAAGCATGGTTATCTTGAAGACCAATAAAGATACTGGCCCATTATGCATCCTCTTCTTGAGTATTTGGATCCATATCCACATTGAATAGGTACACACTCTGCAAACAAGCATCCCAGGTGAGCTCAATTATGACCATTGACCTTCACCACAGGTGAGTGATTAGCTCACCAGAACCATAACTGTCATAGCTAGAAATACCAGCCACTACTTCTACCAGCTACTCTAAGGCCATAACAACCACTATTCTAGATACTAGAATAAAGCTCCTTGGTTCGTAAAGATGTGGGTTAAGCCGCTGTTTGGGCTGTAGCTGTATAGCCCAGCTATTCGGCAGCCCAAACAGCGGCAGTAGCTAAGCCCAGCCATTCGGCTACACGCAAACTACTCTCGCTCTTCCCTCCCGCTACGCCGTCATTTATCTCCCTCCCCGGCCGCTGCGCCACCGCCTCCTCATCCCGCAACACCATCTCATTTTCGATCTGTGGCAACCACTTCCCCGACACCTGAGGGAGGGCGTGTGTACCGTATTCTCCCCCATTTGACCCATTTGTTCCTGCCACAGTGAAGCTAAAAAGGTTGTTTTCTTTGTGGCTGCTACGGCTGCTTACAGCTGCTGCTAGCTACTGGTGCGACTGCTACAGCCGCAGCGCCACTACAGCTGCTTTGTCAAACACCCCCAAAAGTAATTTGCTAGTACAAAAGAATACTAATTATCATAGCTAGACAAAGACTACTCTTTATCGCAAAAAAAAGACAAAGACTACTCTAAGGCCATAACAATCACTATCCTTTGAAAGTTGGTCTGCAGTTTTAGACTATAACTTATAGTCTAGTGTTCTCACCAAGCTGCAGCCTTGACTGAAAATTGTTGAAGACTTATGCGCAAGACCAGCAGCAGATTATTCAACACTCAATCTCACCACGTACACACACTCAACACTCAATCTCACCGTGCACACACACTCAACACTCAATCTCAACACACACACACACTCACTCAAATGGAGCTAAAAGAAGAGAAACCCACAGCAGCAGATTATTCAACACTCAATCTCATCACGCACACACACTCAACACTCAATCTCACCATGCACACACACTCACTCAAATGGAGGTAAAAGAAGAGAAACCAATAGAGAGAACATAAGTAGCAGGGTACCTCGTATGCCATCATTCTCAGGGAGGTGGTCAAATTCATCAATGTTAGTCATGATGCAGCACATATGTCGAAAATTCATATATTGTGTAACTCCCTTAACTCTCACAATGTAAGATTGAAATCTAATGAAAAACAAAAAAGAAAACAATATTTATATGTACTGACTCATATTTATTATAGTAGCAAAGTTATTGGTTAACAAACTCCTATTTCATTTTTTACTTTTTATTTATTTTTCTATTATGATTGAAGATGATTGTTTGGGATGTGATGATTTAATGTTTTAGCCTTTGTGGGATGTTAGATAGTATATAATTAAATTTTGTATAAAACTAGACTGTATGTCAGAATGGAACTCTAGGACATGGTTAATTGGTTATGATGGATGTTCTTAGTTAGTTTCATATTTTAAATATCAATGTATTTTGCATGGAGGGACCCTTCTCGTATTCTTATTGTAATAAAGAAAAATCTCAATGCGTTGTATGGAGATAACTATAGGACTTGTACCTTTTGGGAAGTGGGGTTCCGAAAAGATTAAAGAGGAGAAGGAACAAGTTAAAGAGAAGGTACAGAGGAGTGATGAGACTAGGGTTTGGGAGCAAGTAGACATGAGTAGGAGTGAGTGAGCAAGTGAGTGTCCTGCCCTCATGCCTTGGTGAAAGGATCTAAACAATGCCTAGAGGGGGTGAATAGGCGTATCTAAAAATTTCTACACAAATCTCAAAGTTACTTGTCAGCGACTGTCGGAAGTCCCGACAGTTTGGGTGAGCACTCCCGACGTGTCAGAAGTTTCGGCGCAAACTGTCAGCACTCCCGATGCCTATGGGAAATGAACTACAAATGCTCAAATTAACTTTGTGAGACCGATAACTTACAACACCACTTCCTAGTGGTAAGATGAAGATGTTAGGCCACTTCCTTGACGCCGAGAACTCTCCAAGTCGTAGATCAAGACCAAACCCTAAGAGGGAGGTTGAGAGAGAGACAAGCAAATACAAGTGATACCAAGCAAATCACAGCAACAACAAACACGTGGGACAAAGGATTTATCCCGAGGTTCGGCAACCCCACAAAGGAGCGCCTACGTCCTCGTTGTTGAGGTGACCACTTAGATCGGAGTCTATTTCACCTCCTTGCCTCTCTCAAAGCAACCACAAAGGCCACTTGAGTTCTCCACTAAGAAATCAAGGGTAATACAAACTTCCCAGGGCTCTTCCACAAGATGGAAGCTCTTGGGCGACGCCTAGCCGACTAGGGTTCCAAGAACCCAAGAGTAATAGACACAAATCCAACCGGCTTGATGAAGAAATCAAGTGCTCAAACTTGCAAGGATGATTTTCTCACTCAAACCACTCTCCTATCACTCCAATCCATGGGGAATCGAAGTTAGGAGGAAAGAGGAGAGGAGAGAGAGCTCTTGAATGCTTGAGAGATGTTTTGGGTGTGAGTTAGTGAGCAAAGAATGAGTGAGTAACGGTTAGAAGTGAAGAGAGTGCTATTTATACTCATAGTAGAAATCTAACCGTTCAGATCTACGTCGGGACTGCTGACGTAGATCTCGGGACTGCTGACGTATATAGAAAACACTGTTCACGTAAGGTTAAAAACACTGCGCAAAGGTCAACGTTGGGACTCCCGACTTATGTGGGGACTGCTGACCGTCGGGACTCCCGACGTATGTTGGGACTCCCGACGCAGCAGTCAGCAGAGCGAACCGATGGGCCTGGCGTCGGGACTCCTAGCGAGGGTCGGGACTCCTGACCGTCGGGACTCCTGACTCACGTCGGGACTTCCGATGTCCTCATTCACCGCACAGGCTAAGTGACTGGATGTCAGGACTCCCGGCGCAAGTCAGCACTTCCGACCGTCGGGACTCCCGACATACGTCGGGACTTCCGACACCAAAAGTCAACAAAACTATTCTACGTGCTCATGAAGTGCTAGAGTGTCTCTCTTTTGAATTTATTTTTGTACTTGAGCACTCTATCTTCCTCAGACCAACTAAGTTTTGCATCCCTCTTTATAGTGCGGCATACCTAAACCCAAGAAGCGAAAAGATAAACTTCGAAGCTCTGCTTTGAGTTCGACACCTTCTTCAACATGACGAATTGAGGGATACCATTTCATCTTTATCAACTCTTTAATTCTTTCATGGGACTAATAGCTGCAACACATCTCATTAAGATCACATTAGTCCCTAATTTGGATGTCATCAATATACCAAAACCCACATAGGGGGCAAATGCACTTTCACTTGGTCACTTATAAAAACGATGGTCATTTACAAGAGACCTCTTGATGAGGTTAGATTTTACATGACACTACTCTAGTATTAATTTGGGCCTCTTCTAGGGGAGGCCGCCCATTTGCCTTATGGGCTCATCCAACAATACCACCTTGTTTTGGCGATTTTTCTTGAATTTTGTATGTTTTTTAAACATACTCCCTCCGATCCCCAATGTCTGTCGTTCAAGCAGATGACGTGGATGTCCAGATTCAAGCAATCTCCCGTGCATCTATACAGAGGGAGTAGTCCAGGTATAGAGAATCTTTCCTGCACTTCCTAGAAAGCCAAAACGACAGACATTGGGGGACAGAGGTAGTATGTATCAACTCCCTTCCTGTTGGTTTTCCATGGCCCCTAATCATTGTTTGTCGATGCATATTGTGCTTAACTTCTGTGAGAAATGCCTTCCAAATAGCAGCATGGGAATTTTCCCTTACCGTGAAATCTCCCCGCTGTGGAGGGGGATTGTGTTGTCCACAAAATTGCCTCCCACCCGATGAGTTTCTTGGGTTAATCCCCTGTGGCTGCCAAACTAACCCTAAAGTTTATAAAAAACTATATCAACATATATTACTCCAAATAATGTACTATAATTTCTTTTTTTCATGACTGATATGATTATTAGTATTTAAATGTAAATTAATAAATTTTAAACAATTTGACCTAGCACTATATTGTGGCTCGATGACGCGTGCTCAGACCTCTGTAGTAGTGTGGGCGGTCAAAGCGGCGTGGGCGGCCACCGACCCACCGTGGCGAGGCTAAGACTACCTGCACCGGGTCCTCTATCGCATCCTGTAAAGCGGATGCAGTACTGTTTAGCGTAAAAATTGTCTGCAGTGTGGTCCGCTAAAGCAGCTGCGTCCGGTATATTTACGGGATAGAGGGCGTCCTTTACCGGACTGTGGCCCACCACGAGCTGCATGCGCGGAAGTCAGAGGGGAGAGAGGTGAGTGTATGCAGCATGGGTCCCACTATTTCAACCAACTAAAAAATGTTATAACTAACAAACCAAAAAAACTAAATTAAATTCCGATTACACCATTGAATTCGTTTCAATAAATACTTCAAAACTAGATCTCACATGGATATATTTATAGATAAAGTAATAAGTAAACCCTACAGTGGATAGATGATGATATAGAGGATGGATGGGTGCGGGAGAAATAAGTATAGAGGAGATAATCTTGATGACCAGGATGTATAGAGGATAAAAATAGAGGATCATGAGTGCGGATAGCCTAAGGATGGCAACGGGTCGGATTCGGATCGGGTGGAGCCTCCGTGCACCCAAAACCGAAACCCGAAGTCGAAACCCGAACCCGAACCGAACACCGATTCGGGTGAAAATCCATCACCAAAACTAAACCCGCGGATACCCGAAACCCGAACGGATACCCAAAACCCGAATGGATACCCAAAACCCGTGGATAAATATACACATATTCACATGTATAAATAAGAGGCAACAAATAATAAATATTTTCATGAGTCAATTTTGAATATATTTAATAATCTAAGTAAACAAGTTATTATTAGCATATTATAAAACATGAGTTTTAATTCTAAATGATTTATTTCGGATATTCATTGGATATCCACGGGTGGAAAACCAAACCCGATACCAAACCCGAAACCGAACCCGAAAACCGTGGTTGAAAAATCATCCACAAGCCCGAACCCGCAGGACCCGAAACCCGCGAATATCTGCCCCGGACCCGATCCGCTGCCATCCTTAGGCGAGGCTCAACGCGGTGTGTGCGTGCAGGTGGACGACAACCTGTTCGAGCCATTCGACGGCGCCGAGACCGTACGTCCCTGCGTATCCGCCGCCAACAGCATTGCGTACAGTACAATGATGTCTCCTCATACCCACCACGAGCATCTACACTCCCCTCTGCATGCCTCTATTTCGTTTTCCTTCTTTGTTTCTTTTTTTTCTTTTGTTGCAAACGTGAAATGTACTATATCAGAACTCTATCTATATCACATAGATGTACGGATGTGCCTCTCGCCTCTGTCTCCCATATTGTTTCACGCACGACGTTTCCTTTTTCCCTTCCTTCCTTGTTTATGTTCAAAAGCATATTGTGCCAGAACTCTACCACATGCATGCCCTTGTGTTCTTTACAAAAGAGAACTTTTGCATTGGGAGAGAAGAGGAGTCTACGAACCTGGCCGATCGAAGTCACCACGCATAGCGTTGGACGAAAAAAAATTGTTCTAGAGCCCTACTAGTTTTCGAATCTCTCGAACTGGCGGCAAAGAAGAACCCTCGTGTGTTCTTCGACATCTCACCATCGACGGCATCCAGCAGGACCAGATCGAGATGGACTTGTACAAGGACGAGGTGCCCTTGGTTGCGGAGAACTTCCGGTCCTCTGCGCCAACACCGCCGACACGGGGAATAACCCTAACCCTAACCCGCTCTCCTTCAAGTGCTCCATCTTCCACCACATCATCCTGGGCTTCATGTGCCACGGCGGCAACTTCCGAAAGAGCCACGGCACCGGCGGAACATCCATCTACGGCGACAAGTTCCCCGACGTGGAGGTCTCGACACGGAGGCACATGGCGTTCGACCTCACCACGGCCCACGGGGTCCCCAAGATTCCGAGGAAGCACACCGGTCCTTACCCCTACACCTGCGGGTCAGGGTTCTTCATCTGCATCGAACCGCAACCCTTGCTTGACGAACTAAACCACGTCGTCTTTGGCACCATCGTGGCTGGCAGGAATACCGTCTTGAATATGAACAGCGTGGGCACCCGAAGCGGGATCCCCACCAAGGAGGTCAAAATCGTCGATTGCGGTCAGATCTGGTAGATCGATCGTCTTGAATCTCCGATCCGTTGCTAGCTAGCCTGCGTTACTCTTTGATTTGATATGAGAGAGGTGAGATTGGTTTGTTAAATCGAGCTATTGTGGAGAGTATGTTTGAATCACTGTTTTTATGATGATTTGCATGATATCTCGTCGTTCTTGTTCTTCCTCGGTTAACTTTGTCTCCTCCAAACAAGCTGCTTCCTGCTGTTTGGCCAATGTAGTGAGTAGGCCCAGGCCCACCCGGCAGCCAGCGGAAGCTCCCCGCGCTTCTAATGGGCCGGCCGGCCGGCCGCTAGATCCAGGCCCAAAACCCTGCTCGCCTCTCCGGCTGGCCGGTGGCCGCCGTCAACCCGTGAGGCCGGCGTCGGTTCATGCTTCCGAAAGTTGTTGACAACCCAAAAGTTATTGATTGATTGATTGAAATGCCTTTTCAAAAAAGTATGTGATTGAGATTCTGCTCGTTGTTTCAGCTTCAATAAATTGCACCCTTTCATTGTTGTAGTCTTTTTGAAAAATCTGAAGCATAGCTTATGCTTCTTTTTTCCTTTATTATTTTTCTTTGTCTCATGTAGACTTGTCTTTGCTAGTATAGTGGTTATGGTCCATTAACCCCATTTTATGTGACAAGAACACAAAGAGGTCACTGACTTCAATTAATTTCCTTAGTCCTAACTGCCAATAGCTGAGCTTGCTTTGCATACAAGGCCTTGTTTAGATACACTCCAAATTCCAAGTTTTTTCACTCTTTCTCCATCACATCAATTTTTGGATGCATGCATGGAGCATTAAATGTTAGTAAAAAAATAACTCATTGTACAGTTTGGTAATAAATCACGAGACGAATCTTTTGAGCCTAATTAGTCCATAATTGGACACTAATTGCCAAATACAAACGAAAGTGCTACAGTAGCTAGAGTTGAAAAAATTTGCAATCTAAATAAGGCCCAAGTGAAGATATCTTTTGTAACTGGTTAGATTATAACACCCCTTTTGCGGATTGCATCTTGGATTTGATTAACTTTAGTCACTTTCGTCCTTTTCGTTGTGATCTGCTTGGCATCAGCCTATCAGAGCAAGGCCAATAATAGAGCCAAGTTGCTTGGCTATAAGACAAGCTATAAGAGCCAAGTTATATAATAAGTGTCTCCTATTTGTATTCAAAAAGTCTCTTTCTCTTATTTTTTCTCACAACACTTGCTACTTGGGCCCATTAATACCTATGCTTTCGTGCTCAGCTTGGTGCTTGCATTGGAGTCGAGCTCTCATCTCTCTCCTCCCTTCTCTCATCCACATCAGCATTAGCTTGGCTATAAGCCCATTATTCTACCTGCTCTCAGGATGACTTCGTTGCAGAGGGAATATGTTCCCAGGTGGTGGCCATAGAATAAATGCCCTAGGGGCCTGCTGGCATGGACCCTGGAGTGACAACATAACTCTGAATTTTGTTGTGTTTGTGCCCTGAACTGCATTCTGATACTGTTGTAGTCCCTTTAGCTTATTATGATGAAAATGTACAGGTTGCCAAAATGGCTAGGGTGGTTTGATTATGATGTGGGGCCACCAGCTGGGATTGGGACACAACAGAATAAGACCTACATGGATGCGACTCTTTTCTTTTTCCTTGATAGAAGTATTTTTTTTAATGTTTGCTTGCATCTACAGGCAATCGGATTGATCTAGTGCTAGCATTTTTGTCCTGCTAGGCGTCATAAATCTTCTCTTCTATTCTCGCATGTCAGCAGATGTTTGAACTTTCTTTTTTAAAAAAGAAAAGAAAAATAGCGCAGGATTATTGCTATGGCTCATTTGAGAAGAAAGCAGAAATGGTTGAGATAGACACGTACGGAGCAGCGTAGGATGGGAGCGGATGCGCGCAGGCGAAGGCCACAGCAAGGAGCCTCGCGCTGGAGAAGGGAGCAGCACTGTCTTTTTTTTTTTGGAAAAGCGAACTAACGAGTGGCGCTGGATAAGTCGGAGTGCAGTCGAGTCTGTCTGTAAGGACGCCGGAGCATTACCGTTATATTACCTCCGTTCCATTTTATCTGGCGCACACGCATATCAAGAGTCAAACTTTAAAAATTTTGACTAATAATTAGGCTAATATTTTTTAACTATTATAATACAAACTTTATATGATTGGATTTGTAATGAATTATACTATCCAATGATTATAAGTTTATAAGCATAAATAATATAATATAAAGTAAATGAATGATTGAAGTGTAATCTAGGAGACCGTGTTATTCTAGCTTTCGCCAAATAAAATAGAACGGAAGAGTATTTACCAACTTTTAAGGTTATCGGAAGTACATAGTATCCTGGATATTTTATTAACCAACGGCCGTTCAATATTCTATCCCGTATAGCCAGAGTTTCTTTTTTTTTGTCGACAGAGTTTCTTTTTTTTTTTGTCGACAATGATATTTTAGGCTAATTTTTTATTTGTAACGATGGAGGTGAGTAACTTCTTTAGATAGAATCTTTTGATTAATAACCAGACGTTTCTGATTAATATGATAATTTGTAGCATTTATTTTTTTTCTAGCACATCCGGTGAGAATTAACGTGGATCCTCTATTGAGCCCTCTAATTAACGTGGATACCTGCCCTACAGTTGTACTGTACCAACGTTCAGGTGAGTTCTGCACTGCAGTAAGTACCATTTTTCACCTCCGCAAAATCAAACTGAGTTCGCTACAAGGCTACATGACATGCTGTCACAAATCACAATTGTCACGGCGCTGAAAACATGCTATATGCTCTTTTTCAGCACATTCTAGCTAGTGCCATATATTTCCTGCCAGTATTGGTGGACAGTTGTTAATATTCAAAGATGCACTTCTGCTGCTGCTTTCCCTTCAGTACTGCAAACGCTCAGCTGCTCCTGCTCTAAACCGCCGAATATAGTTGAGGTCACTGATCAGATACTGAACCTATTATTTTTCAGGATCCTCTTCTGGGTTGCAGCTCACTTTGGTCACTTTCGTCTTTTGCATTGTCCTACTCACCCTTGCCGAACACACTAGTTATTTCACAAGTTGCAAATCTAGGTGTAAACCATTAACACTTGAGAACGATACATTGATACTGCCCTAGTACAAGAACAATATGGGCGGCAGCTCATTGCCACAGAGTTGGTAGCCAGTTGAGAGTTGAGATAGCAACAAGCATATGTAGCAAGTTGCGACTAGGACAACAGATACAGCTGCCTACTGGCACCATCCCTTTTCTCTGTTTGTTCCTACTTCCTAGCCAACTTGTAACAGTAGGAACTTTCCCTGAAAGTTAGGGATCACAATTCACGCTAGCTATATATGCACTACTAACTGCAGTCTCTATAGCAATTGCAATATTAGATTGCAGCTACATAAATCTGAATAATTATCATCATCTTTTGCTCTAAAAGATGGAGTTACAACATTACCATGTTGGCTGTCTCTGTCCAGTCAGTCAGTCAGTCAGTTGGCGACATCTCTGGAATTAGCAACTACAAATCCCTACCCTTCTTAATTAATCTACTGCCTCGATCAGCACCTCATTTCCCACACACACAGCCATGCATACATGCACCAAGTTTCACAAGTTCGATCCAAACAAAAGCCCTTCATGAGCACCGTGCATGGCCTACGAAGAACAGGACCCTGACGAAGAAGAACACATCAAGGGCTTGTACGGCCTCTGGCAGATGCGGTCCATGACGACAACGAAAGCCATGACCATGGCGCAGTCAGCGTCCGGCATGACCGTGAGGTTGAACACGTCTTCCCCGAGCGTGACCGCCTCCGACGCCGACGCTGCTCCGGCCTTCTTTCTGGTTATCCTCGCCACCTCCTCGCCATCGCCCCTCCGGATCTTGCAGCTTCTCCTCCAGAAGCTGCCCTGCACCGTAAAGCTTGGGACTTGCTGGGCGCCGTGAGCTGCTGCTGATCCTGATGCCATGTATACTTCCGCTTCGTCAGTACCTTTGACGAGCGAGCATTTTCTCATTGAGAAGAGATGTTGCCGTCTGGGGAAGCTCTTGTCGCCGGCGGATTCTTCTGATGATGCTCTGTAGCAGTTCCATTGGTCGCGCATGCTGAGAATCTGTCACGGCACGCAGAAGGGCACATTACATTATTACTTCGTTTTCAAAAAACATTACTGCTGTTCAAAACTGGCGGGTAATAAAGAAACAAGTAACCAAGGGAAGGGAGATAGATACTATTAGTGCTCCGATCTGTTAATTCTTATTTTGCAGGTGTTGTCGCTTCTGTTATTACAGTTTACAGCTGTAAGCGTGTAATAACTAATAAGTTAATGACATGTATTTCAAAGCGCGTGAAGAAAACAAACAAACTATATATGAGCAAGAGCCATAGTATCAGAGAAACCAAGGCATTTTGGTTGTTTGCAGGCTTTTGGACGATAGTGATTTGTGGGGGGTTTTTTTTTTCTTTCAAGTAGAGGCATGTTTGCAGCATCTGTCATCTGCGTGCAAGCTTCTGCAGGTAGTTGTATACCTGTACTTTGCAGAGGGCCATTGAATCTTTGGACTCATGTTAATTACAACTTGCACATCTTTGGAGCAGAATGGATTCTGATTTCTGAATATATACTGAATTGGTGGATTTCGATTGTATTGCATGATCTAGTAGAAATGAAGCCGGACACGTAGCAGATATCTTTCAATCTTTAATTTGCCCACCTCATAACAAGAAAGATTAATTGCGCATTTCTTCTCCGGATTGACAAAATGGAAGATCATCCATACACCATACTATGAATATATAATCCTCTACTATGCTATGGGGATATGGGATGCGATCAATTAATCATCTATCATCCCTAATTGACAACGCAACCGTACGAAATCAATCAACCAGAGCGTAACGTACGTACCTGCGGGCGGAGGGCCAGGAGCGGCGCGCCGCGCCCGTCCATGAGGAGGAGCTCGCCGGCGAAGAGCTTCCGGCGGCGCGAGTAGTTGTCGACGCGGAACGCCAGGCTGCCAGCGGCGTCGTAGACGGAGAAGCCGTCCGTGCCGTGGAAGCCCATGCTGGACCGCTTCCACACCGTGTACACCGCCGGTTGACCCTGGCCACGGCTGTCGTCCTCCGCGGCGCGGAGGCAGGTGGCGGTGGCACGGCCACGGCGGCCGCCGCTGCCGTCGTGATGATGAGCGACGGCGACGGCGTCCCCGGCGTCGGACGGGTGTACCCGCGTGGCGCTGGCGGCGATGCTGCTGGGGCTCGACGCCGACGATCGCGGTGGCACCGGGTGCATGGCTTGTTCGCCCTTTGCTTCGTTTGATGGATGGACAACAGAAGTTGCTAGCTAGCTTAGCCGTGCCTGTGCTGTACGTGTGCAGTGAGGCTCCTCTTTATACACGACTCAAAAACAGCTGCTGCTCTCTTTAAAAAATACAAAAAAGGAAGTAGCAGAGGCAGTCATCAGTCATATCCAACGGCCGTTGGTTTGGTTTTGCTGTGACTGACTGTACGATGGACTCATGGACGACAGTTGTTTTGTGCGTTGGCGCCTCGCCATGCATGCATGGCCTTTTGCCTTTTGCACTGAACTTATTTGCACACATGGATGAGTTTGTTTGTGGCCTGGCCGGTGAGTTCGCAAATGCGTGGCGATGAAATCCACTTTAATTTACTTCTCTTTCTTTTCTTTTTTCCAAACAAGCAGTAGACACACACGAGCACCACAGTCACGTCCACGCAAGGGCGGCAAGGCCGATCGATCGTACATGGTGAAGGCTACTAGCTCCATCTCAGTGCTGTTGGCCGGGCTGTTGGCAGTAGAAAGCATGCAGAGAAGATGTCGCCACTCGCCAGTGCAGAATCAACTAAAAAAGGTGCGTGGCAGTCGACACACATTGGACTGTATATATTTTGAAACGAATCAGACACGGGAGCTACCAATTATATTAAAAAGAAGAGGAGGCTCGGATTAAGCACAGTAGATCAACTACAGGCTACGACGAGCAGTGGCGGATGCAGGATGAGAATCAAGGGGGGGCTAAAACAATGGAGATGTTGATTTGCATGAAGATTTAATGGTGATTTGAGGTTTTTGCTACAGTATTTTTTAGTGGTAAATCAGGTCATTAGGGGGGGCTGGAGCCCACCCAGCCCCCCTTGTAGATCCGCCACTGACGACGAGGTAGGGCTATCGTCGGCCAAGACAACGATAGGGTCTACGATTCGAACTTTGGCTAGTAATTTCTATAAAAATATGATACTTAAACGAAGTAATTATATATCTGCTATAAAACTACCTTTTATGTTATGCCGGCAACATCAATATTACATTATTCCATGTTATTCTATCTAATTATATTTTTATATTGATGATCAAAATTGAAAAGAGAAAAACTAAGAAATTTCAAAATGGCTCAAATTTATGATTGGAGGAAGCAACCATTTTAGTACTAGAAATTAATTAGAACATAAAGTTGATTCGAAACTTTGGTGCCAATCAAATGAAATATAAGTGCACTGGCAGCATTGTAGCACCCAACATGTAGCAGGTAAAAGACATCAACCCGAGACAAACAAAATGCAACTCGCATACAGAATCATAACAACCTCGTGAATCTTCCTTGAAAACTTAACATGAGACATTCCCTGTAGCAATGCCCAGTGTTATTATATTCTATCAGATCAATAAGAAAAATACTAGGCGTGATTAGTCTTGAATCAAGCACATCGCACATGAATAATCACTTTGGAGCTAGCCTAGAAGCAACACCGACATCAATAAGTAACAACAGTTAATGACAAGATTAGGTGTGCCTCTTAACCATATTTCTAACTATCCACCCAAGCTTTCACACACTTAGACTACCCGCACTCATGGACCTCTATATTCATCCTCTATACGTCCTAGTCAGCAAGATTCTCTCCTCTATACTCAATTCTCCCGCACCCATCCATTCTCTATATCATCCTCTATCCACTCTATCCACTATGGGACCCACTTGTCACTTTATCTAAATATATCCATGTGTGATCTAGTTTTGAAGGATTTATTGAGACGAATTTAATGTTGAAATCGAAATTTAATTTGGATTTTTGGTTTGTGAGTTATAGCATTTTTTTCCTTTGTTTAGCTAGTGGGGCCCGCCACTATAGAGTATAGAATAAGCACAGTACCACTCTAAATATATAGTGAGAGAAATGATAGAGTATCGTTTTAGAGTACCCAGTGCAGCAGTTTTTACTCTATATTCATACTCTAAAGCTTTAGAGTATCGTTTTAGAGTACCCACTGCGGGTAGTCTTATGCATATCCTCATAATCACCTCCTTAATCTATTGCTGGTAGTGTTAGTGGTGGGTTTGGTATAGATTTGTGTGATTATTTTGACTCAAATGAAGGAAATACGTGCGCTATGAACGAATAATTAGCATGCCAATTTGCAAGTTGCTATATATATATCTTGCTGCTGATTTTTTTTAATGAAAAAAACTGTCCTAGTCATTACTCCTCTAGGTTGGGCCTTTTTTTCTTAATTATGAGATTGTTGTCTTGGGAAATAAAATAGGGGAGACCGTACCTATCTCAAAAAAAAAAGAACAGATCAGCCAATTGCAAGCAGATATGCATACATCAGCGAGTCATGCTCATTGTCGAGGATGGAAAAACTAAGGGAATGCATGCAGGACTGGCTTGAGCACAGCTAGCAAGTTGAGTGCGTCTACACGTATGCAAAAGTTGGCGTTGGGCAAAAGGTGGTTTAGGACATGCTTGCTGACTAGAAGCCGTACTTGATGACGCATTTGACGAGTGCAACTCCTAAGTTCAGGTCATCTCACGAGGTCACGACACAACGACCACAAAGCTGCATTTGTGGTTTCCTCGGGCTCAATTTCTCAATACATGGGACCAACCTTGTGTAATAACCTAATATTGCAGGGCATATGTTGTGATATTGGCGTCTTACGTGGAAATATTTGGTAACGAGGTTCAGCGACTCGACTTAAGTTTGTGATCCTACCTGTTAAGTTCTTGCTCTTTTTCTCATTGAGCTATTTGTTTTCTGGAATACTCGTTGAGATAATTAAAGTTTGATTCCTTTTAAGCGACTAAGTTTGTGCTGATATTCTTGCCATTTCACAGGATTTGTCGGACACAGATTCTTTAGCAACATGATGCTTAATTTTTGCAGTTATAAATACTGCCGACATGGAAAAGAGTAAACTAAAATATTTAAAGACTCTTGGTGAGTACAAGAGACAAGCGATGAGTTGTAGCAATATTCCCTACACCTTGTCCCTCCTTCTGGATGCTTCTGTTGTTTTTGGTACAGCAGAAGTCCTCTCATGCGCTGAATATGATATGCTATTTCGGCAATATATGCCAAATGTCTGGTGAATCTTTTCTTTTTATCAGGATTGTAGCAGATCTTAACAGATGAAATAGCAGCCATGAGTGTTATTTAATACAGGGAGTACTCTACTAGTTGTGTTTGGTCTTCAGTGTGAACACCAACTTTTTAAGCACTATGTAGTACAGCAGTAGTAGTACCAAAGCTAGCTTATGTCAATGGTTAGCCAGCCGATGAGTCAAGTCAAGTTCGCTCCTTTAGCAAATTTCCTTTCAGGATTCGACAAGCATATATGTCACTTTTCACTTTTGCATCTCCAATGCTTCCAGTAGCATTTTTTTTTTGGAAGGACAAACCAGTAGGCAGTAGCATATATAATACTGCTATGAATCCGTGGTATGAGAATACAATTGGTTCTAAGTAACTGCACCTCATACATTTGCGTTTGTTTTTCAGAAAACAAAAACCATTTCTGCCTACAAGTTATATCCAGAGAAATTTGACAAGTTAGGTCCCAGTCAGTCGTAGCCAATTTACGGCTGTAATTTTTTTTCGCTACCTACCTTTCTTTGCTAAATCACTGTGCTCTCAATGCTTCAGTGATCATGATCATCCCTGAACAAGAACTCCATACTTGTCAGAACTCCGAAAATGGCTTACTTCTCATGGCCAAGCTAAGCTAGGGCGGCTAGGAGCAGATCAAGGGCGTGTACGGCTTCCAACAGATCCGGTCCAGAACGACGACGAACGCCATGATCATGGCGCAATCTACGCCCGGCTGGACGACGAGGTTGAACACGTCGTCGCCAAGCATCAATGAATTCGACTTCTTCCTCGTTATCCTCGCCACCTCCTCGCCGTCGCCATTGCGGATCTTGCAGCTTCTCCTCCTGAAGCAGCCCTCGACCCAGAAGCTAGGGCCGGAATGGCCTGACGCAGTGCTGCATGATGATCCTGACATGGACACTTCTGCTTCATGGCCTTTCTGTAGAACCGAGCATTTCCTCATCGAGAATAGTCTGTGTGATCTTGTCGTCTTGCCTTGGCCTTCTTCTGATGCGCTGTAGCAGTTCCATTGGTCGTGCATGCTGAAAATCTGTGGAAAAAAAAAGATAGCTTTGTTAGTTAGCCTGTTCTCCCATAGTCCCATTAGTTGTAGTGAATTTGCAGACGGTTAAACTCTGGATGTAGATTTTTTTTCCTGGAAGGACGGCAAGAGCTTTGCCGTAATTTTATTAGACGGGAAAAGAAAAAAAACAAAATAGGTTGGTTAGTACAAATCTGCTACTCAACTAAGCGCTTCAGCCGGGTCGAAAGAAACTCTGGATGTAGATCTACGCATTGGGTTTGGCTCTAATTTCGCTCAGGCATATATATGGCAAAAAACTTTGGACAAGTAACCGAGTTTAACTTGACAGGGAAGAATACAAAGCTTGCATTTTGTCTGTTCTGTCTGAGCACACATTTGGTATGTAATTTTTATGGGGGAAAAAAGATATTTGTTTGGTTCGTATTTTCCTAGGTGTGCCTTTATCTCACCGGAGTGAATTGACTGAATTTGCTGTAACGAATTGTCGTATTCATTTGGTCTGAAACTCTGAATCTCCTGGTGAGCTACCAAATGTTTGCAGTCCTAGTACTAGGAGTCTACTAGGACAAATAGGCTATAACAACCAGTACGTAGTACTCCCTATGTGGCGAGAGAATTATTCTATGAATATATATGAAACAAGGAAAAAGGTTGTGCTTGGAGTTGGAGAGATGAATGAATCGTCTCTCGCAGAATAACCAGGAATGCTGCAGTCCCGATCTGAAAAAGACCCCATTTTGTTGCGAGGACATCATGACCGATCGGTCGGTCGATCGATGCGACTCGCGGCTGGATCGATCGATCGCGTAGGTTTCTTCAAAATGAAATTTTGGAGACTGCAGATGGGTGGCCGGGACAGATCACGACACGGACGTACCTGCGGCCTGAGAGCGAGGAGGGGCGAGCCTTGGCCGTCCATGAGGAGGAGCTCGCCGGCGAACACTTTCCGGCGGCGCGAGTAGTTGTCGACGCGGAAGGCGAGCGCGCCGGCGGCGTCGTAGACGGAGAAGCCGTCGGTGCCGTGGAACCCCATGCTGGACCGCTTCCACACCGTGTGGTGCAGCGCCGCCGCCGCCGGGGCGCTGCCGGCGTCGGTGCTGCCTCCTCCGCCGGCGGCGTCGCGGCGGGGAGGAACAAGCGGCGGCAGAGGCCGCGTCGTCGTCGTCTCCGCGGCCGACGACGGGTGGATCCGGCTCGCCGATATCGCCATCATGCTGCCGCTGGTGCTGCTGGATCGGTCGGGGAAGGCCGCCGCTGTCATTTATCGATCTCGAAAGCGTCAATGTCTGGCGCGGCGCATCGATCCCCTCGTTTTTATAGTCGTGGGTCGTGACCAGGTATGTACGCGCCACCGCTACTGTAGACTGTAGTGCTGTACAGTACGACGTGCTAGTTGCAATGGAATTTTTGGTGGTTTGGTGGGCTGTGACGGTGCGAGTGTGTAGCTGCGTGCGTGGCATAGCACCTTTATGCTTGTGTCTTGTGTTGACTCTTGTTTGCATTGGGTGCATGAGCCTGCAAGATCAAAGATTCCCATGCCGCCCTATCCCCTATCTGGAGTGCTATGCCTATGCTAGCTATATATCCTCATGATCGAGGAAGCTTCTAAGGATGGAAAGATAGTATTTTTATCTAGGGGAATGATAGAAGACTCTAAGGATGGAAAGATAGTATTTTTATCTAGGGGAATGATAGAAGACATTTTCTCTCTCAGTCTTGTGATACAATAGACGTATAGATACCCGGCCTGTGATATCTATCTGGATGCCGTATACTTACCAATTACTCTATATCTATACCGATGGATTTTCCTTCACGTGTATGGCACTTCGTGTGTCTTCGATGCGATTTGTTAAAATATTGCCTTAAAGTTATGTTCACACTTTTGCTTCTCACATTTCTCATAACGACGCTATGAATCTTCAGAGTGTCTTATATATTGTATACTCCTCCCATTCCAAATTATAAGACGTTTTAACTTTTCTAAATTCATAGCTTTTGCTATGCACCTAGATATATATTAAATCTACATACATAGTAAAAGTTATAAATCTAGAAATGTCAAAACGTCTTATAATTTGGAACGGATGAGGAAGTATCTTTTTAGCTCCTACAATTTTTACTCATGAACGTTGTTTACCTCAAATGAATCTGAAAAACCAAGGAGGTCATAACCATCGTTGGTCTAAACTAATAAACTCCTCTGCTACTTGACATGTTCATGAACTTTTTCCTATTGTCAAACAATTATATGTGTAACAATGTTTTTCTTCAAAAAAAAAGGACGCTTGCAATTATATACCATCAATATATTGATATGTCACAATATTTTATTAAAATACATAAATTTATCTATAGTAAGAACATACATAAATTTGTTAGCTTAAGCATGCATAAAAATTTATATTTATAGTTTATCCATGTATATATATACTTGATCTTTTATGATCGATCGACATATATATTTACTTTAAGTTAGTTTTTTATATATTTATAGTAATAGAAGTGGGTAATTTAGAACCATACAAAGGTTGTAATTTATGTTTATTCACACATTTTTACAGTAACATATGTTGCTAATTTATATGTAGGTTTTAAGGGATTCTTCAATTTATTTTCATAACGACAGAAGGGGTAGTTTAGATGAAAATTTAATGGGTTATTTGAATTATCTATCCCAATGATAGGGTGGGTAATTTAGATGCACATTTAGATGGTTACATTAGATTATTTTTTAAAATGACATATGTGGATTATTTAAATACATATTTGGGGGTTATTTATGTTGTTCTTCAAATGGCATATGAGGGTACACTTTTAGAAATCTGGTTATTATTATCAGTGGTGACTAGACTCTATGGCCATATCTTTCATTCTGTCTTAAGAATTTATATGTTTCCTAACATGTCTCATGGTAACGTGGAGGCTCCATTAGAACCTCCAATTAGTGATGATATATGATTAATTACTACAAATGCAAATAACATCATTTTTAACTGTCTCACAAAGTCAAGCCAAGTTTTCATTGTCATTGTTGAATTCAGTAGGGTATATATATATATATATATATATATATATATTACCCTATAGTTAGCTACAGAATAACTTATTCTGTAGCCACTTTGAGTTATGATAATTGCTATGCTAATTTACGAGATTATAGTAACTCTGTACTATGTGATTTACTATAACATTATGGTAAATATCCTCATGTGTTATAGTAATTCAACTATCGTAAATATATACTGACATTATCGTAAATTAGTATATAAAATTATCGTAAATAGAGGTGGCTACAAAATAACTTTATATATATATATATATATATATATATATATATATATATATATATATATATATATATATATATATATATATATATATATATATATAGGGTAATAGTTCTTTATATAGGGAGAGTATACTCTATAGCTAGCTACAAAACAAGTTATTTTGTAGCCACATCTATTCACAATAATTTTATATACTAATTTACGACAATGTCAATATATATTTACGGTAGTTGAATTACTATAACACATGGGATATTTACCATAATGTTATAGTAAATCACATAGTAAGGAGTTACTATAATCTCGTAAATTAGCATAGCAATTACAGTAACTCAAAGTGGCTATATATATATATATATATATATATATATATATATATATATATATATATATATATATATATACATATATATATATATATATAGTATTACTATATGGTACCTGGGTACCAAATAACTATTCAGTACCCACCACCCAGCAGCATCCCGTCCGCTCAGACTCCTAGGGCCGGCCCAGTTTTTTCCTGGCCGAGGCCCGGCCCAGTTTTCCTTTTCTTCGCGCTGAGGCCCGAGCATCTCGTCAGCTGCCCACCCACGATGCCACGATCTTTTCGGTTCCTCAGACTCGTCCGCTCGCCTGATCCATACCACCCGCAGCCGGCGCCGCTCGTCAACCCTCCCCCGCCGGCACTGCGCCTCAGACCTCAACCCAGCCCCTACCAGCGCTGCTCCTTAACCCACCCTGCCGGTGCTGCCCTGCTTCGCACCCTCCAAGGCGCGCGATTCTCTTCTTCCCAGGCGACAGCGGTGGTGAACGGGTCCTCTTCCTCTCTCAGGCGGCGTTGGCAGCGGCGGCGTTGCCTGTGGCTCTTCCTCCAGGCCGGTGGTTTGCGCGCGCGGTCCTCTATCTACGGTGGCGCGCAGGCCTCGCCCCCTCCCTACAGCTGTGCGTGGGCCCCGCCGCTCTTCCGACGCCGTTGCCCGCCTTGCCGCACCTCGATCCAGAAGGCAGGATGCCGATTTAGCTGAGAGAAGCAACGCAATCCGGCTGTGGGACCGCAGCATGTTCATCAGGTATCAGGATCGAGGTATGGTACGAGCCCTGCTCCTCCCTATCCTCTACTCACGAGGTCTATCGTAATTTCAGCTCCGGATTTCCATATATATAACTCTGAAGTCTCTGGCTCACAAGATTAAAAATATTTTCAGCTCTTTATCTATTTGCTTCCGAAGTAGCACTTGTTGAACTTAGGCCCGTCTTGTCCGCCTTGATACACAGATCTTGCATTGTGGTTTACAGATAGTTGTACAATTTATTTTTTGCATTGTTCGATTCACTTTCCCCTTTCCAGGTTTTGACAGCACAACTGCCGACCTCGTGGATCCACAACTGCGGCCGGAGCAGGTGCCGTCTCGTGTCATATAAGCAACCCAGCAACCAGGTGCCCTGCGACCATGCTGTCAACAACCGTCCTAGGGCGTTCCGGGTGCTATGGAGGGCAGAGTCGCTTGCGCAGGCGGGGAGCTTGGATTGGGAATGCAGGCTGCCGTCCACGGGAGATTGGGTGCACAATCTAGAAAGATCCAAATTGGCCCCTCTATTGCACAGTCAGGACTTGCATTTGTATATATTCCAGTTCTATGCATAGTGATTATTTTGCAACTATTCCCGTACAGAACTAGATGGATTATGCACTAGTTTAATAAATTAATAGGCTGTGTATGTGCAGATGGTCTTAACTATTAAATTAACTATTAATCGAGGAGGCGGAGAGAAGTATCAATGCCTCCACCATCTGTGGTACAAGCTTGTCATTTTCTGTCTTTGATACGTGCACCTTCTTTCTTGTAGGTAGGATATTCATTTCTTCTCAGGTTTGAAAGTTGTTAATTCGATCATAGTTAATCAGCTCAAGATAGTGTGCGGGAATATTCCATCAGGCAAAGGAGCATGGTTGGTTAGTTTTTGGAAGAGATTTATGACAGTTTGATTTGTAGGTAGCTGGGAAGGATTCTCGGAGTTGTTAATCTAATATTTCTTATCTTCTTGCAGGTACAAGCGAGATGTAAATTAAAGGGATATGGACTCAGTAACGCCAGAAGTGATGGATTATTATTCTGGTAACTACTGTATTTTTTTATATGTAGCATTCCTGGTTGAAAATGACATGCTAATGCTGGATAGCTGAACCATATAGTTGTCCTGCATTTAACAACTGTCAATGGCACTTTCGATTGCACATGTATAAAGGATCAACGTTTTGCCATCTGCGTCCATGTGAATATGTTTGAAGTTCTTTGGCTGGCAATAACGAACTGGATATCGAACCTTGATCTTTGCTCCCTCTGATTCCAACTGCGAGTTGTAGGATCTCTGCTGGTCAAATATTCTATTTAATTAATCATCAATATGCCAACGACTGGGTGGGTTGAGAACATAGAATTAGTACTTCTGGATTCTTCATTGAAAACACATTTACATTGAGGGAGGGTTGTGTGGCCGGCTGGTCACATGATGTAGGCTAGAGTGCTGCTCTTTGAGGCTGTCAGTCCAATTCCAGTAGGTAGCAACATTTAAGCCTTCTTGAAAGGCCGGGACTCTCTCTCCAGTCAACAACAACAACAACAACAACATAGCCTTTTGTCCCAAGCAAGTTGGGGTAGGCTAGAGATGAAACCCAAAAGAGACGAGAAACAGGGAGACACAAAAAAGACATAAAGGGAGACAAAAAGAGGTCACGGTTCCGGCACGTTGATTGCCAATCTCCAAGCGCTCCTATCCATAGCTAAATCCTTGGAGATATTCCACTCCTTAAGATCTCTCTTAACGGACTCGTCCCAAGTTAGTTTAGGTCGACCTCTACCGCTCTTTACATTATCGGCCCGCTTTAGAACTCCACTACGCACCGGCGCCTCAGGAGGCCTCCGTTGGACATGTCCAAACCATCTCAACCGATGTTGAATCAATTTCTCCTCAATTGGTGCCACTTCAACCCTATCCCGAATATCGTCGTTCCGAACTCTATCCTTCCTTGTGTGCCCACAACACCAACGCAACATACGCATCTCTGCTACACTCAATTGCTGGATATGTCGTCTTTTTGTAGGCCAACATCCCATTTTAAAAATATTAGTTACATTACAACATATGTATTTTTATTTGTGGTTACATATATTCTTAGAAATCAAAAGTCTAAATGCCACATTTTAGACTTGTGGTGTTGATGCAGGTGTCAGCAGATGAAAGAGCGGACATGCAAGGTGGATGGCAGAAAGGAGATGCGAGCCGGTGGCTGCTATCATGGTTACCTTGTGCAGCAGCTCTGTGGCCTATGCAAGCCGGCAAGGTGCGGTCGCCCCACACATTATGGTCTGCCTTTTTCTATTTCCTTTTGAGTCGATGAGTTTGCACATGTTGGGTCGATCAAATTGGGCATATCCATCACTCCTCATTTGTGTACATGGGAAATTATGCTAGATATACAGTCATAGCCATCAGTTTTCTCCTTGCTAATCAGTACCCGAGTCCAACTCACCGAGCTCAACTAGACCGAGCCAACCCACGGGCTCTCCCCCGTGCCGGATCCTCACGCCTGGCTTCTACTTATTATATCCATTTTTTTCGTTCTAATCTAGAGATCATGGGGAGGAGTCGAGGAGACGCCGGTTTCGCCCAGCTCGCTGCCCCCTCCTCCGCATGGTCTAGGTCGGCACTCCCTTCGCCGCACGAGCCCGGCTTCACCACCGCCGAGGGCCCTCCTGGCGCCGTCTCCCTCCCCATCCCCTCACCCTTTCAGCTCGCCGTTGCTACTAGCTGCGACCGCGGTCTTCAAGCCCTAGTTGAGGGTCGACACCAATGGCTGCTGTCGGGTTCAGTTAGTCTTTTTGTTCTTTCAGGGTCGCGCCTGTATCTTTGAGAGTTTGCTGTGTGTTGTATTTATAGGACTTTCATCCCATTACTGTAGTGATGCAAAGCTCCTGCATATTCACGAAACAATTTAAATCACTATAATATTCCTTTTTCAACCTATACTTAATCACTGCATTTTCATACTTCATGGCACTGCTAAATCATTTTGGAAGAAATAGAGTTAGTGCATTTTCTTGTTTACACTGCACTGAGTTTATTTTTCCCTCAACACTTGATTTCCCTCAACCGTGTCATATGATGTAATTGCTTTTTCTTTCTGTGTGTGTATGAAAGTTTGGCCACACAGCAAATCCCTTTGGGAGTGGATTTAATTCAGCAAATCCCTTTGGAAATGAAATCTTTATTTTTTTTGTCAAATGTATGTTGTCTCATCAGATTATGAGTGTTGTTATTTTGTTTGTTTAACTATGGAATGAAGCGACCAAACCAATATGAAAATTTTGATTATAATCATTTTTGTAGTTGCAGACTAAACATCAATGCCCATTTGGTTCCACGGAGAACTCCAGGATGCCTGTAGGTAGCAATCACAACATGCTAACACTCCTATGCATGCACGAACATAAAGCTAAATGCTTTCAATACATGTAATTCGTGAGCTTACATCTCCTGCAGGATACTATGTATTTTATATTTACTATATGAAATAGGACATGTCTAGCAAACATTTGAGCCAAATTTCATCACGTTAGTGAAGCTGGCAATAAACGTATATTATAATTAGTGTTCCCTTCTCTCTTTGATTGTTTCCTTCTTTTTTCTTAACGGTAGGGTGTGGTAGTTTTAGTCCATGATGCAAACTCCATGAACTATGATGATGTCATCTTTCCTAAATTTACTGGACACTTTTATCAGGCAAATGAACTAGAAGTTTCTAGTTTTCAGCTTATTATAATTCCTGTTGCAGCATGTTCACTTGGGTTTCTATTTTGTTTAGTGATTTTGTACAGTTATTAATCGTTTTTTTGGTGTGCACACTTTTCTAATAAGGCAAGCTCCAATGAACTAGAAGATTTTGTGGCAACTTCAATTTTATCCTTGATGTCTATATTTTTGGAAAACTAATTGATGGGGGAAACGGTAATTTTACCAAGTATCAACCATGGCACAACAACTCCCTTACAATTTCTGTTGTGCAGGTGTCAGAAAGACCTGCAATTGCGTGTTACAGTAGTCAAGCCGACCTCACCATGATGGCAACTATAATGCAAGCTTCAGATAATTATTCTCTTTGTCAACCATGGCACAACAACTGCCTTACACCGAAGCTAAGTAATGTAAAACCTTTATTCATGTCTAACTCTTATGATGCGTGATGCTTTTACACTGAATATTTTGCTGAGTCGTCATTAAATAGGTCCAAAAATGAACCTACAACAGTAAGCTGTAGATCCTCCGATTTTCTACATTTGATGAATTGATTATCAGTTTCGCTTCTTTTGACAGGTGAAGCAATTAGCGGCCTTTATAGAGGCGAGAGAAGCGAGGGATGTATTAGTTTTCTTTTTTTCTTTTTTATAAAAATGTATTACAAAACTATGTGTATTCAACCTGTAAAGTGTATTGCAATCTTCTTTGACGATTCATTTACCTATTTCAGTATGAAATCTACCTTTCAAATCCAAAAATAAGAAAACAATACACGTTCAAGCCTTGTTTCTTGGACGTTCACCAGGCTAAAAGAAAACCAACCAAAATTTGCGGCAAGGAAAAAAGGAAAAAATTGGCTGCAAGAGCCGACCACGTGACGTGGAAAGACAAACTAAAAGAAAACCGATGATGAGATGATTAAAAAAAGGGAAAAAAATCGGCCACAACAAAAGGGAAAAAAATCAGCGTAACCAAAATGAAAAAAAATCGGCCACAACAAAAGGGAAAAAAATCAGCGTAACCAAAATGAAAAAAAAAATCGGCCACAACAAAAGGGAAAAAAAATCAGCGTAACCAAAATGAAAAAAAATCGGCCACAACAAAAGGGAAAAAAATCAGCGTAACCAAAATGAAAAAAAAAATCGGCCACTAGTGTCGACCGCACGTGACGAAGAAAAATCTCATCCGATACTTCTGCGGGGTGTACGTCGGGCTTCGGTGCGAGTAACCTCGGGTGAACGGGAGGAGTCGGGTACTGAATAATATTTAGTACCTTGGGTACTATTTAGCGCAGTCCTATATATATATATATATATATATATATATATATATATATATATATATATATATATATATATATATATATATATATATATATATATATATATATATTACCCTATAGCTCACTACAAAATAACTTATTCTGTAGCCACTTGAGTTACGATAATTGCTATGCGAATCTACGAGATTATAGCAACTCCTTACTATGTGATACTATAACATTATGGTAAAATATCCCCATGTGTTATAGTAATTCAACTATCGTAAATATATACTGACATTATCGTAAATTAGTATATAAAATTATCGTAAATAGAGGTGGCTACAAAATAACTTATTTTGTAGCTAGCTATATAGTATACTCTCCATATATATATATATATATATATATATATATATATATATATATATATATATATATATATATATACCAACAACCTAGGGGAGCAGGTATTTATGTCCTATGGAATATAATAATACTCTCCATATATATATATATATATATATATATATATATATATATATATATATATATATATATATATATATATATATATATATATATGTCCTATACTATATATATGTCCTATGGAATATAATAATACAAAAGGTCACAGAAAAAGTGTGTGATGAATGGCTGACTTCACACAACCCTTAGAACATCACTTAACCAGAAAGCTAGAGTACCAGCATATAGGGGATGGGCATGAAGCATCTATTTATGTCCCATATATATATAGCACTCGAATTAATACCTTGTTGTAGATATATGCCTCCATTGTTGCATGCCCAACAAGCTAAGTCGTTAACTGGGCGTGTTAACATGTCATTATGCTCCCCAAGCACGCTCTGCACTCTGCCCATTATATATAGCTAGATGCATGGCTACAGCAATCAGCCAAATCACTTGGATTTATAATTACCCGTGCAAGCGTTAAAGCCCAAGATAACGCGCGTGATATACATAAATACTCCTAAATAGTGTGCTTGATAGAATGTTTGCTGGCGGTGGTTGCCTTTAGTTGGGTGGGTGAAGTGCATGCAGCTCCATCCTAGGATGTCATGTCACCTTCATGAGTGCCGGCGTGATGCATTATTCCAGCTTCTCGTAGCCTTCTACTAGTTGCCAACTTGCCATTGAAACATCAGACTACCCGCAGTGGGTACTCTAAAACAATACTCTAAAGTTTTAGAGTATAAATATAGAGTAACAACTGCTGCACTGGGTACTCCAAAACGATACTCTATCCTTTCTCTCACTCTATATTTAGAGTGGTACTGTGCTTACTCTATACTCTATAGTGGCGGACCCCACTAGCTAAACAAAGGAAAAAATGTTATAACTCACAAACCAAAAATCCAAATTAAATTTCGATTTCACCATTAAATTCGTCTCAATAAATCTTTCAAAACTAGATCACACATGGATATATTTAGATAAAGTGACAAGTGGGTCTCACAGTAGATAAAGTGGATAGAGGATGATATAGAGGATGGATGGGTGCGAGAGAATTGAGTATAGAGGAGAGAATCTTGCTGACTAGGATGTATAGAGGATGAATATAGAGGTCCATGAGTGCGGGTAGTCAGAAACAGGAAGCTTTAATTTAATGAACTTAAAGTAACATGAATGGTTAGTCATCGAGGCCACCAAGACTTGACCCTCCGTTAACTCCTCGACCAACCTATCTTGCATTGCTTGCTTGTTTGCTCTTGAAAAAGCACGTCCTGACAGAGAACAATTTGGATATATACAAGCATTTTTCCGATTCTGCATTTCAATGGCTGATTTGATCGGTGGACTAAGTACCCACCACAATTCACACACTATGCATGGTGGTTTAGTCAAGAGAACACAACTCCTCTTCTGACAACTACATTTCAACCGGTCTATGCTACTCCTTAATTATTTACTATGTCTAGTCTAATAACCATTCAGATATGAGATACTGCCATCAGCAACTTGCTGGAGTGCCAAATCAAATTTGAGGAACACTAGCCTGTCAACTTGTGCCTCTGCACGGGCTAGAATCTTATGACACATAAATATATTAGAAGTTTCATATTAGTGTCTACAACTAATCAAAATTAATTAAGTATCTTAGCGCTATCTTTTTTCTTCATTATCTAACGCAATATCGATATATATACATTTTGTACTCTGTATACAGTTATGATGAAATTACCAAATACTCTATATATGTTTGTTCAAACCTGGTCCGTACGTGGATTTTCTCTCTCGGCATGGAACTTCATGGTCTTTAGTGTGCATCTAGTTGAATCACATCTTAAGTTATGGTGGCTCTTGTTGCACCTATGTCTCGTGATGTCATGGATATATATCTTGATTTTCAAATTTTGATCGTTTTAGTAGCTACAATTTTTTTATTGGCATGTTAGTTGTTGCTTTTATTGAAAACTCTTAATTTTATTAGAAATAATGATTTTTCTGTCTAGGCTGTACTCTTAATTATAATGATGATATACATGTTCATTTACACCTGAACCACATCGCTCAAGATGGGTGGCAGAAACCAATAGTGCTAACCTCCGGATGACATTAATATTTAAGCCTAAAAATTTTGTCTACTCCAAACAAAATTCAAAAACCAGGAAGGACATGGCAACCTTTGGTTTGCATTGACCTCTGCCTCTGGTGTTTAAGATATTGAATTTTTCTATCAAAGAATTATATATATAGTAGTAATTCTTTATAATAATAGATCATACAATTATACTATCAATATAGATATGATACAATATTGTAACCAAAATCTATAAATTTTTCTAAAGTACAAACTTACATAATAATAATAATAATAATAATAATAATAATAATAATAATAATAATAATAATAATAATAATAATAATAATAATAATAATAATAATAACAACAACAACAGCAACAGCAGCAACAACAACAGCAACAACAACAGCAACAATAACAACAACAACAACAACAATAATAATAATAATAATAATAATAATAATAATAATAATAATAATAATAATAATAATAATAATTATTATTATTATTATTATTATTATTAATTATTATTATTATTATTATTATTATTATCTTTATGGTATTTCTATAATTTTAAAATGATTTGCTAGTGTCATCATTGTATGAATCATTAAAGGAACATTTTTCTTGTTTTTTGGATTCTAGAAATATTATATTAATGTCTCATGCATGCATGCATATATTGATATATACTTGATTTGCAAGAATGCATAACATGTATGGTTGTTTTAAGTTATCTTTTATATGTTAGTAGTGATAGAAGTAGATAATTTAGAAACATATATATAGACACAATTTATGGTTATTCATTTTTTTCATAATAACATGTTGGCACTTTTATATATAGACTCTATGGGATATTTTAATTTATTTTTAGTAATGGCAGGAGTGTTAATTTAGATGCAACTTTAAGGTGTTATTAGAATATCTATCCTAATAATGGCACTTGTACAAAAGAGAGTACACAGTTGTGTTGTGATGCATGTCTTTAGCTAGGTTTGTTCCACCCTATATATATGGCGTACGTAATAAGGTATTACCGCAACTATCCCAATTGATGGAGCAAATAGCCGAAAGTAGTGAAGATGCCTTCTGGCGTGCAGGAAGAGACATGGACTCGTGAATAGTATTATCAAGTAAGAAAAGAATCATCTCGAGAATCTTTTGCCCAAATGCATGCATGTACTGCTAAGCACTGTGTTTAGCACTAACTACATACTCTAGTGATCTCTAGCTAGCTACAATGCCCAATAAGAAACCAACAAAGTTTGTTGCGTCTCAAACTACAAGACTAATCACTAGTTTTTTTGCTCAAAAAGACTGATCGCTCTGCTGGAGTCCGATCAGGACGGCACAAAATCCAGCCTACGTTGCTTCCATTGGTGACAAGCAGGTTAGGTTGGAGAGATCATTGAAATTTTTCGCTGTGACTTCCTCTGCTTCACAATAATGCTTGTCCAGTCCACGTACATTGACGAAATGACATTTAACATTTTGCCTAATTTCATAAATGCTCATGGAGACGAGGAATGTGCATGTATATATGAGTGTCTGTATATCTATATTGTGATTGTAAGGAATGTGCATTTCTAACGATGGCGAAAATGAACCAATCTTTTTTCAGAAAAAATGATATTTAGCTTATTATTACGTGCCTTGCATTGTGGATATGCGGACCGAACAAACATTGCAAAATACAGGTAGTAAACTAGCTAATAACACCAGTGACTTGTGAACGCGCTTTTACGTTGTCACGTCTAACCCCATCATTGTCTAGATCATGCATGATGTCCATTGTTTGGTATGGTAACTATCCTAGCCTAATGGTGGGTTTGGTGCTATATATGAAAGGACGACGGAGGACACGAAGGAACGTGATACTCTGCAAGTTGCAAATTTGATTAGTTGGTTGATCATCTGTCACACAACATCAAACTTTGGGCGTTATGCATGCAGTGACATTTATTGTAGCTAAGCCAACTAGCTAGCTTCGTTAGGGCAGGCCCAATTTAATTTTCATAGACACTGCATATAGAAACCATGGTCCAAATGGATAGTTTCTATAGAACAATTTTTTATCCAATCACATGCATTCTCTCTCCATTCTCTACCAATCACATCCCTTAGTATCTTGGTTCTCGTGTAGACGACATGGTTTCTAACTTAGACCCAGTTTCTATGATTTTTGATCTCTCTCTTCAATAACTACCTTGCCATATCAGCAAAACACTTAGGTGGCAGTACAATTAATGTCCATAGAAACTATGGTGGTTTCTGCATTGGGGGTGCCCTTATTGGGTTGGTAGCAAATGAGATCAGCACCTTGTTAGATGTTAATGGCCAGTACTACAAAAACAACTTTATGAGACTCGGGATTTGGCATATTGACCACCGCCACTAGAAATCATCTACAGACTATATGAGCAAAGCTCGCCCCTGTGATTCAATTTTCAAATAGGCTTCTTAATAGAGCTCTTTGCCTTTGCAAATACCCAAATAGATATTTTTACAGGCGATCCTCTTAAGAAACCCATCTTTGAAAAAAGCACGGTCCCATAAACACCTAAACCCAACTCTCCTACCTCTCTTGTCCACTTAGTAGCACAACCACCTCTCATCGATCCTCCACCTGTTCACACTCCCTTCCTCCACTGTCGCACTACCCCCCCCCCTCCTTTACCCCATGCTCCTCGTCCCTCTTTCACCACACACCCCTCCACCGCAACCACACACCTCTTTGCCCCTTCTCTTCCCCCACACCATCTCTCCCTGGAAGCAGTAGTAGATGGAGCATAGAGATCTAGCGATGGCGCACACACATGGAGACTTAGCAAGGGTGGATCTCTTTTCTCGACTCTCCAACGGTACTCGTGGAGATCCAATGATGGCGCACACACGTGGAGACCTAGCAAGGGTGGATCTCTTTTCTCGACTCTCCAACGGTGCGCGTGGAGATTGCCCGAGCCTATTTGTTTTTTTTTTCGGGGTGGGGCACATTGCGATAGATACTTTAGAAACCTATCACTAAGAAGCGGGCTCACTGAATACCAAACCGGCGACAGCACGCTAGGATCCAACAAGGTCATATGGATCTACATCGTGCCTTCTTCGTTGTGAATGGCGAGGCCAAGACGACCCTAAGATCCTTCTTCATTCTAGGTCGGTGAGATCTACAAACACCTCTTCTATATGTTTCTCAGCTACGCAGATCCTCATCATCATTGCCTCTTCTCTCTATAGGTGGACAGGGTGCGGGAGCAAGAGCATGCATAAGCACTACACCTTGCCCTTAAGCACCGCCACCTAGTCGCCATTGATGTTGCCCGCCGCATCCTCTCACTAGGTCGTCCTCGATCTTTAGGGAGTGGGGAGTGAGAGGGAGGGATGCAGCCTCGGTCTCAGCCAAATCTATGCTAGCTCGATGGAGGATGTGCATGCCTCAACCGGATCTACAATGGCCATTGTGGCGGGCGTGGAGCATTGGGGCCCTAAGCTTATGCCTCTGTAAATAGGATTGTACAGACGTCTGGTTACCCTATTTGCGCAAGCGAGTTGCTCACCCGGCTCTGCTAATTAAGTTTTATAGTAGTGGGAGGCAGCACAGAGGGAATAAAATAAAAGTATATATATTTGTATATCGATAGATGTTGCTCTAAGGCGCGCTAGTATGTGCGCGCATATACTAACACCCTGTTCGGATTGTCTGGTCTATAGTTTAATGGTTAGACTGGAGGGCTAAAATTTTAGACCAATTTAGCTCACTTGTATAGTTTAAAGTTTTTATGATGTGGTCTAAATGTTAGACAATACTTTAGATCTTTTGTTTGGAGTCAATGTGGTCTAAGTTAGGATTATACAGGGCCTAACTAATAAGTATACATACCGAACAACTTTTATCTTTCTTCCACGTATACATTTTATATACATGGTATACATATATATTCGACTCCAGACTAAAGTGATTACGAACGTGAGCTTTGCCGACAGAAGCCAGTCCGTACACCATGAGCACAAAACAATAATAATAAACACAACTAAAAAGAGAAAAGGAAGAGAAAATGTACATGTTGAGATGATTTTATATTGATCCTGCGCATCGCTAGTTGTGGCTTTTGCGGCGTGATGGACAACAAGCAGGCTCACTTTCTTTTGTGCTGTGTGACGCACCTCTTGTCCTTGGTATATCCAAATTGAAGAGGTCGATCGTATGCAAACTTAGCTTGTGGATGCATGCACTTATCGATGCATGTCCAAACCAAACATTCCTTTGCGGTTTCTCTCAGCCGCAGTTTTGCATATTTATATGTCTATCAGCGAGTCACGCGTGACGATTACATCAACAAATAAAGTCAGCATATATATCTTGTGCAAATCAAATGCATTAGCTTTTGAAAACGGTGCAAACTCATTCAAACATCTCGAGTCCAATCCTGAAACAATTTAAAACCTGGTCAGTCGCAAAAGTTGACATTCAAAGTTCTTCTAGTTTAATTCATACCAAAAAAAACACGGATTTTGGGATGGACAGCCCGAGATTTGGTATGTTTTTTGCTCGAGTGGGCCGAGTTATGGCATCCGTGGCGGCTTGTGACGGCGAATGTCCTGTTATGGGCTGCATGCCGAAAATGGGTCACCATGGGCTGTTAGGCCGTGTTCTGCTAGCTCTGTAGCTCAACAGACAAACCAGGCTTTCAATTATTGGGCTCCAAAACTGGGCTACAGAGCATTTACTTATTGGGCTCCAAAACTGTGTTACAGAGCCTGAAATCAGATGAAACTTCAAAGTTTTTTTTTAAAAAAAATTGTATATAAGGTAACGTGATAGTCGAAACTAGCTAGCTAAACAAGTGCAAGAGGTACAGTGGTCTGGTCGGGCACTCGGGCCTGACAAAGATGCTTTCCTAGGGCGAGCTGCATATATATCTGACAGACAGACAGTCGACAGAGTAGTAGGTTAGTACCTTGATCTCTGTGTGTTTAACCTTAATCCTGCAACCTGAATGAGTAACCTCCTCACGTGCGTTTCAGATACTCTACCACTAGTACAGGCAGCCTACATAGAGTATTCAATTGGAGTAGGCTTTGCGTTGTTTAACTAGCAGTGCACTTACATTATAGGAGTATTACGAAACCAAACTCATGCATCGATCTAGCTCGTTGTTTAGTCACAACTCAAGAAGAACTTGACAGATGCCACTCGATCGCGTCAGAAATCGATAAGCTTTGCATTAGTAGCGAAATCAGCGAAGTGCAGCCGACGAGAAACGTATTCTCCAATCAAGTTTATCAAACGTCAGAAGTTGTGGCAATGGGGTTTTTTTTCCTTTTTGTTTCTTTCAGATGATCTTATTATTCTTATAATATTAGAACTGACTTTTGAGTGGAATTTGTGTCTTACTTCACAAGTTTGTAATAATTGGTCTCATTCTCTTCTTCAGAAAAGCTGAAGCCGGATTTGTTTCATTATCTAAAAAAAACTTTGAAAAGTATAGTAATATGTGTGTACATGGATATATCCATTTTTATCTGTTACTGTATTTATGCATTGCCACTGCCAAATATGTTACTTGTATAATAAACATAGATATACACTGATGCAAGCAAGCTGAAATCAAATTAACGTCTGCGTGAGTAACCACCAATTCATGCACAATTATTGGCTATATATATACTACGACTACACATTGGCATCTATTATTGCCGTCGACAGGCGTCAGTTGACAGTGTTTTTCTAAATGCAAAAGGATGCATGTACTGTTACACGTACGTGTACGGCAACAAGTTAGGCCGCCGACCCTGACAGTACTCTTGTAGTCTTGTTGCGTTGCAAGAGTCAAACTATGCCAAACCACCCAACCCAACTGCTGCGATGCTAGCCGCCGACTCTGAAAACTAAACCAATGGCCTCTGAAATCTCCAGTCGTCATCGTCAGACTAACAACAGCAATCACAATCTCTGAACAGTTAAAAAAAATCACAATCTCTGAAAAACCAAAACTTTACACCGGCCATGAACGAACATATTACAGTATTATTGTATATATTATCCTCATTGAATGCGGGGGAATTAACTAGATAATCTATCCCTGATCGAGTACGTGAGTAGTGAGTCATCTAATCTGTATGCTAATTAATCTCCGTCCATCATACTAATCGATCCCTGACAAGCAAATCACAGCATTTGCATCCACCCATCGCTTCTGTCAGAGCCAGACAAATAGACAATCGATCGAGCTGAGAAGAGCCAAGCTGCAGGAAGATGGAACGAACGAAGAAGCGCATGGATGAGCCATGGGTGAGGAAGGATCATCAGGACGACGGCTGGGTACAGTTGTTGGCGGCGCCGCAGCCGCAGGTTTGCGGAGTGAAGGCGCAGGTGCCGTAGGGCTTGCCGGGGAGATCGCAGTCGATGGCGTAGCAGCAGCTCGTGTCCACACAGCTGCTCGTGTTGGACGACGACGAGCAGCACCGGCAACCCTGGCACACCTCGAACGGCTCGTACGGCGCCGCCGCCTCTTCTGTCATCGCGGCGGCCGCCGCTGGTGACATGGACCGGTACACCACTCTCCGCACCGGCACGTACGACGCCTCACCGCCGCTGCTGCTGCTGCTGGCTCCTCCTGCTGGTTTGTTAATTAACTAATTTGCTCATCAGGCCTTAGGGGATTTAATTTACAACTGATATATATGACTGGATCAAATAAAAACATGCATGCATACCTTGAGCTTGCAGCAGGAAGGAGGAGAAGATGAGCAGGAGGCCGCCGGCAGATAGGGCTGTGAAGCCGGTGAGGGAGATCATCGTCATGGGGGCTGAAGGGCGTCGTCGAGCCATGGCCTCCCCTCCCCTCTAACGAGTTTGCTTTGGTGGTGGGTGTGATATATACTAGTGGAAGGGAGAGGACGACGACGACTAACAAGAAGGGAAGAAGAACAATAGCTGATGATACCCTTCTGTAAGTACGTGTGTGATGTGATGTGACACAATCTTTATTTAAGCGCCAGTGCGTCGTTTCAGATTATCGACGAACGGTCTGTGTTTAGTTCCATGAAATACAAAATGCAAAATGTCAACTACTTTAGAATGATGAAATACAAAATGTCAAAATTTTTATAGATGTGTTTAGTTTTATCTAAAATGCCAAATTTTTCATAGGGTGGGTAAGGACTTTTTGGCTTTTTTTTTTTTGCTTCTTGAGACCAAAATCTAAAATGGAGAATGAATATATTTTTATTAAAAATTTTGCATGGTGTTTAGTTCCATTCTGCAAAATGATGGGCCAAAACCCAAAATTTTTTTGGGCAAAATGGAGAACTAAACACACCCTATGTCTCTTCCTAGAACTGATTAGTTTCCTTGCATAGTTGAATAAACCATATTTTTCTCTCATGAATATATTTTCTTTCCTTGCATGTCAACTTTTTAAACTCTCTTTCGTTACATGATTACGCATAAATCTCCCCCGCCTCTATCACCGCTGGTCCCTCTCCCTCCCCCCTCCGGCATATCACCCGAGGCCAGAGGGAGTGGGGTTCCATCATTTTTTATAAGTTTTCTTAGCAGATCGAGTACTTTTTGTTAGGGTCTCTCCATACTAAGTTTCTTGGTATTGAAGATTTATCTCCTCCTCTCCGGTGACGACGAGGGGGCACGTTGGAATCATTTTCTCCTTGGCGGCTCTGTTGAAGATAAGGGTGACAACTATGACATCAGCATCTTCACCGGTATGACGACATAGAGACTTTTATTTCTGGACGGTGACATCAAGGCGGAGATGATGTCGCTGCCATGGAATAATTTTCTCCGGTCTCTTCTCCGTTTTATTATGGTTAGATCTGGCCACGATGAAGGACTACGAAGAATAAGTTTCACCTCATTCTTCCTCATTCTTCAGTGGGACAAAGAAGAAGAAGAAAGACACCTGAAAGAAGAAGTTTCTCAACTCTGTCTGCACGAATGTTGGCCGTCGTTCGTTGGGCATCTATTCTCAGGCCTTTTGCTTAGTGTTTGTCTATGCGGTCATTCATACTGCAAAGCATCGTACATGTTTGGTTTTGAGATTTGGAGCTTTTCACAGCGTGGGTACAATTTAGATGAAAACCAGTTTTTGAATATTTATAGTGTAACCCAGAGTGCTTATAACGGTTGACGTACCCAACTATTATCTAATATAACTCTTCTTTCGTAGCAAAAACAATTCATCCTCTCTTGATTAGTTTTCTTGTACTATTGTATATATTATCTTCATTTCTCTCAATATATATTATATTCATTGAATGCAGGGAATTATTAACTAGACTAGTATAGTGCCCGTACTAATGCCATAGCATTATTTTAAGGATGCACATAAAAAATAACCAAACGACGATTTTTTTTTCATAGTTCAACTTTTACATAATTGTATTTGAGCATCTATTCAATCCGGAAACACTTCTGCATAAGAAGGCATAATAAAGTTATTTCTTGCATTAACCATCTAATTTAAAATCTGGCTAAATCCTTAAACATGTCTCGGAGATCTTGAGGGAAGCTGTCAAAACATTCATGTGCCTATGTTGTCCGCTAAGAATTCCGTCCTCAGTGAAGCTGATGGCAGATAATAAGTTAAGTTATTAATTTTCTATGTAGTGTATGGAATATAAAGAGAATATATATGCTTACAGTGTTGATCGGTGGCAATCTTACGCTACCGCACGACTTCATGAAACGGTATACAAAGAAGCCTCCCAATTTAGGGCATGTTTGGAACGCAGGAATGTAAAACATAGGAATCGAAGAAAACGCAGGAATAGGAAAGGAATAAAGGTGTAAAACAGAGGATCGAAAGATACAGGATTTTTATAAGATTTGGTGTTTGGAACGAATCCTAATTACATAGGAATTTATTAGTTTGCAGTAAGCATAGTTGTTTAGAGTAAATAAGAGCTAACTACTTTATAAAGTGACATATGAGTTGACGTGTCCTGATGCATGTGCATGCTGTGTGTTGCTCCATCCAACTACAGCACCTGCACCTGTCAGAAAATGCCTTGATTAGTGAGCGAGAGAGCACGCAAGAGCCACGGGAAAGATTCACATGAGGTATGAGCTCATTTTTTTCATTCCTTTGAAAGTAAAGGTGTGCTCGCCTTTCCTCCGGAACGGTTTGTGCCAATTCCTCTGTTTCAAATACTGCTACAGTAAAAAATACTATAGGAACTTCATTTCTTCATTTTTCCTATGTTCTACCCGTGTTCCAAACAAGCCCTTATTGGAGGAAAGCATGTGTTTATTTGTTGTACATAAATCAAATAACTATATTGTGATAAGAAAGATGAAACATATTTTAAGTGATTATCGGTCTTTATATTTTTGGAACACATGGGAATTCTCGTTTCCAGTCATAAATACTGTCGTTCCACGCAGAATTTGTCACTTTCATGGCGAGACTGAATTTATATAAAAAAACATGGATTATCCAGTAATAAGTGTATCTGGTTTTACAAAGGCTGATAAACCAAAGTCAATGGCCTTAAGATTGGAGTTATCTTCTTTTGATGTAAAAAGAAAATTCTCAAAAAAGGGTATTACAATTTTTAGAAGTCATGATAAAGTAAACAATGAAAACGCTAATATTAGAATATGAAGTAAGACATGCTTAGTTTACCAGTGCTATGGAAATTGTAAAGATCTAAACTAGCATCCGAACGTCCGATGCAACACGGACTAAACTTTAGTCCCTGGATCAAAACACCTCTAATCCAATGCAGAACATCAGTTCTATTGAAGCACATATTTTGATGTGCTATTTCAAAATTTTATGTTCACTTTAACTTACCCAGAAAGTATTCTGTCATGTAGCTCTCCACCTTCACACAACCTACACAATAGGATTTTAAATTAATGAACATGAATCTTTAAAGAACAAAGCATGGATTGCATGCTAAATACAGAAAAGGACTATCCAAGGACCATCATCAGCAGGGTATAAAAGGTAAATATAAATGAGAAGCAAATAGTTTATGGAGGAATCTTTCAAGCCCCACTAGACCATGGTAACAAACTTTGGCAGCATGTAAACAATATGGAAGCTTTCACTCTTTCTAGAATATTACAACTAAGGTTTGGCAGGGAATTATTAACTGGATAATCTATCCCTGATCGAGTGAGTCATCTAATCTGCATGCTAATAGATCTCAGTGAAGGATGGGTCAGGAAGGATCATCAGGACGCCGGCTGGGTGCAGTTGTTGGCGGCGCCGCAGCCGCAGGTTTTCGGAAGGAAGGCGCAGGTGCCGAAGGGCTTGCCGGGGAGGTTGCAGTTGATGGCGTAGCAGCAGCTCATGTCCACGCAGCTGCTCGCGTTGGACGGCGACGCGCAGCACCGGCACCTCCGGCACACCTCGAACGGTTCGTACGTCGCCGCTGCTTCTGTCATCGCCGCCGGTGATATGGACCGGTACACCACTCTCCGCACCGGCACGTACGACTCCTCGCCGCCGCCGCCGCCGCCGCTGGCTCCTCCTGCTTGTTCGTTAATCGATTTGCTCAGGCCTCGATCGGGGGAATTTAAAACTGATATATATATATAAAAAGAACTGGAACAGAAACATGATGGAACATGCATGCTTGCATGGCAATGGGATCGGATCGATTCGATCGTGCGTACCTTGAGCTTGCAGCAGCGAGGAGGAGAAGATGAGCAGGAGGCCGGCAGATAGGGCGGTGAAGCCAGTGAGGGAGATCATCGTCATGGGGTCTGAAGGGCGTCGAGCCATGTCCTCTCCTCCCCTCCTAACGAATTTGCATTCGTGGTAGGTGATATGTACTAGTGGAAGGGAGAGGGACGACGACGAAGCTTATACTTTATTTATTAGCGTTTATTATGCGTCGCTTCATCAGATTATTAACGCACGGTTTCTAACGTTAGCAATGAATGAGCGCACTTGTGCCCCAAATTATAAGCGCCTGGGCGTCCGGATGCTGGGGCCGTTCGGACGCACTTCTACATCGGCGCTGCTAGCGCCTGGGCATCCGGATGCAGGGGCCGTTCGGACGCACTTCTAGATCGGCGCTGCTAGCGCCCAGGAGTCCGGATGCAAGGGCCGTTTGGACGCACTGTCACCCCGCGAGCACGGGATCCCACCCGCCCCCAACCTCGCCGGCCCCCAGCACATCCGCCCGCCCCCACTCACCCCCACAGCCCGCCCCCCATCTCGCCCCCCTGCAACATAAGGATGAAGACGCTGAAACACAATAACCATGATATTGCAACAACGTCCGACGAACTGCTGCAACAATAGGTTGTAGTAGTTAAAACACCATAAACGTATAAATTGCAACAACAAAAAAAGGACGACAGCTCTAACAATGGGATGATAAAGTTAAAACAACTTGAACAAATTATTACAACAAACAAGAAAAATAGCTGAAACATTAGGCTAGCTGCTGAAACATAATGAACATATTACTACAACAACACGCAACACACTATGCAACATGCAGATTGAAGAAACTGAAACAACATCTCAAAAACAGTATAGCAACATCTCAAAATCGACAGTTAAAACATTCAGAAACACATGTTGCAACATCTCAAATAGATTGTTGCAACACCGCAAAATCCACGGCAGTCGCGAGATAAGGGAAAAGGAGGGGAGGCACATGGGTTGGGGGCACCCTCAGGGTGCAGATCGAGCCGCCTCCATGGGATGGGATGGGTGGAGGAAACCACCACGCCGCTAGATCTGCATCGTGCTCCATGGATCCATAATGGGGAGGCCAGTGCTCCATGGATCCACCACGGAGAAGGCCACCATGGCCGCCGTCGAGATTGGAGAGGGCGCACCAGGGTGGAGGAGGCACGTCGGGCTTGAGCTCCACCGGGGTCGATGGACGGCGCCACCGTGGTGAGGGAAGGAGACGCCTAGGTGGGGGGGAGGAGGGTGCGCCGGGTGCATGAGGCTACCGGCGGCGGCGGGGAGGCAGCCATGGCCGTGTTCAGGTGGGAATCCACTCAGGTGTGGGGAGGAGCCGGGGTGGGAGAGGATGAACCGGGGTGGGAGAGAAAGTACGGCGTGAATGAGGAGTGCGACAAAAGGATAAGGACGAGCAGGACGTGTGGCGTGCGCGCGCGCCACGTCCGTCCGGAGGCAACGAGGCGCCGGACGCCCTGATTATAGCGTTTCCGTTTCTAGATTCATAGCATTTTCATGTATCTAGACATAACATATATCTATATAAAATAATTTACATCAGCAAAAAATAAATTAAAGTATTAAAATAATTTACAACAGCAAATATATTAGGTTTAAACTAAAATATAAAAATACTAAAATTAATTTAATATTTATGTACCATTAATAGCATTAAAATATAATAATATTAAAATTTCTATAGTATTAAAAGCTTTCTCTATTCAAAGTTACTTCTAATTTTAGTATTATTTTAAAAGTTTTAATAGTAGTATTATATAAGTAACTTTTCTCTATTATTAATACTATAATACTATAATACTTTTAATAGTAGTATTATAGTATTAGAACTTTTAATAATAGTATTATATTATCAAAAGTTTTAATAATAATGTTATAGTATTAATAACAGAGAAAAATTACTTCTATAATAATAATTAAACCTTTTAAAATAATACTAAAATTAAAAGTAACTTTTAGTAGAGAAAGCTTTTAATACTATAGGTAACTTTTAATATTACTACATTTGGACAGGGATGACATCGCTTGTCAAATTTAGGGACCTGCAGTGAATACCTTGAAAGTTCGGGGACAAGGATGGCATCGCCAGCAAATTTAGAGACCTGCGGTGATCACCTTAAAAATTTAAGGACCTGAATAACACCGTCTACTAAACTTAGGAACCCACAGATATCACTTTATAAGGTCTGGATGACATCGCTGGCCAAGTTCGGAGACCGATGGTGAATTTTGCTCTTTACACATCGAGTAGGAAGCCTAAAGCACCAGCTCCCCAGCACTCCCCATTATCCAGTCCGTATCAAAACCATTCCGAAATCACTTCTCACATGTTTTTCGCCATAATTTTACTTAAGAATCAAGAAACTTAGCTCAAGAATCAGACAGTAGACTTCTGCTAAATTGACCCTTCACATCCATGGACGTGTCTAGCCTACATTAAAAAGAAACACTTGGAGCTGCAACAAGTCCAGGCCATCGTGGCCCAAACATCTCTCTCCGCTGGATTTGACAGGAGGCGCTCACAATTTGACTGTCGCAATGGCAAGCTGGACTCATCGTCCATCTACAAGCTACTGAAATCACGACAGCAGCCTACCGACCCGGCTTACAGCTTCATCTGGAAGAGCTCTGCACCACCCAGGGTGCAGTTCTTTGTGTGGCTTCTCTCCAAGGGAAGAATTCAATGCCGTGTGAACCTATTCGTCAAAAAGGTTGTCAACAGCCCGGCATGTGAGATATGTGGTACACCAGACGAGACAGCTGATCATATAATTTTCCTCTGCCCGTTTGCCAAGTCCTTCTGGAACGAAATCGGCATTCAAGTCGACGAAAACCTATCTACCAGGGATCTTCAGAGCCTGCCAGCTCCCGCAACCGTGCCGACGACACAGCTCAGTACCTTCATAGCCCTCTGCGTCTGGCAACTGTGGAAAAGACGGAATGCCTTCATCTTCAGAAATGAAACTCAATCTCTAAGACAGGTTCTTTAGGCCTGCCGCTTGGACGCCGAAGCCTGCGACCAAGAATCACGAAAAAGCAAAGGCATGTCGCAGAATCCTGGTGCAACCTCCTGAACGGCATCATCACCAGAATTTCGTAGTTAATGTAAAGCTGCATTTGTAAATGTCTCCGTTTTCCTTTTCTAAACAGCCTGTAATACACAGGAAGAGATAAAATCCATACAAAGCAATAAAATCAGGTGGGGAATCTCCCCCCGTTGAATGCTAAAAAAAAAACACTTGGAGCTTCAGTGTTCTAGAAAGTTGTGTAGCCATCAAGCAGAGGCTCACATTTGTTGTGCTTACCAGCCAACGAAAGCGATTGACGTATCTCTGACAGCGAAGAGAATATGGAATTATGGACCTTTAATTAGGTGTGATCTCCAGACCTCTCCATCATACTGCGGATTGCGGAACCAACACACAGATTATTGGCGCGCCAACAGAAAGAAACTTGCATGTATAGCAATGAAACCCATGAAGATTTGCATTTTTTGTTTTCAAAAACGAACCGGGAGATTAGAGCTGTTTATATTAAAAACTTGTCTTATATTAAATTAAACTTTCACTTTACATGTCAATGGCAAATTACCAATGACACACCCCTGTCAAATGGAATGCCCAAAAATCTTTGAGGGAGCACCAAATAAAGCTTAATTAACCTTGTGACCAACGGAGTACGTGGTATTTCCTCCGTTCCAAATTATAAGATGTTTTGACTTTTCTAGATACAATTATCTAGACGTACATAGTGTATATCTAAATGTATAGCAAAAGTATTAGAAAAGACAAAACGTCTTATAATTTGGAACGAAAAGGGTATTAGTTTTGTGATAGCCTTCTGCCTAACAGTCGGATTAGCGGATATTAGCTCTGACCAAATTATTTGAAAACCGTATACTCGTACTGTGTATGACGAACAAATTAATAAAGTAGACGAGAAGATTGTTAGAACTTCAAAAAAAAATGGAAGACACCTGTTTGGCTGCTACGTTGTGCTTTCTGTGGGCACACTTTTGCATTGGATGACGTACGTATACTCATTTTCATGGCCATGGCCTTCAATTTCTTCTCCATGCATTGCACAGTGTATAGTAGTGCGAGCGATGATGGCGACGATGATCATGGCTCGAGAGCACTATGAATTATATATATCTTCTGATTATGATATGTAAGAGAATATTTAGTCACTGAAGGGGAGGGGGAAGAAACTACCAAGGGCAAAATGGACAAATCGCAAGTCTTTTCTCTCCTCTAGAACTGGAAATGAATATTTTATTGGACATAGTGTTCACCAGCAAATTTGACAAGAACTAAAGTGTCCACCAATAAATCACACTTACTCCCTCTGACCTATAATAAATAAGTTTCTGAAAATTTTCAGATAGATTAAGAACACTGTCAAAAGACACAAGTATCTTCGTCTCATTTCCTTTCTCCGAGCATATATCTTGGATTTGGTAGTTATGGTTTCCATGCACCCATGATTAGTTTTCATATTAGAAGACAATGTTCCATGCTTGTGTAGAATATTATTTATTTGGAACTTGTTTATTTGGGACAGAGGGAGTATTCGCATGTCATGTAGTAAAGGGAGGTCATTTTCAATGTCTTGTGGCCAATTTTGCCTAATTCATACAACAATTATTGATTCTATACAAGGCTAGCTAGTACAACAAATATATGGCACAATATCTGGAGCAGGAATCTTTTTTTTTTGTCCTTGACATTAATTTCCCTTTAAAACCCAACAAATAAAAAGCGTCATTTGGTCATGACATGACATGATAAGGTTAGATAGGAGTGTGTACCGTGTACCAACATATAATCTTTTCCAGCCGTCCTGAGTCAGATTAGATACACGAATGACCCAAACGGTGACACTTGTTTGGCTCCTACGTTCCATCTACTTTCTTTGACATACTTTTGAATCTGATATTCAGATGGTATGCTCCTTCATCAACCCGAGCAGACACCAGAGTTGCGAAGGCTTAACATCTGTCTTCCTTTTTTTTTTGACAAGACTCTCTTCCTTTTCTTTTTTCTTTCTAAAAGAAAAGCTGGTCTTCTTCACCTCATCACGCACAACACACTCTAATGCGAGCGATGATGGAGGCAATGAAAGTGGCTCGAGAGTGGGATCGTGGCAATATTAGTATTTTCTTGTGGTACCTTCGTGAGGTTGTGCTTATAAAGACAACCTAGTTATGCGTAATTGGTAGAGTAGCAAAAGTGTTGCTTTTGTTATATATAAGGATGTGACGATTAAGATCTTGTTTGGGTGGACACTCAGCGGCCCCAGCTCCTCTAACTCCTGCACGGTTTATGGTATTGTTCATCGAAACATTTTTCCCCTCTCTCTTCGTTAAATGGACTGGAAGTCGGAAGAAGCTAGTATTTTTTCTTGCTTCTCCAGTTCAAGCTCCTCGACTATGCCAGAGCCAAAAGAAACCCGGCCAAACAGGCCCTAATCATCACTTTGTTCTTTGAATGCGGTTTTGCTTGCTCTATTTGGTCTATCATAGAGGTGGTCTAAGGAATTTCTAAGCCTCTTGTATGTCTCGTATGTGGTATAGGTGAAAGGAGTTGAAGCCATTAGGACTGCTACGAAGAACGATAATGTCTTTGAAATAAAAATAATTCTTTTTTGCGGATTATATTTGCAATATCCATTGGTTTTGTATCTAGACTATCCTCCACAAACCCTCTATCTAAGATTAGGTTGTGGTGGCATCGCACCAGTTGATACAGGTGGCCAAGGCCTTTTTACCCAAGCGCACATGGATGACGTCTACTCTACATGTTGATACTTTCTATGTGTCAAAATAAGTGTACATTTCACTTACCGAGAAGTCAAAATTTCTAAATTTGACCAAATATACACATAAAAGTAATAATACCTATGGTATGTAATAAGCATCATTAAATTGATTATAAAATATACTTTTATAATAAACTTATTTAGATATTAATATTATTTTCTATATAACTAGTTAAACTTTGGGACTGTGATGTGTGTTGATTTTAGGATGGAGGGAGTAATTATTAGTATTTTTGTATTTTTTTATGAATTTTATTTTGCTGGATGGGTTTTATTTCAAGTAACAATCTCAAAATGCAATAAAAAATTTCATTGTCCAAGAAATGGTAGTATTAGTGTATGATTGGAAGTGACAGTCTCTGAGCAATTTTAGCCTTGTAGTCGTGCCCCGGTTCATGCATGTGATGGGGCCAAAGAAAAGATTATTGTGCTGCATCACGGAGTTACCGAGGTTCAGGGTCTGTTTTGATGAGTTAGAGCGCGTTATTAGTTGGACTAATAATTAGCTTAAATTAGCAAAAGGTTGGCTAACAACTAATTAAAAACTTGTCTAAAAAGCTAGTTAGTGATTAGCCTTTTAAACAGACCCTTATTTTCTTACTCCCTCCATTCCAAATTATAAGGCATTCCAAGAATCTTGGAGAGTCAAAGCATTTTAAGTTTGACCAAAATTATAGAGAAAATTACAAAAATTTATAACATCAAATAGGTATAATATGAAAATATAATTAATAAAGAATCTAATAATACTTCATTGGTGTCATAAATATTATTATCTTATCGTATAAATTTGGTCAAACTTGAGATCCTTTGACTCTCTAAGATTCTTGGAATGCCTTATAATTTGGGATGGAGGGAGTAGTTGCTAATGATGGATAACGACCGATAATGACGTTTTAACCAAGCCCTTGGACACATCATCTTCATTACATTGCTGTCAGTGAATGTGAATGCGAATGCGACGTGATCACGGCCGACACTGTTAGATCGTAGTGGGCCGAATCTACAGCGGGCCTCAACAATAAAATACTGGAAAAAGTCTACTTTCCCTCCCCTAACTTTCATAAAAGTCCGCTTTTTCTCCCTCAACTCCAAAACTAGACAAACCATCTCCCTCAACTTTTCAAACCGTGCATTTCACCTCCCTGAAGCGGTTTTGAAGGCGGTTTTGCTACAGTAAACGGTGATATGCTACAGTAAACTGTGCTTTTGCTACAGTGTCCGTTTTTTGTCTTTTCTTTTTCTTATTTATTTTGTCTGAATCTTTGAAAAATCATAGTAAATCATAAAAAAATCATAAAATAAAAATTTTAATTTTGTTGCACTCCACATGAGTAGATCTACACAGTGAATATATAATATGGTATGCTTTAGTACAAAGTTTTTGCTATAAATGTTTTGTCTTTTTCTTTTTTATTTATTTGGCTGAATCTTTGAAAAAATATAGTAAATCACAGAAAAATCATAAAATAGAAAATCTAATTTTGTTGGACTCCACATGAGTAGATCTACACAGTGAACATATAATATGGTATGCTTTAGTCCAACAAAATAATTATAGAAGCTGCAGCTATGAATTATTGCAATTAATTAAAAAAAGCATACATCTAAAGCTACAACAAAAATTTTGTACTAAAGCATAGCATATTATATGTTCACTGTATAGATATGCTCATGTGGAGTCTAACAAAATTTAATTTTCTATTTTATGATTTTTCTGTAATTTACTATGATTTTTCAAAGATTCAGCCGAAATAAATAAAAAAGAAAAAGGCAAAACCTTCATAGCAAAAACTTTGTACTAAAGCATACCATATTATATATTCACCGTGTAGATCTACTCATGTGGAGTGCAACAAAATTGAATTTTCCATTTTATGATTTTTCTGTGATTTACTATGATTTTTCAAAGATTGAGCCGAAATAAATAAAAAAAGAAAAAGACAAAAAAATAGACACTGTAGCAAAACCACCGTTTAGTGTAGCAAAACCGCCTTTTAAAACCGCTCCAGGGAGGTAAAATGTACGGTTTGAAAAGTTGAGGGAGGTAGTTTGTCCGGTTTTAGAGTTGAGGGAGGAAAAGTGGACTTTCGCGAAAATTGGAGGAGGAAAAGTAGACTTTTTCCAAATAATTATAGAAGCTGCAGCTATGAATTATTGCAATTAATTAAAAAAAGCATACATCTAAAGCTACAACAAAAATTTTGTACTAAAGCATAGCATATTATATGTTCACTGTATAGATATGCTCATGTGGAGTCTAACAAAATTTGATTTTCTATTTTATGATTTTTCTGTAATTTACTATGATTTTTCAAAGATTCAGCCGAAATAAATAAAAAAGAAAAAGGCAAAACCTTCATAGCAAAAACTTTGTACTAAAGCATACCATATTATATATTCACCGTGTAGATCTATTCATGTGGAGTGCAACAAAATTGGATTTTCCATTTTATGATTTTTCTGTGATTTACTATGATTTTTCAAAGATTCAGCCGAAATAAATAAAAAAAGAAAAAGACAAAAAATGGACACTGTAGCCAAACCACCGTTTAGTGTAGCAAAACCGTCTTTTAAAACCGCTCCAGGGAGGTAAAATGCACGGTTTGAAAAGTTGAGGGAGGTAGTTTGTCCGGTTTTAGAGTTGAGGGAGGAAAAGTAGACTTTTTCGTAAAATACTCCTATGGGCAGAGGTAATTGGGCCGCCACTCGGCCCAGACAATCAGCTTTGTCAAGCCCAATCTCACCCACACTCTTTTTGGAATGAAATGATTCCAGCGGACCTGGACGCCGGCGTGCTCGTCGCCGCCTGCCTCGGCGTCGGCGACACAGCCGTTGCCGGCGCCTCCCGTCCCGGCACTGCCCCGCGCGGCGGCCGCCAGCATCATCATCATAGGATGCACGTTGGCTGCACACGCGGACGGATGTGCTCGCCACTGACACCCGCAGATTGAATCGGCATAGGAGATGTTCATTCAGAAACCAAACAACCACCAGAGACCCAACTTTCTCCGATGCTCAAGAATCACCCCTGAAAATGGTTCAATCAGCACAGCGTAATCCAGTGATGTTTACAGTTTATTAACAGACCATCCATGGCGCGGTTCAATCGAAGATCATCAAATTACATTTCCAAAGATTATCAGTTTATCGTATTTGTGCAGTAAAATCAACATCTTTAGGTTTAGAGAACCAAAAGGATCACAACCAGAGTTATCTATTGTAGCACAGTGAATATCTACTGTAGCAAATACACACCACGATTCATATGCACACAACCATGTTTATTGAGAATCTTTCTATAATTTCCTTCCATTGAGATTTGAGAATACAGAAGCTGCAAAATGGTACATCCACAAAAGCAAAAGCAGGCCAAAATCCCAAACTCATCGGCAGCCATTCAGATCATGATCACAGCACAGGCTAACAGCTGCCTTGTACAGTTGTTTATCATCATGCATCAAAAGGTCACACGATTATTCTTCCCTACTATTGGCAGGATGCCAAACAAGAGAAAACTTGCCAAGAATTCAATACAGATTGTTGATTCCTCAGATGCCATATCAACCATCCAACCACTCTTCGTTCAGCCTTTCATTTCTAGGGTTAATCCTGAACCCGCCAGTTTCGGCACGGCTCGCAGTCAAGGATACATAAGACCACAGTGAAAATTAGAGGGCCTTACAAAGCAGCAGCACGCAGATCAAATTTACACATCAAAACGCTGGCCAAAACCAGCCAAGCGCACACATGCACCCACACCAGTCACCACCCATGGTCGCAATATACAACTGAACCTACTATCCCAGCAGCTTCAACTGAAACACGTACAGCACCATCACCGCACTCTGCAAGCCGGGACAGCAGGGGAGCACTTGGGGTTTGGGATGGCCCTGAAGTGGACGCTGTTCCCGGTTAGCCTGCGGCGGCCTCTATAGTCAGGAAGGCCAGAAGACTGACCAGATCCATCGCTTCCACTGCTGCCCTGCAATGGTTCGAGGGTTTCGACGACGTCGCTCATAAGTGGCCTGGCCTTGGCGTTGTGGCTCAGGCAGTAGAACGCAAGGCTGCAGGCCTTGTGAGCAGCTCTGACTGAATACTGCCCCTCCAGTTTTGGGTCAATGATCTGGAGAAGCCTCCTCTTGTCGTTGAGCTTGGGGAGGGCCCAGTCAACCAGGCTCTGCTCCCTGCTGGGCCGTGATTTGTCAATTGACTTGCGCCCTGTCAAGAGCTCCAGAAGGACGACGCCAAAGCTGTAGACATCACTTCTAGCAGTCAAGTGACCTGCACATTAGGTAATGTGATATCAGATCATGCATTAAGAATTATACTTTTTTTTCTGGCTATAAGCTTTGCTACAAAGTTATATTCAAATACTGAAAGACACAGGAAATGGTAAAATATGTGACCTTAGGTCATGGAGTAGAAACAATAGTTTACTGTCTAGAAATTTGACATGAACTCCATATCTGAACATTTAGATGATATCTTCAAAGAAATGCAAATACAAAGCATAATATACAAACAATGAGGAAAGTACCAGTCATCACATATTCAGGGGCAGCATAACCGTAGGTTCCCATCACCCGTGTTGATACATGCGTCTGATCACCTTCAGGGCCAGCTTTTGCCAGGCCAAAGTCAGATAGTTTAGCAGTATAATCCTGTGGCAATGGAAACAAAAAGACAAATATGTCAAACATATATGTATTCCCATTGAATGGTATCAATAGAACTGAAAAAGCAGAAGAAAGCATGAGGAAGCATTTAACACTCAACAGAGTCCAGCAGAATATTTGATGTCTTGAAATCTCTGTAGATGACAGGCCTTTGAGCATTATGGAGGCAAGCAAGCCCTTTAGCAGCTCCCAGTGCGATTGACATCCTAGTACCCCAGGGTAATGGTGTAGCTGTCTCTGAGAACATGAAAAACAGGATGTCTGGTCAACAAAATTTCCCTCATCTGAAATAAAAGTTCATTGTGAATGAATCAAGGAAAATTGTGCACTGGCATTACATATCATACATGCTAGCAGTGGAATGCATTCAGTTATTTGTCCTTTGCTTCAAATGTAGTTAGTAACAGCTATAGTAGTCCGTAATTAAAGGAGCATGACAAAAATCAACAGATGTAGAAGAAATTAACACGAAGGTGTGGTAGCGTGTAACTGTAAAATAGATCATTTCTTATATGTTCCAAGTCATAAGGTCAGTTGGGATTTGGGAAGTTGCCTAAAATGTCCATACAGAATACAGAAAATGCCAGCTAAGGTACCATTTGTAATCAAGCAAAATCAACAGTTTACCAAGCAAGCAATCATTCAGGATTTGAGCCACCAGCAAGTTCAAGAGTTGGATGCTTAGTGGTTATTTTGGAAATGACATGTAAAAAACTTCCAAAGATGATGAATGAATCAGTTGTTGGCAGGTAAATAAAATATGCCCAACTCATACCAACAATAGTTATGAAAATGAAAAGTGTAACTCTATCATCCAATTTTTTATCAGCTCAAGGTATTGTAGTCAGTGGACTGCATTCAAGAAAACAGAAGACAGTATGTAAAAGGTGACATCATTGAACTCGGTTATGATGCCATTCACAATCTAACAAACAGTAGAAGGATTACTTCGGAATAAGTGGTTTTCTAGACTTCCTCGAAACATGAACTCGTAGACAAGCAGCCGATGGTCATCTTCGCAGCAATATCCGATCAACTTCACCAAATTTGGATGCCTCAACTGCCCCAGGCAGTTAACTTCGGTCTGACATAAATACAAAAGATGGATAAACCATTTTTATATTGTTTTGAGCAAAACACAATACTGGAATAATAATTTTGTAATCTAGTAATAAGCATGATAACTATCAAACCATGTGCAAAAATAACTCAATAGCATTTTACTGGCAGTTACATACAATTGTTTAACCTTTCGAATAAATTCACATTTGTTCTTGGATTTCCATCTTCATTCCTCAAGTTTCTTTGCTCGGTAATGTTGCTTAATCTGGTCATGCAAGTAAGCTACTATCTTTTAAAATTTTCAAGCATGACAGACAAAATATGTTATTTGTCAATAACAGCATGACTCAAGGACTGCACATCTCTGTAAATGAGCATGAAATCACTATGGATAACCTTATCAGCTTATCAATTTTCCATGCCATGGTCAACAAAACACTGCGACAAAGTAGTGAGAACTAATCCAGACAGCCATGGAAACAAAAACATGATTGCCAATGAAACATTATTGAATAGAACCCTCCATATGTGTATTTTATTTGTCAGCATGCTTGTTAGCGACATCCTGATGATATCTACATGTATCCATGTCAATGTGCCATGCATAGTGCGCAAGTACACCATATTAGTAGACAATTTTTCACATTTCCATGCATATAATGAAAAGGTAATGAGCATGAAAATTACTGAACAACTTGGCTACTCACAAGCCATTCTCTGTGCCCTTGATGTCCATCTTTGTTGAGCACCTTGACTGCAACAGGCAGTGACTTCAGCCCAACCCTGACATTTTCATCTATGTAACCCTTGTAAACGGTCCCAAATCCTCCTTCACCAAGAACATAATCAGCACGGAAGCTCTTTGTGATTGTCTCTAGCTCAAACAATGTGAAGGCAATCACATCGTTGTATATGGAAATGTTCTTGGCATCTTCAACTTTCCTAGGTGTGGAAGGATCACTTATATCTGATGAGGTGCGGGTGTGCTTCCTATCTGCGATGGCGTTCTTGACAGGATGTTGTAATAAGTGGAGCTGTTGAACTGAAAGCATGAGAAGGGAATATAAGTCCTCAACCCAAAAAAACGAACGAAATATGAAGTATAACTATTGCCCAGTAGGTAACTACAGACTTGAAGTAACAACTAACAAGGATATCTCGCGTATTAAGATCAGAGTACCAAAAGCTAACCACAGTAAAAATTCTCTTAGGCCTTTTTAGTTCCCCTCAAAATAAGTTTTTTCACTCTCTCTCCATCACATCAATTTTTAGCCGCTTGCATGGAGTATTAAATGTAGATAAAAAAATAACTAATTACACAGTTTAGTTGGAAATCGCGAGATGAATCTTTTGAGCCTAGTCGGTCCACGATTGGACAATATTTGTCAAATAAGACGAAAGGGGTACTATTCATCGGGTTGAAATTGAAATTTTCTTCAATCTAAAGAAGGTCTTAGTCAGTTTTATGTGGGTAATACAGGTCACGGGTATGTAACTATATATACTACGAAAAAATTTATATCTCAAGGATTCGTGTAAAATTACAAGCATTTACTCATGGTAAGATACAATGTTCTATTTGGAAATTATTATAGAAGTAAAATAAGAATAAGAAGAAGTGGAAATGAATGAGTTGCCAACTGCTAGCATCCATTAAATGACCTTTCCCCTTAAAATAATACTTCTGAGTTGAAAGCAGGAAATAAACAAAGAAGAGATACACATGCACAAATTGATTACAGCAAGGGTAAAGGGGTCAGATTTTTTTTTAAAAAAAAAGGTAAAGAAGTCAGGGGACCAGATCTACTGCACAGTTGTATGTAAATTAGAAAACCTCAAATTGCTTTTAAAAAAACGCAAGTAGCACTAGAACAGACTATGTTTATTCAAACTTGGAGGATTGTGATCTTTTTTATCCGTGCGAAAACGAAAGTCAATAGTGGGGAGGAGAGGAGGGCACAGAAATTGAAGCACGCTGGGGAAAAGTGCCATCAGATTCTTCTCAATGTACACAATCAAGTAGGCTTCAGGAAACAAAAATCAAGAAGATAAGGAAGCGCAAGGTGACATGGCAACTTCACAAGAAGATGCAGCATAGAAGAGATCATAGATCAACAACCTGGTGGAACTGGGACAAGACGAATCAAACAAGCATTGAACTAAAGAAGATAAAACATGAGCAAATGAGGATAAATAGAACTGGAGTCCTAGGACCGGATTCATCTCAAGGGAGGGATGAACCCAAAAAAAAACACCAAAATCCCCCGACTCAAGTATTAAAACCAAACATTTGGAGTGAAATTTGGCATGTGACTTCAATCAAAACCATCCTTCCGTTATAATAACAACATGGGACAAAGCCTCCCCAGAAAAATCCAGTTTCGCAACCAAATCGCCACGACACTGGTTAATCGCAAAAGCCGACACAATAGAAAGATGGACTGACAAACAATCCACCAAGATGAAATTTTGATGGAATTCGAAGCGCCGTAGTTGAGATCCAAACAAGCACCGACAAGAGGGGGCGAGCCCGCGAGCAATCCACCACTACGGGCAAACTCGAAAGTGGGTACCTTGCGCGTGCGCAGCGACGACGGCATTCTCCTCCCGCGTGCCGCAGTTGCCCATCTCCTCCCCCCTCCTCCTCCCTGTGGCTCTCGGCTGCTGGGGCTCTTCCTCTACTTGTGCCGGGGGTAGCCCAGCCTCTCATTCTTGGTAGGTCGCTTCATGCCTTCCGCCTCTTCCGTCCTTCGATTCCGATACGAGACGAGATATACGACGGCTAGAGCTCCGGGCTGGGCGTTTCCTCCTTTGGTGGACGGAGGAGCCAGGAGCAACCGAGCAAGAGCAAGCTGTGTGCTCCGCGGAACAGAACAGTGAACAGGGCAGGGTAGCCGGCAGGAGCACCAGCAACGCCTCAACCGTTAGAGGGACTGAGGGAGCAGCAGCCGAGCTTGTGAGTGTAGTGCGTGCGTGTGACAGTGAGCAAGTTGAGGGTCAGAGAGCGTTCCAATGGTGCAGAAAAGGGACGGTGGGGGAGAGGGGTGGTGGATCCCTTAAAAAGTGCAGGGCTCCCATTTCACTTCACTCCACGGCATGCCTTCAAGAAGAAGACACTGTCAGATGTTTTGGGCCTTGTTTAGGCAGCGTTTAATTCCTTCAAAATTCTAAAAATTTTACAACATTCCTCGTCACATCGAATCTTTGACGCATGCATAGAGTATTAAATATAGGTAAAAAAATAACTAATTACACAGTTTATCTGTAAATGTCGAGACGAATCTTTTGAGCCTACTTAGTCCATGATTGAATAAATTTTACCAAATAACAACGAAAAGTGCTACAGGAACTTTCATCTAAACACTACCACTTCCCTTTTAACTTCCAAATTTGTAGGCTATCCGCACTCATGGACCTCTATATTCATCCTCTATATGTCCTAGTCAGCAAGATTATCTCATCTATACTCAATTCTCTCGCACCCATCCATCCTCTATATCATCCTCTATCCATTTTATCCACTACGGGACTCACTTATCATTTTATCTAAATATATCCATTGTGATCTAGTTTTGAAGGATTTATTGAGACGAATTTAATGGTGCAATCAAAATTTGATTTGGATTTTTGGTTTGTGAGTTATAGCATTTTTTCCTTTGTTTAGCTAGTGGGGCCGTCACTGCCCGCTATAGAGTAAACGTTGTACCACTCTAAATATAGAGTAAGAGAAAGGATAGAGTATTGTTTTAGAGTACCCAGTGCAGCAGTTTTTACTCTATATTCATATTCTAAAGTTTTAGAGTATCGCTTTAGAGTACCCACTGCGGCCAGTCTTACACTCTCTTCGTCGCATCAATCTTTAATCTTTAGACGCATGCATAGAGTATTTAATATAGGTAAAAGAAATAATTAATTACACAGTTTGGTTGTAAATCACGAGACGAATCTTTTGAGTTTAATTGGACACTAATTACAAAATACAAACGAAATTGTTACAGTAGCAAAATTCAAAAAAAATGCATCTAAAACCCCTTTATATGAAATTCAGCGATCTATTTTCTTTCTATCTATTAAATTTTTTATATTTTTTTGTGGACAGTTCATCGAACGGTTATTAAGACGGGGTTTGACCTTATATTTCCTGTTCACTGGATCAGAAACTTAGATGGCTATCCAGCTGGACAGTGGAAGCACGGCGGAAAAATGAGAAAATGATAAATGTTAGCGCCTACTACCACATGTGAAAAAACAATCGAAATGAGAATATGGGCATTGATCAACTAAATCTTTTGATATCCAACAGCTAGCAACACATTAAGATTTATTAGAAAAAAATACTATTATTGTCGCCTCTTTCTTTGTGCTCGTCTATATTTTCTCACGTATTGCATAAATTTCAAATCAATAAGTGTTTCTACCATTTATTTTCTTCACAGTCTTTGTCCATAACTCTTGAATATTATGGTTTCATAGTGAAATAATAATGAAGGCCCTCAAGTCTTCCCACCAACTTTTAGGCATGTGTAAAGAAGAGGAAGAGGAGAACAAAAACAAGTAGAGCCAACCCCTCACCCTCTTTTGTCGCATTGTGATAGATCCCCCATTGACCAAGAGAGAGGCAATAATGATGATGCAACGGCACAAGATGTCGTGACAAGCTAGAGTTAGCTCATCCATGAAGAAGTAGGAATGGCATGTGGTGAGATAAGTAGATAGAGCTCGTGACAATTCTTCAAAAAAAATTAAAAAAAAGAAATGTGAGTCAAATTTGCCATATATATCTCAGAATAATACATATGCATGTTTCTTCAGCTAGGTTGCCTAGGTAGAGTTGTCCTTTTTCTTTTCTTTACTTTGGACCCATTAAAATATAATACTTTAATATTATTGTATTTTATCTAAATTATCAAGGCCTAACCCTTTTGCACGGTATGGGTTGTAATGTAGCTAACCAAGCTCTCACATCATGGTCCATGGCAACTTCGGCATGATAGCCATTTAGCCGTGCCAAGCAGAATATATAGCATGACCGCTTATTCAAAAGATGGCAATAGAGCATGGTAGGCGGTAGAGCATGAAAGATGGCAGTACGTGATGCAATCTTGGGAGGAAGAATGAGAAAAGAGTATAAGTTAGCGCCTAGCTAGCACATGTGAAAAAACAGTCGAAATGAGAAGAAGGGCATTTGATCAACTAAATCTTTCGATATCCGATGGCCAGGAACACATTAAGATTTAGGAAAATCTTATGTCCACCAAGGATTCACTAAATCATTTTACTATAATCCTAGTTGAGCATCATGTATTTTGTTGGAAAATAAAACTTCGTCATTCTAGTTTTGCTTCTACTCGATGATGCTTGATATTCTCTTATTGATGTTGATCTATTTGCTTCACTATTATTGTGGCCTCTTTATTTGTGCTCACATACTTTCCTAGGTATTCCATAATTAGCAAATCTATGTTAAAGTGTTTCTACCATTTTTGTCACCATTTGTGTCCATAATTCTTGAATATGATGGGTTGATAGTGAAATCATACTGAAAACCCTCAAATTAAATCTTCCCAACAACTTTTTTAGGCATGTGTAAAAAAAAAGAAGAGGAAGAGGAGGACAAAAGCAAGTAGCCAACCTCTACGCCTCCTCCTTGTTGGATTGTCCTAGATCCGCCATTGACCAAGAGAGAGGCAATAATGATGAAGCAACGGCTAAAGATGTCGCGACAAACTAGAGTTACTTCATCGAAAAGAAGTAGGAATGACACGTTGTGAGCAAGGGTGGATCTAGCACCGGAGCGGGACAGGCTCGAACCCTGCTACCCTTACTTGAAGATGGTGCCCCTCCTAAGCCCCCCTCCCCTGTTCAAATCGGTAACATGAAAGCTTGAAAAGAAAAGGCTAGATACGTAAGACAATGGAAGAAGCACTCCTAACTAATTTTCCTAGAGCCAGTAGTTGTGAGATAAGTAGATAAAGCTCGTGATAATTCTTCGAGAGATAGAATAAAGAAATGTTAGTCAATATATTGACATATATATCTCAGGTTACATGTTTCTTTTGTAACAGCTAGGTGGACTTTGTCTCTTTTCTTTACTTTAGACCCATTAAAATCTAATACTTCTTATGTCCCAAATTATAAGATGTTTTGATATTTTTAGATTCATAACTTTTACTATGTATCTAGACATAACATATATCTAGGTGCGTAGCAAAAGTTATGAATCTAGGAAGGTTAAAACATCTTATAATTTACAACAGAGGAAGTATTTTAACAGCATTGTATTTTATCTAAATCATCAAGATCTAACTCTTGTGTATGGTATAGCCTATAATGTAGCTATCACATGCCCATGGCAGCTTTGGCATGATAGCCATTTAAGTCGTGTGCCATATACCATGGGTCGGCCACATGACGCTCATTCGACTACTCAAAACCCATGGTATGGCAAAAGGGGACAGTATGTTGGAACGATGCATGCTTATGATGGTCATGCTGACTTCTCTTATCCCTATGGTATATATTGATCATTTGAAATTGTTGTTTTCGGAAAATATGTTGATCATTTTTACTTACCATTTTTGCCAGGGACAGAGGCCGAGGGGTGATCTTCCAGCAAAGAAAAGAGATCGAGACATGTGCATCTCCTGTCACTAACGGCACAATAGATTGTAGATACACAGTTGTGTAATAGTTGGCTTACTGAGTCTTTTGGAGATTTGTTTCAGTGCATGCTACCAAGTAGTAGTACAAGGTACTAGGAACATGAGCAGAGGGATCCACCACTTCCCAAAGATTCCTCTTTGTGAATAACTATTTCGTTGACAAGGTTAACTGACACTGCTTATGGGCATAAAAGTTAAGCCCATGACATCCTATTTATGTTATTTTTAAGGCAAATATTTATTCCAAAAACTCATGCATGTCTCGTGAACAATCATATAAACATTTTCAAATGCCATGTGAGAATGTCCCAAAAGCAGGAAAAATGCCGTGTATTCATGACTAAATTAATCCACCAAAGAAAAATATCACTGCACTCAATTTGTTTTCTACTGCTCAAATGTTTTGCATTTCCAACTCCATATTCGTCCATTCCAAATGCAAAACATGAAGAACTATTCTTGCTCAGCAGAAGATAAAATCTGCAACTGCATCCGCCATTGCGATCAACATATTTGCAGTATCCTCTATGAGGAAACAATTGGACAACATGGGTCCACCATTCTAACTATTTTGTGCAAGAACCAAAAAAGAAAAAGGTAAAAGACGAATCGAGCCTGAACCTACTGATGGTTGAGTACTATTGATGTTGGGCGCCACGGGCCTTGGTGAAGTGGAGACTGTTTCCCAAAGGCAACGGGTGGGAGTGCAACGCAGCGGCCTCAACGGCCACGGTTAATCGTGGGCGGGCAGTTGGACGTGGGCATGAAGCAGCACCCTCAATGAAGGCGGACAGCAGCAAGAACAGTGCAATAACACCTGTCACAAAGGTTGTGAAAAAGGATGTGTCAAATTTCTCTTCCACACTTGATCACAAGATGCTACAGACAGATAAAATGCAAGCAATAGAAAATAATAAGTGCTATATAAAATGCAGGAAATGGAAGCAATAGGAAATTAGGACGCAGGTGCAAGCTTGTGCAAAGAAAAAGAAATAAAGCACATGGGGTTTCTCAAAGAGTAGAAGCCATACTTTGAAACGCTGGCTGCTCAGTCTCCCTTTCTTCGTTGCCTAATATATATGCTGCTTGTCGACTTTTGTAATCCAGAAAAGACATTTCACTGACCTTGATTGACGGTGTGCCAATCGATTGAAGGATAAATGAAGAACTAAGAGCCTGTTTAGTTGGTGAAAAGGTCTAAAAAAGTTTGAACAGTAACTGTCACATCGAATCTTTGACGTATGCATGGAGCATTAAATGTAGGTAAAAAATAATTAATTACACAGTTTGTCTGTAAATGTCGAGACGAATCTTTTGAGCCTAGTTAGTCTATGATTGGATAATTTTTGTCAAATAACAATAAAAAGTGCTACAGGAACTTTACCTAAACTTTTTCACTATCTAAACATGCCCTAAATATATTCCGATAATAGAACCAGACAACTTGCCATGCTTCATAAATGTCGTTCTGGTTCTCTCTTTTTCTGTCAAGGGACTGTTCCGGTTCTCTGTTCCGGTTCTCTCTTTTTCTTTCAGGCCTTGTTCAGTTCCCCAATTCTCTCCCTAAATTTCACTATGCAAAAAGAAGATTCCCCGTCACATCAAAATGTCGGCAAATGCATGGAATACTAAATGTTGATGAAATCAAAAACTAATTGCACAGTTTTGTTATACTTTGCGAGACGAACATTTTAAGCCTAGTTAGTCAAAATTTAGATAATTTTTACCAAATACAAACGAAATGCTACAGGAATTCTGATACAGTGTTTTTCTCCCCAATTCTCTTATCTAAACAAGGCCTCAAAGGGACTGTTCTGGTTCTCTGGTGCCTTGTGTCTGCGTTCACTCTGACTATATCAACCATGATCGTTCCTAGAATTGCTACAAACAAACAAATTTGGCATATCAACTGGTATAGCCTGCAAACTGCAGTAACATGATTGAGAATAAAAATAATTTTCTTCATTAATATCATTGAGGTCATGGTGTAAGAGTATGATATGAGGTCTTGTTTAGATTGCTCCCAAATTCCAAGTTTTTTCACTCTCTCTTTATCATATCAATTTTTGGACGCATGTATAGAGCATTAAATGTTGGTAAAAAAATAATTAATTGCACAGTTTAGTAGTAAATCACGAGACGAATCTTTTAAGCCTAGTTAGTCCACGATTGGACAATAATTACCAAATACAAACGAAAGTGCTACAGTAGCTAGAGTTGAAGAAATTTACAATCTAAACAAGGCCCAACACAATTAAGGGGAAGAGAAGTTAAGATACTAAATTAACAAACAGCTCTATCAGGGTTTTTAGAAAGGAATGCGTAAATGGTTAAAGATCTTATCTACTTTTCTGAGAACAAAAGTTGTAAAGAGACTAGTCTTATTTTAGATGGACAAGCTTGAATAGCACGTTGATATCAGAAGGGGTCTGTATTTGTTTTGTCATGTTAACTTCTAGCACTAGGTCTGCATTCCTGCTTTTGGTGTTTGTACACAGCTGGCCGTTTGGTTGTGTATATGCAAATGCTACAGAGATGAGACATAATACCAGTAATTAGAACCAAGACTTATAAGAGTTATAGTAACTTCAATACTAGATGCTCATATCACTTCATGTTCTACGGAAAAAGCTAATTACTGATTATCAGAATACAAAGACATTACTTCTCAACTGTCAGCCTGCAGCATGGTGCTTGTTATAGATTCTATATCGTATGAATTGTTCTCCGATAGATAGATGTTAAAATGTTACATGAGAATTTTTACGTGGTATGGGTAAGTAAAAACTCTACATGTACTGTACATCTATGAATTGTTCTCCGATAGATAGATGTTAAAATGTTACATGAGAATTTTTACATGGTATGGGTAAGTAAAAACTCTACCTGTACTGTACATCAGTCGACAAGCGGCTAATTCTCAGAGCCGACCCAGCTGCAGGCAGTGTCTTTCAGCACGCCTCGTTGTTTCATCATCTCCCTAACGCCGTGCACGCCGTCCCACTTGCCGGTTGTCGCAAGTGTGTTGGAGAATGCCATGTAGGCACCAGGTCTTCCCTTGCAACTTAGCTCGAAGACCTCCCTCGACGCAATGTTGGCCATGTCCATATCCCCGTGCAGTGTAGTTGCCCTGAGCAGTGTGGCCCACACATCCAAGTTTGGTCTCACCGGTATACCTCGGACAAAATCATAGGTCTACAGCACACTTCCGAATGTACCCAGCAAGTCCACCATGCATGCATAGTATTCCATCCGCGGTCGCAGCAAGTACTCACTCTCCATGCTCTGAAAAGCCTCCTGGCCCTGAGACAGCAGCCCAGCATGTGCGCACGCCGACATAATGCTCAAGAAGGTGGCGTGGTTCGACCTCACATCTCGCCGCTCTCGCATTTCAACGAACAGCTAGAGGGCCTCGTCAGAGAGGCCGTTCTTCCCATTCCTGTCGATCATCGAAGTCTAGGTGATCACATTCCTCTCTGGCATCTGGTTGAAGATCCTACGTCTGTCTTCCACCCAGCCACATTTGGCATACATGTCTACCAGAGCGCTTCCAACTTTGATGTCAAAGACTAGGCCGCTCTTCATCCCCTAGCAATGCACCTGCTCGCTGAGCTCTGGCGATGACAAGAGTGAACAGGCCCCGAGCACGCTCACAAATGTCGATACCGTGGGACGAAACCTTGCTCGCTGCATCGCCTTGAACATCTCGAGCGAGCCCTCCGTCGTCTCCTCCGTCTTGTTGTACCCCTCTACCATGGCATTGTATGCCATGACATCCTTCCCCTCCATCTCCTCGAATATCGCCTCGGCGTCCTCGAACAGACCTTCATTCGTGCACCCAACAACCAGCACCGTGGAGCACACCATGCTCCGCACGGGCATCGTGCCGTGCACCTGCCACGCGTAGCCAAGCGACCCGCTCTTCACGTAGGCGTCCACCGGGGCCGCGAACAGGATCTCGTCAGATTGTGCGACGAACCTCAGCACTTGCGCATGGACCTCCCTGGTGACAAGGCTGGGCAGAGCCAGCGCCGCGGACAACTTCAACGCCATGGACAGCGCGAAGATGTCCAGCCGCCCCGTGGACACCGTGAGCCGCCGCATGACCCCGAGGGCCTCCGCGGGGTGGCCCCGCCGGAAGTATCCCACGACGAAGTAGTTGTGTGCGGCGCGGGTCGGGCTCGGCATTCCATCGAACACGGCACGAGCGTTGTGGAGGGAGCCGCACCGGAGGTGTAGCACGAGGAGCTTGACGAAGAGGTTGGCGCTGCCAGTGAGTCCCGACGCTAGGAGCTATGCGTGGAGGGTCTACGACTCGGCCTACGGCGGGGACGCGTCGATGAGGCCCTGCACAGCGGTCGCGAGCGCAGCGGCGTTGCGGAGGTGGCGAGGGATGCGCGGTGCCAGCGAGCCAGCGCATGGGTGGGTCGGAGCCCTGTTTCTCTGAGTTGACATTTTTGGACTCTGCTCGTCTGTTTCTCTCAGCCGGCACGGAGGCTCGTTGCCGGTCGGCGGGCGTGGCGGCGGCGTGGAAGTGTCAGGGCCGGCGCCGGCCCAGACGCAGGCAGGGCGGGCGACGCACACGCGTGGGATAATTGGGTTGGGCCGTATCGGCCAACCGGCCACATTGGTATCGGACGACGTATTTTTCTTTTTTGAAATGGTATTGGCCGACCCATTAGGTATTTACTGCAAATAATTTCAAATAAAAACTTGTCAACTATAAATCAAATTCTAAATTGAACTTTTGTAATTTCGTTGCTCATGAATAATTAAATTTGATTCGTCTTTGGTGGGGAAAAAAATCAATTCTAAGTTTATCTTAAGTCAAATATTTTAAGTTTGATCAAATTTATACGAAAAAGTGTTAAGAAATTAATATCACTAGATACAACATAAAATATTTTCATAAAATATTTATTTTGTGTATCGGCCAACCGGCCACATTGGTATCATTGCTATTTTTTTTAGAAATTGGATCAAACATACAAAAATTTGACTTAAGACAACTCTAGAAACTAGTTTATTCAAGGACAGATGGTTTACAAAGTTGTAGATCTTATTAGGCTCTACACTTTTATATAAAGCTCATCTTCATCCAACTTTACATGCAAAAGCTATGAACTTTTTGAGATGACTATTAAAGGTTGTGGTATAATAGTCAGGGGTATAATGGTCACTTTTGACTTCTCTCTCGCGGTCTCATCTACTCATAGAAAAATCTTATTATATTATAGTGTCCAGGGCCTTGTTTAGATTGTAAATTTTTGTAATTTGGACATTGTAGCATGTTTCGTTTGTATTTCACAAACTTTGTCCAATCATGGACTAACTAGGCTCAAAAGATTCGTCTCGTGATTTACAACCAAACTGTGCAATTAGTTTTTTTACCTACATTTAATGCTCCATGCATATGTCTAAAAATTGATGTGATGGAGAGAGAGTGAAAAAACTTAGAATTTTGAGGCAATCTAAATAAGGCCCAGGTGTCAATTACCACAATTATTTAGTATCTTTTAACAAAAACATTATTTAAGTAGTGTCCTTCATTAAGTATATACCACTCATACAAAAAAAAATCATGTGCATGTGTGTGAAGAAACAGGAGGAAGGACCACGCGAGCAAGCCGAAAACGATGGGTAGGGTAGAGTAGAGTGGCGTGGGGGCGTCCCGCGGTTTGCCCATGCACGCTGCACGCATGTGCAAACTGTGCACGGGTGCTTCGCGCTTCGGTGCTTCTTCTGCCTCGGCCTGCGTGCGTACGTGCCTGGCAGTGGCATGGCAGCTTAAAAGGTGCAGAAGCAGCACAGAGCAGCTCTGCAGCTGGACACTGTCACACTGAGCTCCCTCGTGACGGCCGTGTTCACGGCCTGTTTAGTTTCAAAAAAATTTGTAAATTTTTTCAGATTCTCCGTCACGTTGAATCTCTGACACATGCATAGAGCATTAAATATAGATAAAAAATAAAACTAATTACATAATTTAGACGAAATAGACGAGACGAATCTTTTAAGCCTAATTAAACCATGATTGGACACTAATTACCAAATAATAACGAAATTTACTACAGTTTTGTTTTGCAAATTTTTTTTAACTAAACAGGCCCTCAGATGCCGAATTCGGGCGGTAGAATTGGTACTGCGTACCATAGCAATTCGTTTGTATTTGGTAAAAATTGTCCAAACTTTAACTAATTAGGCTCAAAATGTTCGTCTCGCAAAGTACAACTTTACTGTGCAATTAGTTTTTAATTTCATCTACATTTAGTACTCAATGCATGTGCCGGTATTTTGATGTGATGAGAATTTTCTTTTTGCATAGTGAAGTTTATGATTGAAATTTGGCATTTAGTTCCAAAAAGAGAATAAAAAGTGCTACAGTACCTGTCACATCAAATCTTGCGACACATGCATGGAGTACTAAATGTAGACGAAAGAAAAAACTAATTACATAGTTTAGTTGTAAATCACGAGATAAATCTTTTGAGCCTAATTAGTCTATGATTAGACATAAATTATCAAATAAAACGAAAGTGCTACAGTAGCCGAATCAAAAAAAATTACCAACTAAACAGGCCCTAAACAAGGCCGTCGTCTCGCCCCCGGGGACACCTCTGTTTGCTTGTCCATGAGCCGTGTGAACCTGCTGTGATGGCACATGGGGGGGGAGGCCCGTGGCCTGTGTGGCCATGAGCCCCATGCAAAGGAGTACTCCAGCCGGAGCTGCATGTGAGGAGGCTCTGCTCCGTGGTTGCCGCTGCTGCATGCGTGCGGCTGCGTGCCCATGGAGCCATGGAGGAAAGGAAAGGGAAGGAAAAGGTTGTGGACAGGCAGGCGGTAGCGGGCGAGATACACCAGCAGCAGACGAAGATCTTCTGCTACCTTGGAATTAACAAAAGCTACCACGCACGCACCATCGATACACAAAGCTGCTGCTGCATCTGTTGCTGTTGCTGTTGCTGTTGCACTGCATCATATGCATCTGCCACCTTTCTTCTTCCTTGTGCAAGCGAGGAGGATCAACTTTCCTCTTTCTTCTTCCTTGTGCCGGCGCAAGATCGCTAGTAGCTTTATGTATCACTGTATGTGTTCGTTAATCTGCCGCCACGTTCGTTGGTGGCTGGCTGCCCATTATAACTGCCAGCTGCTTAGCCTTAGCTTATTAACACAAGTCCCCTAGCAGTACCGTACTATCTGCAATGATATCTGTTGCCGCAGTAGTGTCAAGTCTGTGAGACAAGAGCAAAGCAAGGTTTGGTTAGGGCTAGTCCTGTTGGTGATAAAAGTGAGGCCTTGTTTAGATGAACAACTCCGGGTGGCCGATTCTATACAGTGTCACCTCGAGTACTGTAGCACTTTTGTTTTTTTTAATAATTGTCTAAATCTTGATTAAATAGGTTCAAAATGTTCATCTCATAAAGTACAACAAAACTGTGCAATTAATTTTTGATTTCATCTATATTTAGTACTTTATATATGTACCGGTATTTTGATGTGATGGGAATTTTTTTTACGTAGTGAAATTTAGAGGTAAATTCTGGAATCTAAACGAGGCCGGAAAGGGAGCCGGCATGCGCAGGTACAGTAAAATAATGGCCTGCACCCGCACCCGGCAACGCAGTGACAGTTGGGAACCGAAGGAGGGCCGTGTTTCGATCCCCAATTTGGGAGACCGAATCTGCACCGTGCGTATTAAATGCATACTATAGCAATTCGTTTGTATTTGGTAAAAATTGTTTAAACTTTGATTAATTAGGTTTAAAATGTTCGTCTCGCAAAGTACAACAAAATTATAAAATTAGTTTTTAATTTCATCTACATTTAGTACTCTATGCATGTACCGGTATTTTGATGTGATGAGAATCTTCGTTTTACATAATAAAATTTGGAGACGAAATTTGAGATCTCAGCTGATCAGAGACAGAGAGCCCCGTGCATGCAGGCTCGATCATCAGCTGCAGCTGAACAGACCGAATCATTAGGGCCACGCATCGATCTGCATGCAAATCTCACCTTGTCATGTCATGTCATGTCATGTCATGTCATGTCATTAGCATGGTAGTACTCAAGCCTTCTTTAGTTTCTAAAATATTTTGCAAAATATTTTAGATTTCCGTCACATCAAATTTTTAGGCACATATATGAAGCATTAAATATAAATAAAAAAATTAATTACACAGTTTAGTTGTAAATCACGAGATAAATCTTTTAAGCCTAATTAATCCATAATCAGACAATAATTACCAAATAATAACAAAAGTGCTACTGTTATATTTTGCAAAATATTTTAGGAACTAAACATGGCCAAGTAGTGCGACGATGAACACGGCTGCCTCATGTTCTTGACATTGAACATCAACTGAACCAACCGGTGAAGTTTATTATTTCTCAGTTCTCACTGCTAGTAGCTGCATTGCATGATAAAAATGTATTGTGGTAACCTTTCAAAAGAAAAATAAAGTACTCCCTTCGTCCAGAAAAACACGCAACTATAGGTTGCGTGCTAGAAAAAGCAGTTCATATTTGACCAAATTTCTAGTGAATAATATTTATATTTATGGCTCTAAATCAATTTATTATGAAAGCACATTTCGTAATTAATCTAATGATATTTATTTGATATCATAAATATTGATAATTTTTTATTTATAATTGGTTAAACTTAAGATACTAAAATATGATACATGCTAGAAGTGCATGTTTTCTTCGCAAGGAGGTAGCAGTGGTCATCCCGACCAGCACTGCATGCATGATCACATCGTACTGTAGTTGCTCCGTATAATTCCAAGGCACGAGATATAGTGTACTATGATACTCCTCTCCTTACCTGCTGCCATCAAAAGGCACATGGGCCGTGTTTAGATGCCAGGTTTGGGCCTCCCCGAATTACTATGTAGCACTGTAGCAATTTTATTTTTATTTGATAATAATTGTCTAAACATTGATTAATTATGCTAAGTACAACCAAACTGTGTAATTAGTTTTTGATTTTATCTACATTTAGTACTTCATATATGTGCCGGTATTTTGATGTGATGGGAAATCTTCTTTTTGCATAGTAGAATTTGGGGGTGAATTTAGAAAACTAAACAAGGCCATGGTTACAAGTTTTAAGACTCCTTGGGATGCGTTGTTTAGCAGCCTGCTGCTGATGATGATATCATTGTTAACTACAGTATAGTAGCGAGGTTTGTTATCTTAGCTCGCGCCAAAAGTTCTTCATCGGATCGGAGTTTTTTTAAAAAAATTTGGATCGATTTCCTTGTCATTTTTCATCCAGGGGCACGCTCAGCTACGACAGGACAAAAGCTGGACTCCTCTGTTTGTGTTTTTCCTCGTCTGTTCATCAGTTCGGTCCCGCACCTAGCACGCATGATGGGCAAAGCATAGCACATGCAAGCATCAGGCACAGCAGAGCCTTTGATTGACTGCAGATCGAGTCGTTTATCGAAACAGCAAAAAAACAAACAATCAACTATTACAGTTAAAAGGACAACTCAAAAATAATTTATATTTACTATAGCTAAAAATGATAACCACAAAAAGTAGACACCTACGATATAGGAGAAGTGAAAACAAAGAATATATATGTGAGTGGTCAGATTGCTAGTGTTTTTCATTTCTCATCTTTGGTGAGCATGTCTCAAAGAAAAAAAAAACTTTGGTGAGCATGCCATAGCAACCATTTTTTATCTATGAATGCTGGGAAAGAGTAGCGAAAGTGAGGAAAAAAGGGTGCATAGTCATTCTACTCGGTAAAAAGTAGAAAGTGTTAGGTTTAGTTTTACATCGAAAAACTAGGCCATGTTCATCTGGCTTATAATCCGTACTTTTCAGCTTATTTTTTCAGTCGGAACAGTGTTTTTCTCTCACAACAAATCAACCAAACAGTGTTTTTTAGCCTGCTTATCAGCACAGCCGAACAGGCCCTAATATGATGCTGGAGCATATAATATATAAGGTGGGACAACCCTCACTTGAGGCTAAGCGCTTGCGTCCGGTGGCTAAAGCCAAGCAATTGTGTCGCTCCAACGTAAAACCCTGAGTTGTTCACTGAATCTCAGTCAACATCGCTATCTCCCTCTCACACTAACTAAATGACCCGCTATCCTACTGCGAATGGTATTCATGGTGGTATTCTCATTCTCCCCCTATTGACCCTTGTCTCCTTGTGTTTGTGTTTGGCTGGTGCACATGGTACTTCTAGTAGATACTCCTCATCTACATCACATCTACCAAATAAACTCTCTATCATGTAACTTGCAATCACACGAATAAAATTGTACAATGTCATGCAAGCAAGAATGGTATACTTCTGAGTACGAGTAGAGAAACTTGGCATGGCCTTCAATGTACGTCACTTTTGCTTCATAGCTCTAAAAGCACGCTCCATGACATATGAGGGGAGGAATGCAGAAATTTGAACATCCCATACTTCCCTTGAAGTGGACGCCCACAGCGAAGACAAAATTCAGGTAGAAGGGCAAGTAAGATATCCTGTTTAGCTTGGATAGCCGGAGTCCACGAGATAAACAATTTACCATTGGCAAAAGTTGAATTATTGGTACCTTTAGGAGGCACAGGAAACGAAGAAACAACTGTTAATGCATGATTGAGGATCTTATATCATGTGCAGAGCCCGGCCCACCCGCAACCGCAAAAGTAAATCTCATGTCAAAATCACGCACAGCAAGCACGTTGTGATACGTATATCCATGCCGACGTGTGAGAGTATCGGTGACGTGTCAGAGCTAGCAGTCGGGCCGTCCCACACCTTATCGCAATGTCCCAGCATCCATCCGTCCATCCATCAGTCCACCACGAAAATCTCTCCCCTTCTACTCTGTCCATTAGTACCACCTAATTGTGGCCTTTTGTTCATCTGAGAGCAAATCAAGGATGCATACGGATGTGAACTGTCGAAGATGACAAGAACAATTTCCGAACTGGCTTCATGACATACTGTATTGTACACGTAGTAAGGTGCAAAGCTGCAAGTTTTCTTACGAATTGTTATCCTGTACCTTCCCTGCGATACAAGGGAAACGACAAACCATTACCCAAACAGAAGAAACAATGGAGCGGAGAACCGTTGCCACGCATGACTGTCAGACGATGAACAGCACCCAGAAACCAGGAGACGACAAGTCTCCTAATCCAAGATATCAAAGCGAAACCAACGTTTGTTGGCAAGCAAATCAGCCAGTGGACCAGACACAGTAAAGGTTGCTCACAAGAGAGCAAGCACAGGCAGCCCCAGCACCAGATGTGTGTGCCCCTCGGCTGCTGGATGCAGATCACAGGTAGCACATCTCTTTCCATCCGCGACAACGCGTAGCAAGCAAGCAGCAGGCCCAGCTGATCGGCAGCAACCATCTGTCCATTTGTCAGAAATCAGTTAATTCACCAGATCCATATCGTATCATCAGATCCGAACGTGTCACCAACCCACGGTCGGTTCAGCCAGCCAGCCAGCCAACCAGGTGTACCATCGGTCGCTTTTGCCATCGCCGACAACGGACACTCCATATGTTCATTCAGTTCAACAACACAGCGGAAGGAACCCATCCTGATTTTCAAGAAAAGGACTGCTGCCAGTGCCAGAAGATGCGTATTACAGTGCAGATGGGAAAGAAACACCAGCAGCAAATAGTTAATCACGCTAACATTCAGGGTTCTCATACTGCATCGCATAATTTCAAGGGGGTCGGAAAGCCTATATAGATCTCAAATGCAACTCAGCTGGAAACAACAGCTGGAAGGCGCAGATACAATACAGCGGGGGAAAATTGGCTACAGACACTGGGGGGAATGATGGAAATGCTCCTAGACTCTGGTAGTCATTCCTCAATGTCGCGCCTGATGCTTCCTAAGCTATGTCAGCAGAACATCAAAGATACTGAAGGAAAAGGTACAACTGTAGATCAACCAACTGTTGCCGTTGCTAAAGACTGGGTTCTAAAATGAACTAGGCTAGGCAACATTCTTCATGCAAGTCCTGCTACTCGTAACTTCACTCCCCGTTGACAAAGCTTTTACTCTCGTAGTACTTCTTCTCACTGGCTTCCTTCTTCTCATTCCGCTTCTGCAAAATGGAACATGGACACGGCAAAGGTGAATACAGACAGCACCAGATCCATGGACCAGAATAAATGAAACGACAACAGCCCCAAACCAAAGAACACGTTGCCATGCGTAATACAAGGGGGGAAGATTGGTCCCAAGAAAACAGACATTATTTAATGACACATGCTGACATGCAAAGCTGCCTTTGCTCAAGCAGTAATGCATCAGCACAATATCAGCAAACAACAGCTCCCATATGCACATCATTGATATGTCGACGGCAAAATCGACTGATGCGAGTAACTGTGAATATGTACTGTACAACATGCTGCATACTGCATACAAAGGACTCATAACCATCTGATCACAGTAATTACCTGGTAAGCTTCGTGGTTAGCAACAATCCTCCTGATGATAGTACTTGTAGTGATATCCAAGGGACTCTCCAGCCGACGGTAAATGCCCATAGCCTTTGGGACAGCATATGGGTTTGAATCATCCTAAAAAATGCATTAGGAACAATCAGTTATCAATGTAGCAACATTTGTGTCTTGATAAAGTAGAGAAATGGTTCTTATAAATAAAACTTAATTACCTCTGTAAAGTCCATGTTTTCAGCAATAGTTCCATGAACAACTAACGAAATATTGAATGTGGTAATCTGCACACGACAAAAGGAAGCTGGAGAGTTCAGGACACAAACATACTGGTCATAAGTCATAACAATAATTGCATCACATAGTCATTAACCTGGCCTATCAATACAAAAGAGGGCTCAATTATTAACCTTAAAATATCTAAATAGCATACGCCTCCTAATTGGTGCTTTATGCAACCAGTGTGGCTAAACTGAGGATACTGATGGCAATATACTAAGGGAGCGTTTGGCTGGGACAGAAACTAAGTCACTGATAGCTTTACTGCAGCCTGGTAGATAACTAGTACGTGCAGCACCTGTAGGCAGCGAGCAATTTTCTTGTGCAGCGCAGCCAGCACAGCCAAAACAGCCGAAATAATCAGAAGCAAGCACACCCCATGGTGTTTTACGAGCTGCTCAGTTTCTCAGATGAAGATCAAGGTCCTCAGTTGGAGAGATGAAGAACAAAATAGTGGAAAACCTATAGGACTTGCTCTTTATTAACTCCATTTTTTGGGTCTTCTTTGTAGTGAAGTAGCAATAATATTGCCCATAATCATTCCGCAAGGCATATTGTTTTGTGCAGGTGTCATCTCTATATTTCCCGGCTATTCAAATTATAATGGGCCTGTTCGGCTGCTGCTGCTACAGTGCCTGCTGAGGGGGCTTGTAGCCAACGGAGCCATTTTTTTCATTTTCTTAGGCCACGGGTATGGGCCCTGGTCCTTTTCTTTTTACATCTTATTCAGGTTATGAGTATTTGAGATTAAGACGATTGTAAGAACTTGATCCCAGCTTCTATCAAAATTGGGTCCAGTCTCTACTCTCTGGTCATTTGTCTAATGTAAATAGCATCCAAAATGGAACAGGTAGCGCTAATGGGTCTACAATTATTTGAAATCTGATTTAGAAGTCAACCAACTATTTAAATATGTCTGAGGCTCAGTTAAGAAAATCTCAAAGCCTCAGACCTAGCTTATATCCAACTAAAATATGGATGTGAGCATACCATTCAAGGCTTATTTCTTCTGTATCAATCCATGGATAAGAGCATGCCAGCCTTATTTTTATCTATACTAAGATAATCTGGACTAGGATTTTCAATGGCATAGCGTAAATTCCATGTTACAGATCTTACGGTCAATGTATAGTCTATTGTGTTAAGACTTAAGAGTGCTGTGTACAAGGAGCAACCAGCCACCTACAAACATTTCATCATGCGTTCTATAACTAAATTAGTTGGTTCCATGGTGAGAGGATAACAGATAACTCACCATGTCTTTTGAAACGTCCCATGGAGCACCAATGATCACCTCATCAACATAACGACAAGCCAAAACACTCAAACTTCGCTCATGGAGATTCATGATTGGGCGGTGTCGTCCTCGAGTTGAACTGCCAAAAAATAGTAAACGCCAAAAGAAAAGTAGGCTGAATGTTATGCATTACAGATATAATGCTTCAACAGAAATGAACTCTGACTATAAACAAGGACTACTGCAGAACTGAACTAACTTAAGCATAGAGGAGAATATAGATGCAATCATCATATTACCTTATGGTCTGATCTGTATGAATCCCCACAAGCAAGAAATCTCCAAGTTCTCGAGCAAGTCGTAATATCTACATGGAAAGAAACTATAAACAGAAGAATATATGAATCATGCAGGGTTAATTTTAGTTTTCTCCTTGCAAATTCAGAAGTACAGCCAGCAGGGGCATTTGTGTCCTAAACAGACTTAGCTGACACAGATGTGAGGATTTCTTTCTTTCTTTCTTTCTTTCTTCCCCATTTTCAGGTGGGTGGACATGTGGAAAGGAATTCACATTTACCTCGACATGTCCAGCATGGAACAGATCAAAAGCGCCATCTATGTAAACTATCCGAGAATCTGGACCTGGACCCTGCTTTGGGAATGTCTATAGTCAGTAACTATCCAAGAATTAGTCTCAAAATGTCTGTGAACAGTCCAAGAAGTGATATATTATTGTATGTGAAGCTGCAGATCAGCAGAAGTCATACCCTGCTATTGGAGAACTGAACTATTCGCCTAGATGTGGGAAGAAAATGAGATACTCTTGTTCCAGTTCCAGATCCAGTATCATCAACTTTCTGACCATGTCCGCTACTGAACTGCCTTTGTAGTGAAGAGTGATTATGGGCATCAGATGATCTCTCTCTAACACAAAGAAGCATCCGTCCTATCATGAAGCAATACTCAGTCAGCATGAGAATACAGCTTTTCATCACCATATAAATTGTATTCCCTAGAAATGACTAATTCACTGTCCCCAAGAAGTTGAATAACTTGAAGCTCTAAACTAGAAATGGGTACAGCAGAAGCTTCATTATGCATGCAGTCTTGGGAACAAGAACAATAGTGGAATGGTCATCCCTTAAACATTTCTTAAGATGATACTTGGTTCACAATGGTTTCCTAATGAACAAATCAGCTGAGGAAATCTTTTGAACAGTACAGTAGTTGCCAAAAGAAGTTTTTGGTAGATCTAGAATTAATTGCAACATCAAAGGATGGCTATGATATTTGAACAAAAAATAACTAGCAACTGAAAACTAGTACCTAAATAATCCCCATTTCAAAATTCAATATGATCATTAGCAAAGCAGACTTTTAAAATCGAAAGCTGAAAAGAAAAACTAAAGCGAAATTAGTACCAACAATGTCTGTTGTCGACACTCCCTCGGTTCTCTTAATCTGCTTGTATCGACCAGCCTTTTTGGCAAGAGCATATGCATCAGTACCATCTGGTAGCAAACAAGGATCGTCACCATGGATAATGTAGTCTATGTTGTACTCATTGAATAGCTTGTTCATGAATTCTTCAGTTATGGCATAAGGTGCATCTGGAATGATATCATCTACCCATTTAACAGCTCGGACCATTATCATTCTGTATTATCAGAAAAAAAATCATCAGAATTTGCTAAACAACATACAGGAGTCAGGGAGTAACAGACTTGATACTCCCTGGCACAGAGAAACAGAGGCATAAATTTCTGTACAGCCAGGTCACATGTAAAGGATTAAAAGGAATGACACAATATAAAAGTCGAGACGAAATAAAATAACCGATCATTCCGAGGATTATTTGCATAATATGCAGAAAGTGTCAAACAAAGTAACCTACCTCTTTTATGAAAGCGACAACTTAAACACTAGTGCTATTACCCTTAAGGTCTTAACTCAATTTTCGGATGAACCTATTACTAATAACTACCAAAGAAACCTATTACTAATAACTACCAAAGAACATAAATAAAACTCAACTTTCATATTGTGCTAAACAACATATATAAGTTAGGGAGTAACTCCCTGACACAGAGAAGCACAGGCATAAATGTCTGTACAGCCAGGTCACACGTAAAGGAATAACACAATATAAAGTTCAGATGAAACATAAAAACAACCATTCGAGGATTATTTGCATATGCAGAACGTGTCAAACAACAAAGTAACCTGCCTCCTTTATATTAAAGTGACAACAGAAACACTAGTGCTATGCCCTAAAGGCCTTAACTCAGTTTGTGGATGAAATTAAACTAATAGCTACCAAAAAGAACACATAAATAAAACCCTCTGGATTGTTCTCTTTGTGTAGATTGCAGAATTGGATTCATGCAAGAAATTTTTTTGAACCCGGTTGAGATCAAAGAATTTGGAGCAGCCCACTGCACAGTAACTCTTATAGGCCAGCAAGAACAAACAATGGATTCCCCAGGAGGAATATGAAATTCCCAAATAGCACTCAACTGATGAATTACTGCTAAAAGTGAGGTCATGGGCAGGTAGCTACGGGAAATAAAACGTCACTCCCAGTAACCTGTGCTAACACAACCGCATGCTTTACGTTTCGCGTCACATCATGAGATCAGATATTATTAACAAAAAAGATGAGGAGACTGAAACGAAAAGACCATCGGCACAGGAGACGAGACCTCTCGTGATGCGGCGTGACGGGGGGTCCCTTGTTGGCCTTGATCTCGTCGTCGCTGATGACGCCGACGACGAGCTCGTCCCCGAGAGCGCGCGCCTGGCGCAGCGCGTTGCAGTGGCCGTAGTGCATCATGTCGAAGCAGCCGTCCATGTAGACGCGCACGGGGCGGCGGGGCCGGCGGCGGAGGCGGCGGCGGAGCGCGCCGAAGGGCGGCGGCAGGGGCAGGGGCGGGATGGCGGCGGGCCCGCCCGCGAGGTGGAGCGCGAGCACCGAGGCGCCCAGCACGATGCCGCCGATCACGCAGGCCGCCAGCGCCCGCGCGCTGCAGCCATTCCCCGCGTCCATGGGGGTCGAAGGTGGGAGGGAGGCGGGGGCGGGCGCGGCTACGGTTCCTGGTGCGTGAGTGGGTGAGCGCGGCTGGATCTAGGGCTAGGGACGAGGGGCTGTCGCCATGCGAGAGGTAGGAGGAGGAGGAGGAGGAGGGGAAGGCTGGGAGAGGACGGCGGTGGTGGCGGCGAGGCGGAGGAGGAGAGCCTCCGAGCCTCCGGGGCAAAGAAGGAAACAGAAAGAGGGGATCCCCGTTCCGTTGCGTTCGCGAGTGTGCGTAGCGGAATTGTACACCGTTCCGGCTCTGCCGCCGTGTGGGGCCCAACATGTCAGTGGCTGTTGGCAACGAACATGGCACACGTGCCATACCGTCTTGATGAATGCAAGCCGTCCATCGTACCAACTTCATGTTCCCAGACTCTGTCAAATCTGATCGGTTCACCAAAGGTATTAGGAATTGTTGGCTAGACGTCCAATGTATAGGATTTCGGTTCATCTCCGTCTGCCCCGTCTGTCTCGCCCCACCCCGCGCTTGTCGCTCTTTCCCCCTGACCCTCTCATCTCTCTTCGCGCGGGTGGGAACCGGAAGCCGAGATGATGTCTGAGCACGCCCCATCCACAGGACCTAGGCATGCCCCACGCCCTATCCGCTAGCCGTCGAGCTCGCCGCACCCCTTCCCTCAGTGTCTGGGGCGTGCCCCCATATCTCTATGAACATACCTCTGAAACACGAAACACTTGCAACATGAAAAGCACTTGAATGCAAGATAAGTCTGAAGCAGATGAGACATTTGAAACATATACTTGCAACATACGTGTAAATATATGCAACATTCAAAAAAAATTACAACTTGCAACATGAAAACACTTACTGTAATATAAGACTGAAACATTCCGAACATACTCTTGCAACATAATTGTGAAATATCAACATCCGAATAAGCACAGGTGCAACGTACGTCTGAAAAAAGCAGATGAAACATTTGGAACGGGTGCTTGCAACATATGTGTACAACCATTGCAATATATGCAACATCATGATTTATTTTTGCAACATCCATATAAAACACTTGTAACATACCTCTGAAACATTTGAAACAATTGAAACATACTCTTGCAACATGCGCTTTCAACGTAACATCTCCTTGTTGCTCGATAGAATAGAGGCTCGTCAGTGTGTGGTGTTCACCGGAGCGACGGCGCTTGTAGGCGGCAAGCCAGCGGCAGTGGCTGCATGTCGCGGAAGGGAGGCATCGGCCGCACAAGTGGCGGGGAGGCCGCAACCGCGCAACTTGGAGAGGGTAGCAGCGCGTCGCGCCTGGCAGGCCTGGTAGCCGAGCGCCGCGACTCGGAGGCGGGCGCGCGCTATGCCTGGCAAGGCCAGTGGCCGAGCGGTGTGCCTCGGAGCGGGCGCATGCTGCGCCTCGGAAGGCCAACGATCGTGCGCTCGGAGGCAGTAGGCCAGTGGATAAGAGCGATAGGAAGAGGAGCGGGTGAATAGGAATAAGTGGATGAGCAGTTTTTTTTGTTTGAGAAACGAAGGAGCGTGGGTTGATAGACCGGCGTCGTGACCTAGCAATGGAGTGTCTGGACAGACGAATGCCCGGTTCATAGCATTATCGAAGGTTTTGTCCTCTGTCTTGGTATTTATTAGTAATTTTTTAAAAAAAATATGACCACAATACGCTCACAAAATTATTTTCAAGTACTTCTAGAACACCTTGGCAAATTTTATGCATATATACAGTAGAGTAAACCACCTATGCCGCGACGTGTTTAGATGAAGATGATGCTGTGATTTACAAAGTAGTATTTGGGTGTATGTAGACGGTCCAAATGAACGACCACGACTAGCAGCGATGCCTGCATGCCTGGTCCAGCCGAAGCTTCCTGAACGATGCATCTGTCACGAGCAGGATGTTACTGCGATAGATGCACACACGATCGCATCGTATCGCATCTGCTACTAGCATCTCTTGGAGGCGAATTTTGATGCGAGTGAAAGATGCATCCGTAGGTAGCTCCACTGGCATCTCCTCTCCCGTCGTCCCGTATATGCCTGCCCGGTGTCGTCTGTTGCTGTTCCCTCCGGTCTCGGATGTACTGCACGGGTTAGTGTCACCTGCTGGATACGGCGGAGCTTCGAATAATGGAACAAGACAAGATCCGGGGCCAGGGCGGCAGGGATCAAACCGTCAAAGTCAAAGCTTCTCTCCCTGTGCTGGACAGATGTCCACAGCCGTTGCCGGCATTGACCGCTTCCCCTGCATCTAGAGAGGAGGGCCGTCACTGGTTCTGGAACATCTTCGTCCGCGGCCTGCCATCATCGGACACCGTCGCGACGATAACAGCCATTCATCAGATTCTCAGTGATCTCGTCACACTAGACTAGAAGCCGTGAGATCCGGGCATACACGGTGCATTTATAGCTGATGACAGGCATCAGGTGGGCCCACCTGCCAGTGACAAAGGCCCTGATGAGCCGGTTTATAATCCGTATTTTTCAACTTCTTTTTTCAATCGAAACAGTGTTTTTCTCTTAAAAAAACCCAGCCGAAACAATGTTTCAGCTTGTTTTCGCATAAGCCAACCGTGTTAGAAGTAATCTACTGATCCTCCGCTCTCCCTCTTCCCTGCTTGTAGTCAAGGAGCAGTTGTAGTAGTCAGCTTTGCTGCCCACCCTTGGTACTGCAGCAGCATGGCATTAGGCCTTTCTAGGAGTGAAGTAGACAGCCATGTCCATGGCTTACTTCATCTGTACTAGGAGTAGTTGGGGCTGTACTCAGCCATACCTCAAGTACCATAGTTGGTATAAGGCTTGTATATATACTATGCTATGCAATCAATCAAAGGCAGTCTTTTGCCTCACATTCAGTTTCTCAGATTTTCGGCCACTGCTGTTGCTTGTGTGAGTGTGTGTGAGCTGAGAGCTCAGCTCTTCTTCTACCTTGGTGCAAGAGAGGAGAGGAGGGAAGGAGTGCAGGTGCTGCTCACCTGGGAGTTGAGTAGAAGGCCAACACGTGGTATCGGAGCCGGTTCCTGTCGCTGTGCTTGATCGCCGACGATGGACACCGAGGCTACTGCTGCGGCCGCCGCTGCTGCTGCGAAGCAGAAGGCCGCAGAGGGGGCCAGCTCCAAGGCCGCTGCCGAGGTTCACCGGGTGCGCGAGTTCAGCGGGCCAAACAATTGGCCAATGCTGACCCGCACCAACTATGGCGAGTGGAGCGTCCACGTGAAGTGGAAGCTCAAGGCACGTCATTGGTGGAAGGCCGTCGAGGAGGGTGATGCTGACGAGGATGCGGAGGTGGGCGTCATGGAGGCGCTCATGGCGTCCACGCCGAGCGAGTACCACGAGGCGCTCGGCAGCAAGGACACGGCAAAGGAGGCATGGGACATGCTGGCCTCCTTTCGCCTCGGCTCGGATCGAGCCAAGAAAGCCAAGGCGCAGCAGCTACGGAGGGACTTCGACGAACTCCGGTTCAAGTCCGGAGAGACGGTGGAGGATTTCGCGCTGCGCCTGCAGACGCTGGCAGGGCAGCTGGCGGTCTTCGGCAAGCCGATCGACGACGAGGACGTCGTGGCCAAGTTGCTGCGTGTCGTGCCGCCCAAGTACGCCCAGCTTGCCCTGTCCATCGAGACCATGCTGGACTTGTCCACGCTGTCTCTGGAGGATGTGACGGGGCGGCTGCGGGCCGTGGAGGACCGATCACCGGCGGAGAAGCCCAAGCCTCAACTGCTGCTGACGGAAGAAGAGTGGGTGGCGCGGATGAAGGAGAAGCGCCGGAACGGCACGGGCTCTTTCGGCGACGGCGTCGGCAGGAAGATGGCGAGGAGCAAGGCGTAGGCGGACAAGAAGAAGGGCAAGAAGAAGTTCACCGACCCCAACGCCTGCCGCAAGTGCGGCGAGGTTGGACATTGGGCGCGGGAATGCCCGAATCGAAAGCCGAAGAAGAAGGAGGAGGCGCACCTGGCGCGTTCCGACGACGACGGTGATCATGCACTTCTGATGGGAGTGTTCTGCGCGGAGCAGAGTGGCAAGGTGGGGAAGATGGAGGTGGAGCAGAGGGCTGCGCCGCCGGTCGTCCATCATCTCGACGAGCTGCGCGCGCAGGTTCATCTGGGTGTCTCCGGGGATGAGTCGGAGCAGAGGTGGTACCTCGACTCCGGCGCGAGCAACCACATGACGGGTTGCCGCGCTGCCTTCTCCGAGCTGGACGAGAAGCACCGTGGGAGCGTCCGGTTCGGCGATGGCTCCCGGGTGCAGATCCGTGGGCGCGGCACGGTGCTGTTCAGGTGCAAGAACGGCGAGCACCGCGCGCTCACGGAGGTTTACTACATCCTGGAGCTCCGCTCTAGCATCATCAGCCTTGGCCAGCTGGACGAGCATGGAGCAGAGATGCTGATCCGCCAAGGGGTGCTGCACATCAAGGACCAGGACGGGCGTCTCCTGGCTAAGGTGATGCGATCTCGGAATCGACTTTACCTCCTTGACTTGAAGGTTGAGCAGCTGGTGTGTCTGGCGGCGGTGAGCGTGGAGGAGCCATGGCTCTGGCACGGCCGGTTCAGCCACCTGAGCTTCGACGCTCTAGGCTGGATGGAGAAGATGGTGACTGGCATGCCACGCATCAAACACGCAGGGGAGCTCTGCGATAGCTGCCTCGCCGGGAAGCAGAGAAGACTGTCGTTCCCTAAGGCTACGCGCTACCATGCGGTGGATCCGCTCGAGCTGGTCCATGGGGACCTTTGCGGGCCAATCACACCGGCAACGCACGGTGGGCGCAGGTACTTTCTGCTGCTTGTCGACGACCACAGTTGGTTCATGTGGTTGCGGCTTCTGGCGAGCAAGGACGAGGCAACAGACGCCATCAAGCAGTTCAAGGCTCGAGCTGAGGCGGAGTCCGGGCACCGCGGCGGTGAGTTCACGGCGGTGGAATTTGCCACCTACTGCGCCGAGGAGGGGGTGGGGCGCCACCTCACCGTGCCCTACTCACCGCAGCAGAACGGTGTGGTGGAGCGCCGAAATCAGACGATCGTCGGCATGGCGCGCTCCATGATGAAAGCAAAGAAGATGCCGACGACGTTCTGGGGCGAGGCCGTGACGACGGCGGTCTTCATCCTAAACCGCGCGCCCACGAAGGCTCTGAAGGGGCAAACTCCGTTCGAGGCATGGCACGGGCGCAAGCCGAACGTGGTGTTCATGCGCACGTTCGGATGCGTCGGCCATGTCAAGGCAACCAAGCCCGGCCTCGGCAAGCTTGAAGACAGGAGCACGAAGGCGGTGTTTCTCGGCTACGAGGAAGGATCCAAAGCCTACCGGCTGTATGATCCGGCGAGGGGCAAGGTGCTGGTATCCAGGGACGTCGTTTTCGACGAGGCGGCGGCATGGGATTGGAATGCCGAGGAATTGGGGACGGAGCAGGGCTACGGGCTGGAAGACACGTTCGTCGTGGAGCGGCTGGTAGTGCACGGTCACGGCGAGGCGGAGCAGGCTCCAGCGACTGGGGAAGCGGAAGAAGGGGAGCCGGCGGCCGGGGAAGCAGCAGAGCCTGCGACGGCAGAGGTGGTGGAGCCACCTAGCCCGCTAGAAGCAGGGCACCATAGCTCGTCGGGGCCGATGGTAGGCTCCCCCCTGGTCTGCAGGAACAGGGGACGCCGGGAGCATCGATGGTGGAGTACGCCACTCCACCGTCCAATCTCGACGAGTTCGTGGACGCTTCCCACGAAGGGGAGGAGGTCCGGTTCAGGCGCGTCGATAATGTCGTCGGCAACGCGCCGGTGCCAGGGCTGGCTGCGCGTCTGCTCGACGACGATCAAGTACTGCTGCTCATGAGTGCGGAGGAGCCGGCCACGCTCGCGGTTGTGGAGCGCGACGCGGAGTGGCGGCGGGCCATGATCGAGGAGATGAAGGCGATCGAAGCCAACAAGACCTGGGACTTGGTCGATCCGCCGTCGGGCTGCCGGGCGATCGGACTCAAGTGGGTCTATAAGGTCAAGAAAGATGAGCGCGGCGCCGTCGTCAAGCACAAGGCGCGCCTAGTGGCGCGCGGTTTCGTACAACGCGAAGGGATTGATTTTGAGGAGGTGTTCGCACCGGTGGCGCGGATGGAGTCGGTACGGCTCCTCCTCGCGCTCGCGGCGGCCAAGGACTGGCAAGTCCACCACCTCGACGTCAAGTCTGCCTTCCTCAACGGCGATCTGGCGGAAGAAGTCTACGTAAAGCAGGCGCCGGGGTTCGTTGTGAAGGGCGCTGAGCACAAGGTGCTGCGCCTCAGGAATGCCTTGTACGGGCTGCGACAGGCGCCAAGGGCATGGAACGCCAAGCTCGACGCCACCATGGCGGAGCTCGGGTTCGCACGCTGCGTCACCGAGCATGCGCTGTACACCCGACGACGGGGGAAGGAGGAACTCATCGTCGGGGTGTACGTCGACGACCTCATCGTCACCGGGGCGCGCGCGTAGGACATTGCGCGGTTCAAGGAGGAGATGGGCGCCAAGTTCCGCATGAGCGACCTAGGATCTCTATCGTATTACCTCGGCATTGAGGTGAAGCAGAGCGCAGATGCAGTGAAGCTCGGGCAGCGCGCCTACGCGCTGAAGCTGTTGGAGCGGGCAGGCATGGCGGGCTGCAAGGTTGTGGCCACACCCATGGAGGAGCGGATCAAGCTCTCGCGGGCAAGCACGGCGACGAAGATGGATGCTACGCTCTACCGGAGCATCGGCGGCGGGTTGCGCTGGCTCACGCACACGCGACCGGACATCGCGTTCGCGGTCGGATACGTGAGCCGGTTCATGGAGGACCCAAGAGAGGACCACTGGACGGCGGTCAAGCGGCTGCTCTGCTACGTCCAGGGCACGTTGGAGATGGGGATCGTCTTCCCCAAACACGGCGGCCTCCAGCTGACGGCGTTCAGCGAGGCTCCGCCCAAGGCCAGGGATGGCGAGCCGGGGATCACGGCGTACAGCGATGCAGACATGGCTGGGGACGTGGACGGGCGGCGGAGCACTTCCGGCGTGCTCGTCTTCATTGGTGCGTCGCCAATCGCGTGGCAGTCCAAGATGGTGGCGCTGTCGACCTGCGAGGCAGAGTATGTCGCAGCGGCCACGGCGGCTTGCCAGGTGGTTTGGCTGCGCCGGCTGCTGGGTGAGCTCACCGGAGTTGAGGCTCGCCCGCCGGCGCTGAAGGTGGACAACCAGCCAGCGATCGCGCTGGCAAAGAATCCTGTCCTCCACGACAGAAGCAAGCACATCGACGTGAAGTTCCACTTCATCCGTGACTGCGTCGATGGAGGACAATTGGTCATCGAGTTCGTCGACTCCGGCCGGCAGCTCGCTGACATCCTCACCAAGCCACTCGGCCGGCTTCGGTTCCAGGAGCTGAGGGGGTTGATCGGTATGGTGGTGGTCAAGTGAGGACAGCAGGATTAGGGGAAGAATTGTTAGAAGTAATCTGCTGATCCTCCACTCTCCCTCTTCCCTGCTTGCAGTCAAGGAGCAGTTGTAGTAGTCAGCTTTGCTGCCCACCCTTGGTACTGCAGCAGCATGGCATTAGGCCTTTCTAGGAGTAGAAGTAGACAACCATGTCCATGGCTTACTTCATCTGTACTAGGAGTAGTTGGGGCTGTACTCAGCCATACCTCAAGTACCATAGTTGGTATGAGGCTTGTATATATACCTATGCTATGCAATCAATCAAAGGCAGTCTTTTGCCTCACATTCAGTTTCTCAGGTTTTCGGCCACTACTGTTGCCTGTGTGAGTGTATGTGAGCTGAGAGCTCAGCTCTTCTTCTACCTTGGTGCAAGAGAGGAGAGGAGGGAAGGAGTGCAGGTGCTGCTCACCTGGGAGTTGAGTAGAAGGCCAACAAACCAGGCCAAAGTCACCAGCGACTCTGCGCGGACGATTTCATCGCAATAGCATCTCCCTTTCATCCATTTTATATTCCGCTCGCACAGCAACTACTCCCTCCATTCCAAAATTATAAGACATTCCAAGAATCTTAGAGAGTCAAAACATCTTAAGTTTAACCAAAATTATAGAGAAAATTACAAAAAAAATTATAACATCAAATAGGTATACTATGAAAATATAATTAATAAAAAAATCTAATGATACTTAATTAGTGTCATAAATATTGTTATTTTATCATATAAATTTGGTCAAACTTGAGATCCTTTGACTCTACAAAATTCTTGGAATGCCTTATAATTTGGGATGGAGGGAGTATCAAGCAATGAAGCAAACTCCAGAAAAGCAAAGGTAAAAAAAAAAACATATATAAAAAAAACTTCAGCCAGCTCAAACACGCCCACCACAATGCTGCTACCTGCAAAGCAGGGCTCGTCTCTTCTACAACAGCGTGAATTTACAGCAAAAACATCTGTACCGGGGAGTGCGAAACGACCGAGCTATGCTGCCAGCTTCTACAGATGTCGTCATCAGCCTACCTAAAGCTAGAGCGCCATCTCTGCCTGAAGTCTGGTCAGCTCGCTCAGATCGCTGCCCTGTTGAGGAGCGGGCACCGCTTTCGCTCTGGCCGGCGGTTCCACGGGCGCCACAGACTGCCTTGCCGGCGGCTCAGGCAGCTCGTCCTCGATCTCCTCCTCCTCCAGCTCTTCCAGCTCCGCTTCTAGCTCATCCTGTTTTTATTTTTTTTTCCCAAAACTAGTTAGAGAAATGACTGGTGTACCCAGTTTAAAGGGAGGGCAAAATCAACAGTACCTCGTCGAAGTCAGCAGAAGCGCCAACTGGGGTCGCGAGCGCCTGTTGTATCTCCCGCATGTTCTCCGTCTGCTCATTCGCCTCTTCAATGGCGCTCTCAATGTCGTCGATGTTCCTGCACAAGTATAGCCACACGCACAGTTCGTGGAAATCAGCAGGTGCACAAGCTCAACAACCAAAGGGCACAAATATTTAATCAAGAATGGATTTTGATCGCCATTATAAGAGACAATGCAGAAAAATGACGTCGTCTTCAGATGTTACATGTTACAATTTAGTAAAAGCCATCGTAGTGGCGACCGGAGGGCAAATGGAACCTTACACTGATTGTTGAATAGCTTTGACAGCAGATGATCCGGAGCGCAAAGCATCAACAGTGTCAGTAGTTGCCTTGGCGCTTTCAAGCATTATGATCTACACAAACAACTTAGTATCAGTTTATCGCACCATTTTTACAAGCTCCGAGATGCGCAATTAAAGATCGACATTGTGTGCGTATGTTTTCCTTTACCTGGTCATGAACTCGCAACTGAAAATTTGATAGCTGCTCGATTTGTGTCTCGTACAGTTTCTTTTTCTTTAGACACTGAATTGCAGCTGAAACAAAACAAACAGAGAAGAAATTTCATGTACAGGCTAAAGAGCTAGAGCTATTGTTGGAGGAAAAAAAAACTAAAGAGCTCTAAAATAAAAGCTGAAAAGCATCAGAAGCTCAAGAAGCCTTCTATGTTCCAAGCATAGTGACAACACAATATAGTCTAGAATGTTGTCTAGACATGCAATATCACTAATCTATAGTTTCTCTTTGCTTTGCATGTTTACTTATAGGCTGTGTGCAATCTGACCAAAACAAAATGAGGGAACAAACATTGTTCTTTACAAGCCTTTGGGTGGCAAATTTTTCAAAAATTAATGAATAAGCAAGCAACATTTGCATATTTAACAATTAAGAATGATGGATTATCATAAAATTGTAACAATGCATAAAAAAGGCAGATGTGTTTGCTCCGAAGCAACGTTCCTTACCATTCTTGTTCTTCGATTTTGTATAATCCTTAGCCTTTTCGATTTCTGCAGAACATTTCTTCTGGAGGAAACGCTCTTTCTTCTCCAGCATTTCTAGGGTCTGCACACATGGACGGTAAGAAAACACACCAATATGAAAGGTAAATCTAAGGTAGTAGCAAGTTAATATCTTGGTACTGCAGATATAAATTGCTGATCTGTTGACAATAGCTGATGATGTAGACAGAGGGGCATGATCACAGAACAAATAATCCACAATGTCAGCATCGAATGCTATACTTTATTGTGTCCTTAAAATAGATGAGTGCTGAATAAATTTTGGCTAGGATTGAAAACAGGGCTGACCATCTCGAATTTAGGACAGGCTGGCAGCTTAGGCGAAGGAGGACTTCTTCCTCTCTCTCTTTTTCAACATGAGGACTTCTAATATTCTCTTGTTTTATTCCACTCTTATCTTATGAAAATCCATTCAATTCAGAAATCCACATGATTACGCTACAGCAGTCAGCTGAAGATGGATACACTGTTTTATGACATTGGTTTTAACATATACTTCCCACAATGTTGTGTACTTGTGTTAAATCTAAAAGAGCAAAAAAAGAAGGAAAAACAAGAGAGTTCTTCTGGCATACTCTTAAGAAGTGGGGAGAGAGAGCCCATTCTAAGAAATAAGAACTCTTTATATTTTAGAGGTGACCAGTTTCCACTTCAAAAAATATATATATTCTTGATGAGAACATATTAAACCTCCATGAACTGCACCCCTGAATCCAGTCCCATCTTGCCAGAAAAAGGAGTAATATGTAGTAGTACTGCCGCTTTTGAACAAAATAATAGTACTGCAGCTGATATATCACTATTGAAGGATCACAAACACAGCAAGAGTGAAAATCAGGAACAGGGAAGATAAACGATGAATTAGGTATAAAGGGGATTAAAAACCTCATGGAGCCGATCCAACGTGGGTATGGCAGAGGAGGCAGCCTCCTTCTTCTTCTTGCCCTTAGTCTTTGGCAGCAGTTTCTTCAGCATCTTCTTGTCAGTCCTTGCTGATTCTCCCTCTTGTCTGATGATGGCCTGTGTACGAAGGAATAGGAGGGTGATGAACTGGAGATGGCCTTCTCAAGGGAGAAGGGGAAAGTGAGGAAAAGAGATGGTGAGGAAAAAGTTCCTGAGAATAGTATGAAGAATATGTAGGGGCATCATTAGCATGTGATGGGAGACAGAGGACTTGTCTGCTCATGACAAAGAAGAAAATCCAGTTTCAACGATGTCGCTATCTTAAGATACTTTACTCCATGTTGAGACGGTTTGCCAACTTGTGACCACTTTTCGTTAAAACTGGTGCTAATATGAAATGTATTTTCAAGGAAAACAGTCAAGCTTCTGTTGATACAAGTAGAGAACAGCAATACTAGGAACTACAAAATAGAATATCCTGGTGCCCATTTGTTTGAGCCTTGAAAACATGCAGCAACTGAGCAAGGGGTGTGTGCGCGTCAAGACTCATGAGAGGAACCTTGATTTCACATGCTGTAGGTCATATAGATATATATCATCTTTTTACTGAACAAAGTCTATGTGCAGGTCTACATGACAACGTTTCCCTGCAGTAAGAGAAGTTCCTTTAAAAAGCCAGAATTCTAACAGCCACGCAAGATATCTACTTAGGACAGAGACAACAGAATCGGCATATTAGGGAGAGGACAGAGGATGTGGTGTTGTTTGCTGTGGCAGGTATGTTGGATTAGGTCGGTCTTGACAACCTACTATATAATTTGGCGCCTTCTTACTTGGAACAAACTGTGAATCTTACACCATACCACTCTCCATGCTTCTTACCTAGACAAACTAGCGAGGTTAAGTCTAAGTAGCCATCTGCTTTTGCTTTCAAGGACAAGTAGTTGAGCTGCCATTCCTTATCATCGCGTAATGAAATTCTCCCATACAGCTAAGAGCGGAATAAAGGGGTATTCGATCCCACCCATGCCTACTATCCTGAAAGCATCCAACTTTCGCTAAAGGGGATTGGCAGATTGGGAACACTTCTCGGTTCCCCTTTCCTCTCTGTTAGCTGCATAGTTGGATCCCCTCCCTTTCTTCCTAGTGTAATGCTACACAGAAGCACAACAATGTAAATGGCGCAATAGGACTCGGCGACGAACTGAATGCGTGGTAGAGGAATAGAGGTTGCGTATCAAGTGCAGACACACGAGCGTAGCAGTGAAATACCCCCTCGCTTACCCCCGAACGAAACAAAGCTTGAGTAATCCAGAAGCACCACCAGTGGAGTCGGATCCCTGCGGGGATCAAGCAAGGCCGCCTGAATCGACGGAAACAGATGGGCAGTTAACACGCGGGCGTCCGCTATCTGCAGCAGCATTTCCGAACAAATACAGCGGGCGGAAAGCAAAGAGGGCCAGAAGAGAACGCACCGCGAACGAACAGCCTCGCCTCACCGCCGGCCACAGCCGCCCCGGCGTGCCTGGGACTGGGACTGGGACTGGGAGGGCGCAGCAGACCGCCGATGGGGCCGCGGAGTAGGTGGCGCTAACGTCAGTGAATAGGCTGCGGCGAGCGGTGGAGGTGGAGCGCAGGGCAAACCGGCAAAGTGTCGCGTTCCACACGAAGGCCAAGAGCCCAAGAGGCTCTTCGTCACTGGATAAGGCCCACATCGGAATTCCGTCCATACATATGGGCCGAGAGTATAATAGCAGACAATCAGGCAAGCAGCCCATGTGAAGCCCACAAGCACAGAAAGAACCGAATACGATTAAGCTAGCACATGAGAACCATGCTTGTTTCTTTTTTCTATATCTCCCTGGTCACAGAATTGGCAAATCTATTAATGCAATGTTGTGCGTTCGATAGTAAAATCCCATTAGAATCTCTGGTAGAAAGAAGTGAACATAGCATAAGGCCGATAAATAGTGGCGGATTTTGAAAAATAAATTAAAAGTGGCTCTTCCATTGTCTTTTATCTCTAACTTCTTTTTTCAAACTTCCATAAAGGAGGATTAAAAGAGGCTCCATACTTCAAGTAGTAGCGCCAGCAGGGGCTCGAACCCACCTCGCCCTGATGCTAGATCCACCCTTAGATTCACCCTTGTAAATAACATAGGAATTAGTGGTATGGCAAAAATAAGATATGGGATGGTTACAACAAGACGATGATTACACATTTACACTATATATAAGTACCGGGTAGACAGATCTATCCACTGCAACTACTACTAAGGTAACTAGATAGATTTTACTTTTTGAACCCACACATAGCAGGTTGCTTACCAATTATATATTACCATCATAGGACTTGTTCTGTTGATCTCCAAACCGAGAGGGATTGGAGGAGATTGAAACGGATTTAATCCCCTCTAAGAGCTTGTTTGGGTACATTTGTATTCTCCTCAATCTATACGTGTAGAAGTGGGTTGGAGTGGAGCTTAGTTTAATTTTGATCCTAATCCACTTCAACACATATGGATTGAGATGGATACGAGTGGCCTAAGGCCTAAGGGCTTTTTGGATGTATCCACTCAAAACACATGTGTTGAGGTAGAAAAATATAGTTCTCTCACCAATTTACTCCATCGTACGTAGATTGAGATGTATATAAGTGCATTAAGTCAAATCTAAGTCAAAATCCCTCTTAATCTTTTATGATCCCCCTCAATTTAGAGATTAACTAGACAAGACTTTAATTTGCACCCACCCATATGGACAGGAAGAAAACGAGGCAGATCCTGATTGGGCTTCAAAATGCGAGAATCGGATGGTATGACCGATGAGTCCATCTGCTAAATGACCCTTTTCTCGGAAAAACACAGGAGCTAATGCAATATACAAGACCAAAAAAAAAAGTAGGGTCAGAATAAAACACAAACAAAAGTGCTTTTTGGACCATATAATTTTGTAATGGTGCGCTCTGGATAGTTACCAGCCGGTACAAAATGTTGCATACAAAATGCTGATTTAACATGTCTACTAGAAATTGTTACGATATAGTTTTTTTTTAAAAAAAACTAATGAATGAACACAAAACGTAATGTCGAATCAACAAGGTTTAAGTAAAAAACAACAACATGTTGAAGCACAACTTACTGCACCTCTGATAAAAGCGTGATTGTTATTCTACTATTAAAAAAACACGACAGGCCGATTTTCCCATGTCACATCCTATTGGCCACAGCTACACTTTAAAGATGCAGGTTAAATTTGAAGTTTGTAGATCAAATGAAAGTAATTCAAATGTTTATATCTAATATGATCCAATCGATGAACAAAGAGACCTGCTATATTTTAGATGTCTGAATTTTACATCTAATCGGACAATGATTCTTAAAGCTTCTTCTTCCTTGATTTCTTTTATTCAGTGCCTTTAATTCTGTGTTTTCAGGCACCTGCACTCTAGGAAGCGTGATAAACAAAATGTTTTCTAGTCTAGAGCTATAAATACCCAGCTCTAGCAAATATGAAGATGCAAAATTCGTGGGAAAATCCAGGCCCTACATAACAGCCACGTGGAGGTGGAGCTCACAACCACAAACCATGCACGAGTGCATGCAAATGCAATGCAAGAAGCAGAGTTCCGCCGGCCAAGAATAGCAGCTCCGTCCTCGCTCCCATGGATCACTCGGCACCCCACACGCGCTTCTTCCCAATCCTCGGCGCGTACGTCCACCAGTGACCGACCGTCGTCAATCAGCTCAGCCATCATCGGCGGCGGCGGCGACGAACGAGCTAACAATCGATCGACCGGCCGACGAGTGAACCGGACGGCCGGCAGAGGATGGCGGCGACGGCGGTGGCCGACCCGCTGGCGGAGGTGTGGAACCACACGATGTCGGCGGGCCGGTCGGACCTCTTCTGCTTCGACCCGAGGAAGATCACCATGACAGGCATCTGGACGGGGGACAACCCGCTGGACTTCTCCCTCCCGCTGCTCCTCTTCCAGATCATCCTCGTCACCGCCACCACCCGCGCCGTGTCGCTGCTACTGGCGCCGCTCCGCCTCCCGCGCTACATCGCCGAGATCCTGGCGGGCTTCCTCCTGGGGCCCTCCGTGCTGGGCCGCGTCCCGCACTTCTCCGACATCGCCTTCCCCGTCCGCAGCATCTTCATCCTCGAGTCCATGTCCCTCATCGGCCTCGTCTACTACACCTTCACCATCGGCGTCGAGATCGAGCTCCACACCGTCCTCCGGGCCGGGTTCCGCAGCTTCTGGTTCGCTGCAGCCTCAGCGCTCCCGCCCTTCCTGGTCGGCGCCGTCACGGGCTACGTCGCGCTCTCCAGCGCCGGGGACGAGGACGGCAGCGGAACGACGACGGCCGCCAAGGCCGGACAGCAGTTCCTCAACCGCCTCTCCTTCCCCGTATTCCTCGGCGCCACCTTCTGCTCCACCGCCTTCTCCGTGCTCGCGCGCAACATCGCGGAGCTCAAGCTCGCCGGCACCGACGTGGGCCAGCTCTCCATCTCGGCGTCGCTCATCAACGACACCTTCGCGTGGGCCGGGCTCACCGTCGCCACGGCGCTCGCGCACGTCCGTTACGGCATGGTCCCGTGCCTCTGGACGCTCGTGTCGGGCGTGCTCATCGTCAGCGCCAGCTACCTCGTGGTCCGCCCCATGCTCGTCCGCCTGGCGCGCCGAGTCGCCGAGGGCGAAGTCGTCAGCGAGGCGCACGAGTGCTGGGTCCTCGTCGGCGTCCTGGTCGCCGCGCTCGTCGCCGACGCCGGGGGCACGCACGCCATATTCGGCGCCTTCGTCTTCGGCCTCGCCGTGCCTAATGGCCCCGTCGGCGTCGCCATCGTCGAGAAGGTGGAGGACTTCGTGGTGGGCACGCTGCTGCCGCTCTTCTTCGCCATGAGCGGGCTCCGCACGGACACCGCCAAGATCACCAGCACGCCCGCGGCGGTGCTGCTGATGGTGTCCGCGCTGGCCGCGGCCATCCTCAAGGTGGCGGCCGCTGTCGGCGTCGCCGCCGTGTTCGGCATGCCGCTGCTCGACGGCACCTCGATCGGCCTGCTGCTCAACACTAAGGGGATCATCGAGCTCATCATCCTCAACATCGGCAGGAACAAGGGGATCATGAGCGACCAGTCGTTCACGGTTCTGGTGTTCATGTCGGCGCTGATCACGGCGCTGGTGACGCCGCTGCTGGCGCTGGTGGTGAAGCCCGCGCGGCGGCTGGTGTTCTACAAGCGGCGCACCATCGCGTGGCCGCAGCCGGACGCGGAGTTCCACGTGCTGGCGTGTGTGCACATGCCGCGCGACGTGCCGGCGCTCCTGACGCTCCTGGACGTGGCGTCGCCGTCCGACCGGTCGCCCGTGGCGGTGCAAGCGCTGCACCTGATCGAGTTCGCGGGGCGGTCGTCGGCGCTGCTCCTGATCAACGCGTCGGCGCCGTCGTCGTCGTTCGAGCACTCGGCGCACCGGCGCAGCCAGGTGGAGCTGCAGTTCAAGCACATCGCGCACGCCTTCATGGCGTACGAGGAGAACGTGGCGGGCGTGTCGGCGCGCACCATGGCGGCCGTGTCGCCGTACGCGACGATGCACGACGACGTGACGGCCGCGGCAGAGGAGCAGCACTCGGCGCTCATCCTGCTGCCGTTCCACAAGCACCGGTTGGTGGACGGCGGGATGGAGGTGTTCCACCCGGCGATCCAGCCGCTGAACCAGAGCATCCAGCTCTTCTCGCCCTGCACCGTGGGCATCCTCGTCGACCGCGGCCTGGGTGGCGTGCCGGGCGCCGGGTGCCGCGTGGCGGCGCTCTTCTTCGGCGGCCGCGACGACCGCGAGGTGGCGGCGCTGGCGATCCGCATGGTGTACAACCCGGCCGTCGACCTCACGCTGCTCCGGTTCGCCCAGAAGGGCGGCAGCTTCACGGGCACCGAGTTCGACGCGCTCAAGGAGCGTAAGGCCGACGACGGGATCCTGCGGGAGTTCCTGGACCGGGCCAACAGCGTCAGCGCCGGCGGCGGCGGAGGCGCGGGCGTAGAGTACCGGGAGCGCGGCGTGTTCAACGCCAGCGAGATGGTGGCGCAGATCAGGGAGGTGGAGGCGCTGGGGAAGGACCTCTTCGTGGTGGGCAAGGTGCCGGGACTGCCGGCGCTCACGGCGGGGATGGCGGAGTGGAGCGAGTGCCCGGAGCTGGGGCCCATCGGGGACCTGCTCTCGTCGAGGGATTTCCAGACCACGGCGTCGGTGCTGGTGGTGCAGTCGTACGCCAGGCCGTCTGCCGGGGGAATGTCGGCGGAGCTGGGACTGGGCGGCGATGGCGTGCCCACGGGGGGGCGGCCGCCACGGCCAGATCAGTTCCGTAAGGGTAGCCTCGGGAATAGGAGCTAGCTAGCTACTCCCTCTGTCCCAAATTATAAGACGTTTGACTTTTTTGACACCAAGTTTGACCACTCGTCTTATTCAAAAAATAGTGCAAAATATCAATTCTTTTATCGTGGCTTAGTATATTAATAAAAGTTCCTCAAGAATGACTTAAATTTAACTATGTTTGCACAAATTTTTTGAATAAGACGAATGGTCAAACTTGAGATAAAAAAAGTCAAACGTCTTATAATTTGGGATGGAGGGAGTAGGTCTGTAGGTCATCGAGGTGGCTGGCTGGCGTCGCGCCATGGCTGGGTTCATGCTCGATCATGTGGTTCATTGTAACAACAAGCACGTAGCCGCCAGCCATCACCGGAGAAATTTAGTCAAGGTAGCTTGCATGGTAATTGCAGTTTGTGTAGTTATAAATACCACTGTTGTAACTCTGATTCTAAATACATGCCGTTTATCAGGACATTGACATGATCTCTAAAGTAACATTATTTTGACTTGTAATTTTTGTTATTACAAAATATATACCGTACTAAATAGTAAAGTTTTATATATATTATAAGAGAATATAAGAACATGGTAATATTGTGACTTGTGAACCAAAGAGCATCTCCATTAGACTAAGTATCCCCTTTCCCTACTAATCTCATGAGGGGTTGAGAAAACCGAATTGAAGTGTATAGAGGAGGACTACCAGCAAATTGAGAATACTTCATCCCCTTTATTTTACGTGGGACCCACCTATCAATGACACATCTCGTTTCGTCTTCATCCTCTCTCCTTCCTCTCCCTCCCTCTCGGTGGCACCCCTGACACGCAGGGCAGCGGCTCGGTGGCACGGCCGCCCCGAGCAGTGACTCACCGACACGGCGGTGGCCCACGCGCTCGCCTGCCCGATGTGGCTGCTTTCACTCTCGGCCACCCAGCGCGACTGTGGCTCGGTGGCCTGCACGCTCATGGCGGAGACGGCAGTAACTCTACCCATCTTGTGGCCCCGCGACGTCAGTGACATGATGAAGGGGAAAGGGGATTGAGAAAAAATAGTGGCAGATCCCCTCCATTTGAGTGATTGAGGGGAGGCTTTGAGGGATCTCTTTTCTCAATCTAATGGAGATACTAGTTTTTCTTAGATTAGCCACAACCCACACACGTGGTGAAAAAACCGATGCTTGGATCTCTTTTTTCATCTAAGCTTCAATGTTTGCCCATTGTAGGAGAAAATGTAGGCATAGAAGACTTTGGCATCAATGAAAGTAGATGCATCGGGGCTGGCTTTCAGAGAAGATATATGGTCCCACTTGTAAGTGACATGAAGATCAAGTTATTAGGCAAGAGAATGAAGTGACATTTTTTCTTGTTAATTTGGAGCAGCATTACACTGTGGTTTAAGAAAGTGGATTATCGGCTGTGACATGACATTTTGGAGCATTGACACACTGTGGCTAGTCTTATATTCACGGTCTAGATAAAAAATAATCGTAGAGCACCTCATGGAAAACTAGTATAAATACATGTCTCGTGTGCAATATCAAACCAGTATAAATTATCTCACATGATTCGTTGAATTATTTGTCAAAGTGAATAGCTAACTAGACTTAGTTTACGAGTCGTTTAGGACATCGACACGGTCGACATTTTGACCTGCATTTTCTTATTGAAATATACCATTTTAAATAGTAAATGGAATTATATATTATGAGAGCATATGAACATGGTAGCATTGTGGTTTGTTTGTGAGCCTAAGTAGCTGGGCCTATATCGATGGTCCAAACTAATAAAGGAGAGTTGGCAGGGCCAGGTCCGCTGGGCCCTAGTAACTTCATGCTGGACCTGGGTGTAGTGGGCTATTGACTCATGGGCATATATTGTCATGGGCTAGGAGGTTTATTACTGGGCTGGGCCGCTAAAAGGCATAGTGGGCTGTCCTTCGCTACAATGGCGTACGTATCCTGCATGCAGCAGCAATATTGAGTTCCTTTTTAAACTTGGTTGAACAAATAAGGGGCATGCACTTCTCTTGCCTCAAATTGATACCCACACACACACACACACACACACACACACACACACACACACACACACACACACACACACACACACGCACGCACGCACGCAAAAAAAAAGCACGTAATTAGTAGAGTCTAGGTTTTTTTGGGGTCAAATTCAGCATGGCAGTGGTAACAAATGCATTATTCAAGATGAAATGGAGTTTTGTATAACCGAAAACGTATCAAATGTGTCAACAATGTAGGTAGGCTAGCTGCGACGACGACCTTGGATACCATGCACATCCATCCATCGTCAGATGGAGACAGAGATTCATCAGAGCCAGCCAGCGGTCCATCCTTGCATTTGCATGTATGATATAAACTTCGTCGTCTTGCTAGCACTAGCTGCAGTGGCACAAGCTATCTAATGACGTATTGTACATTTTGCCGGGTCCTTTTTCTGATGCTGCCGGCCCTAGCTAAGCTCATACTAGCTACTCCGTGCATGGTTCTCCATCAGCTCTCTCTGCAAGACTGCAAATTGTATTTGCCGCCCCCCAATGTATGCATTTGCAGGGCCGCGCCGCATGCCGTCCTAAAAAGAACACCACTCTCTGCAAAGAAATTTGCATGAGCGCGTAAAGTTTGATTAGGTTTATGTACAAAATAGTATTAATATTGATGATTCTACGAAGATATAATGCTTACTCAATACTATAAATGTTAGTACTATTTTATAGATTTAATCAAACCTAAAACTATTTTGTTTTTTCTATAAAAAAGGTAAGGATTGCATTTTTTTTCTTTTACATTGGAAGTAGTATATGCCATGCTCATTTAGGATTATCCCAGCATGTCCAAGATATCACATTATATTTCAGAAGGAGGGGAAGGAGAGGTCTCAGAAGGCAAGACTTCTCTGGCTCCAATCCGGCTCCGGCTCCGGCTCCTAGGAGTCTTACCAAACGGTTTATGTATAAGAACAGTTTGGAGTCATTTTTTATGAAAAAAAGGAGGAGCCCTATCAAACAAGGTTTTAGTGTGGTCTCACTCTCACCTTAGAGCTACTCCAGAAGACTCTGTATCCTCTTTCTATTTTACAGGAATTGAGATTTGGTTCAAAAAGATATCCTCTTATAGTTTCTTTAATTAGATTTTAAATATAAACATCCTCTATTCTGGATTCCTTACTATCTAAAAATAAATAGCGAGAATGGCTCTTTAGAGTGATGTTCAATATATAGAAAAATTGTTGGAAGTACGAAGATATAAAAAATAATTTTTATTCAAATAACTTTTTAAATAATATTTTTATTTAGAGAATAAATTTTGAAAAGACTCTTTATTACGATTGGATGCGAGATAGCCGTATGGTCGTATGGATCCATCATGGATGCATGGGTCCATCGGTGACATGCATGGGCCCAGCTAAAATTGGCCCACCTGGTCAGGTCGCAGCAGCAGAAGCCCAGAAGCCCCCGCATCTCGTCTGAATCTGATTTCTGATGTACGTTAGCCTGGACAACGCCTTTTCTACTGATACTGATAGCATCACTGCAATCTACGACATGCTCATGCACGTTATTAATATATAGGCTTAGAACAACTGATGAGCTGTCATGCATCTTCTATTATCGTTCCTATTCCAATTTCCAAAAGCAAAAAAAAAAACAAATTACATGTAGCCCCCTCCGTCTCAAAAATTAATGCAAATGTACGTCTATGTGCATGCATAAGAGATGTACTTATTTTAGAGCGGATGATGTCCCTAACAATACAACAACATTTTTTACTTAACATATAGTTAAATAGTCTATGTTTATATTAAAAAGTATGACAAAAATTCTAATCATACATATTTATTGATGTCTTCTAGATAACAAAGTCATATAATAAATGAAATTTTAGGTTTTACTAAAATACATACTTATATTTCGTTATATTTTACACTTTACAGACTTAACTAGTCATAATAATTCGGTGATCATCAATACTTTTATCATCACACAAAGCTTAATTATTGAGTGGCACTATTATTACACATCAATTCCCTTTTCTAGTGTGAATCACATTACAGACGTAGACGAGCATACATGCGCGGACACACTCACCTCTATGTGCAAACACACATCCTACCCTGCTATGAGCACCTCCAAAATACCCGTACTAAGATGGTAGATTTTGAGATTCATGCATGCATGAGTCACCACACATGTCTCGATGTCGACAAACACAGTCACCTATACTATGGGAAGAATATCATTATTATTCATCAAAGGCTAGAATAAACCCAATAAACTTAAATAGGAGCAGTCGCATCGACAACTAATCTAGATGATCATATTTCACTAAAAAACCAAAACAGATGAGCTACGTTCAATTTGCATATGCTTGAAAATCACTCTAACCGGTCGCCTTCCTCTATGTGCGTATAATTCCTGGCGCCGTCGCCGACAGAACCTGTGCAAATCTAACCTACTAGCCGTTTGCATTGGCTAACGGACAATGCAGAAAAGCTAGCAGTCACAAGGCGTACTAATTCAACAAGACTGTCCAATTATCTAAAGCTCGCTCGATCTAACAGGGCACAGGGCATGCATGGCATGTAGCTCTAAACAAGACGAGACAAAGACGCTACTACAGAGGTGTGTGCAGATATGTATACTGGCCGGCCTTGGACTGGGGAGACATGGCGCACGCAGTGTCACGTGGGGCAGGTACGCGCAGGATAGAGAGATACTGTTGCCCAGGGAAATATACAAAGGGGAAAGGTGCAGAGGAGGCCGGGCTCTTATCATGTAGTATATGTCAAGTATAGTTAGCTAGCAAGGGACAAGGGGAACACGATGGATGAAAACATGTACAAACACTGCATGCATGCGTTCACCGATGATCCGGTAGATATCGTCATATGGCTGCCTGCCTCTCGCACAGTTAACAGCACCCGTGAATCCGTGATGCACGCTTATTAGCTTGCATTGGTTACTGTCTAGCTAGCCTCAGAAGTCGTACAGTGTACTGTACGTATATGTGTGGCCGGACGGACGCCTACTGTACTGTACTCTGTCGTTCATGACCGATGCAAAAATAACCACATGCGTCTGCACAGTGGATGTGATGTGGATTCCACTGGATTGTGAAATCCAGCTTCATTCCACAAAACCAAGCTTGAGATGCAAATTAACAGTCTATTTTTCGGGGTTTAACTTTAATTGTAATTCAGTTTTTATTACAGTAATCCACGAGCTGATACTGAAAGGAAAGGGAGAGGAAAAGGTATATATGCACTGAGCGTAAAGTCTGATCGATGATACATCTAGCTAGTCATGCATGCATTCAAACATTCAGTAGTTCTGGGATCCGTTCCGATCCGACCCAGGCAGGGAATGAAAAAGGAAGAGGTCAATAATATGGTCATGATGTTTACAATCATCTCCGGACAGAGATACTACACCCAGACAGCACAGCTGCTGGTATTACGGGTTGATGGCAAGTTGTAGTGAGCTCTGGTTTGAAGTGACGCTACGACCAGCACGAGTGAAAGACTGATGATATGCATACTGTATGCTTGTGTAGTGTTGTGTCACGGCTTGCACAGCAGCACAGTGGCGAGCAGTACGTATACTGCTGCTTGCTGCTTGCAGTTGCAGCGCTTGATGATAAGATGATTGATGAAGGAGAGCACACTGTGGCTGTGCGACCTTCCGACCGATCCGATCCTTTTTGTGAGCTAGCTTCTGACAGCATTCGTGCGTATTTTACTCCTTTTTTCTATGCCACCTCGATCGATCGATTGATCGATCATCTCAGTTTGTAGTAGTATTATTAGGCATGTACTATAGGATAATATAAATAAATACATACACAGTGAACTAGATCAAATCATATCATTCTCTCTCGCTATTACAAGGTCGTCTACTAGCATGTAGCTAATGGAGTACTATAGCTACCGAGAAACCAATTCATTCGTCCGCTGTGCTCAAGACATGTACGTGGCTCCAAGAACATGCATGTGTATGAGGAAACAAGTGGTCGCGCTCATCCACGCAATGCATGGAATATACGACCAAGCTGGTACACTGACGTGCTCTACTGGCCTGGCCTGTCGCCATGCATGATTATGTAGCCCCAATGCATGAAAACGCAAGCTTCAGCTTTAACTGCTTGTCTCGCCGGGATAACCGGCATTCTGTCCGAGATGAGGGCGTAACGGAAAATGACACCCGGGTCACGTTCCTCTCATGTATCTCATCGATCGTCCCCGTCGTCAGATTCTTGTACGTACGCGCCCGCGCATGCATGGTCCATGCATGCATATATGCCGACCAGGTGGACATTTATCGGCACGTACGTATCCATGGGGTCTCATTTAATTAATTACCGTGGCTAGGTTCTCGCCCTTGTATTGAACAACAAAATGAAAATATGAAATGCATTATGAGTACAAATGACTTTAAATGACGTGGCACTTTTGAAAAACATCAAAATGAAATCTAATTAAGTCGTTTGTTCTCCTGGAAACCTAAGCTGCTTTGGGAGAAGGCGGCGAGAAGTTATCCCCTCCGGTACCAACTGAATATATCATTCCCCCTTTCTCCTTTCCTTGTATGCATATTTACATGCTAGAGATTGTTTCTCCTTTACTCTCTCTCTCTCTCTCTCTCATATAATGGATTTAGGCTTGTTCTAGATCAACTACCTTAAGTTTAGCTAAGGGTGCGTTTGGTAGCGAGAAACATTTTAATTTCTCATTAGAATCACTAGAATTACTGTCAAACACCACAAAGAGAAACATTTCAGGAAGAATCACTTAGAACCGGTTCTCCTTTTGTACTCGTCTATAGATACACACAAAACATAGTTTCTCTTGATCATAGCAATACAGTTCTAGTTTCAAGAATCTAGGGAGCTAGCCAAATGATTTCACGAAGTGATTATGATTCATCAGAGAAACATTTCAGAAGAGAATCTGGATTCAAAATGTGTTTACGAGAATCTAGAACCTGCCAAATACATCTTTTTTCTACTCTCAGTCCTAAAAAGACCGTTGTTTCAGGACCATTCATTCTTAAAACAACGGCCTTTTTAGGACAGATGGAGTATATAAAAAAAGTATTCACATTTGCAACTCAAAATCCACTGTAGTTTAGTAGTTTGTCCGATCCGGTCCTTTTGGTTTGCTTCATCCGGCAATGGTGTCCAATGCTTTACAGTACAGTCTATTACATACACCGTCCACACTCACAGGCATGCATGCACGGATCGAATGGTTTCAAAAACAGATCACGCAGCACAGTCGCACACAGTGACACACAGCACATTGTGGTTTTCTGGAGCTGGAGAACGCTTTCTCGTGCATGGCATGGGCCATACTCGGACTCGGACCACTGGTGCACTGAGGCTGCTAGCCGCTAGCCTATCCTAGCGAGAGTCACGTGAATGGCTAGCTACACGACGCCTCATATTTTGCCCGTTGCCACTGGAGCTACTGGACGGCAGCGCGCAGCCTTACTGTCCCTACGCATGTCTGCTGCACTGCATTCTGCCACTCATCTCCAGTCACTGGCACGCTATGCACGCAGAGCTGCTGCCTGAACCTAGCTGCTAGCTGCTAGTAGCTGCTATGAGCTCCCTCTGCATGCAGCAGCTGGTTTGCAAACTGTGAGAGTCTGTGCAAATGAAGAATATACAGTGTGTGCGCAAGAACGAGGCCAGCTGAGCTGAGCGAGGGGAGGAAGAAGGCGATGCTGCTGCTCTATCTCGTTCTGAACAAAAATGCCCAGCCGGCCAGGCCCCTATGCTGCTCGTGTTGTTGTTATCGATCTGATCCCTAGCTACTGTGCAGCATGTAACATTCAGAATTTTCACTTGTGATCCCACTACAGCGTGCATCGTGTCGGACGCGTCCTGCCAGGCGGCGCCACCGCGCCAGCAAACAAGTGCCCGTGAGCTAGCCGCCGTGATCGTCGTCTGATTCTGATATCGATCGCCCGGCCGCCCGGGCCGGGTATAGATGTTGCTGGATGCATGCGAGCTATGACGCTTTATCTTGTTTCGTAGCTCACATATAGCATGCTTGCAGCAGCTGTTCATGCTGATTGCTGCATCGCATTTGCCCGGCCTTTTGCTACTATTACTTTGCTTCCTCCTTTATATTCTACTGCTAGTCTGCTACCGTGAAGACTATCGGTGTATCATCTATGTGTATCCTCCGGCGCCGTTCGTCTCTTATCCGCCACCACATCACACATCAGGCGCCCTGCAGCTTGTGGTGCCTGGTCCCCGATCCCCCTGATTGGACGATTACTGAATTATTGCTCACCATGCAAGTCTTCTTACATTCTGTTATGTCCAGATTGTCAAACAGATATATGACCATTGTAAGGTCCTAGATGGCTAGAGAGGGGTGAATAGCCTATAAAAATTCTATAAATACCACTAAACAAACTTGTTAGAATAACAAATGGCGTAAAGCGAGTTTTGCTTAGCCAAAGGTTGTGATGCAAGCCTCCTATCCACAAGTCTAGTAGATTAAGATCTCTAGTTCACACAAGAGCTATGTCACTAAAGTTACACTAGAGAACAAGCTAACAACACTACTAGCAAAGCTACTACTAGAGCTACACAAGATAATCTAGTGAATGTAAATACAAGAGAGAGGATTGTGATTCTTATACCGACGGTGGAGTGAAGATGTTGCCAATCACCAAGAAGATATATAATCAATCAATATTGACAACAATACAATATGAAGACCAATCACCGGGAGACAAGAGACACAATATTTTTGTTCACCCGGTGTTCACTTGTGCACCGACAAGCTACGTCACCGGTTGTGTCGACCAACACTTAGATGGTTCCCCGGTGTGACCCTCAAGTCACTTGCCCCTCAAGGCACGCCCCGCAAGGCACCGCAAGACGCCACTCTCAAGTGAGGTAACTCAATGACACGCGGATTCTACTAGAGTTGCTTTTGGCGTCCCGCCGAGGAAAGCGCAAGAACCTCTCACAATCAACCGGAGGTGGCCAAGAACAATCACCTTATCTTGCCAACGCCTCCAACAATCTCCAAGCCGGCTAGGAGCGGTACTCTCCAAGAGTAACAAGAAATCCACCGGCTAAACCACCCACAAGTGCCACTAGATGCCCTCAAGCTATGCAATGCACTTTGGGATCACTCAATCTCACTTTTGATTTGCAATCAAGCAAGAGAGATGAGTGGGAGGAGATGCTTTAGCTCAAAGGATGCACTAGAGTGTTAGAAATGCCAAGCGACCTCCCCAAGGGCCGGCCAACGAGTATTTATAAACACCCCAAACAAATAGAGCCGTTGCCACTCCACTGATCGTTTTTTCGGGATGACCGGACGCGTCGGTCAAAACTGACCGGACGCGCTCAACCGCGTCCGGTCGCCCTGCACCGTCCACGTGTCCCTCAAATTCAAACATGACCGTTAGATCCTCCAACGGTCACTGCGCGCTAACGGTCAAACGCGATGACCGGACGCGCTGCTCAACCGACCGGACGCGTCGGTCGCACAGTACCGCGCGCCCGCGAAGCAACGACCGGACACGCTCCAGAGAATGACCGGACGCGATAGTGCCAGCGTCCGGTCGGAGTCCAGTAAGCTTCCTTGACGACCGGACGCGTCCGATCGTGTGTGACCGGACGCTCACCGCGTCCGATCGACCTTGTGAACTGCTGTTCCCTTAGGGCGCCTGACCGGACGTGCCGGTCCCGCGAGTGACCGGACGCGCCGGTTGCAAACCCTAGCCCACGCGCCTGTCTGCTCTGCTGTACTGACCGGACGCGTCCGGTCACACCGTGACCGCGTCCAGTGCAGCGTCCGGTCACCTCTGTGACCTCCGTTCGCCTCCGTTTCTTTTTCGACTTCCGACGTAGTGGAAAATAGGCATTTCATTTTCCCGAAATCGCCTGAATCCCGCGCTCGCACGCTCGGCGGGAGGGAGAGAGGAACCCAAACCCCTCTCTACCCGCAAACCACAGCGCGACCAAAGCCACCTTTGCAAATGTGCCAACACCATTAAGTGTACATCTCCATGTGCTTGTGTGTTAGCTTTTTCTCAAACACTTTCAAAGGATTTCCAGTTAGCTCACTAGGCCCTACATGCAATGCACTTCATGAATTCACCTAGTGGCACCCGTGTGTCGAATAACCGATAAGACTTCCCCTCTTAATAGTTCGGCTATCGACCCTAAACCACTCACACCCTCTATGGTGTCTTGAGTGTAAAACAAAATGGCCCTATGGTTATACCTTTGCCTTGAGCCCATTTTGTTTCTCCAAAAGATATGATCCATTTCATATCATCACATGACCGTCTCGATCCATCGACCTTGATTTTACTTGCTCTTCACCATTGCATCGGTCCGTCGGCGCCAAGTCTTGCTCAAGCTTCACCATCGCATGGTCCTTCGCTTCGAAGCCTTGACTTGCCCTTCACCTTCACAACCGGTCCATCGAGCCAAGCTTCATCTTGGTCTTCACCATCTTGGTCATATGAGTCAATGTCATGTCTCATATTCAATGACCACCTTTATCTAAATCATCCACTTAGATACTAAGGTTAGTCCTAGGTTTCATCAATTAGCCAAAACCAAACTAGGGACTTTCAACCATCTAACCTCACACACTGACACATTTTTGTGTCTGAAAAAAAGATGGATTCTTTTTAGGAAAAATACAGTGGTGATACATTTTGTTTGAGAATGCCATGTAGGGGGAAAAAGATGGATTCTTTTTTGTTTTAGGAAAAAAGATGGATTCTTTTCAGGAAAATTTATGGTGCTCTCCAACATGTAGGGGGCATGAGCTCCCTCACTTCCTTCCTTAGCTCTCTATTGGGATCTAGGGCAGCCGCAACAGACCGATAAGCCCCTCAACTATAGCAACAATAGATAAGCCTCTCAATAATTCCTTGGCCGCCTCTGGAAGAACCATTCTGCCGGGGATAAATACTACGGTCCCCAAGGACGAAGGGTTAATAAGCATCAGCACTAACCCAGCCGACGATTAAGGATCACGAAATGGACTTATTATTCGACCCCTCGAGGAGAAATCAGCCTCGCCTGACCCCAGGGGCAAGGCTTTCGACTCGCCCGACACTAAGGGAGTGGGTCCCAGCTCGGCCAACCCTAGGACCGCACTCTCCATCTCGCCCGACCCCGCGAGAGGGGTTTCTGCCTCGCCCGATGGAATTTATGCAAAAAGACCCTCGGGCAAGGGACGCATGCGTGCTAGGGGGCCGTGCCGTTCCTAACCACTCCAGATGCAACCCGCACGCCTCGGCATGGCCCGGAACAGTGACGGGCCATGCTTAGGCAACCACGGTGGCCCATAACGAGGAACAGGAAGGCACTATACTACCTAATCCCCATAGGCCCACGTCATCATCAGCTGATTGACCCCTCCAACTCCTGTCACGAGATGGGGCGCCTCGTCTGGATTGACCGAGAGCGCACGTTGCTCCTCCAGTGACGAACAGGACCCAGGGATGATGCAAGTCTCTATCCTCCACACGACTGATGGGTCCCACGGGGAGAAGAAGAGGAACGACGCCGTAGACCACCCCATGTTTTTGTTTTTCTCTTTCTCCTTTTCCTTCTTTTTTTCTTCTCTCCCTTCGCTGTAACGTGCCATCCCTTTCAACTATAAAAGGGGAGACATGACGTCCTATGCAGGGCATCGCGCAACAAGTAGAATACGACCCTGTCCAAGCGAACAAACACACTCAACCTGTAGAGACCTAGTGAAAGCCCAAGTTTGGTTTTGGTAATTAATGACACCAAGTTGCTAATGCTATTGTATCAAGTGTGATTAAGCTAGGCATAAGCAACATGTGATGGAGGTGGAAATGGCATGGAGAGATGGCCACAAGATCACAAAGAAATGGTGCATGGACATGAAATGACGATCATGGTGAAGATGCACATAATATGATGGACATGATGATCAAGTAGAAGAGAATGATCTAAGAGCGCAAGGCAAAGGTATAACTATAGGGTTTTCCTTTTGCCGGTCTAAGTTGAGTAGAGAAGTGATTGACCGGGTTTAGGATACATAGCCGACTATCAAGAGGGGCAATCACGGTTAGCTCGGGAATCAAGTGCCACTAGATCAATGTCTTGAGCATATGCATTAGGATCTAGTTGAGAGCTAACATAACGCCTTGGAAAATGTTTGTGAAATGCTAATACACATGCACATTGATGGTGTACACTTGGTGGTGTTAGCACATTTGCGAAGGCGGTGGTGTTTGAGCGGTAGTAAGGGGTTTGGGGTTCGCTCTCCCTCCTGCCGAGCGTGCGAGCGCGGGATTCAGGCGTTTTTGAGGAAATGAAATGCCTATTTTCTATTGCGCCGGAAGTCGGAAAAGAAACAGAGGCGAACGGCGGTCACTGTGGTGACCGGACGCGGTCTCGGTTTGACCGGACGCGTCCGGTCAGTTCAAAGCGGCGCGGGCACTAGGGTTTGTGACCGGACGCTGGTCTGGCCTGACCAGCGCGTCCGGTCAGTTCTCCTGTGCGCTGAAGTAGAGTGCGCGACCGGCGCGTCCGGTCCCTCACGGAACCGGAGCGTCCGGTCAGATGTCCAGAGGGGCAGAGCGCAGCGGAGTGCCGATCGGACGCGTGGCGCGTCCGGTCACGTGTGATCGGACGCGTCCAGTCTCGACGGGAGCTTACTGGAACGCGACCGGACGCTGGCACTGTCGCGTCCGGTCAATCGGTTGAGTGCGTCCGGTCAGGGCAACGGCTAGTTCTGACGCGCACTGTTTCTTGCTGTCGTGTAGTGACCGGACGCGTCCGGTCACCCTGACCGGAGCGTTCGGTCAGCACGATTTTTGCTGCGTCATCCGTAACGGCTAGCTACGTACCCCTTCGCTATAAATAGAGGATGTCCGGGGTTTGAAGGTAACTCTTGCACATTTTGAGACCTAGAAACATCCTTTGAGCTAGAGAACAACCCCTCCACTCATCTCTTTGCATAGTTGCACATCTTGAGTGAGATTGAGTGAGATTCAAGTGCATTGCTTGAGAGTTGCATTCTAGAGGCACTTGATCTTCGAGTTGCTACGGATTTCTTGTTACTCTTCCGTGTTTCCCGACACGGTAGACGGCTTGGAGCAGCGGAGGTGATTGAGCTCGCAATTGGATATTGTTGGAGCCCTCACCAAGTGTTGTAAGGGGTTCTTGATCCTTCCCCGCGGGAGTTCGCAAATTGGATACTCTAGTGGAGCTCGTGGCTTGGAGGATCCCCATCTTGTGTGTGGTTGTGCGGTGCCCGCCGAGGGCTCGACTCTTGATAGTCGATTAGCTCGTGAACCAATAAGTGGGTGTATCGCCACAACGGGGAGTAGCTTGCCGGGAAGCAAGTGAACCTCGGGATAAATTCTTGTGTCATTTTCTTCCCGAGGATTTCTTTTGTGTGATTGATTGATTGGTACTTCTCATCTCTACACGGCGGTATAATCACTCGAAGCTCTTCTCTCGTATTACATCTTGTATCTAGCTTGTTGTTGTTGTGTTTAGTGGATAGCCTTGTACTAGACTTGTGTAGGTGGCTTGCTTATTTAGTTAGAGCTAGTGCTAGAATTAGCTTAGCCATCTTTTATACTAACGTGATTGTTTAGTGAAGCTTGTAGATTTTTAATTAGGCTATTCACCCCCCCTCTAGCCTTTTTGGACCTTACACCTAGGGACCGATTCCTCTCTCAACCGTTTGTAACCCCTACTACAAACTCAAGTGCAAGTAACACGAGCCGCTCACCACTGGACGTAGGGACGTTCAGCCCAAACTAGTATACATTTTCGTGTCCTCTTTGCACATCATCCGAGTCTAGATGCGCATACAAATTTACTCGTTGGTGTTGATCTCAAACACCGGCACATTCCTATTCCAAGCCTTTCATCCATAGCAACGATAGATAAGCCTCTCAATAGTTCCTTGGCCGCCTCTGGAAGAGCCATTCCCATTCCCATCTCATGGTTTATGGAGAGCTTTCTGGGCTCCATCGGCTGGGTGGAGTGGGAGGGCCACAGCCCCATCCCAGACATAGTGGTCGCTATGGAGAGGCTTATTGATCTACCGGTGCTCAATCTACCGGATCGATAATTATTGAATTATTGTATCTCGGCCAACCTGATTGGATGATAACTGAATTATTGCCCACCACGCAAGTTGCTTGCATTGTGATGTGTCCAAATTATCATATAGATATAGCTAGCTAAGTTGTTTACACAATTACACATTTTTGTGTCTAACAAAAAAGATGGATTATTTTTGGGAAAATATAGCGGTGATATATTTCGTTTGAGGATGAATAATATATGTCGATAAAAAAAGATGCATTCTTTTTGGGGGAAATATAGCGGTGATACATTTCGTTTGAGGATGAACAATATATGTTGCGACTGCAAAAGGTACATATTAAATAAAGCATAGTTTTTTTTGCATCTTAGATGGAGGCAAATCCTATTGTACTATAATAATCGGGTGCATACCATATACTTAGCATCCACCTTTGCGATCATAGCATGAACTTGACGCGTGTTCAGCTTGGAGTGGAAGACATGACTTTAATTTAGAGTCTTTAGATATAATATCATTACAAACATTTTATAATTCATGAGTACTATATAAAATGGTTAGCACAAGGATGAAGTGTGTGTGGTAGGTGGGCGTAGGATCTTACTCTTCTTCCTCTATCCCCTCGTCTTCTTCAGTTTTTCTCTCCATGGTGCTCCAGCAAGTAGGGGGCATGAGCCCCTTCCCTCCGCCTCAACACTCAATTGGGATCCACCCTTGACCATTGCCAATGACATTCACATTATCTATATCTTTGGGTAGCCACAATGGGCCACTAAGCGTCTCTATGGCGACTCCACTAAGATAAAACTTTAAGAGAAGGAAACTGCTGCTACACCTGGCAAGTGCCGAAAGCGCATCATTCTAGGCTACGCGGGCCTCACGCTGCAAGTGGCCAAATTGGCACCAACTACAAGAGGCGTGCATAGCAAGGTTGGCCCCGATCGGGTGTCAGGCGGGTGAGATCAGTGGTGACGGTGGCAATTTAGAGTCTTAATATTATTAACTAGAAAAAACTCAGCATATGCTCCATATTAATCCTCATGAGATGTGTTAGAGAGAAAAAAATAAACCATGGACATTCTCATAAACTTCTAGTCGTTAATTTGGATTACTCAAATCATCAACGGGAATAACAACCATTGGATCTATTTTATTTTCTAAAAAATACTTTTGCCATTATAAAAAAATCTAAACTAACAACATATGCCGTTATAATACATGATCTAAAGTAGCACCTAAATTTTCTTTTAAATTACCTACATCTACCGTTATGAAAGATAAGGTAAACTATCCATTCCAAATGCATCTAAGTTATCACATTAGTAGTTATATAATATAAGCTAAAATATCTAAAATCTATGCCTAAACTACGAATACAAGCTTATTAGGGAAAATAATAAAATAAGCATGATGTTACTATATATGTTTTCTAAATTACCTAATTCTACCAATGTTGAAGTGAAAGGAAACATAAGTGCTATATGTCACAATGCATATCAAATATGCATGCATATATTAATGATAAGCGCGCGCGCACACACACACACAACACCACCACCCCACACATATTATTGGTACTGAAATAAATATTTGATTAAAAGCCCATATAATAGTGACCCTGGAAAACCATTTTTAAACAATTAAATTTATTAAAATTATATAACACTAATTTTTTACAAATTGTTATTTAAATAAGTTTATATACTTGCCAAAATATTTTGAAATATCAATACTGGTAGATTAATTGTAAGCACTATATTTTCTTACAGAACAATACTACTACACATATAATTCTTTGATAAAGGAAATTCAACATCTTGAGCATTGTGGTGTAGGTTAAAACGATAGTTTATGCCATGTAGTTACTAGTGCAGTCTGGAGCCTAGAACTCATTCAATTAAGTATGAATGGTAAGTTTTGAATAAAAGATACAATAAACACTAGATCATGAACTTAACACGTGGATGGAAAATTTGGAACAACGGATAAGATCAAAATCTAAAAGCCAAAATTTGGATTTATGATATCATATAAGGGATGCAACAAGAGGTGATATAACTTACCAATTAAGTACATGTTAAATGTCTGTTGAGGTTGCCTTGCAACGATGAAAACACATATAGAGTAATCGATAAATTTACCATAGCCTGGTAGAGTTACAAAAGTATGGGAATTAATTGGTATTGTGTTAGAAATGAATATAAAGAGAGACGTTGTTCTGATGGTATCTAAGGTTGCTGCCAGTACACGTATTTACACTGGCGGATGACACTAGCTACCACCAGTGTAAATTCATATCTTTACCGGCGGTAGGTTAAATCAACCATCAATATAAATAAGTATTTTTATAATACCAGTTGGCTTAGGATAACACTCAGTGGAAATACAACCCCACAGTGGCTTCTTGAACTTGGGCCCACACTCCGCTGCGGTGCCTGCTCTTTGTGTACCAAATTGTATGTATGCAGTTTCCACTAAAACCTTAAATACCTGTGTAATTTAAGATTTTTAACCGCATTGTAGTACGGATTGATGGGCTAATATAATCCTAGCAATAATATAAAATGAAAAAAATCACATCGACCCTAATAATATTCTCTAAGACATACATCATCCTGTAATTATTTTTATTATACCCTATGTATCCGACCGTTGTTTTTTTTTTCAAAAATTGTCTAGTACTAGTAAGGTGCATGAAAGCTACCACACCACCATTTTCTGCCGAAAAAAGATTCAGGATCGAACGGACAGAGGCACTACTAGCATGCTGACACGCAGCTGCTAGAATCAATGTCTGGAACAAAGTGCGTTTATTTTCTGGAAGACGAGCAGTGACAGGAGGAAAAGCACAAGCGTTGAGTCCGTGCGCCCCTGGAAATCCGAGTCGCTTTTTTCCATGGCACTTTCGTTTCGTAGTCGTATGGTATGGAGTAGACATGGATTCCTGGATTGTTGGCCCTCGAGCCTCTCACGGTCACGGATCTGTGAGAGAGAGACTAGAAGAAAGTCAAATGCTCACCGTACCTAAAAGGCTACTGGTACTTGTAGAATCTCTCCAAAAGCTCGATGCTTTGTTGCTGATCAACAACCTAGAGTCAGCTCAGCTAGGCAGCCAATGGGGTCCAGTGTTTGTTTAACATTTCAACAGCATAGGGGAAAATGAGTTTTTATTATCATAATAAAATCTGGCCCATAGTCTCCACCATATTAGAAAAAATCGAATGAAACATCACTGGAAGCTGTTGGAAATTGAATAATGGAACTTCGCCGGGAGCAAACCAAATGAAACTTTATTGAAAATTAACACTACTGTCAGAAAATTGTATACCGTGTGTTAGGGGTGTTTGGTTCCCTTGCTTTTTTTTATACCTATCACATCGAATATTTGGACACATGCATGTAGTATTAAATATAGACTAATTACGAAACTAATTGCACAGATTGAGATTAATTTACGAGATGAATCTATTAAGCCTAATTAGTCCATTATTAGTATCCGAACACCCTATGATCAACTTCATAATTAAAACATGTTAAAGTTTAACAGAGCGAACCAAACAGGCCCTTAGCTGACATGGTACTGTCAGAAAGAGTACAATGAAACCTACCACTAGTAATCTTCTAGAGCTTGTTTGGTTCCACCCACTAATGATCACTAAAGTTTAGTGACTCCTCTAAAGTTTAGTGGCTACAGTTTGGTTCCACTCACTAAAGCAGCTGTTTCATGTATATTTTAGTCACTTTTAGCTATCCATTGTTACTAAAGGCACTAAACTTTAGTGGCCACTAAATTTTAGCAGGAGTGTTTGACGCTTTAGTGACTAAAAGTGACTAAAGTTTAGAGAGGCCAACCAAATGAGCCCTTAGTAAGCTTTACCAGTTGAGAAAATCAGGGGGTGAGCTGTTCTTGTTTCCGAACAGAAACCTACTACGAATGCTACTCCAATTTCAATGAGTTGACAAAGAAGGTTCTCCCCGACTAGTGTAAAATTAAAGTTTTTGTTTCCAAGAGGAACCGGTAAAACATGGCGTAGACGTAGAGCAGAGCTGAAGCAGAATAGTAACATGATGTGTATAACATGGGTTAGGTGCAGTGTTGGCAATAATTAAGGCCTTGTTTAGATCACCAAATTGGGGAGTGCCAAATCACTGTTGAACGCTGTAGTAATTTTGTTTTTATTTGGTAATAATTGTCCAAACATTAATTAATTAGGCTTAAAATGTTTGTCTCGTAAAGTACAACAAAACTGTGTAATTAGTTTTTGATTTCATCTACATTTAGTACTCCATGTATATACCGACATTTTGATGTGATGGAGAATCTTCTTTTTGCATAGTAGAATTTAGGAGTAAATTTGGTGATCGGCCTAAAGACATCTCAGCCTGCAGAGTTAACACTACTGTAGTCCAGAGTCCAGGGCTCCAGGCTACAGAGTACATCGCTGAAGCTTCATCAGCCTTTGAGGAGTCCAAGAAATGAAGGGGGCGCAGCAGTCAGACAGGAAAAAAAAAACACTGCAGAATAGTACAGTACTCCTACGGAACAGTACATGCAGCGTGGCAGTACAGCGGCAGCGTTTACATACATTGGCATTCCTCGTGACATGTACACAGTAGTAGCTAATTACTAGTAACTGTGTTGCATTTGCATTATTATTGTTCTGATTAGTAGTACTACTACAGTACCTTACTAATCCACATTCGTCGTGACACACAGTAGCAGTAGCAGTAGTAGTGATCAATGACACGCATTCGCCCACGCAGTTGGACTTGCACGGGCACGTACAGTAGAGCTGCTGTTCCGTTGGTTTAACCTGCCTGGGTCCCGGAATCCAAATGACAGGAAGATCAAGATTACGGACAAGAAGATCGATCATCGCAAAGGAATCCATGGCTGCATGGAGCTGCCCTGTAGGCTGTAGCTGTAGCTCCATCTGTAGAAAGGAGACCATGGCAGTTGGCAGAGGTGCACCCACCACCAATGGCACGGGTGGTCAGTCATCAGTGGAGAGCCGGGAGAGGACGGGAGGTGAAGAGTGAGATTGCAGCAGCGGCGCGGCGGCTTGTCCCAGCGAGCCAGCCACCAGCTCGTGTCGCGAGGCATGCATGCATGCTATCGTCTCAGGCCAGGCAGCAGCTAGAGCTACTCAGAAGCTCAATGCTCGTGAGCTCGTCTCATGAGAGCACGAGGGCTCACGTTGTGTTTAGTTCTTAAATTTAGAGTGGCAAAATTTAAAGTAGTGATACTGTAGTATTTTATTTGTATTTAGTAATAATTGTCTAACCGTTGACTAATTAGGCTCAAAACATTCGTCTCGCAAAGTTCAACCAAACTGTATAATTAGTTTTTTATTTATTCACATTTAGTACTCTATGTATGTATCGTAAGTTTGATGTAACAGAAATTTTTTATATATATAGTGCACTCTAAACACAGCCTCAGCAATGGCGCGCCGCAAGGACATGCGTAGCACGCACGCCCATGGATCCAGTGTTACAGCATGCATGCCATCCAATGCCAGGGCCAGCATCGGAACCGCCAACAGGGGGAGTATGGCTGTTTAGTTCCAAGAAATTTTGCAAAATTTTTCAGATTCCCTGTCACATCGAATCTTTGGACACATGCATGAAGCATTAAATATAGATAAAAAATAAAACTAATTACACAGTTTAGACGAAATGGACGAGACGAATCTTTTAAGCCTAATTAGACCATGATTGAACAATATTTTCTAAATAACAACGAAAATGCTACAGTAGCGTTTTGACAAAAAATTTGGCATCCAAACGGTGCCCTCTTGTCGAGGTTCAAAGCTGAATTGCGTTAGGGCCTGTTTAGATCCAAGAAATTTTGCAAAATTTTCCAGATTCCCCGTCACATCGAATCTTTGGACACATGCATGAAGCATTAAATATAGATAAAAAATAAAACTAATTATACAGTTTAGACGAAATGGACGAGACGAATCTTTTAAGCCTAATTAGACCATCATTGGACAATATTTGTCAAATAACAACAAAAATGCTACAGTAGCGTTTTGCCAAAAAATTTGGCAACCAGCCTTAGTTTTGGAACGGGGCCGAGGTGGACTCATACAATCATACAAGGTCGCTTTGTTTGGTTCCTCCTATTTAGCCGTCCTGACCGAGTTTAATATGGTGTTTGGTCCAGGTATGTGAATATGTTGTCTAAGGCCTTGTTTAGATTAAAAGTTTTTTAACCCGATGAATAGTATCATTTTCGTCTTATTTGATAAATATTGTCCAATCGTGGACCAACTAGGCTTAAAAGATTCATCTCGTGATTTCCAACTAAACTGTGTAATTAGTCATTTTTTTACCTACATTTAATACTCCATGCAAACGGCTAAAAATTGATGTGATGGAGAGAGAGTGAAAAAACTTGGAATTTTGAGGGGAACTAAACAAGGCCTAAGATAAAATATGTAAGACAAAAGCGAACACAAGATGAAAATTACATGCATTCCATGAGACTTGCCTGGCCTTATACAGACAACAACCAAACATGCCCTAACCTGCACGCTGTTGAGCCAAACATTCCCTTTGTTGCCAAATTAGTTGCTGTATCGGTGTAACCATGTGTATGCTTCCTAGTATATACTATTATACTCCGTGCAAAACTGCCAACAATCCCAGACACACAACTACACAAAGTGGTGGCATCGTTTGACTCCAGTCCCAGGCCCATGCATCTACCGATGAAGGAAAAGGGGTCATCAGAGCGAGTTGGTAGCAAGTACTAAATTCGTTCTAAATTATAGTTTGTTTGACTTTTTTATCTCAAATTTAACCACTCATCTTATTCAAAAATTTGTGCTTAGGGGGTGTTTATATTGAGCTGTTAAAGTTTAGCAGCTAAAGTTTAGTCCATTTTTATCTAAATACTAGGACTAAATGTGACTAAATTGGCATTTAGCCAGTAGTCACAAGGGGTTGCTAAATAGACTAAAAGCCCAGGCTGCCTCACCTTTTAGTCCCTTTGGATCTAAACACCCTGATTAAAAGGGACTAAAGCTGTGTTTAGTTCCCACCCAAAATTTTTTCACCCCGTCACATCAAATGTTTGGACACATGCATGAGTACTAAATATAGACAAAAAAAAAACTAATTGCACAGTTTGGTTGGAAATCACGAGATGAATCTTTTAAGCCTAATTAGTCCATGATTAGCCTTAAGTGCTACAGTAACACATATGTGATAATGACGGCTTAATTAGGCTTAATTCGTCTCGCAGTTTCCAGGCGAGTTATGTAATTAATTTTTCAATTAGTATCCGAAACTCCTTCCAACATCCCATAAAACATTCGATGTGACACCCAAAAAATTTTTTTCATGAACTAAACGATACCTAAAAGGCTCTTTTAGTCCACCAAATTAAACAGGGGTGGCTAAAATTTAGCAACCGATTTAGCTAGCTAAAGTTTAGCAGCTTCAATCTTAACATGGCCTAGATATCACTTCTTTTGTTTTGGCTCGCTTTATTAACACAAGTTCTTCAAGAATAACTTAAATTTGACAATATTTACATAAATTTTTTAAATAAGATGAGCGATTAAACTAGGAGTAAAAAAATCAAACGAATTATAATGTCGTACAGGGGGAGAAGGACTGTACGAGTACGTACCAATGCAAGTAGCAAGGACATGGTCAATCGAGCCGTCCTCTGGGGCTCCACACCATGCATGATGCATATCGCCATGCCATGGCGGATCGGCGGCCGTGCGTGGAAATGGAAGCATGCACGTGATTGGCCGGCCCGGGCCGGCCGGCTGCCGCAGTGCACGACGGACAGGGATCAAAAGGTGAGACCCTTTTCGTCGGCCGGGAAGAAGGGAAAGCGGAAACGAGGCCACACATGCCATGCAAGCCAAGAACAAGAACAACTGGAAAAGCCGGGGTCCAGGCCACGATGCAACAGCCTTTCCACGAATCCCGTTGTCACGCTGATCGAGTAGGGTATTCTAGTACGGCTAGTACTCCTCCATAATTACTCTATCACTAGAGGCGACCCCGACCTTGAGTCCGCCCTGTCCACTAGGCCTTGTTTAGATGTGAATTTTTTTTAAAAAAATATCATATCGGATATTTCGTGCCATGTCGAAAGAGATTTTTGGATATTAATAAAAAAAACTAATTACATAGCTTGTCTGGAAACTGCGAGACGAATTTATTAAGACTAACTAATCCGTCATTAGCATATTTGTTACTGTAGTACTTTAGTGTCAAATCACGGACTAGTTAGGCTCAAAACGTTCGTCTTGTGATTTCCAACCAAACTGTGCAATTAGTTTTTTTCGTCTACATTTAATGCTCTATGCATGTGCCGCAAGATTCGATGTGATAGTTTTGGGTGAAAACTTTTTGGATGGGTGAAAACATTTTGGATTTAAACAAGGCCCAGAAGCGACCCCGACCTTGAGTATGCCCTGTTCATGGTTTCTGCAGCGGGCAAAAAGCTCAAAATCCGACTTAGTATTTGGCATTGTATGAAAAGCAAAGCAAAGACATAAAAAATAATATTCCTATATATTATTAATTAAGCCATCCTTTAGTGAGCATATATCACTTGCAGAAAAAATATAGAAAACTTTTTTTTTCTTTATATATCAGATTTCAGAGAAAACCCAAAATAAGGATATATGCACTCCAACCTCGTCCCTGAATTTTGAAGAATTTCAATCCTACACAGAAAGGTCTTACTATATATTCTTTTGGAGCAAAAGATTAAATAAAACCTTATAAATTCCTTTGGATTCCTATGGGACGTACAGAATCATAGGGAATTTTGGAAGAAAACTAACGTAATGTTGGAATTCTTGTTGCGGGTCTAGCATAGGCGTTATAGCAGCAAGCTGATGATTGAAAAGAAATTCCCTACTTTTTCGTGGCATTATTTCTTTCTGCAGAAATGGCTCACTTTGCTGAAGGCAAAGGAACTAGCTAGGGCAATATGTGGACGTTGGTGAACAAGATGGTGTCTTGGTCGACTGATTTTACCTCAAGGAACGTCAGTGTCATAGATTTATTGAACTCTAGTTGTTTTCTTTTGTTCTAAGTGTTGTTGGTCACTTTGTAATCAAGGCGGTAATAACCCAATGTTACCAAACTATTTGCTTTATCAAAAGCAGAGTAATGAACTCCTTTTAGAAAAACTGTTGGAATTCTTGTAGTACTATGAGTTCTATGCAAATATAATTCTATGTTTTCTATTCATGTGGTTTGATAATCCTACATGCCAAGGAGACTCATTGTTTCTTGTTTCCTACGGTATGTTTTTTTTTGCAGTTTATTTATCCAAACACCTATTTCTATAAAATTTATATGTTTTTTGTTTTTGCATATGCATTACCATACACCTATATTTTCCTATTTCTGCGGTTTTATCTCAATCACGCTTCAATTAAAGAAGGCCTTAATTAAACGAATGCAAATTAAGCCAGAGGACACACTAATAATGCTCCTAGCTACATATATATATGCACAATGCTCGATCGATCACACAATTCACACCACCAGTGGTTTGGCGATGCTACGAGTGGGCGAGTGGCACATGGGTACTGAACTACTGAAGGGCATCCAGCCAGGTCCACGAACAAATCAGCGTGCATGCATGCATGTCGGATGTGTGCCGATCGATCGATGCATGGATGTGCATGCGTTGCAGCCTTGCAGGGTCCAGCGCAAACCACGTACGTACGCACACAGCATGCGGGACAAAACTGTAGGTATGCATCACCATGCATGCTCTATGCTCATACATGTTACTACACAGCACTGCCAAATGTCAACGCTTCTTCTTCAGTTTCAAAGCTAGGGGACTTCTTTTTTTCAAGTAAGAGTAGAGGCAAGGATGACCGTTCGATGTTCCCGCAATGAACATCATTGCTCTGGCATTGCAAGTTCTTTTTTTTTTTGACCGAATGCATTGCAAGTTCTTTTCTCTATTTTAGAAAAAAAAAAGAATCTGGCTTGTTCAACACGTTGAATTTATATATATATACACACTAATCGGTCAACCTGCTCTCCTTCACACGATGTACATGATTGAAGATATAAGCATTACAAGTGGGTGACTCAAATGTATATTTATAGGATTCTTTAATGTATTTTTCCTAGTGCCGTTCCATAGGTCCCCTTTGAAATACGAGATTTTTTTCCTTGTCCCGATATTTTTCGTGTGAAAAATAAACTGATTTATGTGAAATTCCAAGATAATATCTATGAAAACCCCATGATCCGAAGGAGTCGTTAGGCCCCATTGGAACGCGGGATTTTTTCTAGAAGCAAATAAAGTACCATGGGCGCATTACTTACATTATTGTTCATAATAATATCAGGTTAGATAATTTATATGTAAATTGACGGGTTTACAACTTTTTCAATAATACAATGATTATGTCTACAAAAATTATCGTTGTGTGTATTTTTTTATTTTTCATGGGTTTTTGTCTTTTTAGGATGTCTTGCAGATATTAACGTGGAGGCTCTAAAGACAAAAGGAGTTAAAATCCACCCTCCATTCATCTCTATCTGCACAGGGGTTGTGTAGGTTGGACCTTAGGACCTTGGGCCAAGTAGCACGTCTGACCCTACCTTAGGCGTCTAAGACGCAGACAACTCATGGTCTCTTTGGAATACAGGATATCCAAAACATAGAAATATGAAAAACATAGGATTAAAGTTGCATGTCACTTATAATACTACATGAATTGAAAACATAGGTAATTCTCTAATAAAGCATTTGGATACAACACAGGAGAAACACATGAATTAGAAGAGAGAGATAAACACAAAGGAAGGTTTCCAAGAGGTTGGACCTCATGTTAGATTTCCTCCAAAATTCCTGTGGATTGAGCCACGTTTCATAAAAAATTTGTAGGAATCCAGGATGACCGATCCTTTGCTTCAAATGGACACATATGATAAAATTCCTATAAGTTTAGAATCCTACAAAGTTCCTCCATGAATCCTTTGTTCCAAGGGATCCTTAAACAATTTTATAAACAACTAACTAATTTGGGTTTTAAGGAAAATGGAAAAAGATGAAACCCCTAACAAATTTGCATCTAAACTCTTTAAGGATAAGCAATTGGCAAATCTTTCATCCACCTCCTAGATATGCTTGTTCGTTCAACCCTCCTGCACAGTTTTCTTCTTTGTGTGCCCTAGCTTGGCTGCCTTCTACTCACACCATTGTTGGCGGCCTACATTTGCCGATCGCCACCCAACCAGTGGCTAAGCTATATAACATTATGGGTGCGGATGCACCTAAAAAATAGAACACCACCGAATAGATCAACTTTTCATCATGTTTATGCATGGCTTAAGTCTAAGTATAAGATAGACACATTTGCTCTGATTTGCGCTAACTTCGCCACTGCACCTAGCCGGCCGGGGGCTGCCACGGCTAACTAGAGGGCTTCGCTAGTGGCGGGTGGGGACGGCAGGTTTGTTTTTTAGCTACCAACTAAATATTATAAACTATTAGAGAAACCCAAAAATCTTCTTCCTACTCAATCCAGACGTACACTTGTGTAATTCATGATTTGACAAAAGTGTTTTAAAGAAACTTTAGTAGATATGCTTTGAATATATGTTGCCTGAAAAAGGCAACTGAAGATCTTGCATGGCTAATTAGGCAACAAGCTCGATCCTGCCGTTTTTTATGAAACAAAAAAAATTGACGAGAGACAACACATGGAGTAGTACAAAACATCCTGCATTCCACAAAGTAGTAAGCCACAACAAAAATAAAGCAGAAAGAAACAGGGGGAACTTGCCGCTCGCAACGGCATGCCTGCCTGCCCGCTCCGTACTCCCACGCCGACGGCGACGACGCCGACGACGACGGCGAGCGCCTTGGCCCTCGCGCTGGACAGCGAAACGGTGACAAACAAAGCGGGACAACGATAGAGACGGCACGAGATAGAATCTCACTGGAATACGCATCGGAACAGGTATAGCCACAACAGCGACGCATGGGGCAGATAGCTAGCTCTCAGCCCCTCTCGTCTTCTTCGCCATGCCTTTCGTTCGTGGCTCACGCCGGCCGACCTCTCACGTCTCGCCATAGGTGATCGGTCGATCGAGGCGATGATTCAGCCATGTCATGTGGTCAAAAGAGAAAGGGGACGAGGAATGAAGAAGGAGAAGAACGCGTGGACAAAGAGCAAGACAAGAATTGCTAGAAAGGCAGGTTTTCGAAAAAAAAAGAATTGCTAGAAAGGCACGTCGACAGCAACGCTTCGATCGGGCTCCCGGGTACCACTAGTGTCGCTGCCTGCTGTGTGCAAATCTGGAGTGGCTAGCTAGTACTAGTCCACGAGTCCAATCAGACCAGTGAGGCAAATGCAATGCGACCACCCAGCGGGAACTTGCTAACTAAAAGTATATATGAGCATGCTGCACGAAATTCTCCAACCAAACAATCGTGCGCGCGTTTTCATATTTATCCAGTCTTTGCTTTGTAATCAAAGGCTGCACTGAAAATTCTATGCTATTTCTCACATCTCACCAAATGCGCAAGGAAAAAAAAGATCCTACTCTCTTCCGTCCTAAAAATAAGTAGATATTTATCTTTGTAAGAGTCAATTTTTCACACCATAACTATTAATTAATATATTTTGTTTGATTTTTTTAAAAAGAAACTTGGTAGAGAAAAATACTGATTTTATAGAAAGCATATAAAGTTGTGCACGAATCAGATGCACACACCACCAATGCTAGGGTTACCAATTTACAAGTTTGGCAACGAAACCAACAGACAGAAATTACATCCAACACATCACCGGAAAAGCCAACTTGCTACAACTTCCAAGCCTAAGGCCAACAAAGTTAACCACGCTATCCAGAGAAAACAAAGAGCCATGGCTGAGAGAAAGCAAAAGGTTCTATCACAACATGCCCTCCACCTCCAATCTTCAGTTTGCCACCAAAAGTCCACCAATGCAACCAATTCTTCGTAGTCTTGATCTTGTCATCCACGGACTTGACATCTCCCTCCTTGAGCAAAAGCCACCATTTCTACAGGAATGATAAAATTTTGGAAAAAAAAAATCATTAGAGGATTTGGGAAAACTTCTTCTCACTTACTATTTTGTTTCTGAAGTTCCACAAGCTCCACATCACAATAGAAAAGATAATCTCTGCCTTAAAACATCATGCAGACTATTTGGGTCCTAGTCCCATCCTAAAGCCTCCTTAAAACAATACCAGATAGTCGTTGCCGTGTGACAATTGAAGAAAATGATATGTTGTTTCCTCAGCCCCACACAGACAAAAAAAATATATTTCCTTTTCACTTTCTTTTTTCAGATTAACCCCAGTTTGCAGCATATCCTGAGTTGTTTCATCAGCCCCACACAGACAAGAAATTTTATTTCCTTTTCACTTTCTTTTTTTCAGATTAACCCCAAACTGCGGCCTATCCTGAATTGCTTGCCACAAGAACACTCTTATACCCCTTCAATAGTGCTTTGTTTTTTTCCAAAGTTTTGGTATTCTCTTATTCATCACCACTCTAAAGGCTAGTCTTGTATACTATACATGGACCTAAGTGTGTATTCGACGTCAAACATATATGCTAAGATTTTAACTAATACCAGTGGTGATGCGATGCAAGGGTATAAAACTATTAATAGGGGTGGAAAAGGATATGAAGTAATTGGTGACTAAAGTCTATTACAATTGGATAACAATAAAAACATCTATAGGAGTACCACGTTCGAGTGTGATAATATGGAATTATTAGCTATATGTGCCCGTAAATTTATCTTTTCTTCAAAAAAACTAAAGCTAGTGTAGGAGCACGGAGTGATTGACAAGTATAGCTAATATGTCATTAAAAATATAAGCATTTCTGTGAATTTTAGGATGCCCTAACGAGCAAGGAAAATGGTTGGCCAACCTCTTCCATTAGCTCATCCAAATAGGCTGGGGCTAATAGGTGGCCAAAAGGGGGTTAATGAGCACTAACTTCAACAGGTTTATTAGCCCATCCAAATAGGCCCTATAATCCCATAAATGGTTATATATACTTACAGATAAGTCCTAAACGTTTAGAATATTTATATTTGGAGGCAAAAGGAGTATTCCATTGTTTTTTAGATACGCTACATTCATTTCTAGAAATATATATCTGTAGAAGTCTATCCAGGTCAAACTTATTTAAATTTGAAATTCAATATTATTAATAATATTGGGGACTCTTTTCTGAGCCTCCCATCAATCCTTGTGGGACATGCTAAAAGAATCATAGAAATTCTCACATCTGCCATTGCCCACTTCCTCTATTATAAATATATAATCTATAACTATTAAATTTTCATCCAAATTATCCACGTATGACATTACTTGAAATAAACTAAATTAATTCCTTAATTTAAATGGAAAGTCACTAAAAAATTGAATTCCCACCTTCAGTTTGGTAGCCTCTAATTATCATTAGCAATTATAGCCATAAGAACTATTCAGTTTAAGAAACAACAAATTTTCCATTGTGAAAAATGGTATAAAGAACCTCATAAATCTATGCCAAAATTTCTCACATGTGCCATTATGGGATATAATTTCAAGTAACCTCTACATTTGCATCTAAATACAAGCCTGTTCTACCATGAATGACAATTGAAAATAACCACTAAATTTGCATCACAGTTACCCATATTTGCCATGTTAAAATTTAAATAAAAACACATCTAAGCTATAATATAGAAAAGAAGAATACTCATATTCATTCCTCAACTATCGTCCGATGCTCTGTTTTGTCCATGAACTACTAAATTGAACAGTTCATTTCTTAAAATTTACTTTTAGGCTCAATTTCATCCCTAAATTATAAAAGGGGTTGTTTCTTCAGCCCCCAAAACCTTTACTTTTTGACTCATTCATGAACTATCAAAGTGGCCATTTTAGCCATCAAAATTTTCATCTACGCTCAACCTTGTCCCTTGCCCTACATGGAACACCATGTTGTTGCGTTTCTCAGCTCCAACACCACCATCTTCTGATATGGACAGTCATCGCTAGGTGTCATTGTTTGACAAAAATCGCTAAGTGTCAATATCAGGAGGAGGATATGACACTAGTGGTTGCAATAGGGCCATTGAAAGCATCTATGCCCCCAATTTGGTGATTAATGAGCACAAGTAATGTAGCAAAAATCACATTTGAGTTAGTCACAACTGAATGACCATTAGTGTCTTGGCCCTCAAAGACTTGGATCATTGATTGACATATGGCTCAAAGGACACAATAGAGCAAATGCAAGCTTGATGCTTGAATACATTCGTTGTAGTGTGTATTAGGGGTCAAATTACACAATAGAGCAACTGAATGACCATAAGTGTTTGAGGCATGCATCTTTAGAGCATTTGGTATGCACAATAGACTCCTGAGAGCATTTGGTATATTTAATTCTAATCGTCGGTAAAATAGACCAACACAACATCACCATATGATTCGGTGACGGTACCGTCGATAAAACAGACCAACACAACATCACCATATGATGCGGTACGTGATGGTAATGGAAGCCAACGAATCGTCTAGTGGAGTCTACGTTTGCCAACTTTTTCCTATGGCTGGCAACTTTATATATGTGCAATCTCTAGCTTATATGGGGCTGCTTTTCCACCTCACTATTGCCGACACTTAGATAGAAGATTATGAAGCTATTGGAGATCCATCCAAGACAAGAAGTGATAGTTGAGAGTTTGCCTTGAGTGCTACTGGTATTATTGGTTGGATTTTTTTAGTTGCAGCTGAAGACTTTTTACTCTTGGTGATTGCCATCACCTAGGCACTCTGGCGGAGGACTTGATGACCTTTCTTAGTGGAGTTCTTATTGAGGAGGCTCCAATTGGTGTACATGGTTTGAAACTCACCATTTCTGGAGTGGAGAATGGGTATTCACGAGAGAAGTGAAGCTTAACCGAGTCCTAGTGACTCTTTGGTGCTCCAACATGGACTAGGGGTTGTGGCAACAACCTAGCACCACAGGGGAAAAAATTAGGTTACCTCTTTGTTTCTTGCATTACTTCTTGCTTTTTTGTGTGCAAGTTCTGCTAGGTGGCAACTAAGTTTACTTGGTAGCGTGGTTAACATGGGTTTTATTCTTTCACTGAAGGACCTGTATATTAGTGTGAACCTAGCTATGGGCTGATTAGTTCTTATGGCTCTAAGAATTTTTTAGTGTGCTTTTACAGAAGAACTAAGGTGTCAAGGTGCTTGAGGTTTAGAATTTGCATAGGCTAAGGATGTTGTTTTAAACTTTTAGAGCCTAATTCACCCCCTACTGGGTCTTTCAACCCTCCCAACCATCACTACAGCGGGCGAGGTTCCATTGCAGTCGAGTCTTGGTGATTTAGTCACTTACATGCTGGTTTAGACTTTGTTTGTAGAGAAATATATGTGCACTACAACTACAAGAAAGTCATATTGTGGCTCATGGGCCTCATTGCGTTGCTGCACGGCCAAATAGTGGGAGAGTACAAGTAGTTCCGATCAATCCTTCTTTGAGAGATTGATATTTCCACAACAACCATCCCTAGTGTATCCCCCGACGCACTTGGTGACATTGCACTTTACAACGAGATCGGGCAGCACCGTAGAGCTGGCGTAGGATCTTGAGACGCTCAAGCAAATCTTTAAGGCACAATAGCTGATAGCCCTAGTTTGGTTTTAGATAATTGATGAAACCTAGGACTAATCATTGTACTAAGTGCGTAGACATAAAAGGATGGTCCTATGCCAAGGGGTGGAGCTAGATGATGGTCATGATGATGGTGAAGACCAAACTTGAAGATCAAGTGCCCCAATTTGAAAAAGAAGAAAGAGAAAAACAAAAACCAAGAAAACAAGGTAAAGGTATAAGATAGGTTTTTGTTTTGGCACTTAAGATACCATAGAGGGTGTAAATGCATTTAGGATCGATAGCCGTACTATAAAGAGGAAAAATCTTTGGCTAAGCGGTTATCGAGTGCCACTAGGTGACATGATTCTTGCATATGCATCTAGGAACGTAGTGTGCTAACTTTGACCCTTGTAAATTGCTTTAAAAAATTGTAACACACGTGTACATAAGTTCTATACTTTGTGGTTAGCAAGTTGGAAGCAAGGGCGAAATGGTTGAAGACTTAGAAAAAGAAAATGAGGTGAAAGTCCTTGATCGGACGCTGCAGTCGGGCTTGACCTGCACATCTGGTCAATTATAGCGGTGGCGCGGTTGCTAGTCGAGGGCGAGAAGAAGTGACACGACGCAGTGACCTGACACTGGCCGTGCGTCCGGTCATGCTAACCAGAGAAGGCGATGCTCGGCTTGGTGATCGGACGCAGGAACCAAGTTGTGACCAGACGTGCAGGGGGCGTGTCAGGTCAAGTGCTGACGTACACTGGCGTCAGCTCAGCAGTTGTGTGAGAGGGAGAAATGTGTTGATCGGACGCTGGGACATGTCAGGTCGGCTCAGAGCGGACGCGTCCGGTCAGGTTTTTCCGTCTCTGGAATCGATCGGACGCTGCGTGTTACTGCGGGTGCGTTGAAGCGGCACATCCGGTTGTGACTTAAGTGATCGGGCAATCGGCTAGTGACCGTTGGGATCTGATGGCTGAGGTTTGAACGAGGACACATGGCGACCATCGGTGGGACGCCGGCGACCGGACGTTGGGGCTGAGTCCGGTCGGTGCGTCCGATCACGTCTGCGCAGGACAACGGCTCTATTTCGTGAGGTCGTCTATAAATAGTGTTTGGCCAGCTTGGGGCTCACCCTCCTGGCACTTTGACATACTCGACATCCTTGTGAGCATAAGTAAACATTTTCCACTCATCTCCATCATTGATTCATCATCATAGTGAGATTGGGAGTGATTCCAAGTTTGAGTGATTACATCTAGTGACACTTGGGGATCGTTGTGGCTACGGATTTCTTGTTTCTCTTGGTGGTTGCCGCCACCTAGACGGCTTGGAGCAACAGCGGAGGTTCGGCTATACATTGTCACCAAACCTAGCCGTGTCACCCGCGTGTATCCCAGCCTCACCAGCTTGACATGGGCCGATAGCCTTTCATCAGCGACTGTGCGACCTCCGTTGGTGGTGGAGCAAATTGCGCATGACAACATGACGTGCTAATTTGGATGAGGACACATGATGAGTCCAAAAGAAAAGGCTTAAGGATTAAAACAACCACTTTGATAGTTTAGGGATGAAAAATGAGCCTAGAAGCAAGGTTTGAAGATTGTCACTTTAGTATTTTAGAGACAAAACTGAGCGTATAACAAAGTTGAAGGATAAAAATGTCTATTGCACCATTAAAAACAATATCAAAATAGCATACATGTGGAACGCTAGCACACAGACATATATTGTGGTACATGGTTTCATTTAATCGTTAGCTTATTCTATTTAAATAGTCGTGTTAGATCTTAGATGATAGACTATTTACGGTTTAATGCTTTGAAAAATATAGCATGCCAATCACACTAACAGCAGATAGAAATTAGATAAAACTAGAAAAATCACCCATCAGTCTCTTGAGCTTTTGGAGTGAAAAGGAGGAGTTTGAAAATGGTGAGGATGTTAAAGAGGAGGTGAGCTGCGTTCATAGAAGTCTTGGAATCAGAAGGTGCGTCATGCAGAATTACCACAATGGTTTTAATATTTAACCACAATTTAGTCTGTTCACTTGAGCTTTCAGCCGCTTATTTTTAGTCAGTCAACAGTATTTTTCTCCTACAACAAATCAGCCAATAGTATTTTCAGTCAGCGGTGTTTTGCATATCGAGCCGCCCCGGTTCTAGAGTAGTGTGTAAAAATTTACAGACACACTCCTCGTGCTTGTAAAATTATCTTGAATTTGGTGATAAATTTTTAGGTTATGCATATTTAAAAATAGGAATTTATAAGAAATAAGGTTTTTTTTGTTACATTATATAATGGCAAACACGATTCGTGGAGCTAAAAAGACAGAGGATGGCATCTGCACGGAGCCCAAGGGCAACCAAAATTCTACTGCGGCTGCGGCTGCCGCACCTCCATAAATTAGCCTCTCCTAACCACTTGTGCTTACGCCCTTGTTCGCCTCCCGGCGGCGTCTTCCTCTTTACTCCCGGTCTCCCTCCCTCGTCGCCGTCCATCCGCTCAGCTCAGCCTACTCACTCCACTGACTGACTGGGTGTGCATCAGCCATCAGCAGGCCGCGCGGCGCCAAAACACACAAACTGCTCCCCCCGCGCTGGCGCTGGGTCGCCCGATCGCCATGCGCGCGGCGGCTTCCTGTTGGCGTTTCTAGATGGGCTCCTCCTCGCTCCTCCTCTTCCCCTCGTCCTCCTCCGCCGCATCCACCGCCCCCCACTCCTTTCCCCACTCTCATGCCACCGCCACCGCCTCCACCTCCTCCTCTCACTCCTTATTGCCGCCGCTGCCCTCTCCCCACCTCCCTCCGCATCCCCCGTCCTCTTCCTCCCAAGACCACTTCCTTCTCCACTACCTCCACCAGCTAGACCGCCAAGAAGCCGCCGCCGCCATGGTCCGCAAGCGCCCCGCGGCCGACATGGACCTCCCGCCGCCGCGCCGCCACGTCACGGGCGACCTCTCCGACGTCACGGCTGCCGCCGCCGCCGCCGCCGCCGGTGGTGGTAGTGGTGCCCCCTCCGCCAGCGCGCAGCTCCCCGCGCTGCCCACCCAGCTCCACCAGCTGCCCCCCGCGTTCCAGCACCACGCGGCTGAGGTGGACGTGCCCCCGGCTCCGCCCCCGGCGGCCCATGCTCATCAGGCCCAGGCGGGCGGCGAGGCGGCGGCCGCGGCGTCCACGACCGCGTGGGTGGACGGCATCATCCGCGACATCATCGGGAGCAGCGGCGGCGCCGCGGTCTCCATCACGCAGCTTATCCACAACGTCCGCGAGATCATCCACCCCTGCAACCCCGGTCTCGCGTCGCTCCTGGAGCTCCGCCTCCGCTCCCTCCTCGCCGCCGACCCCGCCCCACTGCCGCCGCCTCCTCCTCAGCCTTCGCAGCAGCATGCCCTCCTGCACGGCGCCCCGACCGCCGCAGCGGGACTGACGCTCCCTCCCCCGCCACCGCTTCAAGACAAGCGCCGCCACGAGCCTCCGCAGCAGCAGCAGGAGGAGGCGCCGCAGTCACCCAAGGCCCCGACCGCGGAGGAGACCGCCGCGGCAGCCGCCGCCGCCGCCGCCGCAGCTGCCGCGGCCGCCAAGGAGCGGAAGCAGGAGCAGCGGCGGAAGCAGCGCGACGAGGAGGGGCTCCACCTGCTGACGCTGCTGCTGCAGTGCGCGGAGGCCGTGAACGCGGACAACCTCGACGACGCGCACCAGACGCTGCTGGAGATCGCGGAGCTGGCGACGCCGTTCGGCACCTCCACGCAGCGCGTGGCCGCCTACTTCGCGGAGGCCATGTCGGCGCGCCTCGTCAGCTCCTGCCTGGGCCTGTACGCGCCGCTGCCCCCGGGGACCCCCGCCGCGGCGCGCCTCCACGGCCGCGTCGCCGCCGCGTTCCAGGTGTTCAACGGCATCAGCCCCTTCGTCAAGTTCTCGCATTTCACCGCCAACCAGGCCATCCAGGAGGCGTTCGAGCGGGAGGAGCGCGTGCACATCATCGACCTCGACATCATGCAGGGGCTGCAGTGGCCGGGACTCTTCCACATCCTCGCCTCCCGCCCCGGCGGCCCGCCCAGGGTCAGGCTGACCGGCCTGGGCGCGTCCATGGAGGCGCTCGAGGCCACGGGGAAGCGCCTCTCCGACTTCGCCGACACGCTCGGCCTGCCCTTCGAGTTCTGCGCCGTCGCCGAGAAGGCCGGCAATGTGGACCCGGAGAAGCTCGGCGTCACGCGGCGGGAGGCCGTCGCCGTCCACTGGCTGCACCACTCGCTCTACGACGTCACCGGCTCCGACTCCAACACGCTCTGGCTCATCCAAAGGTAGGAAGGGCTACTCCATTTTCGATCCTGCCTTCCCTTCGGTGCTTCCATGTCAAATCTTGATGCAATCATGACAACTTTTCAGCTACTAACACTTGTGTTAACCAATGTGACATTGGATAATGTGTGAGCCGTACGTCAAGCATCAACTCGTGGTAGTACACCCAGTACCACCATTCTAAAATCTTCTAAAAAATCGCGTTTTGGAGCTCAAAAAGCTTGTCATTATGACCAAGCAACTTTCTAGGCTTATAAAAAGGTTGAATTTTGACAATGCTTTTGAGATGGTACCACTCTCCTCTAAAATGGCAATGGCTTAAATATTCCGTAGTAGAGTATCCTCCATGGTCTTTGGTGATCCCAGAACCACAAAAGATAGATTTCGCTTGCATTTGGTTAGTGGATGTGTTCAGATCACTAGGAGAGGAGGGAGCTGAAAGTACTTATCATCATGACCAACTTTCCATGCCAAAAGGTTTCTAGTTCCAAGTGCCAGGACGATGATTACTGACTGAATGGAATAACTGTCATCTTCTACCACTAATCACCATTTCTTAATACACAACTACTACATCCTCATCCTCATCAGGAAGCTAAACTCAAAAAGGCTTGTCAAAAGTGTTATCTTTCTTCTCCCCTCCAAATGACTGTCATGCCAGTAGTAGTACATATCTGTCCATTGTACTTTTTGATGAACCATCTCATCTCAAGCAATGTCCTTGATTTGATGCATCATTAAAAACTGCTAAGCCATGGTACGGATCCAGTCCTGTGACTGTCCGTCCTAGCGTCGTCGTCCTGCCAATGCCATCGCCATCAGACATCGGATACTTTGATACTGACTAGAAAGACTAAACATGAGCCTAATTAGGCTTAATAGATTTGTCTCGTAAATTAGTCTCAATCTGTGTAATTAATTTTATAATTAATCTACGTTTAATATTTCAAATTAGTGTCATACATCCGATGCGACGGGGACTCGGGGGATCCGAACACCCCCGGAGATTCAGAATCGAATGGCTGTCACAAAACGCACATCCTGACTGACGACGACGGGGATTCAATTGTTCATTGATTCCATCCATCCATGGACCTGCAGGCTGGCCCCCAAGGTGGTGACAATGGTGGAGCAGGACCTGAGCCACTCGGGCTCCTTCCTGGCGCGCTTCGTGGAGGCCATCCACTACTACTCGGCGCTGTTCGACTCGCTGGACGCGAGCTACGGCGAGGACAGCCCCGAGCGGCACGTCGTGGAGCAGCAGCTGCTGTCGCGGGAGATCCGCAACGTGCTGGCCGTCGGCGGGCCCGCGCGCACCGGCGACGTCAAGTTCGGCAGCTGGCGCGAGAAGCTCGCGCAGTCCGGGTTCCGCGCCGCCTCGCTCGCCGGCAGCGCCGCGGCGCAGGCGTCGCTGCTGCTGGGAATGTTCCCCTCCGACGGGTACACGCTGGTGGAGGAGAACGGCGCGCTCAAGCTCGGGTGGAAGGACCTCTGCCTGCTCACCGCGTCGGCATGGCGCCCCATCCAGATGCCGCCGTGCCGTTGATGAGAGTTGTTTACTACTACTACAGAGCTTAAGTCATTGTTAGTTAAGTTACCCAGTGGTAGATCTTCTTACTCCTTGAGAGGTTCTGTTCTTCTGCCAGTTCTTTTGCATCTGTAGCTAGCTGCTCGATTTGGTTGGTCATCAGTTCCGAGACAAGAAAGCGAAAACATTTCTTCTGATCACTAATTGCTGGAGTAGATTCATTCACAGTGATAGTTACTGATGTAAGCTTAATTAGTTTAATGTTAGATCGATCTTGTTCAGTTGTCGATCGTTTCGTTTCAGCAATGTATCATCAGTTAGTCCTTATTTTTCATTTTGCTGCTTTATTTTAAATCCATGTCCCTTTAGACTATCTGGTGCTCTTTATGAGTTTTTGTTAAGATTCTTGCTGAGGGCACGTTTAGATGGCAAACGTTTTTGGGTAAAATTCTTGTAGTATTTTTCGTTGTTATTTGGTAAAATTTATCTAATCATGAAGTAACTAGGCTCAAAAGATTTATCTCGACATTTACAGAAACTGTGCAATTAGTTATTTTTTACCTACATTTAATGTTCCATGCATGCGTCTCAAGATTCGATGTGACAGGTACTGCATAATTTTTTTTTGGCTCTTTTTGCCATCTAAACAGGCCCTGAGAATAAGGATGAAAACGGACGGAAACGAACGGAAAATCCCTCTACCGTTTTCGTTTTCATATTTTTTAACGGAAACGGGAACGGGAGCCGGACAACCGGAAGCGAAAACGGTAGCGGAATAAACGGTAATACGAAAACGGATAAATACGATCGGAAAATAGGCGGAAACGGACGGTAAGCGGAAACTTACGTCGGAATTGCATATCACGCATGATAGCTCAAATGCAGACACCAAAGTCCCTCCGCCTGCCACTTCCCACCCTTCCTATTCTGAGCACTTGCTAATTGGGCTGCTGGCCATCTATTTCCCTGACTCCTTTGGCCCATAAACAGCCATGGCAACAGCAAGCCCGCAGCCCACTAGGTGGCTTTCTTCTCCAATCGGCCAGAACTCAAGATGCTGCCGCCGCCGCTTCATACGAGCACAAAAAAACACCACCAGGCACCAGCCATGGATTTGAGGAGGAAATAAGGGGGTCTACTGAGCTTCGATGGCCGGTAGCTGGGGCGGCCGCCCTAGCTCGTCTGCAGGGTAAGGTCCGCCCCTGTCTTGCTCGGCGGCAGCCGATGGCGTGGAGGCGTGGGGTGCCGCCGAGGGCACTGCCAGCCCCAGCGGAGGCACCGAATCAGGAGCAGGACGGCTGGACGCCTGGACGGGAGCGGGAGGCGAGGACCGGAGGAGCAGGATTGGAGGAAGAGTCGCCTGCGGCTCCTGCTGGACTCTGAGGAAGCCTATCCCGGATGTGAATAAAAACGGGATGAAAACGGGATATCCCGGTAGAAAAACGGGATACCGGCGATACGGACGGACAAACCCTCAACCGTTTTCGATCCCGGTCCCGGTACATCTCATCCCGTTTTCGGTCCCGTTTTCGTATTTTTCCGAAAAATAAAAAACGGACGGAAAAAAACGGAATACGGTTGCGGACGAAACGGGATTTATCCCGTCCGTTTTCATCTTTACCTGAGAATATAGCATAGTTTCTCAGGGAAGTAACCACCAAGTATTTGTGGCTACTGGCTAGATCAATGGGATCCGAAATCCATGCTTATAACATTTTCTGCCAAAAGATAAAAATTCCATGTGACCATGTCTAAAACTGAAACTACTGTGCTAGTCCATGTTCAACTGTTCCCACTACCTTTCCATAAAAAAACTGTTCCCGCTGATTATAGCCTGTGTAGTTGTACATCACTGCTTATGTCTTGATATTACTGTTCTTTGGTGGAGTTCCACCCTTTTCTACTAATGTGGATATGCGCTGTCTACTTCTAACATCGTTTTCACCTTTTCTCCCCCCGCTCCATGGCACTCCATGAGCTGAGGTCATTAGCTTGTCAATTCCTGCGTCTTGACATTCTGACCACTATTTCTTTACCCGGTCAGTCATGCACATTCCATAAAGTGATGTCTGATGAGTGTATGGGGACGTATTTTGTTAGTTCACCGTCCCCATCAGGCGATCTCACTTGGCTACTTTGTTTAATTAGCGCATTCAGGTTAGAACCGGCTCTCCGTGCGTGCATTTATTTAGTATGCAAACTACTAGTCGACTGCGGTTTACAATTTGGCCTTGTTTGGTTCGCAAAAAAATTTGCAAAATTTTTCAGATTCTTCGTCATATCGAATCTTTTGACACATGCATAAAACATTAAATATAGATAAAAAATAAAACTAATTACATAGTTTAGACGACATTCATGAGACGAATCTTTTAAGTCTAGTTAGTCCCTGATTGGATAATATTTGTCAAATAACAACGAAATTATTACAGTAGCGTTTTCCAAACTTTTTCAGGAACTAAACAGGTCCTTACAAGTGTTGCTGTTGGTGTTGAGATCAGAAGTGGGGCAGAAAGGAATTGTTGCTAGTGTCTTTTTTTAATGAAAAAAAGGAAGAATTGTTGCTAGTTAGTGGCACTGGCCCTACCTTAGCTTATAGCTATGCTTTGCTTCCTAGTCACATTTCCAAACTGGGTTATCAGCCAATGTTATAAGAGACCATCACATTCATGGATGGCTTGGCTTGAACAAAAAGCCTTTTGCTTGGCCCCACAGCCAGCCAGCCAGCCAGCCACTGGGGGGTGGGGCCATGCCATTTGCAGGACTGTCCCTCTCCCTCCCTGGCTGCTCATTATGGAGGGTGAGGGAAGCAAATAAAAGCACTCATCTCATGATCTCATCCATACAGGGGGCGTTTAGTTGCCATGCAAACCCTAAATATTTCCTCTTCCACCCATCACATCAAATCTTTAAACACATGTATTAAATATTAAATGTAGGTAAAAAAAATAACTAATTACATAGTTTGTCTGTAAAGGTCGAGATGAATCTTTTGAACCTAGTTAGTCCATGATTAGACAAATTTTGTCAAATAACAACGAAATGTGCTACAGTAACTTTTCAACCACTTTTCCCCATCTAAACACACCCACAGAAGAGAAGATAAGAGAGGAGAGAATCTGTGGTGTGCTGGTGTGCCTCTCTTGAGTCATCAGTCTTGACATTGCCATGATGGGGATTGGGGAATGGGTCTTCTCTCCTGCTGGCTGTTGCTGCAATTCTGCAAAGCTTTTGTGCCCTGTGCTGTTCTCCCTATCTTTTCTTGTCCCAGCTGAGGATGAGCTAGGGGAGGTCCCAGTCCCAGCAATGAGGAGTCCTTTTCTCGCAGCAGAAGCCGTGCCCTGTTGCTTGTCTCTTCTTCTCTTGTTGGGGTAGCTTGTAGTGGCCTACTGGCAGGTCGGAAAGAAAGAAAGCCTTGGACCTGCACAAAAGCTACTGCGACATCGATCTGCACTGGTTTTGGCCTTTGGGGCAGTGATGATGATAGTCCGGCGTGGTTGTTGGACGTGCCAAACCCATTCGGGGAAGCCCGGAAGAAGGGTACCAGAGTTGAGCTCAGCCTCAGCACAGTGCACAGTGGTTCGGTTTGATCCCATGTCATGTTCATCCTCTCATCGGATGGGGATGTTGGTGTTGCATGATTGCATCCTCAGCCATGTGCTGCTTCCGGCAAACAGACGAGAAGAGCTGCGTTGGCATTTGGCAATTGGCATTGACAAACACTAACCAGTCAACTTCAATAATGTATATGTAGAGTAAGTGTTAAAAATTGAAGGATAGATTTAGGATTTACTCTATCAAAGAATTGTATGTGCGTGGTGTTATCTTTTTTTAAAAAAAATAAAATAGAATGCTTAAAATATAATATCGAGGGTAACATACATTTCTCAACCTCCAACTTGCACATCAGTCTAATTTCCAACCCTAAACTACGAAATTTGGTAACGGATACCCTTGAACTATCGAAACCGGACAAATTTGGCCTCCTAATTAACTTGGATTCATAGGTGGTTTGGTCTATAAAAAAAGGATAATTAGTTTATTTTAAATAAGAAACAATCTGTACTAGTTCTATCTTTCTTTTAGAAAAGTTATCTATTTGTTGATTTCAGAGTTATTTTGATCTTATATGTTTTAAATAAATAATAAGACGGACAATAAGTAATAAAGCAATAGGAACAGAAATAAACATGTTCCAAATAACTATATACAGATCTTAAAAAAGCAGAGCATTTTAGAAGAAAATCAGTACTAGTTTAATATATTTATGATTTAAAATAAATTGATAATGGATTTCTAGAGATCAAACCAGATTTTTTTTAGAAAACAGAAACCACCTATGAAAACAACCAGAGGACCAAATTCGTCCGGTTTTTACGGTTAGAGCGTGTCCGTTACTTGATTTTGTAGTTCAGGGTTCAAAACCGAACTGACTTGCAACTTGTACGTTGAAAAATGTACTTTACTGTAACATCGATGTAAATAGCAAAATGTATAAGTTTTCCTTTTCTAAAGTAACAACTTACATTAAATTATTATCATGGATATTAAAATTAATTTTAAATGGACTGCTTTGTCAGTATTGTGGTTCGGGATCGCATCAGGCGTTCAAAAAATAAGCTGTATATAGAAGGGCACACCGCCTACAACCTTCTCAGAATCCTAGGAGGTTTTAAGAATCTGGATAAAATAGTCTCAGAATTCTAGAATCTTATCCAAATATATTAGGATTGCAGGGGATTTGAACACAGAGGCATAAAATGTAATAAAACATAAGAGATTGTTTTTAGCCAGATTCTTAAATGAAATCTGTAAAGAACCAAACGGTACCTTAATTCCCAGGTGGGCTTGCTGTTGTGTTAGAGCTACCGACGTTTGCTTCTTGTTTTTCTTTTTTTTTCTTTTTTAACATTTGTCAACAACGTGTAGTGGTTGTAGCGAGGAGAGATGGGATTTGTGATGGTTCATTCGTGTAATAAGGGCTTGTTTGGTTTGCATGAGTTAAAGTTTAACTCCCGTCACATCAATGTTTCCTCAAATGTATGAAGTACTAAATATAGACTAATTGTATGCATGTCGGCATAGATTAGGAGTAATTTACGAGACGAATCTATTAAGCCTAATTAGTCCAAGATTGAAAACTTTTTATCAAATAAGACGAAAGTGCTAAAGTGTTTATTAAACTTTAACTCCTCAATCAAACACCCCCCTAATTACTCAAGTTATGGACGCTGCGAGCAGATGAGCAGAGGTACTGTACTGGTGTGGCGTGTGTTGTCACCTGGAAATGTGGTTGGGGAAGGGAAAGCAGAGCAGCTGCATGAAACCAGGGCCTTGTTTAGTGGCCCAAATTGAAGCCGGCCAAATTACTGTGCTTATTGTAGTGTACTGTAGCATTTTGTTTTTATTTGGTAAAATTTGTTTAAACATTGACTAATTAGGTTCAAAACGTTCGTCTCGCAAAGTATAACAAAACTGTACAATTAGTTTTTGATTTATCTACATTTAGTACTCTATGCATATGCCAGCATTTTGATGTGACAGAGAATCTTCTTTTTGCACAGTGGAATTTGGAGGAAATTTTCCCCCTGTTCGGCTGAGCTTATCAGCACGGCTTATCAGCCGTGGAACGGTATTTTTCTCTCACAACAAATCAGCCACAGCCGGCTTATAAACCAAAAAAACAGCCTGCCAAACAGGGCCTTTCACATCTAAACGGCGCCTAGGAAAATGCACTGCACAGCGGCATTCATCAACCTTTGCGGCAGCGGGCCAGCGGCAGGCACGGCTCTGGGCAGTGGGCACTGCCAATTCTCGGCGGCTTCTGGCGTCAGTACGAGGCCTTGTTTAGTTCCCCTATTCTCCCCCTAAATTTTACTATGCAAAAAGAAGATTCTCCGTCACATCGAAATGTCGGCAAATACATGCAGTACTAAATGTTGATGAAATCAAAAACTAATTACACAGTTTTATTGTACTTTGCGAGACGAACATTTTAAGCTTAGTTAGTCAAAATTTAGATAATTTTTACCAAATACAAACGAAATGCTACAGGAATTCTGATATAGTGTTTTTCTCCCCCAATTCACCTATCTAAACGAGGCCCGAGTAGCGGCATGGGTCTTGTGAGTTCTGACGGCCGCGGCGGACGCCGGCGGTCGGCGGAGCCATAAATTACGTTAGCAGCGCCTGGCAGGGCAGTCCCAACGGTGATCAATGCGCACGAACTCCAAACAAAAAATATCACCGTCGAAACGAGCCCCGTCCAACGGTGAAGTCTTCGGACAATAAATGTTCAATAAATTTCCACTGTTCCTCCCTTCCTTTATCTCTTCCACTGCGCTGTGGACACGAGCAGGCGAGGCGAGCGCGCATGGCGGCCGGCGAGGCTGCGCGCCATTGAAGGCCGCGTGCTCGCGTTCGCCGTCGTCGTGGAGCTCGGCCGGCGAGCGGGGCCGGCGCGGACGGGTGAGGCGGCGCAACCGGCGAGGCCGCTCGCACGCGGGGCGGCACGGCGAGCGCGGAGGCGCGGCCCTGCGGCGGGCGAGCGTCGAGCCGCGGGCGCCTGTGGCCGCGGCGGGCGAGCGCGGAGGCGCGGGCGGGCGGGCGTGCAGGGCGAGCCTGGCCACGACGAGCACGGCGGGCGCGGCTCCGGCGAGCACGGCGGGCGCTGCCACGGCGGCGCGGCGGACGCGACCACGGCGCGCGGCAGATGGGCGAGCACGCGGGTGCGTCGCGGCGGGCGCGTCGCGGCGGCACGGCGGGTGCATCGGCGGCGCATCAATGCTATGCAAACGACCCGTGTCTTCCCATCGGCGTTTTCGTGGTTTCTTGCTGCATCGTTGCGAGCGTCGACTTCGTTTCGTGCAGGCGAAACCGTTTCTCCGTTTTTAGCTCTCTCTCTCCATTAATTCGGTTGCCACGTCATCATTTTTGCCCTCATTTAATGACTATAGAAACCACCGTCAATGCCGTTGGGACTGCCCTTACTACTGCATCCGTTCCTGCTGCTGCGGCCATGGCAGCTTGGCAGCCGCCGGGCTTGAATTGCCATTGCCACCGGTTGGTTGGTGATAACGACGATGTGAATTGAATGCATTGAATTGACGAATCCATTACTGATGGCCGGTCAGTTCTGATCAGAAGGTCCAGCAGCTGTACTGTACTGAGGTCTCTTGTTCCAAGACTGTCTGCACTGGGTCCCGGAAACACATCCGGTAAACACACATAGCGGAGAAAAAAGCCACAGCGGGTACGCTACATGTCTACGTTACACGCCGTTCGCCTGCTCGTTCCGCTATTCCCAGCGGGTGTAGAGTTCGTCCGCTACACGCCCGAGGGCCCCACCTCGCAACCACCCCCCGCCGCCCGCGTGAACGAGAGAGAGGAGAAGGACAGGCCGCCGGCTGTCGGGCTGCTCGTCGTGGCAGAGAGTAGGGAGTGGGCCGTCACGACCGTCCGCCCGCTCGCCGCGTCCGCATCCGACGGAGGCAGCGTGCTCCCGCGGAGGAGGCACCCGCGCACCCGACGGCCGGCGGCGCCCGCACGAGCGGCGGTGCACGCGCCCGCGGCCCAAGGCGGAGCTTCGCCCGCCCGCGGCACCGCGGAACGCGTGGTTGAGCTGCGCGAGCCTGCAGATCTCCGGCGGGGCCGAGGCGGCCCGGTGGCGGCACCGCGCCGTGGACGCCGGCGCGCGGGAGTGGTCCTTGTTCCGGAAGGTGCGGACGCAACGCTGGTTCTTGGACGCCGGCATCTCGAATCGGCGGTCAGCCCTCGTGCGCGGGCGTGCAGGAAGCAGGGGAGCGGTGGGCGGGTCGCAGGCATGGAGACTGGGCTGGATGGAGCGACGGACCAACGAGAGAGAGGTAGGGAAAGGTGATGGAGAGAGAAGGGGAGGATGACGGGTGGGTCCCACAGAGTGGTAGTTGGTATAGAGGATGGATATAGAGTATCCATGAGTCCGGGAAAACTAGATATAGAGGAGAGAATCTTGCTGACCAGAACGAAATATCTCTTTTAGATGATGAATATAGAGGACGAAGAGTGCAGTTAGTCTAACAACAGCTGCCACCATGTGTTTGACGACGGCCTAAGCGTAGGCCTTGTTTAGATTCCAGAATTCACCCCCAAATTCCACTATGCAAAAAGAAGATTCCCCATCACATCAAAATGTCGGCATATATATGGAGTACTAAATGTAGATGAAATCAAAAACTAATTGCACAGTTTTGTTGTACTTTGCGAGACGAACATTTTGAGTCTAATTAATCAAAATTTGGACAATTATTACCATAAAAAACAAAATGCTACAGTAGTCGGGGGTGGCACTGTGCAGATTTGGCCACCCCCGAGTCGGGATCTAAACGAGGCCGTAGTTGCAGCGGTGCAGGTGTACTGACGTGGAGTGCTCACCCTACCCAGCAGTGGTTTATCTGTGTGCGGCATGCACGTGTTACAGCAACAACACAAAATTGACCGTGTTTCTCTAAAAAAAAGGTGTACTGACATGGAAGCAGTGTCAATCCAGGCGGGCCGATGTTGTGCACAGTCACCCACACGGCCCACGCCGTAAGCAGGAGCAATTCCACACTGAACGGCCGCGGGCTGCCACTGGCAGCCGTCGTGGCTTGTTGGGCCAGTCTGGGCTCCCAGGCCATACGCCAGGCCCGGTCCGCGCTGGGCCATTGTTTCACTTCATTTGTTTCTTATTTCTGAAATGATTCACTTCATTTGATTTGATTGGCCATGGCTCTACTCGCGCGCCGCACACTGCCTTTTTTTAGTGTGCGCGCACAGTGCCTTGCGCAGTTTCGGAGACAGCTGAAACAGATCGTGTTCACGCATTCGCGTGAACCGGATTCGGGTATCGTCTTTTATTATATACTATCTCCCTCTGTCAAAGGATACAAATCTACGTTTCCAAGGCAAAATTAGCAGACATGAAACATGACGCATATGTCCCTAGTTCAACTACCGGTTGCAGTGCATGCATTGAATCGACAGCTTTCTTTACTTGTTTATAGCACACGCGTCACAAACACAACCACACAATTTTCTTTAGCACTGTGACAAGTACAGCAGGTCTCTATCACATAATGACAAACAAACACGAGCGACAGCTACTGGAGTCACCTCCAAAGGCCTGGCACACGCTAATTCGCATTCTTTTGCGGACAACACGTGCATGCTACATTTGCATCCTTAAACGGACGGAGGGAGTATTAATTAGAACTTGAATACAAATATAGATATTTTCAAATATAAATACAAAAACGAATGTCTCAAATTCGAATTTCTGATTGGATATTTACTCAATTTAATTCAGAGTGCATGTTATTAAATTCAACATGTATGAATAGAATTTTACTAATAAGTTCATGGATACCAAAGTGAAAAAAGAAATCAAAAGACACTTCAAAGAATCTCTAAATAGCGAAGTGAACTAAATTAATGGATCATATTTAATAGAATGATAGGTCAAGTGAAGAAATTCAAATAAGAATGGTAGGCAACAAGTAGCCATTTTGATTTATCAACGTCTTTGTAATTACAAAATGATTACAGAAGTAGAGATTAAAGTATGTGGGTATATAACACAGACAAGGATATAAAAAATATACTTATCAATAAATACTAATTCTTTCCTGTAGGTATTTTTAAGAGGGACATACTAGATTAAGCATTGGTCTCAGTTATCTAAAGAGGAAGAGACAAGGGCTTTAAAGGAAGGATGCAGATGATTGGAAGTTATGGTGGTTGAAATCTTTGGACAGATGGCGTGGAGACATCAAAGGAGGATAGCGAGCTAAAGCTTCCTTTGTTTTTGTTGAGGTCTGGGTTGTGGAGTCTCCTTATGCTGATTGTGTTGTTTGAGTTCCGTTTAACGGAGTTGGGTCTAAGTACCATGGAGTTGTAATAGAAAGCTATACTCATTCATGCGTGAATGTGGGAGGCCGAAATATTTTTTATTCCCTAATCTAAAAATAATATCAGGTTTAAGTGACCTTTTCTTTAAAGAAAATGCTTGTAGTTAGCATACCCTCATAATAGCAAGCAAATTAGAAATACTAAGCATATTAATTTGGCCTCATCGCATAGCATGACAAATTTATAGTCAAACAGTGTTAATTATGCATTATTAGTCAGATCGGAGAAATTGTGTTTGGTGTTGAGCTCTTTCCTCTTTGATTCAAATCTACCATTGTTGTTGGAAAAAAAAACGCGCTACATGATCAATGGGGAAAGCAACACCAAGAATCACGTGGGTAGATAGATTGTTTTCCGTTTCATAATTTAGATCAAGACTGATCTAACAACAACACATTAAGGGTATATTTGGGATGTTGGGATTTCACAGGAACATACAAGAATTTCAGAGAAATCACAAATCACTATAATTTCTCAAAAAAATTCCATGTTTCAAACATGGCCTAAAACCGGAATAATAAACCCTGTAATCCAAATAAGACAAAGAAAGAAGTACTCATGGTGCTAGGAGCTCAGCAATAATAACACCTCAAAGATCATACTCCAATATACGATCTCATCATTACTTTGAACATTAGACAACAATAGGCAAGAAGAAGCCAAATCACGAGAACCCTGAGAAAACAAGTGAGACAAGAAATGTAAGGACCAACAAAGGTACAAATTGTACGAACACACCAGGTCTGTCACAACCAGAGGTGGAGCTCATCTATGACGGGGTGGGGTAGCTGCCCTAGCTAACGCCAGAGCAGAGAACCCCACCCCTCTCTTCTCCCTAGTCACCGGTGGCCACAGCGATAACCTGGGCGGCCATGTCGAGCTGCTGACGATGTTGAGTTTTGTGATGTGTCATGAGTAGGACCAACAAAGTGTAGTAGAAAGCGACAAAAGGGTTCTCTCCCTCTCCTTGGTTGCCTAGCTCTCTCTAGACGACTTTACCCACTCAGCCGTTGTTGTGCGCGTTGTGTCATCACCGCCACCACTGGTCGAACCCTGTGAGGCTAGCACGACATGAGGATGTTGTTTGCTTCGTTAGTAGCTAAACATTTTGGAGCTATGTTTTGCCCCATCTACATTTTTGGGCGCGCTCCACCATGGGTCACACCACCATCACCATGTGTGGCACATATTGGTGGCTTATTTTTCACAAGTGCGGCCCAGAGCAGCCCGCCAGCCCAGGTGAAAGAATCCGGGTCGGAGTCCAATCCCATGCTGGACTCTGATGTCGGATCTCAACAATTTCCTCACAATAAATAGAGAGGACAGGTGGAGCACACGGCCTAACCGACCCAAGCAAGCCCCAGCCGCCACTGTTCCTCGCCGATAGATCTCTCGAGTCGAGGGGAAGAAGCGAAGGGGAAGAAAGTGCCCGCCGCCGTGACCAAATCCTTGATCTGAGATGGGCAAGGGTGGGGGTGCGGAGGAGGTGCCGGCGGCGAAGACGAAGAAAGTGATGAGGAGGCTTCCCCAGGATTACGTCGACTCCGTCCTAGCGATGAAGCCCATGCAGCCGGCCAGGTTTCCCGCGGGGTCGGAGCCAAAGCGGATCTCCGAGGAGTGCCGGCGCCAGTCTGCCAGGGTGAACGAGCTCATCAGGGGCAATGAAGACCACATCCGCAGCATCCAGGAGTACTACCGCCGTGAGCTCGACACCAAGGGCTACGTCGAGGTCGAGGTCGAGGTAGAAGTCTCCGATGATGGATTTTGAAGCCAAAGCCCACTGAACACGCTACAGAAACAAAATGAGTCTTTCATGTCGGTTTAAGAAGGTCTACAGGACTATTCTCTAGTTCCAGTCGTTTAAATCAACTTGCAGGCGGGCCCGTTCGCGACCAGCCGCTAACCCGCAACGCTTGCCGCAAAGTTTATTAGTGGGCCTGCGGCCAGCCGCTAACCCGCAAACTTTGCGGATAAGTTTTCCGCGGACTTAGCGGCAAAACCCGCGAGACCCGCTACATTAGCTACTGAAACAATCAATACTGTGCTAAATAAAGTCAAACATTAGCGAGTGGTTTGCTTTGCAACTAACATATCAAGGAAGGAGAATATGACTATTAATATTTTCTCGAGAATACCAGAAAAAGAAAATCTAACACTTGTGCAGATTATCCATTCGGAACCTATTATCAAAATGGTCAACAAGTTTCCTTCTTTCAGAATCTCAGACAAATCTAGGTGACACTTTTTGCAACATGCCACAAGGCAAGCTGCTTCCAAATCCAGGTCGTATAAAGTGCTCTCAGATAGTCAGATTACACAAGGGAACTACATAATTCTGCATTAATGCACACCTAAATTTTGTACATTTGCAAGCTGTCACCACAATTATACTCTCCCATATGTTGATCCCTAATATAATTTATATGAGATGCAGCCGATGACAAATCATATTAAGGTTGCAGGTTTTTGGTCAAGCTGGTATAATGCCAACAGAGAATGCTTGGCACACCAATAAGTTGGGCTCATTACCACAAAGAATGGTTGTCATACAATAAATAGGGCGCTAAATTTGCATGCCATTCTCAGTTACAGGATAGACTGTTTACCAGCATTACAACTATAATATGTTTCTAATCTCTGACTTTTAATTGTTTGAAAAGTTCTTTAACAGAGCAAATGTCATATAACAGAGCATATCTCTGACTTTAAAAATTTTTGAACATGATTCTTCCCCCTGCTCTGCTGAACCCAGCACCTCCTTACTTCAAATTTCCTTAGTTCAAAAACAACAAAAAGAAATTTGATCAGAATATGATGTAGAACCGAATATGAGCAAATAAAAGCAAATTCTTCAGTAACAGGATTCAGAATAAATAAAAGCAACTTCTTCACACTTGTCTATGAAGAAAATTTGACACACAAAAATTAGCTGAATTGACAATGACAAGCAAAAGAACAAGGGTAATTGATGGCAATTCTACTCCTTTATTAGTTACAGATTTACATCTATTGCAGGCAGAGTGCCAAGTAGTATATGCTTTCAGTGGATTATCTGAGATGTTTGGACTCTGAAAAATTACTCTAGAAAACTTTTGTTTTACCAAGATATAAGTGACTCTTATCACACAACTATAAGTGAATTAAGAAATCAACACAATCTGCACATAAATAGATTCAAGCCATCCACTCCTAGATAGAATAGAAAAGGGATTGCAGATTCCTATCCACCCAAACTGCCAAAAACATCAACAGCCCGCCCCCCAGGCAATCCACGAAATAGTGGTCAGCTCATAGAACTTGCCCTCGGATTCTAGGAAACAACGCATCATGCAATGCAAGCTAGGCTGAACCAAAGCTTATCCAAGCAAGCATGGGCATGGCCAAGAACAAAAATATGCGGCATCAGCCAAAAATCTTGTTAAACCTCACAAATTTCCAAGAGACCAGAGAGGGAAACCCAGCAGAGCGAGCACAATGCCACTCTGGGAACGGGGAGCAAGACCTCCTTACTTCACCAATCACCACATGAGTTGCAGCCATCAATAGCAAGAAAAATAACAGAAATGCAATACTTGTAATTGTAGTAGCACTTTTCACAGTAGTAGCACTTTTTAGGATTCAACTACTATGCAAAACCTACACGAAACTTGCAGGTTCATGTAAAGTAGAGCAGAGCCATTGCCACAGAACAAGTCATTGCAAGTTTGCAAGTAACCAATCACAAAACAGAAATAAGTTTGCAACCAATCACAGAACAGAAATAAGTGATTGAATACGCAAGACATTGCTTACTTGATCGTCGCCATCGCCAATATCATCTTCCGATAATTTAACATCTGATAAACCTGAAACAAGAGCGAGTAATGAGTTATAAGGTGCCAATATTGCTAAAACAAGAATACTCAAACTAACAATATGCTACTTAACTACTTTGTACAATTAAAAGAAAATGTACCTTCTGCTCTCAGCCAATCCTGCAGGCATACTAAGGCTTGAACTTTCTTACTTGTTAGTCGGCTTCTGTAGTCACTAACAATTCTTCCACTAGTGGAAAATGCAGATTCAGAAGCTACAGTTGATGCGGGTGCTGCAAGCACATCCCTCGCCATACGTGAAACCACAGGATATTTTGCAGAATGCATCATCCACCACTGCAGAATATCAAATTTCTTCTGTCGAGGGAAAAGATCATCTTGCAGATATGTGTCAAGCTCACTTTTCACTCTCTTCCTTTTTTGTGCTGCAAGATGTTGTTCAAAGTCTGCCCAGCAGTCATCTTCATCAATATTAATATCATTGGACTCTGGTTGTGAGTAGTTTAAATCAGGTGCCATTGATGAATATGCAGAAAACAGATTTTGCATTGTGGCCTTCACCATTTCAGTGTATGCTGGACCTTTATCTCCAAAACCAGCGTTCAACCGAAATGATATAAAACTGAACTTGAACCTTGGATCTAAAACTACTAGTACACATATTTGCAACATGCATATATCCCAGTATTTCTCAAACTTCAATTTCATTTTGCTTGCCATAACTGCAATGGAAATATCTGTATGTGATTCCAAAGTTTCTATTTTCCCTTTGACTTCCCATAGGACATGGAAACAATGGTTTGCTGTTGGGTATAATGTACCAGAAACTACATTCGTAACATCATAGAAGGGTTTGAACACATCGCAAAGTAGGTCTGCCATGTTCCAATCTGTATTAGAAGGCTTGTCTATGTAATTAGGATCTTGTGACTCCATAACATCGAAGACTGCCCTATACTCTACTGCAGACTTCAACATTAAATAAGTTGAGTTCCACCGAGTTGGAACATCAAGAGACGGTCTCTTCTCACAGGATATACCTAATTGTACAATGATTTCCTCGAAACGTTGTTTACGGGCTTGTGAGCTTCTAATGTACTTGACGCTATCTCGAATGCGGTCAGTAGCACCATCTATCACCTTAAATCCCTCCTTGACAATAAGGTTCAACACATGCGCTACACAACGCATATGTAGCAGATCACCATTTCCAAGCATAAGGTGTCTTTCTGAAAGATTTTTCCTTAAGGAACCAACCATATTGTTGTTGTTCTTTGCATTATCCAATGTGATGCTAAATAGCTTGTGCTCTAACTTCCATTCTTGCAAACACTTCAACAATGCATTAAACAAAGTAAAACCATCATGGGGAGAAGCTACAAGACCAAAACCTATTATTCTCTTCTGCAACATCCAGTCATTATCAATGAAGTGGCAAGTAATGCACAAGTAACCTAGGTTCTGATTTGAAGTCCACAGATCAGCAGTCAGACAGACCCTTGAATTTGAATTTTTGATAGTTTCTCGAAGGGCTAACCTTTTATCCTCATATGAGCTCATAATATCTTCAGCAACTGTAGTTCTAGACACTATGGTAAACCAAGGATTTAAGGTAGCAATAAATTTCTGAAATGGTGCATGGTCAACTAAACTAAAGGGCAGCTCCTGCAATACGATAAAGTTGACCATGGCTTTACGTGAGACCTCTTGGTCAAACTTCCAATTCTTCAGAGCTAGTGAATCAGGGGATAGTCCTCCTGTGTTCATGCTTTCAACCAACTGGTTCATTCTAGTCCTTTCTTTGCACACTTTCAAATGCCTACGACAAGCACTTCTACCATTATCTCGAGTAGCAGACAAGAGCTCCAAACAATGAATACATTTAGCCTGTACTACTAGATTCCCCTCATAAATAGGCTCAAATTCTTTCCACACATCAGATCTAAGTTTACGTCTCTTAATTGGTCTTGATGCATCTATACAATAAGTATGTAAGTATTTATTAGTACAAGCATTTACTAAAGTATACATAGTCAGTAACTAAAGGCATCTCATGCAGCAAAAAAATTCACTGGGACCAAGTATACAATTAATAATTGATTTTCATCTAAGGGACCAGGACAATAGAAACAAGACCCTAACCAAGACAGAACAAATCAACAAAGTTAAGACGGCAAGAAAAATTTGAGACATAAGCCGGTTGCTTCAACATGCAGGAAGTTAAATCTAACCTGGGCCAAGATCAGGAGAAATAACCATTCTTGTATTATCAGATGAAGACGAAGATGATGATCTTGCAGATAGTACCGGAGACTGGCTCATCCTTGGTGACTGTAGCATTCTATTAAGTATCGGAGATCTCACAAAATGCACATGTGAAGCAGATGACTTCCTCTGCATTCTTTCTGAATGATTTGAAGCATTAACAACAGATGACTTCCGTTTCGACAGCAAGAACTTGATCCTATCCACGCTCCTTGATGCTGCATCTTTGCCTCCTTGATGCTGCATACTCCTTTGTTGTCCTACATCTTCTGGCATAGCCTCAAATGGTAGAGTTTCCATATGATTCCTGTAATGGCTGAATTCAAGACAATAAATTTTAACTTTAAAATTTTAGGAAACAAATAAATATTGCACAAAGAGTTGTTGAAGGGAGGTGAAGACTGAGGGAATCATTACCCAGAATTGAGTGCTTGGATCTTGGATGCTTCATCACCCTCATCCTCTCCTACCTCATCTTCCTCTACCGCAGTGGAGCGCCGGCCTTGGGCTCTGTTGATAGATTTGTGCCTTTTAACTGTTCTCGATGAATCTATAGCATAAGTATACTTGTATTGATTAGGACAACATTAAAGCAGCAAATAAATACATTGGTTTTTTTACAGCAGATTAGGATAAATAATTATAGTGCACGCAGCAATTTAAATCTAACCTCGGCCTAGATTAGGAGAAGCCGCCATTCTTGTATCATCGGGTAAGGTTGAACATGACAATCTTGCATATGGTGACCTCTGGTAATTGTCTCTGGAGTGGCGCATCCTTGGCGATGCTAGGATCCTATTCAGTAGCGGGGACCTCACAAATTGCACGTTCAAAGCAGATGACTTCCTCCGCTTCTCTGTTGGAGGCTTTGGAGCATTAACAGCAGATGACTTCCGTTTCACTAGCAATGACTTCTTCACGTTCACACTCTTTGAAGTTGTATGCTTACTCCTTTGTTGATCTGCTTCTTGACCACTCAATTCTTCAGGCACAAGCTCAGATGGCAGGGTTGCCATGTCAACACCAGCACATCTGGAAACAAGAGATTTGACAACATTATGCGCATGTGACAGACTGCAAAACAAGAGAATGGTTTCATTCTAGATTTTCAGAGCTACAATTTGATCCCAAGTGACCTGCTCCAGCCTAACCAAGTAGCCATCACCAGTCAAAACCTGGCATTAATTGTTGGGCCTGCATCAGAACCTGGCATCTAAACCTGGCATCAGAACCTGGCATTGGCACTTGGCAGTACTATTAGTTATCATGTTAGCATCAGAACCTGGCATCTAAACCTGGCATCAGAACCTGGCATCTTAGACTATTCCAATGATTTCTCGCTTTTGGGCCTGCGGTAGCTACTAATAAGTTAGCAAATTATTGGACGCATTGGCAGTACTATTAGTTATCATGTTAGTCAAAGATGCCAGAAGATGACTAGATGTGACTGGGATCTTTGTACAGGCAGCATTGTTAGCTATCATTTTTATGCTGAATTAATTGTTGGGCCACGGCTTTGAATCTTGCAAGCACTTGTTACTTATCAAATCGATATCTGCAATTCAAATTAGTCTATATGAGTTGAGTATGGGTTAGCTGGTTTCCTCTGCCAAACATATAGCTGTCAGATAGACTATTTTTCAAATGGCAAAGGTTAGCTAACCCATGCAGTTTACTGTAAAAAAAAATTCAGGTTCAGTTCGTCATGTAACATAGGCACAACCCCTGACCAGTCAAGTTTCACAATCTTGGGTGACATACAGGACGCACTAGCATATGACCTCGGCCTGGATCCTCCAAGAAAAGAATAGATATGTGCATACAACCAAAATCAAAGGGAACCGAGCAAATCCATACCTATATTTATCTGTCTGTAAGAATTTCGACGAAGCCACACCCGAGATCTGGCGCCCCAATCCTGTAGAAGCCGGCGCTTGGGTCTTGGGGCCCCCATCCTCTCCTGCCTCCTCTTGCAGCACCATGGAAGAGCGCGAGTCAAGGGCCAGGTTTCCGCCGCCTGCCACGGTCGGAATCGGCGTTCCCATCTCCGCACGAGCCGGAAGGGCGAGCGGAGTAGGGCGACGCTCGACGTACTGACGACGCCCCAAAATCGGAGTAGTACTGACGTACTGGTAGCCTTGTGGGTCTTGCGAGCCGACGGAGATGGATGGAGTTGTTGCGGCCTTGCGGGTCTTGCGAGCTGGGCCAACGGGCTTGGCGGGTTCAGGAGACGTTGGGCCACAAAATATTTGCAGCTGGGCCACTACAGCCACGAAGGAAAAAATTGCGGGGCGAGCGTGCGGGTCTCGTTAAGAGCCCGCCCCGCCTGCTTTCAGACGTTTAAAGGTAAATCGACAGGAAAGCCATGAACCGTCAACAATTTTCCGTTTACCTTGGATTTTGATGTCCCCATAAACGTCGCTGCGCCGGCTGGTGATTTATAGACGCAATGCAAGACGACACTGACAGCTAGACATATATAATCCGTCATATAGGTAGAATTCAATAAGCTGTAGTTAGTACAAGAGTATTATTAACTGCATATAGCCACGCCTATATTATATATATGTTTGTGGACTGGGCCATACCGTCAAAACGCAAAAAGTTTTTCAGATTTCCCGTCGCATCGCATATGCCGGCACATGTATAGAGCATTAAATATAGGTAAAAAAATAACTAATTGTACAATTTATCTGTAAATGTCGAGACGAATCTTTTGAGTCTAGTTAATCTATGATTGAATAAAGTTTGTCAAATACAAACGAAGAGTGCTACAATGCCTTTTCAAAATAATTTTGCAAACTAAACATGGCATGGTTTTGCTGCCGTCCGTCCAGCAACTTGGTTGTGGGCTTGTGGCCAAGCAAAAACGACATCGAAATCCAACTCCATCGCCGTTGCAGGAGAGGGAAGAAATGGCACGACGACGGCTCTCCAAGCTTACCGTGCTCGCCATCGCCGTCCCTGTGTGCTTGTACACCTCTGCCATCCTCGTGATCCTGGAGCTTGGCTAGGGAGATCCAGTATTTAGCATCCTCATCACCCACAACTACCACATCGGCACCGGCGTCGAGGATTTATGTCATCTGGGGATCCATGAGGATTTCCCACGAACAAATTCAAATATAACTTTGTGTTGCTTCCCTTGATGTTTTAGCGGAAATACTCTGATGCTTCTTCCTAGGCCTGCACACCGGCCTAACAGGCTTGCTGTCTTATCTTTGTTCCTTCTCTAAATAAAAAAATACAGAGCGACATTTCCCCATCTCGCATCGTGTATCGGCTGTTGCAGCGTTCCCCATCACCACGGGCGTCAACACCACACAGCCCGCCCGCTCCCCTGTTCTGCACTGCTTCGCCATCAACGGTCACCCCACGTTGTTCCTGCTTGGCCGCTCCTGCCGCTTGCTCCGTCGCCCGGCCTGCCCTCCGCCACGCCAACGCTGTGGCCGCTAGCTGGCCACTGAGGTCGTTGCGCGCGTGCTCATGCCCGGCGATGCCGATAGGCGCCGCCAGCACTAGGAGAAGCGTCGGCCCCTGGTATATATCGCTTAGTGCTACGGCTACGGCGCCCCGATGCAAACAACGGAGGAGGCCGCACTGCGATAGGAAGCATGTCTCAAGCATACATTTCAAATATTTCAGATGTTTTAGAGGTATATGTTGCAAGTGTTTCATACGGTTGTTGCAAAAGTAGATTGGTATGTTGTATATGTTGCAATGGTTGTACACGTACGTTGCAAGAGTCTGTCCCCAATGTTTCATTAGTTTTCCGGTGCATATGTTTCACATATACGTTGCAATTGTTTTATCTGATATTTGTAATGTTTTTCAAGTGTTTTTTTCAGGTGTTTCAGATGCATATTTCAAATGTTTGACTTGTCTTTTTTTGTATATTTGCCAATGTTGCATCTAGATGTTTCAAAAGTAGATTGGTGTTGCACATGATATGAGCGTGGGAAGCGGGAGGGGGCGCGAGCGGTCCCCGTGCAGGCGCGCGACGCGGGCGGCGCGGGCCCTCACGTGGGCGTGGGTCCGCAGGCGCGGTCGAGCTATGTCCGGGCGACGCGAGCCCACGTGTGGACGCGAAATGGGACTGCAGCCGCGAGCGTCCAGACACGAGCAACCGTCCGAACGTCCGGACGCTAATAGTGGATCTTCTAGTCTGCCGGTCTGGGCGCTAATAGTGGATCTTTTAGTCTGCCGGTCCGGGCGCTAACAACACGAAATGGAGAAGGGATCTCATGCAACTGCAATGATGGGACCACTAAAACAATTAGGACGTGTATGTAATGAAGCTACCAGCCTCAAGTGTCCAAAATCGGATGTCTACGAGCCCTGGCTTAGGCATGTTTTTGAAACATCCAACCAAATATGCCCTAAAGACTAAGCACTCATGGCTTGTTTGGAGCGAAAGAATTAAAAATAGAGGTATAGGACAAATTAAAATTCGGGAATAGGGTATGGATGTATTGGTAAAAGAGAGGAAAGGAAAGAAAAACATATAGCCCTTGTTTAGATGCCGAGTTGGGGGCTGCCGAGTTGGAACAGTGCGCTTCGTTTGTATTTGGTAAAAATTGTCCAAACTTTGACTAATCAGGCTCAAAATGTTCGTCTCGCAAAGTACAACAAAACTGTGCAATTAGTTTTTAATTTCATCTACATTTAGTACACAATGCATTTGCCGACATTTCGATGTGACGAGGAATCTTTTTTTTTATAGTAGAATTTGGGGGAAGAAATTGAAAACTAAACAAGGCCATAGGAACATAGAAATAGGTGTTTGAAACACAGAAATCCAGATTAAAAAAAGACGCATAAGATGCATCTGTGGATTCAACAGTTGACGTATAAATTGTTTTCTGCACCACCGTTCATGTCAAATGGGCCCCAAAAGAAAAAGGTCCTACCAGCCAGCCATACCCAACTTTGGTTGACAGGTCCGTCACAGCAGGCGTGCTGCTCCTAATTTCGTTCGATGTGTCGCTGCCTCGGTCTTCCGCCCAACCTTTAGCTTCGACTGGATGCCCGTGTTTAGACTGAACGCACCGCATGGGGTAAACGATCCGGAAAACATGTTTACAGGAACGAAAACGCTGCATCGGAGTCCGTTACCGCCTACTCTATCCAACCGGACAGGCAAACATCCGGTATTCCTAGCGGACGCAGCACTATCCGCTACATGCCTCGTGAACGCTGCCGCTGCTGCTGTTCATACACAGGTGGCGGGCCCCACTGATTTTCCAAGCTAAAAAATGTTATAACTCCCAAACTAAAAATCTAAATTAAATTCCGATTGCACCATTAAATTTGTTGCAATAAATCCTTCAAAACTAGATCACTCATGGATATATTTAGATAAAGTGACAAGTGGACCCCACAGTAGATAGAGTGGATAGAGGATGATATAGAGGATGAATGGGTGCGGGAGAATTGAGTATAGAGGAGAGAATCTTGCTGACTAGGACATATAGAGGATGAATATAGAGGACCATGAGTGCGGATAGCCTTAGTTCCCAACTTGGGTGCCGGAATAGTGTCGGTCACATTGTACTGTAGCAATTTTTATTTTTATTTGATAAAATTGTCTAAACTTTGACTAATTAGGTTTAAAATGTTTATCTCGCAAAGTACAACAAAACTGTGTAATTAGTTTTTAATTTCATCTACATTTAGTATTTCATACATGTACCGATATTTCGATGTGACGGAGAATCTTCTTTTTACCTAGTGGAATTTGAGGAAGAAGTTGGGAACTAAACAGGGCGATGTTTTGATTCCTACGAAATCAACGGACGCAGGAAACTTTCCTCCATTTCACCGTTGAAACTTCCTCCATTCCAAACACCACTTTCACGAACCTTTCCACGTCCACGGCAAAGGCGGTTCGGCCAGATCTATGCCATTGCTATCGTCACCATGTGCCACCTCTGGCTGGATGATTTTTAATTGATTTTCAGAGAGGTGGGTGTCATAAAACATCCATCCTTGGAGAGATCATCTTGACAAGTAGAAATATTGGATGTCCTTTGTTAATCGCGATTTACATAGGCCTTCCAAGAGAGAAGGATAGGTCAGCCGTCTCAGGAAAAACTTTTTACTCGCCTTTTGAAAAAGCTCATTACAGTAGTGAGCAGTGTTTTCCTGATTTCTGTTGTTTTTAACCGTTGCTGACTATAGTTTTAAACCGACAGAAATAAAATAAGCGTTTTCTATCGATTTCAGAAGGCCGACAGGATTATTTTCTAATTCTTTATAAAAGTAAACTGACAGGAAAACCAACAACCGTCAGTGATTTTCGTCTTCTGGTAGTGTTGTGTTCTTGGCCTTGTTTCCTTGGATTATGATGTCCCTATGAAGCATCAACGTTGTTGCGCTGCGCCGGCTGCTGATCGACAGACACAAAGACAACACTGACAACTAAACTGAGTCCATAAATATAGGTGGATTCAATAAGCTGTAAGAAGAATAGCATTATCAGTTGCATATGGCGACGCCTATATATGTGTAGCCTGATATAGACTGGTTGTGCTGCCGTCGGTGCACCAACGAGAACTTGGTTGTATCCAATCCAAGCAACCAACTCGATCCATCGCAGTTGCAGGCCGGCCGGCGGGAAAGGGAAGACATGGCACGGCTCTCCGTCTTCACCGTGGTCGCGTTCACCGTCCCTATGGCCGTGTACATCTCTGTCTTCCTGATAATCCTGGAGCTTGGCCGGGGAGGTCCAGCGAGGAGCCCAGCAGCAGCAGACAGCGTCGTCATCAGCCACAACTTCCACATCGTCGACGGCATCGAGGATGTTGCCAAGGTACGTGACTGATCGACGATCATATAGGTAGCCGCCGCCGGCCATATATCTGTATAGACAGACGCACGACAGTTGTTTGCTCACGATCCTCTCCAGAAACTTTCGGAGACGGCGAAAGGGAGAGGTGCTGAAGCTGCGCAAGTTGTGACGGAAAGCCGTCGTCTTGGAAGAAGGTCTATGCAGCCAAAGCCTGCATCCTTGCAGGCCAAGCGTTGACATAGAAAGCAATGCCACTCCCAGGGACAGGAGATACCAAAGCAACCACCCCCACCTCGCTACATGTATGTCTCGTATAACAAACTACCTCTACTACCTCTTGAGAAGTTGAAAGAAAGCAAGTTTCTTTTCTTCTTCTTCTTCCTCCAAAATAACGTACGTGCTTGGGCTACAAATACATCGCAGCCGAGAGTGATCAGCATCGGGCCATGGGGCGGACCCGGTGGCCAGCCTTTCCGCATGTGCGGCACCAGCGTCCCTCACCTTCGTGCCATCATCGTGTACCATTCCAACGTCAGCATCCACGCCTTGGCCTGCGAGTACTCCCTCGCCGGAGACGATGAAGACGCCAACGGCGAGCAGCGAGTCCGAATGGCGGGTCCATGGGGCATCCCGCATTCCTTCGGCTCCAGAAGAGTTCGTTTCACGGTAACGACCGGGCCGGCCGGACCTCTCCTTCTTCTTCTATGTGTACGCATGTGGATTGCAAAGCTACATCTTGGTGTGGGTAAATTCCTGTGCAGATCGAGATGTCTGCAGGGGAGTACCTCACCGCGGTGGAGGGGACGACCGGGCACTTCGGCGACGGCCCCGGTATAGTCGTCGTCACTTCGCTGACGTTCCGCACCAGCCGCGGCAAGACGTACGGCCCGTATGGCGGCTCCAGGACTGGGACTGCGACGCCGTTCTCCGTTCCGGCTGCGAGCGGCTGCATCGTTGGCTTCTGGGGACGCTCCGGCCGGCTTCTTGATGCCATTGGCGTGTACATCAAGCCGAGCGCACCAACCTTAAGCTACAACTACCCGTACCCGGAGACAGGGATGAAAGTAACGGTGTCCAATAAGACTTTTGTCTTCCCAGAGGTTCAGTGATTATATATTGCATCCGTTGTTTACAGTTTAACTAGTTGAAGAAGGACCTCTCCATCCATGCTCATGTTATTATGTACTCTATGTTTGTGCCTTCAGTGTTCAGACTGTCTAGTACTCTAGTATAGTCTAGACTCTAGAGTCTCAGGTGTAACTGCGCGCTCGTGGCTTTATCACTGTCGGCTCTTCAGGACCCCTAATCATTTTCAATTTTTTCAATTTAAGAATCCACAGTGAAGGGTGTTACCGTCGGTTCGTAAGCAACCGACAGTGAAATTCATTTTTGTAGTAGTGGTGCTTCCATGCATGGACCATGGATCCATCCATGTGTGATGGAGGCAGCATATATATATATATATATATATATATATGAATTAACTCCAAATTATTCTAGAAAATCTGTACACCACGCAAAGATTTACGACATATATAGATCGATCTTGGTGGTCCTACTGATAGCACATGGATGGGCACACATGGCTTCTCACCGATCTATATCCAAGCCAATGTCGACGCTTCATATAAACTGATCAGGTTGTATACTCTTTGCATGATATTGTACTGAACTTATATATCTATCTATTACTAGCTAGCTCAATCTTAGTCTAGGGTCTTTTTTTTGGCGGGGGTGGAGGTGGGGGGGCATGTGTCCCAGCATGTACTTTATTAAGAGGAAGAGAGAAGTACACCAGCAACAATCCATGATCTTATTAACCCTAGACTTACCAAGATCATCAATCGGAAGGCATGACCTACACAAACATTGCGGGATGATTCTCAAGGATCACCATCAGAATTTTTGTTATTGTAGACAAACATTTTGCGACCAGAGGTAGCCGAGCACATAGAAATAGAAGACAAAGCGACAACAAAGACTACTACAGGTGAACAACCTAATCTACAAATATGGCAAACTCTCCATCTATGGTGACCATAAAGGGAACAACTACCTTTTCGTGACCATGATATATACTTGATTAGCCTCACAATACAAACTCGGGCACATAGCTTACATGATCTTGCAAATCTTCTCTGATAATGCTATGCTGCGCATAGGCATATAGCGCGTTGCGGACATGCAACTCAGGGATTTGCGCAAGATTATAAGTGAAAAAATGTATTGATTATAGGAAAGGGAGAGAGAGAGAGACAAAAGTCCCTTGTTCTCACAAAACAAAGGGTGTCCCAACAAGAGGAGATGTTGTGACTCAGATTTCGTCTGACATGGAGGTGAGATAAAATAGAAAAAAAACCTAGCTCACTTGGATTTCGTCCTACTTAGAGGTGAGGGAAAATAGAAAAAAAAAACCTTGCTGGTGACTCCATCATTCTTTTCTCGCAACAAACGAGGATAAGATTGCACCAAAGTCTAGCCACACCCTCTAGGTATCGTGTTACATAATTAGGCAAGTTTACGATTAATTTTGGAACATAAATCACAATAAATGCACATACTAGCATGTATATCTATAATACACTAGTAGAATTAAACAACACAACTAATAACAACATTGTCTCTCAAACAACATGCATGATTAAATAGTAGATTCAATCACACACATACTTTTCATTTGCAAATGGAAGATGCCACGTCTAGTGGGGTGGCAAAGAGATGATGTTGATGGCGGTGGCAAAGACGGGTAAGTACTGAACCTAAAAGAGGTGAATCACTTCTGTTTGTAGACGATGAGAAAGCAGGTACTAAACAAGACTCAACAACACATGTAGTGGACGAGGGATGTATGTGTGAGTGGGTGGGTAGGTGTGGCACCCCCTGGATTCTCCACTATACAAACCCGCCCCCCTCAATTAGGTACTAAATATAATGGTGATAATTATTGATTAGTGCTTTATTTGCTTGATTTTTCATTGTGATAATTCTTAATAATATCTATGTGATTTATGGTCAGTATGGATATAAGGAACCCTTGAGGACCATGATAGTCTTTCTGCGCTAGGCATGTCAGTATTTGACAGTCTGCCATTTAGGACCATCTCAAATTTTGTTGAAAATTTGGAGAGAGTGGAGAGGTTGATTCCCTTTTTGCTAGAGGTTGGTTCTTCCGACACCATTTTTGGAGGGAAATCGAAGGCAGCTCAAGTCAGACACTTTTTTTTTTCTAAAAAAGCAAAGCTTGAAGCTAGCGTAGGTTAATCAATGGTTAGGGGGATGCACAATGAATGGCTGGTGGACGAAAGCTTCTCACTCTTTTTTAGTAGTAGAGGGAAGACAACTTAAGTGTATAGGTGGGTGGGTGAGTGGGTTGGGTTGAGCATTCATAAAGAAACAAAGAAAGTTTTGTAGTTTGAGACTGAAAAAGAGAGAACAAGTAGGGCATACCCTAGCATGAAAGGATCATGGTAGATTCCTAATCTGATGTTGGACTCAGACTCTCACTCACACCACTACCACCATTCCTTGCAGATATCAACAATCATAATAAATAGAGACGGCGGGTGAAAGCACCCACTCCAAGCCCTAACTATCAATCTCGAGCCGAGGAGAAGAAGGGGAGAGAAAAGAGAAAATAGGCAATTTAGCAGGTAGACATGGAGGCCAGCATGGCAATAGTGGCAGTTGATGCACCAGTGGGAAACACTGGAAGAGTGCACCGCGTAGAGCATAGCGACCGCTTGTGACCACCAAGAGGGGCAGATCCCTCAGATAAGGAGGCACGCCAAATCATGATGGTGCGCACATCAGTAGTGACATCAGTTGCTAGTGAAACGATGTGGAGATATAGACACGAAACCAATTTGACTATAGGTTTGTGATAGACCCGGTGGCATCTGCGATGACCAACAACAAGAGAGAGGGGATAGAGGCATAGAGGAAGGATCGTTGATGGACGGAGAACCGAATAGTGAACAACGAGTTAAGCATTTTTAAAGGGCACAAGTTAAGCGGTAGTAGAATTTTGCTGCTCAGCCTCTTCAACAATTTGCTCGATCAGCTGCCGTATGGGGCAAGCATAAGTCCTTAGGTGAGCACAAATGTCATTCCATGGGTATAGGCCAATGCAATGCATGCGATCGGCCACCGGATGTTGATGTGTATATATAAAAATAAACTACTACTCCATAGTATATATATTTGCTTGATTTGTCCAACCATGTAATGCATGAAGCAGAAAATAATGAACCCTACTGCCTAACCTGTTGAATCCATTTGTCGCCGTTCGGAGTTTACTAGTAGTAAACGTTGAAGACCACGGCGGATTGCTGAATCCAAAGTGAAATATTCTTAGTTATTTTACTCGGGGCTATCCCTTTGTTTCCGTGTGGATGTCTCGATGAATGCATGTCGCTGTACCGGCGGCAGCCGGCAGCTGTGTTTGACAGAGACGCGACGACAATGACAATCAAATTAACAACCTAGGTAACTAATCGATACCATCAATGATCGATGCATATAATAATTAAGATAAGAGGACGCCCTAGCTAGCCAACCATATATACATATATACCTGCCGTCCTGCCGTCGTCGTCGTCCAGGTCGACCGATCCCCCGGCCGGTTGTTTCAGGCAGGGCAGGGAGAGAAATGGCGAAGCTCTCCGGGGCGGCCGTGCTGCTCCTCGTCATCGTCCCCCTGAGCATGTACACCTGCGCCTTGCTCGTGGGCATCCAGCTCGGGCGGGCGCTGGAGAGGGGCCCGGACAACAGCGGCGGCTGCGGCGTCGAATTCACCTGGCGAGGAGCCCTCGACTACGTCACCAAGGTGATCGATCGATCGATCATATCGTCGACGATAGCACAATAGCTCCCCAGCTATAGCTACCTTGTTCATGCATCATATCCATCCATCAGTTACATATATATACGTTGTGTTCGATCTCTTCTAGGGTAGAGAACATCTATTCTATCCATCCCCTGCATGCGTCGTCGTCGTCATAAAAAGAGGACTTGTTTGTCAATTGCCATGTACTTGTGTTTCAGGAGCTTTGGGATATCAATGTTTTGGGACGGCGACGAGGAGGCAGGAGGGTTAGTGGTGGAGTCAGAGAACTAGCACCCGTCGTTGTGGCGTCATGGAGCACTGATGTTGAGAGGTCGTCGTCCTCCCTTCGTGAAGAAGCACTGGAACCCTACGTCGCCCTCCCTGAGCTCCCTTCGGCTAATGATGTTCTAAAGACAAAGAGAAGTGCAAATGCAACCTCAAGTACCCAGAGACACTACAATAATCATACTTCGGTACGTGCATGCGTGCTTTAATTTCTAGTACTAATCTTTCTTTTTCTATTATTATTATTATTATTATTATTATTATTATTATTATTATTATTATTATTATTATTATTATTATTACTACTACTACTGCTGCTGCTGCTGTTTCAGACTGTTTATATAGGAGTCGATGGAGATCAACTATTGCTAGCCACTACTGCAGAAATATATTTTTCAATATTGTTTTTTCACAGCCGATTTTACTGAAACCATTTGTGATAATATATCACTAAACTAAAACTGGTGGTGAAAACAATCTTTATTGCCGGTTCAAGAGAGAGGAGCCGATGCTAACAACCCCCCATCACCTGCACCGCCCTCACACCACGTACATAGGTTGTGCTTTCTCAAGGTGTCTGATAGGAGGACCCTTGCGCCCACATGTTAGCCCCGCGAACAGGTGCACACGGAGCACACCAATTCAAGCCCCCACCGGCCCATATCTATCCTCCCTATGTTTCTCCCATGTTTCTATTATCTCCCTCCCTTTTTGTCTCTCCGCTCCCTCTTGGGCTCTCCGTGGAGATGTCCTCCCCAATAATTCTCTCTCCCTCCCTCCCTCTCTCTCTGTCCCTAGTCTAACCCCAGGCGTGTCGCGGCCCGTGGCGGCAAATTCTGGGGCATGGGGCATACGGACCCTAGAGTTCTCCTCCGCACGACTCTCCCTCCAAGTTCAAAGTGGCTAGTGCCCCCCTCCCTGGCACAGTCGTGGGGTGCACGGCACCATGGCAGCAGCCTAACGTAAGCACAGCTCAACGATGGTGGCTCTAGGCAGCACAAATTCGGTGGCAGTGGGTGCAGGCATGGGCACGAGCTCGATGGCAAGCTAGGGGCGAGCTCGGCCACGGAGGCATGGGCAGTGGCTGACTTTGGACCATTTTACAAGGGGAAAATCAAATATGATTAACATTAGTAGGTGTCATATTAACATTTTCTGGTCAACTGAATGGTAGAATTAAATATGTACTTAAGAAATTGTTTGTATAAGGGGGGCCATGGCCCTCTTTGGCGCTAAGGAAGCTCCACCTTTAGGCATGGGCGTGGAGTTGGCCGATTGTTCCAGTCGTAGACTGCAGTATACTCTTTTTATAATTTTTATTCAATTCTCACCGTCTGATGCAAACCAACAATGATAACCTCCATTTGAACCACCACTTTCTCCACTACCTTGCAAAACCGGCAGTGTTAGCGTTTATGTAGTTGTGAGTACACCCTCCTTTTTAAATTGTAAGTCGCTTTTGTTATTCCAAATTTATAGCTTTTACTTCATATACATGTAGATAGCAAAATCTATTTATTAAAAAAAAACAAGATGACTTACAGTTTGAAATGGAGAAGGTATTAGGCAAGCTAGGGTTTTGTATACCAGATATATAATTAGGGTGGCATGCAGTTAAGCGCATATATCACTAGTACATAGATGGGCTATAGTCCCGTGACTAAAGGGTCTGCGCGAGGCTAAAAAAATAATGTGTGATTTGTGGGACTCGAACTCAATTGAAAACCTCATCCATTGCCTCGCTTATAGCTAACCACCACACCTACACAACGCATGTAATCTTGGATGGGATACTTTCCTTGTGAACTAACCCCTGGAGGACCTTTAGTCCGGGTTGGTAAAACCAACCAGGGTTGAAGAGTCTACATTGGTCTGGGTTGGTGTTACCAACCGGGACTAATACCTTAAGGCTCTTTAGTCCGGGTTGGTAACACGAACCGGAACTTATGTAGACCCTTTAGTCCTGGTTAGTGTTTGTATTACCAACCGGGACTAAAGGTCCTCTGACGGACATGGAATTTGGACCCGGGTCTAATGTGCTGAAACGAAGGTCTGTTTTCTACTGGTGCATATAAATAAAGTAGTAGTACTAGTGTGTCATGTAGTTCAGAATAATGAAGTAAATACAAAGGCAAAACCAACATTTCCCCACCTTTTCTTTCCTTAGATTTGAGAAAAATAATAATAATATTGTTTCGGTGTCGTATAACAAAAGATCATGGTTTCACTATCATATCTAGCGAATTTTGATGTTTGAGACGAGGACTAGCTAATTCTATCTTTGTTTTGTGTTCCATATCAAAATTTTTGCCTATATATAAAGTAGTACTAGCAGTATGAATACATGAATAATGGATGGTGGTGGATTGCATTCCAGCCGAGGGGCATGATCAGCGTGGGCCCGTGGGGTGGATCCGGCGGGCAGCCATTCTACATGCGCGGCGCCAGCGCTCCTCGCCTTCATAGCATCATCCTCTACCATTCCGGCGCCATCCACTCCCTCTCCTGCGAGTACACCCTCGCTGGCGACTATGAGGGGCCGCCGCCCCGAGTGGCTGGTCCATGGGGCCTCTCAGATTCCTACGGCTCCAGAGGAGTTCGTACCGAGGTAACTCCGGGCGACCGCCCAGATCCATCACCTTTTCTTCCGATCCTTGTATGCATTTCGCTTAGTTTGCAAAGATGCAAAAACCATATGAGAGCATGGGTTGATTTGGTATGCATATGTGAATATACAAACAATTCCTGTGTGCAGATCAACCTGCGTTCAGGCGAGCACATCACGGCAGTGGAGGGGACGACGGGGCACTTCGCGAACGTCCCAGGCGTGGTGATCACCTCGCTGACGTTCCGTACCAGCGCCGGCAGAACGTACGGGCCGTACGGCAGCGTGGCCGCAGGGTCGCACTACTTCTCCGTGCCGGCAGCGGACGGCGCCTGCATCGTCGGCTTCTGGGGACGCTCCGGCTGGCTTCTCGATGCCATTGGGGTTTACATGAAGCCTTCTTGCTCATCATCATCAGACACGGCGGCGTATAAGAAGTATGCATCCAGACGTCAGGGACGAAATTAGTACGGCAGTACGTATACTGTGAGGATGATGGAAACATAAATAAATAATAACAAATCTGCCGGGCGTATATTGTAATAGAAGAATTAAATCTGAGAAGACTTTTTTTATATTTGTGGATAGAGTGAGTATATCTAACTGATCACTGGCGTTTGTATGGCTGAGAAAGAGCTAAGCTGTGGTCAGACACGTGGTCAGTGTGCAATGCAAAACCTATACCAATTACTGAAGAGAAAAATCATGTTCATGATGAGACAAGGACATACTCTTTGTCTCTGTTACATATGCAGACTATTCGATGGCAGAAAAGCCGCCAAATCTGACTAACCATTGAAATCAAATCACTCCCGACAACAAGCAATTAAAGCAACAGTAACTTATATACAAATAAAAACGAAGATTGTATATATAACCAACGAACTGAGATGAGATCATAGCTCATCATATCATCAGTAGTTAATTCAGTAAACACACCACACCACCACTGCGCCATGGATCATCATCTCGACCAAGCAGCAGAGCCAGAGAGCGAGAAGGTGGTGAAGCTGCTGGGCATGTGGGCAAGCCCCTACGTCCTCCAGGTGAAATGGGCGCTAGCGATGAAGGGTGTCGAGTACGAGTACGTGGAGGAGGATCTCCGGAGCAAGAGCGCCGAGCTCCTGGCGTACAACCCCGTGCACAAGAAGGTCCCCGTGCTGGTCTACCAGGGCAGGCCCATCGCGGAGTCTCAAGTCATCCTCGAGTTCATCGACGAGGCCTGGAACCACCGCGGCGACCCCATCCTCCCTCGCGATCCCTACCAGCGCGCCATGGCCCGTTTCTGGGCCAGGTTCCAGCACGACAAGCTCTCGCCGCCGATCTGGAGGTGGTTCACGACGGAGGGCGAGGAGCAGGAGGCAGCGTACGAAGCAGCCGTAGAGCAGCTGCTGGTCCTGGAGAAGGAGCTCGCCGTCGCCGGGAAGCCGTTCTTCGGCGGGGAGAAGGTCGGGTTCGTGGACCTGTCGCTCGGTCCGCTGGCGTACGTGATTCCGATCTACGAGGAGATCGTCACCGGCGGCGTGAAGATGGTCACGGAGGAGAAGATGCCGTCCCTGGCTGCGTGGATGGGGAGGTTCCTCAGCTCGCCGGCCGTCAGGGGTCATCTGCCGCCGCTGGAGAAGCTGCGGCCCAGGTACCAGGCCATGCGCGAATCGTTTCTCGTCTCAGCAAGAGCAAAAGTTGAGCACCAGCAGCAGCAGTAACTATAGCTAGCTAGTTGCTCTGTGCGTTTCTCGTCTTATCACGTTCTTCTGATCTCTATCCTTTCTGAAAGAGTCAAAGAGATTTTACCATGTAAAGAAAGACAAAGCCAAGGTATTTACATGTACCTAGTACAGTAGTCGTACTGGTAATTTGACCTCTGTGTCATGCCTGTTGCATAAACTACAATCCAACCGTGTCAGTGTCACTGTTGTTCTTCAGACTGAACTTTGCCGTGGCACTACTGTGGCAGATGTGCATGCTTCTGATTATTATTAATTAGTCCTTGCTGCTGCTCTGATGAACCATGGCATGCATGTTTGATTGTTTATCGCTGTTGCAGCAGCAGCAGTGGCCTTGGTCATATGCTATACTAGGACATTTGACCAGACATTGACCATGCATGAATCGAAGATTTTGAGGGCCTATTTAGTTGGGGAAATATTTTGGGTTCGGCTACTGTAGCACCTTTTGTTTTATTTGGTAATTTGTGTCCAATCATAGACTAATTAGACTCAAAAGATTTGTCTCATGATTTACAACTAAACTGTATAATTAGTTTTTCCTTTCATCTATATTTAGTACTCCATGCATGTGCCGCAAGATTTAACGTGATAAGTACTGTAGCATTTTTTGAGTTCCCTTTTCAGAACTAAACAGGCTCTGAGATGAGGTGAGTGTGCTATTTCCAAAGCAACTACTAGTCGATCTCTACCCTCTGTTGCGTGCCCCGCATGTTCAGCCCAGCGGAATCAGCAACCATCCAGCAGTGTTTTTCTCTCACAATAAACCAGCAAACAGTACTTTCAGTCACAATAAACCAGTGAAACGAACAGGCTGTCTGTTTTTTACTCTCCCTCCACGCATGGTTATAAATAAAAGCGAGTTAACTTTACCAAGACGCAGGTAGCAGCAGTATTAATCTTTTCTTTTACAAGACGAATTTTGCATCATAAAAACTGGTAGTGGCATCTCTCAAAATTGCCACGTCTATAGCTCCTTCGTCGGCCACGTACTGATCCGTTCTTTGGATAGCACCAGCGACCTGGCAGCTCAACAGGGCCCATCCCATGGACACATCTTTAGCTCCTTCATTGGCCACGTACTAATCCATTTTTTACTGTCTTTCCACGGAGCTTGACATTTTATCGTGTGATGTTCAAAAAAACGCATTCTAGAGAACTCTTCTATCCATACGTAAGCATAATCGGAAGGAAGATTTTGTACCCTAATAGCTGAACCCACTACTATCGTCAAAAAACTTGAGGCATCCCTCGCTCGAGTTCTACACACCCATCACCCTTCAGATCTCCTTATCACCCGTAGAACAACGCCAAGGCACATTGTATCTTTGCTGCTGAACACCAACTGTAACAACGCAATAGGTCATCATCGCTGGTGAGCACCAACATCAAAAATCAAACCGAGGTTCTTCATCACGAATCACAAGGTAATAACCTTTTTCTTCCATCATCTTTCAGTAAAGTTTGATCAAACAGCAATATGCATGTCTTCACCAGCTAACAAAATACGATAAAACCAGCTAACGGGTCAAGAGTTGTCATACAATGCTCGTAGCAAAAAAATCTTGCGAGCTGATTAAACAAATAAAATTAGAAAATAATAATATAATTATACTCTGACGTCGAATCTTAATCCACCAAACAAACTATTTTCTCCATATTTATTTCTGTTTCATTCAGATTTACTAAAAGGCAAGCATTGCTTTTTCGTCAAATCCCGGTCAGCTCAGAGGTAGCATTGCTCCTTCATCAAATTCTAACACTCCTAGACCCCACACATAATCACTACTGGTCAGCTCAGAAACCCCAGGTTTTCTAGTGTAATCGATTATTATTGATTATTTTTTTTAGCCATATGCCACATGCTGGCTGACCGACTTGTCTGCTTTTATAGAGAGCAAATTGTTTGATACAAACGCACACCACACACGCACTGGGAAAACCAGCGTTTACATGAGAGCTTAACATCTAAATCAAACTGGACACAGCCAGCTAGCAACCAACCAGTAACCAAACAAACTAACCGACTTAACAGCTACAGAAGCAAAGAAAAGACCGAATTCCCAGAAACGCCGACTCCATCAGAGATCTTTGTGCAGAAAAAAAGGTCTCATCCATCCAGGCACTAAGAAAAAAACTCCCTAACCCCACCAAAAATAGCTTCCAACAGCTCTCAAAGACAAAACAAATTAACCATCGAAACCACCGTTCATCTTTCATTTAAGCAGTACAGAAAAAGCACCCATCTCTATACATCACAGTACTCCATCCACTTCCATCTGATTAGTTTGTTCCCAGATGACCTTCAACCAGCTTTTCACTTGTCTTGACACGTCGACGCTGAACCCAACAAAAACCAAAGTACTAGATTAAGCCAGCAAGAACCAAACACCCTGCTCAGAATGCAGATTACAAGATCAACCACTAAGACCTCTCGCCTGCAGACTTGTCTGTGTACAGAACATGTCAAATTTTGCACTTCTACAGTTACGGGATATATTTATCCGTGTTCTAATCTATACCTAAATACCATCAGCTTGTTTAACACTAGCTTGTTAGCAGGGCATGCCAATTGGGCACTTAAATACAGCTTATGAAGAAAAAAAAAGAGCAAGGCTTCAACTTGCATAAACAAAATACAAAATATATTGGATCTCAACATTTGTCTTTAAGAACTGCTAACATGTTGGTGCTCTCATACAGTACGGTTCAACAGTTCATAACAAGAAGAAACACATAAATAAAGCATAAAAAAGTGCCTAAAGTGACCACTTGGTGTGCTAGTCCTTAGGTGCATATAACACCTTACGATTGTTCTTGCATCGGTAAAATTTCATGCACACTCCTGGCCTAGAGAAACTGTGAAATGTTTGGTACAGCTCCTTGGCCTTGACTTCAGAGACTGAATCACATAAATTTATTGTCATCTCTTTAAGCTTTGTCCCCCAATCAAACAGTCGTTTCACAAAAGCAGCTTCATGTTCAGTTCCTCTCCATACACCGATTTCTACTTCTTCAAGGTGATTCAACAAGAGTTCCTCTGTTTCCCACTCTACTTGCTGGACGCATTTGCAACTGGATGTGCATACAGTTTGGGCCTGACACCAGGAAGTATCAACTTAATAAAATTAAATGATGATTGAATGACAAAAATGAGAGAGTAAATTGTTAGATTCTTGAACACTTTTGAGGTGTGCCAATGTGTTGATATCAACAAGTAAAAAATAATTCGTCCTAGTAACTTGTTGCAGCAATACAATTTTCTACTAAGAGAAAAGATAGCACATAAGAGCATAATTTCTGTTTATAAAATCACATAGAATTCCATGTAATAACAAAAATGTGCTATTAACTGCCCAAAATTAAGGAGATTTTGAATCAATCTTAGTGCATATGCTTTGAATGGACCTACAGATCCATTTTATTTTCTTAGGCTAATTACTCCTTCAAGGCTTCAACTTTCTGTTCACTGCCATATTATTTTCTAATCTTATATACAATACCAAGGTTGATCTGCTTTAGTGCCATCCAACGACTCACCAGAAGTCCAGAACTGTATATTTCAAACAGGCTAACATAACTAGAAAGAGAACAACTATTTACAGTCCAAATAGTATACCAACAGTTAAATCTACAGAGTAAAGTGCTACCATTGGGATATCAAATAAAGCACACATCCAACAAAAAAGATACAAATGCAGGTTTCTTCCCATTACTTCCCTGGCAAGTTAAACACTTACTCCAGTAACAAAATGAGTTGTGTTTTACCTAGGAACCATGTCTAACTAAATACAAACACATGTTTTTTTTCATAAAAACAGCATGCATCGATCTGCCTTGAAAAATATTTTCATAATGCTTTAAATTAATTTTGCTTTCAATATATACTTCAACAAAAATTAATCGTCAAAAATGCCTTGTAGGGACCAAAACGCTACCTTTTTTTTCTGAGTCAGGAGAGAGTATTAGGTAAACAAAGAATAGGTTTACCTCTGATCCAGTAGCAACAAAATGCAGACGCAACCATCTTATACCAGTACACAATCTGAGAACATGGAATGCGCTGGCCTCAAAGGCATGTCCATTTGCCATTACCATTAAGCATAATAATGAAATGTCTGGGAGCACTGCCATGTTTTCCATCATGTAGTCATAGTTCTCTATACCCTGTGTTTTCATAGGAAGTAAAACAAAGGGGGTCATATGTGACAGTTAGAAGGGGAATGAAACCTAAAGCTGTTTCAGTGATGGTTGCTAGCTGACCATTGTTGTGAGCATAGACGAAACTGACGCTATTAGCTAACAAGTTCATTCTGGGTTCCTTACACAAAGCATGGCCATTGTGAGCTGCTTAAAAGACTGGACTACTTGTTCTCTAGAAAATACTTTGGCTCTCATGTTTCTTGAAGGTATAATGGAAGATAGTAATTAATCAGTGTGCTCAGCAATATTGGAGGGACCTGAGGTATCTAAGCGAACCAAAACATGCAATGACTTGTACCAATGGTGGTTTCCTGATATCACCATCATCGAGACAATTTGACAAAAAGTCAAAATAGTGGAATGAAACATTCTTTTAAGTAAGCCATTTGGTTCAATGCACAAGTCAACTTATTTTATCCTAAACAAAGACTCATAAGTAATATGCCTGAAGTACTTTATTTACTTGTTTTTATATGTCTGTTCATGCCATAGGAGTTAATCTTTTATTTACAAAAAATGGCATGGAGCAAAACTTTAATTCTGTGGTAACGGAGGACCATTCTTAGTCTGTTAGTCAGCATGTCACATAGGAACCTTTGGATTTGATACACTATCATGGTATGTAACTAGGATGGCATAGTTCCAGATAATAGAAGTGAAAACTTACCTGCAGATACATCAGCGGTAGAAAAAGACTTTTGATGCCCTCGCAGCGCTGCAAGAGACTCAAACAAGACTGATTGTGCAGGAAACCACCATTTCCATAAACAAGATAAAAGCGAGTTCGCAGCCATTGAAGATGTGCCATCTTGCCAATGTGGACAGAGCTCGGGTCATATTCATCACTCCACTCAAGTCTTGTCAGCAGAGGGGCCGAAATGTTGGCGACCGGTTGACTCTTGCGAAAACAAGATACCACAGTTAACTCCTTGAGCGCCGACGCCACAACGGTGAGCCGAGACAAGGCGCACAGGCCCCTGAGCTCCATCCGCAGCATAGACTCGGAATGTATGGCGAGATCCCTCAGCCCACGGGCGTACTCAATGGTGAGCCTCTGCAAGCACGGGCACCGCAGCGAGGACACGGCGTCGCCTAGCTCGCCTGAGCCGGGGAACCAGACGCGGCTCAGGTGGAGCCTGGTGAGGCGAGCGAAGACACCGGTGAGAGGCACGGCGAGGCCCTGAAAACCCAGGAAGAAGGAGATCTTGGTGGCCTGCTTGAAGCAGGGTAACTCAAAAGCGCCTCCCTGCGCGGCCTCCTCCTCGCCGCCGCCGTCGTCCCCCGCGCCTTCCACCGGAACCGGACCGTAGGTTTTAAGGGTCAGGCCGCCAGAGACGCGGCGCGCGGCGGCGGGGAGCCAGACCGCCAGAGACTCGGCGGTGGCGCCGTCGGCCCCGACGAGGAGGTCGCGGAGGAGCACCTTGTGGCGGTCAAGCGCGTCGCGCAACCGGTGGGGCTCGGGGGGCGAAGTGAATCTGAGCACCGGGAGGAGAGCCCAGATGTGGCGCCAGCGGTGGGAGAGGACGCGGGTCTGGGCGGCGGCGCTGGTGGTGAGCTTGAGGAGGATGAGGACAAGGACGTCGTCGGGGAGCGCGCTGAGCCGGTCCTCGCCTGCGGCGGCGGAGGCGGCGGCATCGGAGGAGGAGAGCCCCTGGCGCTTGGCGGCGCGCTCTCTGCCGTCGCCCAGCTCCATCGAGAGTGAGAACGGGATGGGATTTGGGGATTTAGGTCACGGACGCTCACATTTCGCGGTGGAATTTGGAGATTGGATTGCAGGATTGGGAAAGGGAAAAAAAACGAACTGTGGCGTCGGCGGACGCGGGCGCGGATGCGGAGCTCACTTGCGCGTCGTCGGAGAACGGCAAGGCTGGAGCCCGTAAGCTCGTCAACAGCAGCAGGTCGACAAGAAGACAACCCTCCTCACCAACACAGGAGCGAAGCGGCGCTCGTCTGGGGCCGCCAAAGCTGAAGATGGGAAATTGGAGGAGGAGCAGGGGCCTGGGAGCGGCGCGGGGCTCGGCTGCATGAGGACGACGCCCAACTGTGGGCGGTGCTTTGCTGCTGCTGCTTCGAGCCGTCGATATGGACGGAGAAGACGAAAAGCTACGCGCAGTAGCCGAGCGATAGTTTTGTTTTTATTTTTTTTCTTATATAGTAAATATGCCCGTGCGTTGCAACGGGATAAAAGAACTATATAATGTTATTGGAAAAAAAATACAATCTTAATATTTTTTTCTTAGTCGTTAGGAAAAAAAACAAATTACTCATAATGATATCAGAACTTTTGTTTTCTACTGTATATATATATGTCGACCTCCGTATATTAGGGAGAGATGGACAATAAAGAATAAAGAAAAAATTAAGTATAAATTTAATATTAGATATAGATTAGAGAAAAAAACAGGTTAGGGAAAAACATAACCTCTTTATTATTAGGTATAGATAGACTCGCCGCCGACGTCCTGCGTCACATCCGCCCAATCCCCGCTGGCGAGGAGGTCGCCGAATTGCCGGTGCAGGTCCAGCGGCGGTGGCGCACCTGCCGACAGGACTGTCACGTCGCACCTTAATTATGCAGAACTCGTCGTCTTTCACGTAGGACGACTCGAATTCCTTCCGCTCCATGAACCGTGCGTGGCAACATGACTGGCCTATTCTTGAGAAGGTCCATACACCACATGATACGGTGAGAGATGGCGCTGGACCTCCGGCCACGTCGAGCAGGCTGAACGTAGTCCGTACCATGACGGCCTCTCTCCTAGTCCCGGCACAGCGATCTTCAAGACGTAGGGCGAAAGAGATGCAGTCGGCGTTGTCGTCGGTGACACCATCGGGGAAGTAGGCGATGCACCAGGCTGCCCTCCGACGATGAACGGGCATGATTTCAGGCGCCTGACGACGTCGAGACCACGGATTATCGACTCCAAGAAATCGCCGGGGAGCAGGGCCGAGGTGGGCCTCCCCATCGACATCTTAGTGCCAGGGCAAGCTCGTCGTCCTCACGTACGATGCGATCTTGTGTGCGTACGTCGGGTGCATCGTGCCAACACCCTGTCGACCTGCAGCCCCGCAAGCTACTCCCATGCTCGTCTTGCTGAGTTCGTGTTCTTAATTATATATATTGTTTTGTTCTGCTGTCTGCCGAGTCCTGGCCGGTCACGGGAGTAGTGAAAGAGCGGACGAGTCCTTGGACGGCCACGGGAATAGCCTAATATTCTTGGTGTTCCATGGGACGAGGCTGAGCCGGACTCTGCTAGGCAACAGACGGACCAACGAAATTATACTGGCAAAATTGATCGAAATTAAAGCTACCAACGACGACCAGCATTGTCGCACAGTCTAGATCAATCTAGAATAATTAAGTTACTCACGCTATACAATTGGAGACCCTGCCCATAGAAATTTAGAAATTGTTTGCCGACTCCGACGTTGGCACGTGAAGTTCTGACCGAGCACGGACAAACCAGAAAGCACAAAAGTATAAACAAAGATAATATATAAACCAATTAGGACTCTCAACTCTAACATACTATATTAGTTTTGAGGAATCTATATTGGTCTTAACCAATGAGGACGTGACTCTTATCCTTTTTCTACTTATTATTAAGAGTTCTATTTAGAGTACTCAGGATTTGAGGAATCTATTTATATTAGATTCCTGCTCTATATTAGTCTAGACGCAAGCTATTCTAACTCGTATGAGCACGGGTTATATATATAAGTCTGGATAAAAGAAAATCTCCATTGTTCATTAGTTAAGAGAAGACGGACAAAAAAAATGGATGGACGAAAAAAAAGAGCCTGAAATTTTGCCTCTTTATTATTAGGTATAGATATGTGGGTCCCACTGAATAACCAAACCCAAACCCATGTATATATATACTCTAAGGGCAGTCCCAATGAAAGAAACTAGTAGTTTCTATAATATAGGATACCGCACCAAAAAAAAAAGTACTGCTTTCCAACCCATAGTTTCTATGAGTAATAATTATTTTCTTTTTCTCCTCCCAACTCTATCTTCTTCCTCCAATGGGAGTGCGACACGAGCTCCCTAGAAACTGGTGGTTTCTCCCCAATGATGATTTCATGGTTTCTTGGTGCATTGGGTCAAGAGTAGACCTGATTTCTTCATGAAGAAACCATTTCTATGATTTTTGCTCTCTTTCTTCATTAATTACGTTGCCATGTCAGCATTTTACCTACGTGGCAAGTCATTTAATGAGGATAGAAACCATCATCAATGCACCATTGGGACTACCCTAAACCAAACATGGTAATAAAGGTCTCTCAAACCCACCTCGTCATATCCATCTACGGCCCCGTTCGGTTGTGCTGATAAGCCGGCTGAAAATTATTGTTGACTGATTTGTTGTGAGAGAAAAATATTGTTTCGACTAAAAAAATAAGCTGAAAAAGACGGATTATAAGCTGAATGAACGTATCCTTATCTCAAACCCAATAGCTATCCAAACGCCATCGTGAACGCTAGCATTTCATGGTAGAATTTGGAGATTGCACCGTAGGGTTGTTTTTGCACTTACTCCTATAAAGCAATGGACATAGTGTCGATTTTTTAAAAACGGTAGTGCTGCCACCCGAACGTCGACATGGACGCGTTCGAACGCCCTCCTCCTCCTCCCTCCCCGCCATTGCCTCCACTGCCACCCTGGCTGCCGGCTACCTTCCCGGTGATCTCACCGTCGACCATCCACCTTCCCCGCTCCTTCCCCACCCTTCCTAATTCCAATCCCGGTGACTTGCCTCCTCCTCCCAGCCTACCGCCACTTTCGCCGCCGCCCACCCCCGCCGCTCCTTCCCCACCCTTCTAATCCCAGTGCCGGCTACTTTCCTCCTCCTCCATGCATGCCACCCCTAGCCTCCAGCTGCCCACCCCTGCCGTTCCTTCCCCGCCTTTCTCCCAATCCTGGTAACTTGCCTCCTTCTCCTCGCCCCCACCACCGGCACCCGCTGCACCGTCGCCACCGCCTATCCGGCCACCTCCCTCGGGGCCCCTCCCTTTTAAGGCTGCCAGGTATTGGCTAGTGGCGGCGGCGGCGCACGGAGGTGGAGTCCGAAGGGACGGATGCCCGAGTTGCAGCATTATCGTCCTTAAAATTGTGATATAGCATATTTAGGGCATGTTTGGGACTACTCCACGAACTTTGCTCTATAAACTCCACCGTGGAGCAGCTCTAAAAAAATCTAGAGTTTGTGGAGCACCTCTTTAGATGCTCTCATAACTCCATCTTTTTCAGGAGTAGAGCTACGTGAAGCTAGACCTGTTGGCTAAAAAAACGTGAAGCCGAGCTCTAAAACATGGGATGGACCCCCTTAATTAGGGAATCACATACGAACACTGTCTCGCATGCCTGATGCATTAAACTTCTATCTAACCTTGTCAATGTCACACTGTTGTTCTTCAGGCATTGTGGCAGATGGTGCATGCTTCTCATTATTTACTTTCTCCGTCTCAAAATAAGTAAGTGTCGTTCTCACTTCTTATAAGTAAAATGCTTTTAACTTTGACCAACTATATACAAAAAAATAGTAATATTTATAGTATACATAATTAATATCATTTGATAGATTATTAAATTTATTTTCATAATAAATTAATTTGGAGATGTAAATGTTACTAATATTTTTTCCATAACCAAGTCAAACTTAACAAAGTTTAACCGGCATGAATACTGTAGCAACACTTATTTTGAAACAGGAAAAGTACATTAATTAGCCCTTGCTGCTGCTCTGATGAACAATGGCATGCATGTTTGATTGTTTATTGCTGTTTGCAGCAGCGGTGGCATCGGTCATATGCTATATATACTAGGGAACTGCTAGCGCCAGAACGTCTGATCCGGACGCTAGCGTCAGACGCTCACGCTGCTGCTCCTGGATGCCTGCCCGCCCACAACTAGCAACCTCGTCCCCATCGCCCACAGCCAGCGCCCGCCCGCAACCAAGCCCACTTCCATCGGGGATGCCCCCGCGCACACCTGACACGCCTGCACATCGCGCCCCCGCACCTCGTCCCCATCTCCATCCCCATCCTCATCCCCATCTCCATCACCATCCCCCAACCCCATCCGTTTGCCTCGCCCCCGCAGGAGCACCCCCCACCGCGTCGTGCGCTTGACAATGGCTCCGCTCCCCAACACGCTCCTTGTCCCCCTTCCCCACGCACCCCCTTCCCCAACTACAATATCGAAAAAATATATAGTGCAACATTGATAAACATACACTGCAACATCGAAAAATATCTACTGCAACATTGAAAAACATGCACTGCAACATCGAAAAAAATCTGCTGCAACAACAAAAAAAAATATCTACTGCAATGTACTGCAACATTGAAAAACATATACTGCAACATCGAAAAAACATATACCGTAACATCGAAAAAATATATACTGCAACATCAAAAAATTACGCTGCAACATTCGAAAAAATGTACTGCATCTCAAGCAGTAGTACTGCAACAGCGCAAAAATATTTGTTGCAACGATCCAAAAAAATCTCATTGCAACATTCAAAATCATCTGTTGTAACATAAAAAAAACCCATTGCAACACGGCGAGATCTGACCCGAGAGCTCGCAGGAACCCTAGCCACCGTCGCATCCCTTACATCCAGAGGAGGAGGAGGAGGAGGGCTCATATCTAGATCCCGAGGAGGAGGAGTAGGTCTCAGATCTAGATCCCTTCGCGACCTACCTCATCGGAGCCGTCGCCGTCGTCCTCGTCTCCGATGGTGGTGCGAGAGCCGGGTCGCAAGGAGAGTGGGGGTGCATGGAGGTCGCGGAGGGGCGAGGGAGGACGGGAGCACACGTGGGCGGGCGCGCAGTGAGCTCGCGGGCGCGGCGCGCTGTGTCCCTATCCCGGGGACGGCCCAGAGAGCCGGTAGGAAAGCGGGCGAAGGAGCGACGCAAGAGAGATCGAGTGTGGGGGAGCGAGCGGGAGTGCAGTGGAGGCAGCTGGCGGAGTGGGGGGGAGTGAAGTGCAAGTGCAGAGGAATGATCTGTGGAATGGTGCGTTCGGACGCCTGGTCTATAGCATTACCGTATATGACCATGCATGAATCGAAGATTTTTGAGATGAGGTATAGTATATATTTCCAAAGTAGAGTAGTGTCCAGCGCAACCTCTGTTTTTCTTACTCCTTTGTAAAAGGGAGTTAACTTTACCAAGACGCAAGTAGTGGTACTACTATAATCAAATCAACCTCTCATTTTCTTTTTCCTGCCCTACCTATACCAATAGAAAGTTCATTGACTGATGTGGACAAAATAAAATAAATCTAATTGAACTTTTTAAATTTTACTCCTTGTCAACCGATATGTGTGTTTGTTTGAACGGAGGGAGACAAGCGTGAGGGGTGAGCCCATGGCAATCAGACCATGACAGAGCATAGCCGTGCGGCTGTGCGCCTGTGCCTATTGTGTTCCTGTGCGACTGGTGAGACAGACACTGAGACAGGGAAGAAGTACTGTACTCGTAGTCCGTAGTGATCACGGGTCCAGAACAGAGGAAATGTCCAGAATGGATTCCACTTCAAATTTCGGCCCCGTTTACTTCCCATGCGAACTCCAAATATTTCCTCTTCCATCCATCACATCGAATCTTTAAACGCATGCATGAAACATTAAATATAGGTAAAAAAATAACTAATTACATAGTTTGTCTGTAAATGTCGAGACAAATCTTTTGAACCTAGTTAGTCCATGATTAGATAATTTTTGCCAAATAACAACGAAAGGTGCTACAGTAACTTTTCACCTATTCTTCCTCAACTAAACACACCCTTCGAACTCCACCCCAACGCCACCTGTCATCGTCCACCTGTATGTACCTGGAGTAAAGACGGCTTCAGATTATTCAGCATTGTTTGAAGGGCCTGTTTGGTTTGGACATGTTAAAGTTTAACTCTCATCACATCAATGTTATAGTAAATGTATGAAGCATTAAATGTAGACTAATTGTATGCATGTCGGCATAGATTAAGAGTAATTTACGAGACGAATCTATTAAGCCTAATTAGTCTAAAATTAAAAACTTTTTGTCAAATAAGACGAAAATGCTACAGTATTTATTAAACTTTAACACCCCAAACCAAACAGGCCCTTATTAGCATATCCAACATGTTCCTCCTTGGTTTTATACTATGCTAATCCGTTCATCAAGCGTGTTCAGTTGTTTATTGAAGCGTTATCCCAGCAGCACCTTGACCAGCTACTGCTGCTGTATATATATATATTTTTGAATGTCACCCAGGGGCGTTTACTCCCCACCTGAATATATATTGATAGCCCAAAACAGCTCGTTTTATGATTTACAACATTTAGGAGGAAAAACAACAACAAAACGCCTCTGCACTTGGGCGAAGAGAGGCGGAAGCCTCAAATATACTAGTGCAATGCAAAGACTACCCAGCAAGGTACAAGAGCACTTTTGACGATGCCTCCAGCGAGGTGAATGACGCCAAAACGTAATCATCGTCAGCTAAACAGGAGCTTGGCAAGGTCTTCACCCGAGCCTGGTGCCGGAGGTAGCTGCATCACGGCGGAGGGGGGTGCCGGTCGCCGCCACACCGCGCGAAGCCATAATCGGACTTGCCCGCGTCGGTGGGAGGCACGCACCGGCAAGCGTCCACGCCAGGACGTAGGGGTGGGGGGTGCCGGCCGCCGCCACATCACACGGAGCCGCTCCCGGACTCGCTCGCGATGGTGGGAGGTGCGCACCAGCAAGCGTCCACGCCTGGACGGAGGGGGGTGCCGGTTGCCGCAACACCATGCGGAGCCGATCCCGTACTCGCCCACGATGGTGGGAGATGCGCACCGGCAAGCAAGTGTCCACGCGCTGGACGGGGGTGGGGTGTTGCCGGCCGTCACCACACCGCGCGGAGCCGTTCCTGGACTCGCGCGCGCTGGTGGGAGGCGCGCACCGGCCAGCGTCCACGCGTGGACAGAGGGGGGGGTTGCCGGCCGCCGCCACACCGCACGGAGCCGTTTTCGGACTCGCCCGTGCAGGTGGGAGGCGCGCACCAGCAAGCGTCCATGCCTGGACAGGGGGTGGGGGTGTCGGTCGCCGCCTCACCACACGGAGCTATTCGCGGACTCGCCCGCGACAGTGGGAGGCGCGCACCGGCAATCGTCGACGCCAGCAAAGCGGGGGAAGAGGAAACAAAGAGGACACCTCCAAGGAGGGAGCGGCGTCCGTAGACGTCGCCGTCCGGTCTTTTGCCATAGCCTCAACCAACCTGCCTGCACGGGGACGCGACCGCGTCGGCTCATGGTGCGCCGTGCTGGAGGGAGCTGCGCCAGCCACCACACGGGGACGGCAAGGGGGCGTGACGTGACCACGGCGGGTCGCAGTGCGCCACGCTGGGAGAAGAGGAGTCGGGCGCCGCCACATGAGGACGACAGGCCCAGGCCCAGGGCGAGGGAGGGGCGCCGGTCGCTAGGACGACAGATCTGGTCCCAAGGAGCTCGACGACGAGGACGCGCTAGGCAGCACCACCCGCGATGATCCCACGGCGTGCCAGCCGAAGCGCGCAAGCAGGCCGCCGCTGACCCCCGGCGTTGCAGGCACCCCGGCCGCGGGCAGCCGTAGCCCCGACCGGCCCTGCCGTGGCCACCCCGTCCAGCCACCGTCGAGGAGCCAGATCCAGCCAGTGGGGACCTGGATCCGACTGGTCGGCTGCCGACCGGTTGCCCCCTCCCATCAGGGTTGTGGCATCCGGTCGCTGCGCACCCACACCATGTGCAAGGGCAACCACACTTGACACAACGTCGATCCGACCGCGTGGAGCTGGGTAGCCGGCTGCCGTCGCGCGTAGCATGCCAGGCCCAGTAGATCCGGGGCCAGGGGGCCTGGATCCACCAAGCCGCCGCCGTGAGGACGCCGTAGACGAAGGGGAGGGGGCACGGTGACCAAACCGCGTGAAGCCGGGCCGGCCGTCGTCGCACCCAACAGATCCGGGGCCAAGGGGCCCGGATCCACCTCGCCGTCGCCGGAAGCGCGCCGGAGACGAAGGGGAAGGGAAGGGGAGGCAGAGGATGCGTGGGGGAGGAGGCTCCAACTGTCGAGAGCCATCCCCTCACGGAGGTCTCGCAACACACCTAGGAGAGGAAGGCCTCGCCGCTGCCATCCTAGGGAGCCGCGCGGGCCTTCCAGCGTACCCCTCCGGCAGCGGCGAGGAGAAGGGGAGGGGGCGGATGGCTGGCGGCGGCGGCTAGGGTTGGTCACCGCCCAAGTCGCCTGTGCGGGGCGACATGGGGGCTCTCTGTACTCCCCTTCTGGTCTCCCTCTACTGCTGCTGTATTGACCACGCGAGAATCCAAAGTTGCGCTGTTTCCTAGGGTTCCTTGCGTTGGAACAAGGGCGCACTGTTGCCAAGCATGTCATCATAGCAGCACAGCTAGCGTTCATCTAAACGCATTTTTTAAAAAAGAAAAAACTTTAGGGCCAGTACCTCCAACATCCGTATCCCCTCAGTACCAAAAAGAATCTAATTATGCGTTTAAAATAAGTCAATTTTTTAAAGTTTGATCACATTTATAAAAAATAATATCAATCTTTATATTCTCAAATAGCTTTACCATAAATATATTTTATAATTAATCTAATGGTACTTATTTGGTATGATAAACTCGGTACTTTCTTATATAAATTTGGTCAAACCTGAACTTGTTTGACCCTTAAAGGTGAGAATTGTATTTTTTTTTTGGATAGATGGAGAGCGCATATCCCCATATATTACAATTTAGTTTTCTTAACCACCTATACTAGATTTTAAGAGAAAAAAATGAGATCGGGTGGAGTTGCTCTGATATAGATCAATTTTGTTTCTAAGATGGATCTATCATTAGAGAATCTGATGAGTAAATAATCACTTTGTAATCGTACTTTGTTAATTCCAGATCATTGGTAATTATTTTTACTAGCAAAACATGCCCGTGTGTTGCAACGGGACAAACATTTTATTACGCAGTGCCATACCACTGGTGATAACGAGTTAGTTATTTTTGTACAATTTGATAAATAAACTTTATCCAACCATAAATCAAATAAATCAAGCCTACAATAAAAGATTTATCCTTATGAAAAATTGAAAATAAATTAGTTCAACTAAAATAGGTGTTATTGTGTGTACCTTTGTGAGTTTGACAAACTAAAGGTTGAATTTGAGCCACAATCACATGTCCACACACGTCTTGTGTGGGTTTGGACGTCAGGACATGATATACTCCCTTTGTCCCTATTTAAGTGTTGTTGTGGGATTCTTGCTAATTAAAATTTCTCAAGTTAAATAAATTTATTATAAAAATAGATTCAATGATCTATCTAATAATACTAATTATGTATTATAAATATTAATATTTTATTTGATATATTTAGTCAAAGTTAAGTATGTTTGACTTCTCGAAAAATAAAAACGACATATAAAAAGAGAAAGAGGGAGTAAATGAATGACATCAAAAAAACTCAAAAGAGAAGGGACAACCATTATTATTTCTAGTTTCCATTAAAAACAAATAGTTGCATGCCAAATTAATATTCATTGCTTCCGCTTACCCGTTTCATGCAAAAGCAACCAAAAACGTTGGTCCTCCAATAGGGGAACTATTAGGAAATCATCATGTACGTAAGTACATCGGAGAAGAAATAAAAGCAAAAAATGCTAAACAAATTGGAAACCATGTAAGTATGTTGGAGAAAAATAAAGGCAAAAAATTGCTAAACAAATCGGAAACCATGTACGTAAGTAAGTATACATCGGAGAAAAATAGTAAAATAATTGTGAAATACCAAAATTACTCTCATTATTGCTTTCGGTCATCTGTTTCATATAGGAAAAAACTACAAAACTAAACCAAATGCATCTCCGGACACAACTTGGGATCTGAGAGATCTAATTGGATTATGATTCTATCTATCGATACTTAACTCTTATCCTTTTTTATTTATTATTAAGAGTTCTATTTAGAGTACTCAGGATCTGAGGAATCTATTTATGGTAGGATTCCTATTCCATATTGGTCTAGACGCGAGCTATTCTAACTCGTATGAGCACGGGTTATATATATAAGTCCAGACAAAATAAACTCTCCATTTATCGGTAGTTGGAGGAAGACGGGCTAAAAAATGGATGGACGAAAAAAGAGCCTGAAATTTTGTCTCTATTCTTCATAATATTTAATTTTTGCAGTTATTTATGTTTTACTCTTTGTGTAAAATTAAGACATGTAATTTATTTTATGATGAACATGACATCCATAATATAGGTTAATGTGTCAATAATATTGTTTGCAAAAAAAATGTGTCAATAATATGATAATGTATCAAATTAAAATACAAACTTGATATTTTTTGTCCTGTTGCAAAGCACATAAATATTTAGACTTGGATACATCATAACTGTATTTTTTTATTCTATTCATGTATTGCTTTGATTATATCGAGTTTCGTGATATTTGAGCACTCGAAAATCAATAGTTCTAATATATTATTAAAATCGACAAGAAGTTAGTTGCCGACATGTTAGAGATTGGTTTGTCTGATAATAATTATGACGGGAGACTTCTCTTGATTTTTTTACATACCAGCCCTCATCAGGGATTGCAAAAACACATTTATTTAAACCGGACAAAACCAATTAAAAATTTTAATTCATAGTTTGATTAGTTAGACCATTCGCGAATAATCTAGGTTTTAATAAGAACAAATTTTGTTTCTAATCAAAACTACATCAATAATTTGGTAGTGCTTGTCCGTGAGAAATGGTCAATGTTTTAGAGACACGTAATATTGTATTTATTATTTATTTATATTTTACTATAAAAAAATGAATAACTCATAGTGAGAAAACAGACGGAAAACAAGAAGGTGCAACCAAATAAACCAAAACAAAAAAACCACGGAGGAAAAGAACGAAAAAGTAAATCGAACATAAATGGAAACGGATGAAAGAAGGAAAAAAATAAAAATCAAAACCAGAAAAGTCAAACCGAAGCCAAGTATGGATGGTTTAATAAGGACCTACATTTATTATTTTTCTATTTCAATATTTATTTTATATGTGATATTTGGGCTATTTCTCTATATATTTAATAGGAGATATTTGGAAAATAGAAAAAAACAGTAAAAGGTCATGCGTGAGGAACACACGGACTCAATCCAAAATTACTCTCATTATTGCTTTCGGTCATGTTTCATATAGGAAAAAACTACAAAACTAAACCAAATGCATCTCCAGACATAATTTGGGATCTGAGAGATCTAATTGGATTAGGATTCCCTCTATCAATACTTAACTCTTATCCTTTTTTATTTATTATTAAGAGTTTTATTTAGAGTCCTCAGTATCTAAGGAATCTATTTAGGTTAGGATTCATATTCCATATTGGTCTAGACGCGAGCTATTCTAACTCGTATGAGCATGGGTTATATATATGTATATGTCCAGACAAAAGAAACTCTCCATTGTTCGGTAGTTAGAGGAAGACGGAAAAAATGGATGGACGAAAAAAAAGAGCCTGAAATTTTGCCTCTTTATTATTAGGTATATAGATTGGGTTTTGCATTAAATTTCAATTTTCTAAATATACATATTTGTCTGACCGTTGTTGCCTTGTTGTTGGGTTCAGTTAGTTATGTTTGGAGATGGGTTCGTGATGCACTAATAAGAAGGAAAGTGAATTACATGTGCATAAGGCAAGCGAATTACTTGTGTATAGTGAACTGAATCTAAATAAAAGGAGTAATTCTAGCTAAGCTCCTGCATGCTATGTTATTAGAAATATGAGGTTAGATGTGCGCTCAACTACTTGCTAGTGTGTGCAGTAGTTAAATCTTCTTGTTGCTTTCCGTCATAAAATTGCGCATGATATTTCTCTTCTAGTTGTGCCCAAGAACCAATGGCACAAGATAAATAAATAAACCACGAAAACGCATAGAGACAAAGGAAAATTTTGCACATAGTGTAAATCAGTGCAAATCAACCTAGTCATTTTCTGAAACCTACTTAACTGTAAATCAGTGCAAATCAACCTAGCCGGTTTTGGACAGGGATGGCAACCACGCTCGCGGGTGCGGATGCAATATCGAACCGGCACTAGGCCCATGATGGTGTCGGGTCGTGCGCAGGTGTCATATTTCACCCACGTGTGACATGTAGGACCAAAAACGTATATAGAGCCTGTTTAGTTCCTCTCCCAACCCAAAAAAGTTTACGCAGTACCCGTTACATCGAATCTTTGGACACATGCATGGAACATTAAATGTAGATAAAAAAAATAACTAATTGCACAGTTTATCTGTAAATGTCGAAACGAATCTTTTGAGCCTAGTTAGTTCATAATTGGATAAATTTTGTCAAATAAAACGAAAAGTGCTACAGTAGCCGAACCCAAACTTTTTCACCAACTAAACAACCCCATAATTTTTTTCCTCCAATTAGGCAGCGTTTAGTCGGGGAAAGAAAAAATTTTAGGTGTTACATCAGATGTTTCGTGGGATGTTAGAAGGGCTTTTCGGATACTAATAAAAAAACTAATTACATAACTCGCCTGGAAAATACAAGACGAATTTATTAAACCTAATTAAGTCGTCATTAGCACATGTGGGTTACTGTAGCCCTTAAGGCTATTTATGGACTAATTAGGCTTTAAAATTCGTATCGCCTTCATAGCATCATCCTCTACCATTCCGGCGCCATCCACTCCCTCTCCTGCGAGTACACCCTCGCTGGCGACTATGAGGGGCCGCCGCCCCGAGTGGCTGGTCCGTGGGGCCTGTCAGATTCCTACAGCTCCAGAGGAGTTCGTACCGAGGTAACGCCGGCTGACCGCCCAGATCCATCACCTTTTCTTCCGATCCTTGTATGCATTTCGCTTAGTTTGCAAAGTTGCAAAAACCATATGAGAGCATGGGTTGATTTGGTATGCATATGTGAATATACAAACAATTCCTGTGTGCAGATCGACCTGCGTTCAGGGGAGCACATCACAGCAGTGGAGGGGACGACGGGGCACTTCGCGAACGTCCCCGGCAGAACGTACGGGCCGTACGGCAGCGTGGCCGCAGGGTCGCACTACTTCTCCGTGCCGGCAGCGGACGGCGCCTGCATTGTCGGCTTCTGGGGACGCTCCGGCTGGCTTGTCGACGCCATTGGGGTTTACATGAAGCCTTCTTGCTCCTCATCATCATCATCAGACACGGCGGCGTACAAGAAGTATGCATCCAGACGTCAGGGACGAAATTAGTACGGCAGTACGTACGTATACTGTGTGCATGATGGAAACATAAATAAATAATAACAAATCTGCCGGGCGTATATTGTAATAGAAGAATTAAATCTGAGAAGACTTTTTTTTATATTTGTGGATAGAGTGAGTATATCTAACTGATCACTGGCGTTTGTATGGCTGAGAAAGAGCTAAGCTGTGGTCAGACACGTGGTCAGTGTGCAATGCAAAACCTATACCAATTACTGAAGAGAAAAATCATGTTCATGATGAGACAAGGACATACTCTTTCTCTCTGTTACATATGCAGACTATTCCATGGCAGAAAAGCCGCCAAATCTGACTAACCATTGAAATCAAATCACTCCCGACAACAAGCAATTAAAGCAACAGTGACTTATATACAAATAAAAACGAAGATTGTATATATAACCAACGAACTGAGATGAGATCATAGCTCATCATATCATCAGTTGTTAATTCAGTAAACACACCACACCACCACGCTGCGCCATGGATCATCATCTCGAGCAAGCAGCAGAGCCAGAGAGCGAGAAGGCGGTGAAGCTGCTGGGCATGTGGGCAAGCCCCTAGTCCTCCAGGTGAAATGGGCGCTAGCGATGAAGGGCGTCGAGTACGAGTACGTGGAGGATCTCCGGAGCAAGAGCGCCGAGCTCCTGGCGTACAACCCCGTGCACAAGAAGGTCCCCGTGCTGGTCTACCAGGGCAGGCCCATCGCGGAGTCTCAAGTCATCCTCGAGTTCATCGACGAGGCCTGGAACCACCGCGGCGACCCCATCCTCCCTCGCGACCCCTACCAGCGTGCCATGGCCCGTTTCTGGGCCAGGTTCCAGCACGACAAGCTCTCGCCGCCGATCTGGAGGTGGTTCACGACGGAGGGCGAGGAGCAGGAGGCAGCGTACGAAGCAGCCGTAGAGCAGCTGCTGGTCCTGGAGAAGGAGCTCGCCGTCGCCGGGAAGCCGTTCTTCGGCGGGGAGAAGGTCGGGTTCGTGGACCTGTCGCTCGGTCCGCTGGCGTACGTGATTCCGATCTACGAGGAGATCGTCACCGGCGGCGTGAAGATGGTCACGGAGGAGAAGATGCCGTCCCTGGCTGCGTGGATGGGGAGGTTCCTCAGCTCGCCGGCCGTCAGGGGTCATCTGCCGCCGCTGGAGAAGCTGCGGCCCAGGTATCAGGCCATTCGCGAATCGTTTCTCGTCTCAGCAAGAGCAAAAGTTGAGCACCAGCAGCAGCAGTAACTATAGCTAGCTACTTGCTCTGTGCGTTTCTCGTCTTATCACGTTCTTCTGATCTCTATCCTTTCTGAAAGAGTCAAAGAGATTTTACCATGTAAAGAAAGACAAAGCCAAGGTATTTACATGTACCTAGTACAGTAGTCGTACTGGTAATTTGACCTCTGTGTCATGCCTGTTGCATAAACTACAATCCAACCGTGTCAGTGTCACTGTTGTTCTTCAGACTGAACTTTGCCGTGGCACTACTGTGGCAGATGTGCATGCTTCTGATTATTATTAATTAGTCCTTGCTGCTGCTCTGATGAACCATGGCATGCATGTTTGATTGTTTATCGCTGTTGCAGCAGCAGCAGTGGCCTCGGTCATATGCTATACTAGGACATTTGACCAGACATTGACCATGCATGAATCGAAGATTTTGAGGGCATGTTTAGTTGGGGAAATATTTTGGGTTCAGCTACTGTAGTACTTTTTTTTTATTTGGTAATTTGTGTTCAATCATGGACTAATTAGGCTCAAAATATTTGTCTCGTGATTTACAACTAAACTGTATAATTAGTTTTTTCTTTTGTCTACATTTAATACTCCATGTATGTGCCACAAGATTTAATGTAATAAGTACTGTAGTATTTTTTGAGTTCCCTTTTCGAAACTAAACAGGCTCTGAGATGAGGTGAGTGTGCTGTTTCCAAAGCAACTACTAGTCAATCTCTACCCTCTGTTGCGTGCCCCGCATGTTTAGCCCAGCGGAATTAGCAACTATCCAACAGTGTTTTTCTCTCACAATAAATTAGCAAATAGTACTTTCAGCCATAATAAATCAGCGAAACGTGTCTGTTTTTTACTCTCCCTCCACGCATGGTTATAAATAAAAGCGAGTTAACTTTACCAAGACGCAGGTAGCAGCAGTAGTAATCTTTTCTTTTACAAGACGAATTTTGCATCATAAAAACTGGTAGTGGCATCTCTCAAAATTGCCACGTCTATAGCTCCTTCGTCGGCCACGTACTGATCCGTTCTTTGGATAGCACCAGCGACCTGGCAGCTCAACAGGGCCCATCCCATGGACACATCTTTAGCTCCTTCATTGGCCACGTACTAATCCATTTTTTACTATGTCTTTCCACGGAGCTTGACATTTTATCGTGTGATGTTCAAAAAACGCATTCTAGAGAACTCTTCTATCCATACGTAAGCATAATCGGAAGGAAGATTTTGTACCCTAATAGCTGAACCCACTACTATCGTCAAAAAACTTGAGGCATCCCTCACTAGGGTTCTACACACCCATCACCCTTCAGATCTCCTTATCACCCGTAGAACAACGCCAAGGCACATTGTATCTCTGCTGCTGAACACCAACTGTAACAACGCAATAAGTCATCATCGCTGGTGAACACCAACATCAAAAATCAAACCGAGGTTCTTCATCACGAATCACAAGGTAATAACCTTTTTCTTCCATCATCTTTCAGTAAAGTTTGATCAAACAGCAATATGCATGTCTTCACCAGCTAACAAAATACGATAAAACCAGCTAACGGCTCAAGAGTTGTCATACAATGCTCGTAGCAAAAAAAAATCTTGCGAGCTGATTAAACAAATAAAATTAGAAAATAATAATATAATTATACTCTGACGTCGAATCTTAATCCACCAAACAAACTATTTTCTCCATATTTATTTCTGTTTCATTCAGATTTACTAAAAGGCAAGCATTGCTCTTTCGTCAAATCCCGGTCAGCTCAGAGGTAGCATTGCTCCTTCATCAAATTCTAACACTCCTAGACCCCACACATAATCACTACTGGTCAGCTCAGAAACCCCAGGTTTTCTAGTGTAATCGATTATTATTGATTATTTTTTTAGCCATATGCCACATGCTGGCTGACCGACTTGTCTGCTTTTATAGAGAGCAAATTGTTTGATACAAACGCACACCACGCACGCACTGGGAAAACCAGCGTTTACATGAGAGGTTAACATCTAAATCAAACTGGACACAGCCAGCTAGCAACCAACCAGTAACCAAACAAACTAACCGACTTAACAGCTACAGAAGCAAAGAAAAGACCGAACTCCCAGAAACGCCGACTCCATCAGAGATCTTTGTGCAGAAAAAAAGGTCTCATCCAGGCACTAAGAGCAAACTCCTTGACCCCACCAAAAGTAGCTTCCAACAGCTCTCAAAGACAAACAAATTAACCATCGAAACCACCCTTCATCTTTCATTGAAGCAGTACAGAAAAAGCACCCATCTCTATACATCACAGTACTCCATCCACTTCCATCTGATTAGTTTGTTCCCAGAAGACCTTCAACCAGCTTTTCACTTGTCTTGACACGTCGACGCTGAACCGAACAAAAACCAAAGTACTAGATTAAGCCAGCAAGAACCAAACACCCTGCCCAGAATGCAGATTACAAGATCAACCACTAAGACCTCTCGCCTGCAGACTTGTCTCTGTACAGAACATGTCAAATTTTGCACTTCTACAGTTACGGGATATATTTATCCGTGTTCTAATCTATACCTAAATACCATCAGCTTGTTTAACACTAGCTTGTTAGCAGGGCATGCCTATTGGGCACTTAAATACAGCTTATGAAGAAAAAAAAAACAAGGCTTCAACTTGCTTAAACAAAATACAAAATATATTGGATCTCAACATTTGTCTTTAAGATCTGCTAACATGTTGGTGCTCTCATACAGTACGGTTCAACAGTTCATAACAAGAAGAAACACATAAATAAAGCATAAAAAAGTGCCTAAAGTGACCACTTGGTGTGCTAGTCCTTAGGTGCATATAACACCTTACGATTGTTCTCGCATCGGTAAAATTTCATGCATACTCCTGGCCTAGAGAAACTATGAAATGTTTGGTACAGCTCCTTGGCCTTGACTTCAGAGACTGAATCACATAAATTTATTGTCATCTCTTTAAGCTTTGTCCCCCAATCAAACAGTCGTTTCACAAAAGCAGCTTCATGTTCAGTTCCTCTCCATACACCGATTTCTACTTCTTCAAGGTGATTCAACAAGAGTTCCTCTGTTTCCCACTCTACTTGCTGGACGCATTTGCAACCGGATGTGCATACAGTTTGGGCCTGACACCAGGAAGTATCAACTTAATAAAATTAAATGATGATTGAATGACAAAAATGAGAGAATAAATTGTTAGATTCCTGAACACTTTTGAGGTGTGCCAATGTGTTGATATCACAAACAACAACATAGTCTTTTGTCCCAAGCAAGTTAGGGTAGGGCCTTATTTAGATCACCAACTCGAGGGTGGCCAATTCAGCACAGTGCCACCCCGAGCACTGTAGCATTTTTGTTTTTTTTGTAATAATTGTCTAAATCTTGATTAATTAGGTTCAAAATGTTTGTCTCGCAAAGTACAACAAAACTGTGCAATTAGTTTTTGATTTCATCTACATTTAGTACTCCATATATGTGCCAGCATTTTGATGTGATGGAGAATCTTCTTTTTGCATAGTAGAATTTGGAGGTGAATTCTGAAATCTAAACAAGGCCTAGGCTAGAGATAAAACCCAAAAGAGACGAGAAACAGGGAGACACATAAAAGGACATAAAGGGCATAAGACAAAAGGAGATCACGGTTCAGGCACGTTGATTGCCAATCTCCAAGCGCTTCTGTCCGTAGCTAAATCCTTGGAGATATTCCACTCCTTAAGATCTCTCTTAACGGACTCGTCCCAAGTTAGTTTAGGTCGACCTCTACCGCTCTTTACATTATTGGCCGGCTTTAGAACTCCACTACGCACCGGCGCCTCAGGAGGCCTCCGTTGGACATGTCCAAACCATCTCAACTGATATTGAATCAATTTCTCCTCAATACAATTAAAAAATAATTCGTCCTAGTAACTTGTTGCAGCAATACAATTTTCTACTAAGAGAAAAGATAGCACATAAGAGCATAATTTCTGTTTATAAAATCACATAGAATTCCATGTAATAACAAAAATATGCTATTAACTGCCCAAAATTAAGGAGATTTTGAATCAATCTTAGTGCATATGCTTTGAATGGACCTACAGATCCTTTTTATTTTCTTAGGCTAATTACTCCTTCAACTTTCTGTTCACTGCCATATTATTTTCTAATCTTATATACAATACCAAGGTTGATCTGCTTTAGTCCCATCCAACGACTCACCAGAAGTCCAGAACTGTATATTTCAAACAGGCTAACGATAACTAGAAAGAGAACAACTATTTACAGTCCAAATAGTATACCAACAGTTAAATCTACAGAGTAAAGTGCTACCATTGGGATATCAAATAAACCATACATCCAACAAAAAAGATACAAATGCAGGTTTCTTCCCATTACTTCCCTGGCAAGTTAAACACTTACTCCAGTAACAAAATGAGTTGTGTTTTACCTGGAACCATGTCTAACTAAATACAAACACATGTTTTTTTCATAAAAACAGCATGCATCGATCTACCTTGAAAAATATTTTCATAATGCTTTAAATTAATTTTGCTTTCGATATATACTTCAACAAAAATTAATCGTCAAAAATGCCTTGTAGGGACCAAACAACAACACAACAACAACAACCAAGCCTGTCAGTCCCAAGCAAGTTGTAGGGACCAAAACGCTACCTTTTTTTTCTAAGTCAGGAGAGAGTATTAGGTAAACAAAGAATAGGTTTACCTCTGATACAGTAGCAACAAAATGCAGACGCAACCATCTTATACCAGTACACAATCTGAGAACATGGAATGCGCTGGCCTCAAAGGCATGTCCATTTGCCATTACCATTAGGCACAAAAATGAAATGTCTGGGAGCACTGCCATGTTTTCCATCATGTAGTCATAGTTCTCTATACCCTGTGTTTTCATAGGAAGTAAAACAAAGGGGGTCATACGTGACAGTTAGAAGGGGAATGAAACCTAAAGCTGTTTCAGTGATTGTTGCTAACTGACCATTGTTGTGAGCATAGACGAAACTGACGCTATTAGCTAACAAGTTCATTCTGGGTTCCTTACACAAAGCATGGCCATTGTGAGCTGCTTAAAAGACTGGACTACTTGTTCTCTAGAAAATACTTTGGCTCTCATGTTTCTTGAAGGTATAATGGAAGATAGTAATTAATCAGTGTGCTCAGCAATATTGGAGGGACCTGAGGTATATAAGCAAACCAAAACATGCGATGACTTGTACCAATGGTGGTTTCCTGATATCACCATCATCGAGACAATTTGACAAAAAGTCAAAATAGTGGAATGAAACATTCTTTTAAGTAAGCCATTTGGTTCAATGCACAAGTCAACTTATTTTATCCTAAACAAAGACTCATAAGTAATATGCCTGAAGTACTTTATTTACTCGTTTTTATATGTCTGTTCACACCTTAGGAGTTAAGCTTTTATTTACAAAAAAGGGCATGGAGCAAAACTTTAATTCTGTGGTAACGGAGGACCATTCTTAGTCAGCATGTCACATAGGAACCTTGGATTTGATACACTATCATGGTATGTAACTAGGATGGCATAGTTCCAGATAATAGAAGTGAGAACTCACCTGCAGATACATCAGCGGTAGAAAAAGACTTTTGATGCCCTCGCAGCGCTGCAAGAGACTCAAACAAGACTGATTGTGCAGGAAACCACCATTTCCATAAACAAGATAAAAGCGAGTTCGCAGCCATTGAAGATGTGCCATCTTGCCAATGTGGACAGAGCTCGGGTCATATTCATCACTCCACTCAAGTCTTGTCAGCCAAGGGGCCGAAATGTTGGCGACCGGTTCACTCTTGCGAAAACAAGATTCCACAGTTAACTCCTCGAGCGCCGGTGCCACAACGGTGAGCCGAGACAAGGCTTGCAGGCCCCTGAGGTCCATCCACAACATACACTCCGAATGTATGGCGAGATCCCTCAGCCCACGGGAGTCCTGAACGGTGAGCCTCTTCAAGCACGGGCACCGGGGCGAGGACACGGCGTCGCCTAGCTCGCCTGGGCCGTGGAACCAGACGCGGCTCAGGTGGAGCCCGGTGAGGCGAGCGAAGACACCGGTGAGAGGAACGGCGAGGCCCTGAAAACCCAGGAAGAAGGAGATCGTGGTGGCCTGCTCGAAGCAGGGGAACTCAAAAGCGCCTCTTTTCGCAGCCTCCTCCCCCGCGTCTTCCACCGGACCGTAGGTTTTAAGGGTCAGGTCGCCGGAGACGCGGCGCGCGGCGGCGGGGAGCCAGACCGCTAGAGACTCGGGGGTGGCGCCGTCGGCCCCGACGAGGAGGTGGCGGAGGAGCACCTTGTGGCGGTCGAGCGCGTCGCGCAACCGGTGGGGCTCGGGGGGCGAAGTGAATCTGAGCACCGGGAGGAGAGCCCAGATGCGGCGCCAGCGGTGGGAGAGTAGGCGGGTCTGGGCGGCGGCGCGGGTGGTGAGCTTGAGGAGGATGAGGACAAGGACGTCGTCGGGGAGCGCGCTGAGCCGGTCCTCGCCTGCGGCGGCGGAGGCGGCGGCATCGGAGGAGGAGAGCCCCTGGCGCTTGGCGGCGCTCTCGCTGCCGTCGCCCAGCTCCATCGAGAGTGAGAACGGGATGGGATTTGGGGATTTAGGTCACGGACGCTCACATTTCGCGGTGGAATTTGGAGATTGGATTGCAGGATTGGGAAAGGGAAAAGAAAACGAACTGTGACGTCGGCGGACGCGGGCGCGGATGCGGAGCTCACTTGCGCGTCGTCGGAGAACGGCAAGGCTGGAGCCCGTAAGCTCGTCAACAGCAGCAGGTCGACAAGAAGACAACCCTCCTCACCAACACAGGAGCGAAGCGGCGCTCGTCTGGGGCCGCCAAAGCCGGAGATGGGAAATTGGAGGAGGAGCAGGGGCCTGGGAGCGGCGCGGCGCTCGGCTGCATGAGGACGACGCCCAACTGTGGGCGGTGCTTTGCTGCTTCTTCGAGCCGTCGATATGGACGGAGAAGAAGAAAAGGAACTGTGCGGAGAAGAGGAAGACGAAAAGCTACGCGTCTAGGGCCGGTTTAGTTGACAAATTTTTGGCAAAATAGTACTGTAGCACTTTTCGTTGTTATTTGGCAATTAGTGTCCAATCATGATTTAAATAGGCTTAAAAGATTCGTCTCATTCATTTCGTCTGAACTGTGTAATTAGTTTTATTTTTTATCTATATTTAATGCTTCATGCATATGTCTACAGATTCAATGTGATAGGGAATCTGAAAAATTTTATAAAATTTTTTGAACTAAACGGGCCCTAGGAAGATCAGTAGCCGAGCGATAGTTTTGTTTTTATTTTTTTCCTTATACTATGTAAATATCCGTACGTTGCCAAAAAAAATCATGCCACGATAATTCGAGTTAAACATGTGTTGTACTATCATAAAGTGATATTTTGAGTGTAATGTTTGCAACATTCAATTTGTAGTTAATCATCAATATTACACGAGTTTTTACGAAGAATGAACAATTCCAATATGAGTCAAGTTTTGATGTGAACAAATATAAATATCGAGTATTAATAGTACAATGAAATTGTAGTACATATAATCATTGTTCTAAGATAATCACTTAATTAGACCATGGCGTCAGCGACAGAATCGATCTGGGTCACCACAATGGGCCTGTTCGGCAGGCTGTTTTTTTTTTTTTGGCTTATAAGCCGGCTGTGGCTGATTTACTGTGAAAGAAAAATACTGTTTCACGGCTGATAAACCGTGCTGATAAGCTCAGCCGAACATGGGGAATGAGAAATACCTGGGAGTCGCAGGTGGCAAGCGAAAGGTAGTAGCACAGTCTTACGAGCTTTTCCGAGGTTCGTAGAGGCATAACCAGCAGCTGGTTTGTTACGCACATAGCCTTCATTTTCTTCCAGGATGAGACCACAGACAAAGGAACTGGCCAAAACGATGAACAATCATCAGTTATAAAAAGCCATTTGTTGTTGTTGGCCCCGTATTTTAGGGTCAAATAATTTATTACTGTTCCAAGCATGTGTAGTGCTAATAGTACATTATCTTTGTGCTCTTTTTATTGTATAAAAAAAGGTGTTGTAGACTTTTAAATACCATAGCCCTTAGGATCCTTGTTCATGATCTTCGTCAAGAAATCTTTCGCATCCAAATTAGTGTCACTGAACTGGGATACTCAACCTGCACAAGGCGAGAACAGTGTAACTAAAAGCCAGCCATCCAAAAATTAAGAAACAAATAAAGGAACATCATGAAAAGAAAACGTCAACAGCATGATCTACACAGATCCGAAAATCATGAGAATCGTCTGATAAGTTACTACTGAAAACATCACTAATGTAGTCATAATTGTCTGCATCTAAAGTTCAGGATGAGAATTCAAACACCATATGTGGCTCCCTGATCTGTTGGCGCGGAGGTTTATAGCTCAGAAAACTATAGTTCTTCACTACTGTATCGGTATAGGTACTATGAATAATAATATAATATAATGTGCACCGGAAACAGTAAAGAACCAAGACGATCAGGTACGTGAGGTTCCCAAATCTGCTCGATGATCTTCTGTGATGTCAGCCAGGCTTGCGCCCTTGGGGTTGGGGTAGACATTGATGCCGGTAGCTCCGGGGACCTCGCCATGTCCAAAGTCCGGCAGGAAGGATGTGGGCTCCGGCTCAGCAAGAAGTTCCAGTCCGTGCCCAGCCCACTGCCACTGCTGGAAAGTTGCAAGAACGGAGAGTAGTAGCCAGCGGAGGTGCGTGTGCCTCCTCGTCTCGTCCTCGTCGTCCTCCTCCCCCAGGGCGGCCACGGTCGCGGCCGCCAGGTGGACCATCTCGAAGCGGCTGAGGTCGTGGTCAGGCGGCGCTCCACGCCTCCACCTCGACGTGCTCCTCCACGTCGCTCTTGCCTGCCGAGCACAATTGCCCAAGTCCTCGCTGGCGACAGCGGTGGTCGTGCGGAGTGGGTGGGAGGGGCGGAGCCATGTGGCGAGGAGTTCATCGTCGGCCGCGGGCAGCGCGGGGTAGTGGAGCAGGTTAGTGCGAGCTCCGGCGAGGGCACGAATCCATTGAGGGCAACGGCTTAGACGAGGGCGCCGAATCAATTGAAGGCTCCGGCGAGGGCACGAGCTGTCCAGCGAGGGCAAGGACGAGGGTCGCACGAGCTCCGGCCACCGGCGTGGGAGGCGAAATCGGGCGGTGTCAGCGCTGTCGCGGATGAGCCAGGGCAGGGCGGCGTGTGGGACAGGTTGTGGGGATGGCGTGTTGGAGTGGATGCGCGATGGGGCAGAGGCTGCGACGTGGGAGGGGTAGGGTCATGGGGAGGCGGCGGCGTGTGCACGGTGGGCGCGGCAGTTTTTTTCCGCGTGGAAGCTGCGCATGGGGCATGGCGATCAAGAGCGGGGCGATTACTAAGACGATAACATTTGGATCTTTTTAGTTGTAGAGATAGAGATATGTGGGTCCCACTGAATAACCAAACCCAAACCCATATATATATAAACCAAACATGGTAATAAAGGTCTCTCAAACCCACCTCGTCATATCCATCTACGGCCCCGTTCGGCTGTGCTGATAAGCCGGCTAAAAAATATTGTTGACTGATTTATTGTGAGAGAAAAATACTATTTCGGCTGGAAAAATAAGCTGAAAAGGACGGATTATAAGTCGAATGAACAGAGCCTACGTATCCTTATCTCAAACCCAATAGCTATCCAAACGCCATCGCGGACGCTAGCATTTCACGGTGGAATTTGGAGATTGCACCGTAGGGTTGTTTTTGCACTTACTCCTATAAAGCAATGGACATAGTGTCGATTTTTTTTAAAAACGGTAGTGCTGCCACCCAAACATCGACATGGACGTCCGCGTTCGAACGCCCTCCTCCTCCCTCCCCGCCACTGCCTCCACTGCCACCCTGGCTGCCGGCTACCTTCCCGGTGATCTCACCGTCGACCATCCACCTCCGCCGCTCCTTCCCCGCCCTTCCCAATTCCAATCCCGGTGACTTGCCTCCTCCTCCCAGCCTACCGCCGCTTTCGCCGCTGCCCACCCCCGCCGCTCCTTCCCTACCCTTCCTAATCCCAGTCCCGGCTACTTGCCTCCTCCTCCTCCATGCATGCCACCCCTAGCCGCCAGCTGCCCACCCCTGTCGTTCCTTCCCCGCCTTTCTCCCAATCCTGGTAACTTGCCTCCTTCTCCTCGCCCCCGCCACCGGCACCCGCTGCACCGTCGCCACCGCCTGTCTAGCCGCCTCCCTCGGGGCCCCTCCCTTTTAAGGCTGCCAGGTATTGGCTAGTGGCGGCGGCGGCGCACGGAGGTGGAGTCCGAAGGGACGGATGCCCGAGTTACAACATTATTGTCCTTAAAATTGTGATATAGGATATTTAGGTCATGTTTGGGACCACTTCACGAACTTTGCTCCATAAACTCCACCGTGGAGCAGCTCCAAAAAAAATCTAGAGTTTGTGGAGCACCTCTTTATATGCTCTTATAACTCCATCTTTTTCAGGAGTAGAGCTACGTAGAGCTAGACCTGTTGGCTAAAAAAACGTGAAGCCGAGCTCTAAAACGTGGGATGGACCCCCTTAATTAGAGAATCACATACGAACACTGTCTCGCATGCCTGATGCATTAAACTTCGATCTAACCTTGTCAATGTCACACTGTTGTTCTTCAGGCACTGTGGCAGATGGTGCATGCTTCTGATTATTTACTTTCTCCGTGGCTCAAAATAAGTAAGTGTCATTCTCACTTCTTGATAAGTAAAATGCTTTTAACTTTGACCAACTATATACAAGAAAAAATATTAATATTTATAGTATACATAATTAATATCGTTTGATAGATTATTAAATTTATTTTCATAATAAATTAATTTGGAGATGTAAATGTTACTAATATTTTTTCCATAACCAAGTCAAACTTAACAAAGTTTGGCTGGCATGAATACTGTAGCAACACTTATTTTGAAACAGGAAAAGTACATTAATTAGCCCTTGCTGCTGCTCTGATGAACAATGGCATGCATGTTTGATTGTTTATTGCTGTTTGCAGCAGCAGTGGCATCGGTCATATGCTATATATACTAGGGAATTGCTAGCGCCAGGACGTCCGATCCGAGCGCTAGCGTCGGACGCTCACGCTGCTGCTGCTGGATGCCTGCCTGCCCACAACTAGCAACCTCATCCCCATCGCCCGCAACCAGCACCCGCCCGCAACCAAGCCCACTTCCATCGGGGATGCCCCCGCGCACACCTGACACGCCCGCACATTGCACCCCCGCACCTCGTCCCCATCTCCATCCCCATCCTCATCCCCATCCCCATCACCATCCCCCAACCCCATCCGTTTGCCTCGCCCCCGTAGGAGCACCCCCCACCGCGTCGTGCGCCCGACAATGGCTCCGCTCCCCAGCATGCTCCTTGTCCCCCTTCCCCACGCACCCCCTTCCCCAACTGCAATATCGAAAAATTATATAGTGCAACATTGATAAACATACACTGCAATATCGAAAAATATTTACTGCAACATTAAAAAATATGCACTGCAACATCGAAAAAATTTGCTGCAACAACAAAAAATATCTACTGCAATGTACTGCAACATTGAAAAACATATATTGCAACATCGAAAAAACAAATATTGTAACATCGAAAAAATATGTATTGCAACATCGAAAAATTACGCTGCAACATTCGAAAAAATGTACTGCATCTCAAGCAGTAGTACTGCAACAGCGCAAAAAATATCTGTTGCAACGACCCAAAAAAATCTCATTGCAACATTCAAAATCATCTGTTGTAACATAAAAAACCCATTGCAACACGGCGAGATCTGACCCGAGAGCTCGCAGGAACCCTAGCCACCACCGCATCCCTTACATCCAGAGGAGGAGGAGGGCTCAGATCCAGATCCAGAGGAGGAGGGGCAGGCCTCAGATCTAGATCCCTTCGTGACCTACCTCGTCGGAGCCGCCGCCGTCGTCCTCGTCTCCGGTGGGGGTGCGGGAGCCGGGTCTCAAGGAGAGGGGGTGCATGGAGGTCGCAGAGGGGCGAGGGACAGAGGGAGGACGGGAGCACAGGTGGGCGGGCGCGCAGCGAGCTCGCGGGCACGGCGCGCTGTGTCCCTGTCCCGGGGACGGCCCAGAGAGCCGGTAGGAAAGCGGGTGAAGGAGCGACGCAGGAGAGATCGAGTGTGGGGGAGCGAGCGGGAGTGCAGGAGAGAGCGAGTGGAGGCAGCTGGCGGAGCGGGAGGAGGTGGGGGTGGGGGGAGTGAAGTGCCTGGTCTATAGCATTACCGTATATACTATGACATTTGACCACACATTGACCATGCATGAATCGAAGATTTTTAAGATGAGGTACAGTATATATTTCCAAAGTAGAGCAGTGTCCAGCGCAACCTCTGTTTTTCTTACTCCTTTGTAAAAGGGAGTTAACTTTACCAAGACGCAAGTAGTGGTACTACTATAATCAAATCAACCTCTCATTTTCTTTTTCCTGCCCTACCTATACCAATAGAAAGTTCATTGACTGATGTGGACAAAATAAAATAAATCTAATTGAACTTTTTAAATTTTACTCCTTGTCAACCGATATGTGTGTTTGTTTGAACGGAGGGAGACAAGCGTGAGGGGTGAGCCCATGGCAATCAGACCATGACAGAACATAGCCGTGCGGCTGTGCGCCTGTGCCTATTGTGTTCCTGTGCGACTGGTGAGACACAGACACGGATGAAAACGATACGGATATTTTCCGACCGTATTCGAGACCGAATTCGTTTAGAGGGGTTTTAATCTATCCGTATCCGAGTCCGGATATTTAACATCCGATACCGTATTCGTATCCGAATATTTAAATCACATATTTATGATGTCGATATCCAATCGTATCCTATCCGACATTTTTTATACTATCCGTATTCGAATCTGAATCCGGACATAAATATGAAAACAAATACGATATCAGTGATATCCGTCCGTATCCGATCCGTTTTCATCCCTAGACACAGACACTGAGACAGGGAAGAAGTACTGTACTCGTAGTCCGTAGTGATCACGGGTCCAGAACAGAGGAAATGTCCTCAAAAGAATGGATTCCACTTCAAATTTCGAACTCCACCCCAACGCTGTCATCGTCCACCTGTATGTACCTGGAGTAAAGACGGCTTCAGATTATTCAGCATTGTTTTATTAGCATATCTAACATGTTCCTCCTTGGTTTTATACTAGCTTTTTTTGTTTTATTTGGCAATTACTGTTCAATCATGAACTAATTATGTCGGTGTTCGGATCCGAGGGGGTCCTAGACCAACGAGTAAATGCTGCGTGTCCCTTTCCGGGATGGTGATGTAAGGAGAACACACGGGGGTTTATCCTGATTCGGGCAAGAGAAGGCCCTACGTCCAGCGGGGGAGGGAGAGATTTGTATTTCCTTGCACCGAGCTGCTTGTGTAGGGATTACAAGCTTGCGAGAGAGGGTAGTGAGCCCAGGTCTCAAAAAGAAGAAAAAGAAAGTACAAGATGATTGCTTGAGATGTTGATCTTGATCTTGTGCGCGGCTCGTTGTCCGTCGTCCCCCGTTGTAGAGCCCGGGCCTCTCCTTTTATAGGACGAGAGGAGGCCAAGACAATGGGGGCCTTAAAACGATGTTTTGTCGATCCCTGTTTGAGATGACTGTAGCGACGTGCCCTAGAAATGGGAGGCCATCCCTGGACGCTATGGTGTTACAGAGGACGAGACGCTGAAATGACCCGGAACGTCGCGCCATACCGTCCTTCCTTCCCTGTAGTGCTGTGTTAGGCGTCGAGGCTGGGTCGAGGCCGGGTCGAGGCCGGGTCGTGGTCGATTGGATAAGTCCGAATCCCTGGAATCGCGGTGTACGGACTTTGTCGTATCCTCCCTCGAGGGTAACTGGTGACGTACAGTGTGCGATAAGGCGGGTACAGTGACGTTTTTCACCTCCCATCACGGGATGGGCGGTAAAACAGTTGAAGACTGACACTGGTATTGTTCCCACGTCGACCCTGATTGCGGCCATGACGGTAGGCGGTAGTAGGTGATTTGCATTAAATGCTATGACTTTTGTCCCGAGGTAGGTGGAGGAAGAGGGGATCGAGCGCCTCGACCCGGGCTCACGCGAGTCGAAGTTCGGTCGAGGCGTTTTGTCGTATGGGACGGGGCGCAGTCGAGGCCTCCCGTCGAGGGGGTCTCGTACGAGTCGGAGACGGGATGCGGTCGAGGCATCCCGTCGAGCCGGCCTCATACGAGGCGGACCCGCCGCGCGTTTTGAAGTGGGCTGTGCTCTGCCGTGATTTAGTCGCTTTTGTTTTTATTATCGTTTTATGTGGGTACCCCTATACTACTGGTACCGACAGTAGCCCCCGAGCCTTTAGGTGAGTGTGTGATCACTCTCCTGGAGGCTTTTTGCCGATGGATCGGGGTCGTAGTACCGTTGACCTTTCCGGCGGGGGCTTTCGGGCGTTCTTGGGACTTCTCCGGTGGGGGCGCGCGAGCGCACCCGCCGGGTGTAGCCCCCGAGGCCTTGGTGGAGTCTTGAGAAGACTCCTCCAGGGTCTTTTACATGTTTTATGCGGTCGAGCCTCCAAGCCTCGCGCGCACGAGGTCGATCGGAGTCCCTGCCGTCTTTTGTTGTTCGGCCCACACGCTCTTCCTACGGAGAGGAGGAGGAGGGGTGGGGAACGTCGTACTACCCTATTTGGGCAAGTCCGGCGATCTCCGATGAGCTGCTAGCGGGGAGATTCGAGTGAGAGTCTGTGCTCCAGTCGTTAGGAGTCGGCTTGTGGCCCGGAGGCGCTCTTCAAAGATGCCAAGGAGTGGTCGTGCGGATGTTGGTTCCCTGCGACAGGATCCGAGGGCTCGATGCCTCCCCCGAGGGGATTCCTGCTTCGACCTCGTCCTTTGGCCTCGAATACGTCTTGGGGTGCCTCGAGAGCGTGGCTCGAGCCCTGGCCATGTACGGGCGCATCCCTGGTCGTCCCTTGCTCTGTTGCTCGAGGGCAGCTGTCGAACCCAGGTCGAGGGCCAGCTTCCGTTCCCTCGAGACTTATAGTGGGCTCGGAGCCCGTTATAGGTATCTGGGAATATCCGTCCATGGATCTCGCCCCGCCCGTTAGCCAGGCGCGCCTTTTTAGGGCGAGATCGGCGCGGTAGTGGGCGACGTGGCGTTCGGTTACGGCGTGGGGGACGGCCACGTGCCTTGCTCCTGTAAGACGTGGGGACGGTTAGGTGAGCGCATTTATTGCGGGAAACTGTTCCTACCTTTTCGCGCGGCCGTTGGACTTCTTCCCGGCATATAAAGGCGAGACCCAGGGGTCTGCGTTCCCCTCTGGTTCTTTGCGCTCTTGCCATCCCTTAGCCTCAAGAAACCCTAGCCTTCTTGCGCCTTCCGCCCACACCGCTGCTGCCGCCGCCGCCTCCCTCTTCGCTCATCCCCCTCCCGGCAGCGTCGATGGCCGGAAAGAGCCAAATCCTCCCCGCCGACGACTGGGCCACTTCCTCGGTGACGGAGAGGAGGTTGGAGGAGCTGGTCGAAGACGGGCTGCTGCGGCCGAGGACGAACCGGTCGCGGCCGGAGTGGATTGCGCCACCGCCGGCCCACCGGGAGCCGGCGCCCCCGGAAGGATACGTGGTGAGCATCGTCTGCTTCCACGAGCGGGGGTTTGGCGTTCCCTCGTCGATCTTCATGCGCGCGCTTCTCCACTACTACCGGGTGGAGCTTCATCACCTCGCCCCCAACGCCGTCGCACAGGCCGCCATCTTTGCGGCGGTCTGTGAGGGGTACCTCGGGGTGGAGCCGCAGTGGAACCTGTGGCTTCACCTCTTCAAGGGCGAGCTCTTCGCCAAGAGAGCGGGGGAGAAGAGAGTTCTCTGCGCAGCGCTGGCGGGGAGCTGCGTTCTCCAGTTGAGGTCGAGCCGGGCGGATCAGTACATCCCGGCTCGACTCATCTCCTCAAATAGCGGGTGGCACGAGGGCTGGTTCTACCTCCGCAACGACGACAACCAGCTGCCAAGGTACACTGGCCGTGTGCTGACCGCCCGGGAGGACCGCTGGGGATATGGGGTGCCGGAGGTCGAGAAGCCGCGCCTGGACCCGCTGCTGGCGGTGCTGCAGCAGCTTCGCCTTCGAGGCTTGACGGCAGCGGCGGTGGCAACGGCGTTCCACCGCCGCAGGGTAATGCCGCTGTGCCGGCGTCGCCTTTGTCTCGACCAGATGACCCCGGAGGCACCTCTGGAGGGGAGCCGGATGTCCCACGAGGCCCTCACCCTCGAGGAGGTACTCCGTCGAGCCCGTCGGATGGTCGGGACGTTCAAGGCGGAGGAGGTCGACCGGGTCCCCGCCCACTGAGGGCTTCGAGCCCGTGGTAAGTATTTTGAGATGATACGCTTGCTTTGGTTTGATTTGTTTCTTGGATCCCCTTAACCCGGTTGATGCCGGCGTGCAGGACTTGTCGGCGCTGCGGGAGACGCGGCCGCCGGTGCCGGAGGAACAGCCCGCCCGCGAGGCTCGACGGCTGCACGCCTCGAAGCAACAACAGGTAAAGGAGTCGTCCAAGAAACGGACGGCTCACAAGGCCAGGGAGGCAGAGGCGCAGAAGAAGCTCTGGCGCCAGCAGGCCCTCGACGGAGTTCCTCTGGAGCCGTCGCCTTCCGAGACCATCTCGGGGGAGGACGACGACAGCAGTGGCGAGGACGATGATGTCCTGTCGCGGTATGAGGCCGCGACGGGGCTGGGGAGCCTCCCCGATATCCGCCCCCTGCTGGAGCCCATCGCAGGGTCATCCTCCTCGGTCGTCGTGGTCGGGGAGGTCGATGAGGACGAGGAGGAAGAGGAGAAGAAGAAGAAAAAGAAGGAAGAGAAGAAGGAGGCGGGCCCCTCGGCGGGAGGGGCCGCCTTGCCCCGGACCCAGCAAGTGGGGTTGACGGGGATGCCTGCCCCAGCCCAGGCCCCGCAAGCTCGGGCGGGGGCCGGGACGGTGGCGCCGACATCGTCGGCGGCGGCGCCATCGTCGGGCGTAAGAACCCGAGGCCAGCTGGCCTCAGAAGCGCAGAAAGCGCGCAGCGGCGCGCCGGCGAGGGCCCCACGGAGCGCCCGGTCTGCGGGTGGGGCCGCCGCGAGGCCGTCGCCCGCCGCCTCGGGCGGCTCGGACCGCGCAGGGTCGAGGCCTTTGGTGCCGATCTCCGGGTGAGTTTTTGGTCTTAGGGGATTTGTCTCTTTTCGAATTCGCTGGCTGACCTTATTTTTACTTTGCAGGCTGAAGCGGAAGGCAGAGCTCATGGGGCCCACCCCCGTGAAGTCTCTTCGGGCCAGTGCCGCCGTCCTCAACCGGTCGGCGGAGCAGGACGCGGCCTGGGTCCGCGAGGTCGAGGCCGCGAAGGAGCGCCTTCGACAGCAGCAGGAGGCTGTAGGCGCTTCGGCGGTCGCCGGCCCCGACCCCGCTGCGGCGAGGTCCGACCCGGCGAGGGCAGTGGTGTCTGGTCCGGTCGAGGCGGAGCCTAGGGCACTGCCCTCGGCCGAGGCCACCGTCGAGGCCGTGACGGACGAAGCGCCCGTCAGTGGCGTGGAAAGGGCGGGTGCCGATGTGACCGTGGAGGAGGTTGCGTCGGCACCGGAGCAAGAGGTGGCACCGGCGAGGGGGCCGCAGCCGCAGCAAGACCTGCCGGCGCGGCCGATAGGCACGGCGGAGGGCGAGGTCGTCGAGCTCCCTGCCGGAGCCCTAGAAGAAGTGGCGCCGGAGGTCGAGGTGCCGGCTGTGGGGGCGCCGTTGGTCGGAGCGCCAGTTTCCGAGCTACCAACGGGCGAGGTACCGGCCCCGGAGGCGTCGACGGTGGAGGCGCCAGCTCCAGAGGTGCCGGTAACTGAGGGGCCGGTCACCGCAGAAGGGCGGGGGCCCGTGGTCGTTGCCCTCGACGACGCCCCCTAGACAAAGGAAAGCAAATAATGGGGGTCGAGGGGGGCGAGGCCACGAGTCAAGCTGATGCCTCGACGGCCACTGGAGCCGCGGGATCCGTGGGCGAGGCCAACGAGGCCGGCCCTTCGGCAGGGCCGGGAGACGCCCCGGCCACGTCGTCGTCATCGTGGCCCGACATCGCCGCGCTGGCGATAGCGCGGGCTGAGGAGGAGATCCCGAGGTGGGGAGGGCCGTCCCTTCAGTTCAGGGACGCCGCGAACCCCGATGCCGAGCCTATCTTCACCCTGAATGACAGGGATGAAGTGCACCGCTGGCAGTACCTCGAGGGCGTCCGCCAGCACCTCGATTGGCTACTCCGCGTGGCGTCCGAAGCCGTCTCGTGGGGTGTACGGGATGCCACCGAGGTACGACTAATCCGTTAGCTTTTTTCGTGGCTCTCAGTGTCTTTTTTCCTTGGTTTCTTTATCTTTTTTGGTTTCTTTTGAATCAGGAGCTGAAGGAATACTCCCGCCGCAAGTCGCTCTTCATCCGGGATGAGAGCGGCGTGTGGGCGGTGCTATCCTGGCAACGGGCCCTGGTCGAGGAGGCCCAAAAAAGGCTTGCCGATCGGACTGCTGAGATGGCGGAGCTGCGCACCGCCTACTCGACGGTGAAAGAGGAGGCGATCCAGGCTTGGGCGGCTGAAGCCATGATGCGCACCGAGGTGGACAAGGCCCGGGAAGAGGCTGCCCAGGCTCGCAGGGACCTCGAGCCCCTGTCGGCGCGGGTGAAGGAGCTCGAGGAGGACGTCTCCCAGGTTGGCTGTCAACGTGACCTCCTCAACGTCCAAATCGGGCAGGTCACGGCCCGGTTCAGCGCGCTGAAGGACGAGGTCACGGTGCTGAACGGGGCCGTCCAAGAGAGGGACGCGGCGCTCCAGACTGCCCGTCAGGAGATCGAGGCATTGAAGGCGACCGTCCATGACAAGGACAGCGCCCTCCTGGGGCTCGAGCAGACGTGTGGGGGGCTCCGCGACGAGGTTGTGGGCTTGAAGACCCATATCGAGGGTAAGTACGACTGTTGTAGTTATGCCATCGAGGCCTCGTATTAGGTACTAATTTTGTCTTGTCGTATTCTAGAGCTGGAGAGTGAGAACCGGGAGGCCCACTCGTCTGCCAACTCCCTGCAGAGCCTCCTTGAAGCCGAGACCCGGAGGACCCAGCTGCTCGAGGGTGCGATCACCACGGTATGCGACGGTCTGGGGGTCGAGCCCGATGCCGACACCGGAGAAGACGCTCCAGGGAACTCCTTCATCCGTCGGATGGCGGCGCTGGGTCACCTTGCCCGGGAGAAGATTCGGGACAGCCTCCATCATGGCGTGAAGAGGGCATTGGCCGTCGTCCGCTCGGGGTTTGTGTTTGACATGGAGCACGTCGCCGACGGCTTCATCACAGACCCGGAGCGGATGGATGAGGACAATGAAAACGCCTGCCTGGAGCTGATTGAAGCCGCGGAGGGGCCTGGGGGTCGTCTGGCCTCGCTCTTTGAACCTGAGGTGGTCCCGCCTGCTGACGATGAAGGCCTGTGAGCCAAATCTGGGTGCAGAGGCCCATGTAATAAGTTAGTTATTTTGAAATTTGGTTGTGGTGGCCTCGGAGGCCCTAAAAAACTCAGAACATGAATCAGTTTGTGGTTAATTTAGTTCCATTCGAGCTTTTCTTCCCTTCTTGCTTGGATTGTGTTCTCGTATGATTTACTTAACACGCAGTCGCGCCCTTTGGCGTAGGGGAGCGAGTGGAGGTACCATAGCCTCGGAGGCGTAAGTGATCTCGTGGCTCGACTGCCCTCGAGCTTCAGGGTGCTCTTGCGGCCTCGCGGATCGTGTGAGAACCTGATCTAAGCGTCAGAGAGTGTAATCTCTTTCAGAGTTAGGAACCGTCATTTAGGTCTCCCTAGCGTGAGGTTGCACCTCTAGAAGGCGTAAGGAGTGAGTGGAGAGGCACCGTAGCCCCGGAGGCGTAGGTGATACTCCTGGCTCGAGGGTCCTTTCGAACCTTAGGGCACTCCGTTGATCTAAGAATTGGTTCTTAAAATTTTAAAAAAGAGTGTAAGTTTTTTCGGGGACTGGGGGTTCCCCCCTGTGTAGCCCCCGAGGGAGGGTCGATTCTGGTAGTGCAGAGTCGATCCTTCCTCACTGTGAGACGAAAGTTTTAACATTGTTGTATTCTTTATTGATGAAAAAGAAATTACAGAGCCTCGAGGCTTTCTAAGGAAAAAAGCGACGTAGCTGTTCAATGTTCCAAGCGTTGGTGAAGATTTCGCCCTTCTCGTTGGATAGCTTGTAGGTGCCCGGCTTCAGTACTTCTGCGATGATGTACGGTCCTTCCCATGGTGGTGTGAGCTTGTGGCGTCCCTTGGTGTTCTGGTTTCGTCGTAGCACTAGGTCGCCGACGTTAAGGTCACGCTTGCGGACGTGTCTGTCGTGGTAACGTCGGAGGCCTTGTTGGTACCTGGCAGAATGCAACAGAGCCACATCTCGGGCCTCCTCGAGCTGGTCGAGGGCGTCCTCTCTTGCGACGTCATTGTTTCTTTCGTTGTAGGCCTTCAACCTTGGGGACCCGTATTCAATATCGGTTGGGAGGACTGCCTCAGAACCGTAGACTAAGAAGAACGGAGTGAACCCCGTGGCTCGACTTGGCGTTGTTCTCAAGCTCCACAGGACCGAGGGCAGCTCGGCGGCCCATCTTTTGCCATGTTTGTTTAGCTTGTCAAAAATTCTGGGTTTCAGGCCTTGCAGGAGCATGCCATTGGCACGTTCCACTTGGCCATTTGTTTTTGGATGAGCCACGGCTGACCAGAGCACGCGAATGTGATGGTAGTCGCAGAAATCCAAAATCTTTTTACCAGTGAACTAGGTGCCGTTGTCTGTGATGATGCAGTTGGGGACCCTAAAGCGATGAATGATGTCGGTGAAGAATAGCACAGCTTGCTCGGACCTGATGCTGGTGATAGGGTGGGCCTCGATCCACTTGGAGAATTTGTCAATCGCGACAAGCAAGTGGGTGAAGCCGCCAGTCGTTCTTTTCAGTGGTCCGACAAGGTCGAGCCCCCAAACGGCAAACGGCCATGTGATGGGGATGGTTTGCAGGGCGTGTGCTGGAAGATGTGTTTGTCTCGCATAGTACTGACAACCCTTGCAGGAGCGTACTAGCTTGACAGCGTCGGAGACCACGGTTGGCCAATAGAATCCTTGTTGAAAAGCGTTTCCGACGAGGGTTTGAGGCGCTGCGTGGTGACCGCAAGCCCCCGAGTGCAAATCGCTGAGCAGGTCTCTGCCTTCCTCGTTTGTGATGCAGCGCTGGAGGACGCTAGTAGGGCTGCGGCGGTACAGCTCCCTACTGTCGCCAATGATCACAAAAGTTTTGGCCCGGCGAGCGATCTGTCGAGCCTCGGTCTTATTCGAGGGGAGTTCCCCTCGGATAAGGTAGTCGAGGTACGGAGCGCGCCAGTCAAGCTCGAGGTCAGACGGCGGGGTCGATCCTTCTACCTGCATGGCTTCAGCCCCAGTCGAGGGGGCTTCTACCTTAGGAGGGGGGTCGACCGACGTCCCGTCGACCCCTTCGTCCGGCCTAAGGTCGACGGATGGCTGCTGGAGATCTCTCGTGAAGACGTCTGGTGGAACCGTAGTTCGACTAGACGCGATTTTTGCCAGTTCGTCGGCGGCCTCATTGTACCTGCGTGCGATGTGGTTGAGCTCGAGGCCGTGAAACCTATCCTCGAGGCGCCGTACTTCCTGGCAGTAGGCTTCCATTTTGGGGTCACGGCAACTCGAGCTCTTCATGACCTGGTCGATCACGAGCTGGGAGTCGCCTCGAACATCAAGATGTTGGACCCTGAGCTCGATGGCAATTCTCAGTCCTGTGACGAGTGCCTCGTACTCAGTGACGTTGTTTGACGCAGGAAAATGAAGCTAGATGACGTAGCGCATGTGAACCCCGAGGGGCGAGATGAAGAGCAAGCCCACGCCTGCTCCTGTTTTCATCAACGACCCATCGAAGTACATGGTCTAGAGCTCGGCCCAGAGCTGTGTGGGAGGGAGTTGGGTGTCGGTCCACTCAGCCAAAAAATCGGCTAACACCTATGACTTGATAGCCTTGTGCGGCGCGTAGGACAGGGTCTCGCCCATGAGTTCAACCGCCCATTTAGCAATCCTACCCGAGGCTTCCCGGTTCCGGGCTATCTCTCCCAAGGGAAAAGAAGAAACCACAGTAACCAGGTGGCCCTCGAAGTAGTGTCGGAGCTTGCGCCGTGTTAGGACGACGGCGTATAGCAGTTTCTGAATTTGTGGGTATCGAACCTTAGTTTCTGAGAGCACCTCGCTGATGAAATAGACCGGCCTCTGGACAAGCAAGGTATGCGCCTCCTCGGCCCGTTCGACCACCAGGACCGAACTGACTACTTGTGACGTCGTGGCGACGTACAGTAGAAGTGGTTCCCCCGGGGTCGGAGGGACGAGGATGGGTGAGTTAGAGAGCGTGGCCTTGAGTTTTGTGAGAGCTTCCTCAGCCTCGAGGGTCCATGAAAAATGTTGTGATTTCTTTAGGAGACGGTACAGAGGGAGCGCCTTTTCTCCGAGGCGTGAAATGAAGCGGCTGAGTGCTGCAAGGCAACCAGTGACCCTCTGTACACCCTTCAGATCTCGGATGGGGCCCATCTTAGTTATGGCAGAGATTTTTCCGGGGTTGGCCTCGATGCCGCGTTTGGATACGATGAATCCTAAAAGCATGCCTCGAGGGACGCCAAAGACGCATTTCTCAAGGTTAAGTTTGATGTTTTTTGCCCGGAGGCACTTAAACGCTACGTCGAGGTCGCTGACCAGACCGTCGGCTTGTTTTGTCTTGACAACGATGTCGTCGACATAAGCTTCGACCGTCGACCCGATGTGTTCCCCAAAGACGTGCTGCATGCACCGCTGGTATGTGGCCCCTGCGTTCCGGAGACCGAAGGGCATCGTAACATAGCAATACATACCGAACGGGGTGATGAATGAAGTCGCGAGCTGGTCGGACTCCTTCATCTTGATCTGGTGGTAACCGGAGTAGGCATCTAAGAACGAAAGAGTTTCACATCCCGCAGTGGAATCAACGATTTGATCAATGCGTGGCAAAGGGAAGGGAACTTTTGGACATGCTTTATTCAAACTAGTATAGTCTACACACATCCTCCATTTCCCACTCTTTTTCTTAACTAACACGGGATTAGCTAGCCACTCAGGATGATGAACCTCCTTGATGAATCCGGCCTCCAATAGCTTGTGGATCTCCTCCCCGATGACCCTGCGCTTCTCCTCATCGAAGCGGCGCAGGCGTTGCTTCACCGGTTTGGATCCGGCCTGGATCTCCAAGGCGTGCTCGGCGACTTCCCTGGGTATGCCCGGCATATCCGAGGGACTCCATGCAAAGATGTTGGCATTTGCGCGGAGAAAGTCGACGAGCACGGCTTCCTATTTCGGATCGAGGGTGGCGCTGATGCTCAGCGCCTTCCCGTTGGGATCAGCAGGGTCGAGGGGTACGAGCTTGACATCTTCCGCGGGCTCGAAGCTGCCGGCGTGGCGCTTTGGGTCGGGAACCTCGTTCGCGAGACCGTCGAGGTCCGCAGCCAAAGCCACCGACCCCAAGACAGCCTCGCCGTGCTCGACGCACTCGACGTCGCATTCGTAGGCGTGCTCGTACGAGGGCCCCACGGTGATGACGCCGTTTGGACCTGGCATCTTGAGCTTGAGGTAGGTGTAGTTTGGCACAGCCATGAACTTGGCGTAGCACGGGCGCCCGAGGATGGCGTGGTATGTCCCACAGAATCCGACCACCTCGAAGGTGAGGGTCTCCTTTCTGAAGTTGGCCGGTGTGCCAAAACAAACGGGCAGATCGACCCGTCCGAGGGGCTCCGCCCGCTTCCCTGGCACAACTCCGTGGAAGCCCCCGACGCTAGGTTGGAGGCGTGCTCTCTCGACCCCCAGGAGGTCGAGGGTCTGGGAGTAGATGATGTTGAGGCTGCTTCCGCCGTCCATGAGTACTTTGGTGAGGCGTGTGTTGGCGATGATGGGATCGACAACAAGAGGGTAGACCCTCGGATTGGGGACGTAGTCCGGATGATCATCACGGTCGAAAGTGATGGCCACCGCAGACCAGTCAAGGAAACGAGGGACCGCCGTTTGTACGGAGAAAACCTCTCGCCGCTCTCGCTTGCGTTGGCGAGCCGAGAGGCGGGTCGAGGGTCCTCCGTAGATCATGAAGCAGTCGTGGACCTCGGGGAATCTCTCATCCTTGTCGTCACCCTTGGGGTTCTCCTTCTTGTCGGTGTTTTTGCCGCCTGCGCCCTCGAAGTACCTGCGGAGCATGTGACAATCCTCGAGGTTATGGTTAGTGGGTCCCTTGTGGTAGGGACACGGTTCTTTGAGCATTTTGTCGAAAATGCCCCCACCGAGAGGGCCTCGAGGCTTCTTGCGCTCGGTAGCGGCGACAAGCTCATCAGCCGGAGCCTCGGGCTTGCCCTGCTGGCCTTTCTTCTTCTTACGGTTGTTCCTCTTGGAGCCCAGGGTGGAGCTCGCGGGATCGTCAGCCTTCTGCTTCCCTTTGTCCTGCTCACCGCCGAAGATGGCACCAACCGCCTCCTCGCCGGCGGCAAAGTTGGTGATGATGTCCATCAATCCGTTGGCAGTGAGTGGGGTGTGGCGGCCCAACTCTCGGACCAACTCTTTGCAAGTGGTACCAGAGAGAAAAGCCATAATGACGTCGGAGTCGGTGACGTTGGGGAGTTCGGTGGGTTACCTGGAGAAGCGCCGGATGTAATCCCGGAGGGATTCACCCGGCCTCTGCTTACAACTCCGGAGGTCCCATGAGTTGCCAGGGCGCATGTAAGTTCCCTTGAAGTTTCCCTCGAACACCCTCACGACATCACCCCAGTCGTGGATCTGCTGGGGCGGAAGATCCTCGAGCTAGGCTCGAGCGGTGTCGGAGAGGAACAGGGGGAGCTGTCGGATGATGACCCGGTCGTCGGTGGGCCCGCCCAGCTGACATGCCAAGCGGAAGTCGGCGAGCCAAAGTTCGGGTTTGGTCTCGCCGTTGTACTTGGCAAGAGTCGTGGGAGGGCGGAACCGCGCCGGGAGTATCGTTTCGTAGATAGCCTTACTGAAGACCCGAGGGCCTGGAGGCTCGGGTGAAGGACTGCGGTCCTCCGAGCTGTCGTAGCGCCCGCCCCTATGCACATGGTAACCTCGAGCCACACCGTCACCGTGCTTGTGCGTGCGGCGCTCGACGATGTTGCCACGGGTGTCTCGAGGCCCTTGGTCGTGAGTTATGTGCTCGGGGGCGGGAGCCATTCGAATCCGTCGGGAAGGTTCGGGATGAACCGAGGCCTCTCTCTCTTGTCGGGAGGGCTCTGCGAGCCGCTCCGAGGCGGGCTCGCGTCGCCTCGAGGCAGAGCTCTCGGCCTGCTGCAGGGCAGCGGTCTCGAGGAGTTCTCGGATCTCATCTCGAGCACGGCGAGCATCGGGGTTTGACGGCTCGGGCATATTGCGGAGGAGCATGGCGGCGGCAACGACGTTCTGGCTGGCTCGAGCGAAGACCGGGGGGTCGGATACCCAGTCCTCGTCGATGCGACGGTTGATGTCGCGAGCTCTCTCGCGAGCTCTCCCGCCAAGTGCGTGTTCCGCACGCTCACGCTCGAGGGTTTGTTGAAGCAGACGCAGGTTTTCCCGTTCCTCATCGAGCCTTTCCCGTAACTCGCGGATTTGCTCGAGTTGCACCCCTTGATCCGCAAGGAGTTGAGCCTCGTCCCGCTCGGCAGGGATCTCGACATGAGGGGGCGTGTGCCTTCCTCCGACCGGCTCTTCTTCCTACGAATCCGATGCGCTTTCAACATCGACGTTGAAGCACTCGCGGGTCGGATCATAGGTGTCATCTGCCGAGTCAGGTCAGGGGCACCGAAATAATAGTATGACGGGGGAATGCGTGGGGAAGCGATCACACGGGGTTCTGTTTCTGGTGCCTCCGTAGAGTCCAGATAATCAGAAGCCGGTGTGGATGCAACGAGGTCCAGAGTGAAGCGTAGATGGTGCCCGGGGAGTTCCCCATAAGCACTCATGCGAGTGCTCACGGAAGAAGCGTACACCTGGGCAGCCGAATCTAGCCCAAACGGGAACGGCGAAGAAGATGTGGCTGTCCACGCCGGAACGGGTGCTCCGGGTAGCGGTGCCTCACCGGACGGGGGAGCGGCGGGATTCTCCGTCGGCATGTTACCCTCGGCCAAGCTGATCCTCCCCAGACCTTCAATGAGGAAGTCTGGGTCAGCGTTCGGCTGGGGGGTGCCGGACCGGGGAATCCCGTCGCCCTCTGTGAGATGAAGACGGTGGTTGCGCCGGGCTCATCATCGTCGGGCGGCTCGCGCCTGCCTAGAACGACGATTCCGGCAGATCGCTCCCCCAGGCTGGGAGAGCTCGTAATCCTCGTCGGTTGGGTGCCTAGGTGGGAGTAGGACCATGTCGTAGCCGTAGCCAAGTGACATGAACTCCAAACTCCCGAACCAGATCACCGTGGCCAACGGGATAGGACGATCAGGGTCAGCCATCTAGGAAAAAGGCGAGAAAGCGACGTCGGCACGCAGCGCTCCCCTACCTGGCGCGCCAACTGTCGGTGTTCGGACCCGAGGGGGTCCTAGACCAACGAGTAAATGCTGCGTGTCCCTTTCCGGGATGGTGATGCAAGGAGAACACACGGGGGTTTATCCTGGTTCGGGCAAGAGAAGGCCCTACGTCCAGCGGGGGGAGGGAGAGATTTGTATTTCCTTGCACCGAGGTGCTTGTGTAGGGGTTACAAGCTTGCGAGAGAGGGTAGTGAGCCCAGGTCTCAAAAAGAAGAAAAAGAAAGTACAAGATGATTGCTTGAGATGTTGATCTTGATCTTGTGCGCGGCTCGTTGTCCGTCGTCCCCCGTTGTAGAGCCCGGGCCTCTCCTTTTATAGGACGAGAGGAGGCCAAGACAATGGGGGCCTTGAAACGATGTTTTGTCGATCCCTGTTTGAGATGACTGTAGCGACGTGCCCTAGAAATGGGAGGCCATCCCTGGACGCCATGGTGTTACAGAGGACGAGACGCTGAAATGACCCGGAGCGTCGCGCCATACCGTCCTTCCTTCCCTGTAGTGCTGTGTTAGGCGTCGAGGCTGGGTCGAGGCCGGGTCGGGGCCGGGTCGAGGTCGATTGGATAAGTCCGAATCCCTGGAATCGCGGTGTACGGACTTTGTCGTATCCTCCCTCGAGGGTAACTGGTGACGTACAGTGTGTAATAAGGCGGGTACAGTGACGTTTTTCACCTCCCATCACGGGATGGGCGGTAAAACAGTTGAAGACTGACACTGGTATTGTTCCCACGTCGACCCTGATTGCGGCCATGCCGGTAGGTGGTAGTAGGTGATTTGCATTAAATGCTATGACTTTTGTCCCGAGGTAGGTGGAGGAAGAGGGGATCGAGCGCCTCGACCCGGGCTCACACGAGTCGGAGTTCGGTCGAGGCGTTTTGTCGTATGGGACGGGGCGCAGTCGAGGCCTCCCGTCGAGGGGGTCTCGTACGAGTCGGAGACGGGATGCGGTCGAGGCATCCCGTCGAGCCGGCCTCATACGAGGCGGACCCGCCGCGCGTTTTGAAGTGGGCTGTGCTCTGCCTTGATTTAGTCGCTTTTGTTTTTATTATCGTTTTATGCGGGTACCCCTATACTACTGGTACCGACAAATTAGGTTTAAAAGATTCGTCTCGCGATTTCACGGTGAACTATGCAATTAGTTTTTTGTTTCGTCTACATTTAATGTTGCATGCATGTGCCGCAAGATTCGATGTGATGTTTTAGGGTGAAAATTTTTGGAAACTAAACACCCCCTAATCCGTTCATCAAGCGTGTTCAGTTGTTTATTGAAGCGTTATCCCAGCAGCACCTTGACCAGCTACTGCTGCTGTATATATATATTTTTGAATGTCACCCGGGGGAAAACAGCTGTTTTATGATTTACAACATTTAGGAGGAAAAACAACAACAAACGCCTCTGCACCTGGGCAAAGAGAGGCGGAAGCCTCAAATATACTAGTGCAATGCAAAGACTACCACAGCAAGGTACAAGAGCACTTTGACGATGCCTCCAGCGAGGTGAATGACGCCAAAACTTAATCATCGTCAGCCAAGCAGGAGCTTGGCAAGGTCTTCACCCAAGCCTTGTGCCGGAGGTAGCTGCATCATGGCAGAGGGGGGGTGCCAGTCGCCGCCACACCGCGCGGAGCCATAATCGGACTTGCCCGCGTCGGTGTGAGGCATGCACCGGCAAGCGTCCACGCCAGGACGCAGAGGTGGGGGGTGCCGGCCGCCGCCACATCACACGGAGCCGCTCCCGGACTCGCCCACGATGGTGGGAGGTGCGCACCGGCAAGCATCCACGCCTGGACGGAGGGGGGTGCCGGTTGCCGCAACACCACGCGGAGCCGATCTCGGACTCGCCCGCGATGGTGGGAGATGCGCACCGGCAAGCAAGTGTCCACGCGCTGGACGGGGGTGGGGGTTGCCGGCCGCCACCACACCGCGCGGAGCCGTTCCTGGACTCGCGCGCGCTGGTGGGAGGCGTGCACCGGCCAGCGTCCACGCCTAGACAGGGGGTGCCGGTCGCCGCCTCACCACACGGAGCTATTCGCAGACTCGCCCGCGACAGTGGGAGGCGCGCACCGGCAATCGTCTACGCCAGCAAAGCGGGGGAAGAGGAAACAAAGAGGATGTCTCCAAGGAGGGAGCGGCGTCCGTAGACGTCATCGTCCGGTCTTTCGCCATAGCCTCAACCAACCTGCCTGCTCGGGGACGCGACCGCGTCGGCTCGTGGTGCGCCGTGCTGGAGGGAGCTGCGCCAGCCGCCACACGGGGATGGCAAGGGGGCGTGACGTGACCACGGCGGGTCGCAGTGCGCCACGCTGGGAGAAGAGGAGCCGGGCGTCACCACACGAGGACGACAGGCCTAGGCCCAGGGCGAGGGAGGGGCGTCGGTCGCTAGGACGGCAGATCTGGTCCCAAGGAGCTCGACGACGAGGACGCGCTAGGCAGCACCACCCGCGCTGATCCCACGGCGTGCCAGCCGAAGCACGCAGCAGGCCGCTGCTGACCCCCGGGGTTGCAGGCACCCCGGCCGCGGGCAGCCATAGCCCCGACCGGCCCGGTCGTGGCCACCCCGTCCAGCCGCCGTCGAGGAGCCATATCCAGCCAGTGGGGACCTGGATCCGGCTGGCCGACCGTCGACCGGTTGCCCCCTCCCATCAGGGCTGCGGCATCCGGTCGCTGCGCACCCACACCGTGCGCAAGGGCAACCACACTTGACACGACATCGATCCGACCGCGTGGAGCCGGGCAGCCGGCTGCCGTCGCGCGTAGCATGCCAGGGCCAGTAGATCCGGGGCCAGGGGGGCCGGATCCACCAAGCCGCCGCCGTGAGGACACCGTAGACGAAGGGGAGGGGGCACGGTGACCAAACCGTGTGAAGCCGGGCCGGCAATCGTCGCACCCAGCAGATCCGGGGCCAAGGGGCCCGAATCCACCTCGCCGTCACCGGAAGCGCGCCGGAGACGAAGGGGAAGGGAAGGGGAGGCAGAGGATGCGTGGGGGAGGAGGCTCTGACTGTCGAGAGCCATCTCCGCACGGAGGTCTCGCAGCACACCTAGGAGAGGAAGGCCTCGCCGCTGCCATCCTAGGGAGCCGCGCGGGCCTCCCTGCGTACCCCTCCAGCAGCGGCGAGGGAAAGGGGAGGGGGCGGATGGCTGGCGGCGGCGGCTAGGGTTGGCCACCGCCCAAGTCGCCTGTGCAGGGCGACGTGGGGGCTCTCTGTACTCCCCTTCTGGTCTCCCTCTACTGCTGCTGTATTGACCACGTGAGAATCCAAAGTTGCGCTGTTTCCTAGGGTTCCTTGCGTTGGAACAAGGGCGCACTGTTGCCATGCATGTCATCATAGCAGCACAGCTAGCGTTCATCTAAACGCATTTTTTAAAAAAGAAAAAACTTTAGGGCTAGTACCTCCAACATCCGTATCCCCTCAGTACCAAAAAGAATCTAATTATGCGTTTAAAATAAGTTAATTTTTTTATAGTTTGATCACATTTATAAAAAAATATCAATCTTTATATTCTCAAATAGCTTTACCATCAATATATTTTATAATTAATCTAATAGTACTTATTTGGTATCATAAACTTGGTACTTTTTTATATAGATTTGGTCAAACCTGAACTTGTTTAACCCTTAAAGGTGAGAATTGTATTTTTTTGGGATAGATGGAGAGGGCATATCCCCATATATTACAATTTAGTTTTCTTAACCACCTATACTAGATTTTAAGAGAAAAAAAAATGAGATCGGGTGGAGTTGCTCTGATATAGATCAATTTTGTTTCTAAGATGGATCTATCATTAGAGAATCTGATGAGTAAATAATCACTTGTAATCGTACTTTGTTATTCTAGATCGTTGGTAATTATTTTTACTAGCAAAACATGTCCGTGTGTTGCAACGGGACAAACATTTTATTATGCAGTGCCATACCACTGGTGATAACGAGTACCCCCCTACCCCCCTCAAGGGGGGCTTACTCCGATAGCCGTTATTTTTGTACAATTTGATAAATAAACTTTATCCAATCATAAATCAAATAAATCAAGCATGCAATAAAAGATTAATCCTTATGAAAAATTAAAAATAAATTAGTTCAACTAAAATAGGTGTTATTGTGTGTACCTATTGTGAGTTTGACAAATTAAAGGTTGAATTTGAGCCACAATCACATGTCCACACGCATCTTGTGTGGGTTTGGACGTCAGGACATGATATACTTTCTCTGTCCCTATTTAAGTGATGTTGTGGGATTCATGCTAATTAAAATTTCTCAAGTTAAATAAATTTATTATGAAAATAGATTCAATGATCTATCTAATAATACTAATTATGTATTATAAATATTAATATTTTATTTGATATATTTAGTCAAAGTTAAGTATGTTTGACTTTTTGAAAAATGAAAATGACATATAAAAAGAGAAAGAGGGAGTAAGTGAATGACGCCAAAAAACTCAAAAGAGAAGGGACAACCATTATTATTTCTAGTTTCCATTAAAAACAAATAGTTGCATGCCAAATTAATATTCATTGCTTCTGCTTACCCGTTTCATGCAAAAGCAACAAAAAAACGTTGGTCCTCCAATAGGGGAACTATTAGGAAATCATCATGTACGTAAGTACATCGGAGAAGAAATAAAAGCAAAAAAATGCTAAACAAATTGGAAACCATGTAAGTACGTTGGAGAAAAATAAAGGCAAAAAATTGCTAAACAAATCGGAAACCATGTACGTAAGTAAGTATACACCGGAGAAAAATAGTAAAATAATCGTGTAATACCAAAATTACTCTCATTATTGCTTTCGGTCATCTGTTTCATATAGGAAAAAAACTACAAAACTAAACCAAATGCATCTCCAGACACAACTTGGGATCTGAGAGATCTAATTGGATTATGATTCTATCTATCAATACTTAACTCTTATCCTTTTCTATTTATTATTAAGAGTTCTATTTAGAGTACGCAAGATCTGAGGAATCTATTTATGGTAGGATTCCTATTTCATATTGGTCTAGACGCGAGCTATTCTAACTCGTATGAGCATAGGTTATATATATAAGTCCGGACAAAAGAAACTCTCTATTTATCGGTGGTTAGAGGAAGACGGGCCAAAAAAATGGATGGACGAAAAAAAAGAGCCTGAAATTTTGTCTATATTCTTCATAATATTTAATTTTTGCGGTTATTTATGTTTTACTCTTTGTGTAAAATTATGACATGTAATTTATTTTATGATGAACATGACATCCATAATATAGGTTAATGTGTCAATAATATTGTTTGCAAAAAAAAATGTGTCAATAATATGATAATGTATCAAATTAAAATACAAACTTGATATTTTTTGTCCTGTTGCAAAGCACATAAATATTTAGACTTGATACATCATAACTGTATTTTTTTATTCTATTCATGTATTGCTTTGATTATATCGAGTTTCGTGATATTTGAGCACTTGAAAATCAATAGTTCTAATATATGATTAAAATCGACAAGAAGTTAGTTGCCGACATGTTAGAGATTGGTTTGTCTGATGATAATTATGACGGGACACTTCTCTTGATTTTTTACATACCAGCCCTCACTAGGGATTGCAAAAACACATTTATTTAAACCGGACAAAACCAATTAAAAATTTTAATTCATAGTTTGATTAGTTAGACCATCCGCGAATAATCTAGGTTTTAATAAGAACAAATTTTGTTTCTAATCAAAACTACATCAATAATTTGGTAGTTCTTGTCCGTGAGAAATGGTCAATGTTTTAGAGACACGTAATATTGTATTTATTATTTACTTATATTTTACTATAAAAATGAATAACTCATAGTGAGAAAACAGACGGAAAACAAGAAGGTGCAACCAAATAAACCAAAACAAAAAAACCATGGAGGAAAAGAACGAAAAAGTAAATCGAACATAAATGGAAACGAACGAAAGAAGGAAAAAATAAAAATTAAAACCAGAAAAGTCGAACCGAAGCCAAGTATGGATGGTTTAATAAGGACCTACATTTATTATTTTTCTATTTCAATATTTATTTAATATGTGATATTTGGGCTATTTCTATATATATTTAATAGGAGATATTTGGAAAATACAAAAAACAGTAAAAGGTCATGCGTGAGGAACACACGGACTCAATCCAAAATTACTCTCATTATTGCTTTCGGTCATCTGTTTCATATAGGAAAAAACTACAAAACTAAACCAAATGCATCTCCGGACACAACTTGGGATCTGAGAGATCTAATTGGATTAGGATTCCCTCTATCAATACTTATTAAGAGTTTTATTTAGGGTACTCAGGATCTGAGGAATCTATTTAGGTTAGGATTCCTATTCCATATTGGTCTAGACGCGAGCTATTCTAACTCGTATGAGCACGGGTTATATATATGTCCAAACAAAAGAAACTCTCCATTGTTCGGTAGTTAGAGGAAGACGGACAAAAAAAATGGATGGACAAAAAACAAGAGTCTGAAATTTTGCCTCTTTATTATTAGGTATATATATAGATTGGGTTTTGCATTCAATTTAAATTTTCTAAATATACATATTTGTCTGACCGTTGTTGCCTTGTTGTTGGGTTCAGTTAGTTATGTTTGGAGATGGGTTCGTGATGCACTAATAAGAAGGAAAGTGAATTACTTGTGCATAAGGCAAGCGAATTACTTGTGTATAGTGAACTGAATCTAAATAAAAGGAGTAATTCTAGCTAAGCTCCTGCATGCTATGTTATTAGAAATATGAGGTTAGATGTGCGCTCAACTACTTGCTAGTGTGTGCAGTAGTTAAATCTTCTTGTTGCTTTCCGTCATAAAATTGCGCATGATATTTCTCTTCTAGTTGTGCCCAAGAACCAATGGCACAAGATAAATAAATAAACCACGAAAACGCATAGAGACAAAGGGAAATTTTGCACATAGTGTAAATCAGTGCAAATCAACCTAGTCATTTTCTGAAACCTACTTAGCCGGTTTTGGACAGGGATGGCAACCACGCTCGCGGGTGCGGATGCAATATCGAACCGGCACTAGGCCCATGATGGTGGCCCTGTTCTGCTGGTCATATTTCGACTTGTTTCAGCTTGTTTCAGCTTATTTTCTCTCACAAAACACTATTGAATCAGCCGAAATCAACCGGCTTTTATACCAGCCGAACCAGCCCGGTGTCGGGTCGTGCGCAGGTGTCATATTTCATCCACGTGTGACATGTAGGACCAAAAACGTATATATTTTTTTCCTCCAATTAGGTAGCGTTTAGTCGGGGAAAGAAAAAATTTTAGGTGTTACATCGGATGTTTCGTGGGATTTCAGAAGGGGTTTTCGGATACTAATAAAAAAACTAATTACATAACTCGCCTGGAAACTGCGAGACGAATTTATTAAACCTAATTAAGTCATCATTAGCATATGTGGGTTACTGTAGCACTTAAGACTATTTATAGACTAATTAGGCTTTAAAGATTCGTATCGCGATTTCCCACCAAACTATGCAATTAGTTTTTTTTCGTCTATATTTAGTACTCCATACATATGTCAAACGTTCGATATTACTATAGAACCCAAAACTTTTTGGAAACTACACCAGGCCTTAACATAAAAACAAGACATTCGATTCTTATAAATCGATCCATATGCTCTAAATGGATAAGAGAGGTATGGATTTTCCGCTCAGCTCAAATTGTCTCTTTTTCCTTCTGTTTGGACAAGAAGAGATATGAAACTAGGTGAATTCTCCGCGCGTTGCTGCGGGAATGCAAGAGTAATTTAAATTGAGTTAGGAGAAATAAGATGTAGAAGGAATCTCGTTGGTGTATAATACATACATATATATGCGATATAAGCAGAGAATAGATTTAGTTTTTTTTGTTAAAGGTGTAACTAAAGACAACAAAAACCATATCAAAGAAAACACGGTCACTAACATATAGGATCGACCAGTACGGGAGACTAATCTCATCCACCCTCACCCCTCACCCCTACTATACCTGAGGGTCATCCCCCTCCCAAAAGTTCTAGGAGTTTTCCTTCATAAAATCATGCATGTTTCGGAGGACCACATATAATCCATGTGATATGTAGTTTTGCTAGGTTTTTGCTTAGAAACGGACTTTTGCCTAGAAACAGTTATCAAAAAAAACACGGTCACTAACCTATAGGATCGGCCAGTACGGGAGGCTAATCTCATCCAGCAGAACCCCTCACCCCTACTATACCTGAGGGTCATCCCCTCCCAAAAGTTCTAGGAGTTTTCCTTCATAAAATCATACATGTTTTGGAGGACCACATATAATTCATGTGATATGTAGTTTTGCTAGGTTTTTGCTTAGAAACGGACTTTTGCTTAGAAACAGTTATCAAAGAAAACACGGTCACTAACCTATAGGATCGGCCAGTACGGGAGGTTAATCTCATCCACTAGAACCCCTCACCCCTACTATACCTGAGGGCTGAGGGTCATCCCCCTCTTAAAAGTTCTAGGAGTTTTCTTTCACAAAATCATACATGTTTCGAAGGACCACATGTAATCCATGTGATATGTAATTTTGCTAGGTTTTTCTTAGAAACGGGCTTTTGCTTAGAAACGGTTATCAAAGAAAACACGGTCACTAACCTATAAGATCGGCCAATACGGGAGGCTAACCTCATCCACCCTCACCCCTCACCCCTACTATACCTGAGGGTCATCCCCCACCCAAAAGTTCTAGGAGTTTTTCTTCACAAAATCATGCATGTTTCGGAGGACCACATGTAATCCATGTGATATGCAGTTTCGCTAGGTTTTTACTTAGAAACGACAGTTTTGCTAGGTTTTTCTTAAGAACGGCCGTTTAAATGTTTACAAAAAAATTATCGAAATATATCCATGTGGGGTCTTGTTTTGAAGAGTTTATTGCGAGGAACACCATGGTGCAATTGGATTTTAATTACGATACTTGGTTTAGGTGCTACGACTTTTTTTCTATTTCAAAAGAAATAGCTAGTGGAAGATAAATGAGGCTTAGTGGACGGATGACGTCACTTAGTGGGCGGATGACATCATTTTGCTGATGTGGCCCAATGAGAAGCCAGAGAAATAGGCTAGTGGATCTTTGCTTTATATGAGATATAGATATTTGACTAAGACTGGATTTCATTTCACTTTTCTATTTCTCGACAACTTCTCTCATCAGCTATTTCTATTTCGCGTTTTTAAAGTAATTAATTGCCCCATACCCCTTTTATATTTAGATTATATGGCGTAATGTACCTTATACAAATAGAATTCTAGGGTTCCTTTATTTTCTTACGGAATAAGAAGAATTATTCCATTCTCTTTTTATTTTGGTTTTCCCCAAAGAAAAACTTTTCAAGGGTGGTCTAGAACTTATATTTGGCGCGAGGCTATTATTGATTATTCTTTTTTAGCCATATATGCCACAGACGGGCCGACCGACTTATCTGTGTACAGAATGTCAAATTTTGCACTTTTATTACAGTTACGCAATAAATTTATCCGTGTTCTAATCTATACCTAAATACATCAGCCTGTTTAACACTGGCTAGTAAGCAGGGCGTGCCTATTGGGCACTTAAATACAGCTTATGAAAAAAAAAACAAGGCTTCAACTTTCATAAACAAAATACAAAATATTTTGGATCTCAACATTTATCTTCAAGAACTGCTAGCATGTTGATGCTCTCATACAGTACGGTTCAACGGTTCATAACAAGAAGAACCACATAAATAAAGCATAAAAAGGTGCCTAAAGTGACAACTTGGGTGTGCTAGTCCTTAGGTGCATATAACACCTTACTAGACTTCTCGTATCGGTAAAATTTCATGCATAGTCCTGGCCTAGAGAAACTCTGAAATATTTGGTACAGCTCCTTGGCCTTGACTTCAGAGATTAAACGACAGAAATTTACTGTGATCTCTTTAATCTTTGTCCCCCAATCAAAAAGTCGTTTCACAAAAGCAACTTCATGTTTAGTTCCTCTCCATCCACCAATTACTACTTCTTCAAGGTGATTCAACAAGAGTTCCTCTGTTTCCCACTCTACTAGCTGAAGGCATATGCAATCGGATGTGCATACAGTCTGGGCCTGAAACCAGGAAGTATCAACTTAATAAAATTAATTGATGATTGAATGACAAAAATGAGAGTAAATTGTCAGATTCCTGAACGCTTTCGAGGTGTGCCAATGTGTTGATATCAACTAAAAAAATAATTCAGCCTAGTAACCAGTTGCAGCAATGTAATTTTCTGCTAAGACAAAAGATAGCACATAAGAGCATAATTTCTGTTTATAAAATCACATAGAATTCCATGTAATAACAGAAATATGCTATTATTAACTGCCCAAAATTAAGGAGACTTTGAATCAATCTTAGTGCATAGGCTCTGCATGGACATACATAACCTTTATATTTTTCGTTTAAAAAATAAAAATACTTAGGCTAATTACTACTTCAACTTTCTGTTCATTGCCATATTATTTTCTAACTCTTATATATATTCCAAGGTTGATCTGCTTTAGTGTCATTCAACGACTCACCAGAAGTCCAGAACCGTATATTTCAAACAGGCTACCAATAACTAGAAAGAGAGCAACTATTTACAGCCCAAATAGTATACCAACAGTTAAATCTGCGGAGTAAAGTGTTATCATTGGGATATCAAATAAACCATACGAAAAGCAAACAGGGCAACCAATCAGGCTCACACGGCAGGGATGACGAGAGAGACGAAGAGGGCGACACGCGGCAGGGATGGAGCAGAGATCGACCCACCAACGCCCCGCACCCACCATGGCTGACGGCGTGGCCCCAACATGAGAAGGGGTCCGCGCATCAGTGGCGGAGGGAGTCTCCCTCCCCACAAGTCAGAGAGGGTCTGGGGCAGAGCTTGACCCGCCATGGGGCCGGGTCGGAGCGACTCGGGTGTGAGGTCCAGGAAGAGGAGGTAATCGAGGAATTCTTCGGTCAATTGTGGGCGTTTGACGCGCCACATCTGCCTGGAAAAGCTAGGGTTCCTCACCCAGCCGCCGCCCCCGACTCCACCACCATCTCTGTTGGCCATCTCTACTGGGTTCGGCGAGATTTGTTTGATGGGAAGTTGATTCGACCGGAGGATTGCTACCTTGCGAAGACCTCTGAGAGATTCAGGCAGCAGCCGGTGAGGATTAGCTTCGCGAGAGACATTTGGGACAGAGGAGGTGAAAAGGCGACTTACGCAGAGGTGCTCAAGGAGACGATGGCTGATAGAGGGCGTTGGGTTTGACGACCGGAGCCGTGTCGCCAACAGAGGCCACCTCAACCGCCGAATCCGGGAAGAAATCAGGGATGGCAGGAATCTCGCTGGCAGGGAGCTCCCCGGCCACCCCCTCCACAGTGCCAACAGCAACCTCCCCCGCCTCCACGCCAGCAGCATCCCCCGCCAGTCGCCTCCTCGTCAGCAGCATCCGCTACCCCGTCAACAACAACCCCCACCTCCTCCTAAGAGAGGTGGGCTGCAAGCTCAGATCCAAGGTACCCTGATTCCTGAGAATCCCCCCTTCGTCATAGATCCGAGATACAGGAAGTTGACGTGCTACAACTGCGGGGAACCAGGTCACTTTGTGGGCAACTGTACGAGGCCAAAAATTTGTTTCATCTGTGCTGTCACGGGTCATCATATGAATGCTTGTCCTGCATGGAAGGAAGATCATCCAATTGCTGCATATGTGGGCAGTGCAAGTCTAGGCTTAGGTTTCTATCATGTTGAGGTACCCAGTGTTGAATCAACTCAATGGCTGAATATGACTAATTGTGGGGTAGTGAAAATCAAGACTGGGCACGTGACACTGGCTGAACTGGAGGCGGAGTTATCTGAAATTTATTGCAGAGAGTGGCCATGGCAGATCAGAGAGTTGGAACCTGAGAAGTTTCTGGTCAGATTTCCACCCAATAAGAAAGTTTCTGATATCAAAAACTATACCTCTTTCAACCTGAGGAAAGGAGTACAAGTTGAGGTGCTTGAATGGCTTGGTGACATCCAACCTTATGGGGAGTTACAAGAAGTCTGAATACAGATTGAAGGAATTCCTCCCAGATGGTGTCACTGGAGGGTTTTTGCCCAGGTAGCCGCAGGCTTTGGTCTTATGACTGAAGTGGACTGGTCCTATCTCTTTAAGATTTTCTATGAAACTGTGAGAATTAAGGTGGCATGCAAGGACAGCAGCAAAATCCCTCGGGACAGGCTCTTTGAAATGGATAAAAAACTTTTTGTGGTCTCATTCTTAGTTGAGGGGGTACAAGCTGATGATCAAGGAGCCAATGAAGGTAAAGGGGATGATGGTGATGATGGAAAGGGTGACGATGGAAAGGGGGATGATGGAAAGTTGGATGATCCTCCGGGTCCTGAAGATGATGGAGCCTTGTCTCCAGGTTCTGAACCTAGTCAGACCAAAGATAAAACGCCGAATGCTAAACCATCCAGTAACAACAGAGGGTACAAGACTAGTGCATTACCACTCTTGTCTGAGATGATGGATCAGGAGAAGCAGTTGCAAATCAAGATGGGAAAACCTGTGTCTCAGATACAGCTAATCCCAGAGGTGGCGGTAGGGACTCTGTTGACAGAGGATATGAGTGGGAGTGATGTAGAAAAGGATGTAATTACCAAAATGGTTCTTGAGAACCAGAAGATGAGTGGGCCGGTGTCAAGTCTGAAGTTAACTTCAGTTCTTGAGTCTAACAGAAAGAAGCAAGAGGAACGACAGAGTACAGAAGGGAGAGATGAGGATCGCAGGATGGATGATGTTTATACTCCTGCCTCACATGAATGTACAAAGGAAAGCTTAATGGCAGAGAAGTGGATAACGTCTGAAGCTAACCACAAGCAGTTATCTGATTGCCATATTGTCAGGAACAAGTTCTATAGCCTCATTAATGAGGAATCTCAACATACCAAGTGGGAAGAGTTTAGAAGGCTAGCCAAGATGGATGGGAACGAGGAATGTTCTACGCTGCTACAAAGAATGGAGTTGGAGGATTCGGATGAGGAATCTGATCTGCTCCATGATGGACAGGGCGTTTCTTTGGTTGATGCTGGTGTCCTCCCACAGATTGATGAATCAATGGCAGTGGAGGAAGCTGAGGAGGATGACAAGATAAACCAAAAAAGGAAGACAACTTGGGGGCCTGTGGAGAGGATTCCTAGGCCAAGAAGATATCAGGAGGATGGTAAAACCACTTTGCAAAGGGCGCAGGAGCTGAAAATGTACAAAAACTTGGAGAAAGGTAAACCTTACAGATCCTTTGCTTTTGAAAGCAATGTTTCTCTGCTAAATAAAGCTCAGTGTGTTAGTCTGGTAGTAGGATCTGATTCTTTAGAATCTGATGTAGTAATTAATAACCTGAAACAAAAAGAATTGTTGGATAGCGAAGCTTTTGTGGAAGCTAATCCTGAGGTTAACCTCCCTAGTGTTTTGAATATTGAGGCAACTTTTGAAGAGTTTCCTCCTCTGGTCAGTATTCAGAAAACCCCTTTAAAGGATACTGAGATAGATAATAGGGAATCTTGGGCTGAAGTTGTCTCTAAAGACAATTCACCCAACAAACACCTCAATGGTCAAAATGACAGGTTCATTTTGGAATGTTAGGGGCCTCAATAAGGAAGGCCAACTCCAGCGTATTACTGATTTTGTATCTGATAATAATCTAGACTTTGTCGGGTTCTTAGAGACCAAGAAAGAAACCTTTGTAGATTCTTTTCTGAATTATGTGCATAAAGATTTTGCTTGGCATGCTCTTCCCGCCAAGGGTACCGCTGGGGGCATCCTGGTTGGTTTCAATGAGAGAAAGTTCGAAGTTATTGCCTGTAAGATTGGGGTGTCTAGTGTGGCTATTATTGTTAAAAATTGCCAAGATAATTTTACGTGGCGTATTATTGTAGTTTATGGTTCCCCTTATGAAGAAGGTAAACTAGAGTTCCTTCTTGAGTTGGAGGGTCTCCTGGCTAACTAGGATGGCCCCACGGTTATAGGGGGTGACTTCAATATAGTGACCTATGTGAAGGAAAAAAGTAAGGGTAATATTAATCAGCGTTGGGCTGATGCTCTACTTGAGTTAATCAACAAATGGGGTCTAATTGAGCTTAAGAATTCTTCAAGGTCCTTTACTTGGACTAACAACCAAGAGCAACCGATTATGGCTGCTTTAGATAAAAAAAAATTCACTACAGCTTTTGAACAACAATACCCACTTGCCTTTGTCTCAGCACGGCCGAGAGTGGGGAGCGATCACGTTCCCTTAGTCTTGAATCTAGGTATTAAGGAGTGTAAAAAACCTACAGTTTTCAGATTCGAGAAATGGTGGCTTGAGCAACCAGATTTTAGGGAGTTAGTTTCAAAAATTTGGTGTACTCCATGTATCTTTACAGATGCTATGGAGATTTGGCAGTTTAAAATTAGAATGTTAAGAAAAAAGGTTAAAGGGTGGGCCATTAACATTAATGCTGCTATTAAAAAAACGGAAGAAAGAGCTCCTTCAGGAGTTTGATTGTCTAGATAAGCTTCAAGAAGAAAGGGCGTTGAGCCCAGTTGAAAAGTAGAGACTCCAATCTATTAGTGCTAACTTAGAATCTATCTGGAAGATGGAAGAAATGAAGGATAGACAGAGATCTAGAGAGAGGAATATTAAAGAGAGATAAAAATACGGCCTATTTTCAGGCTGTTGCTAATCAACGTAATAGGAAGAAGAGAATTTTTGGGCCTAGAAACCCCTGAGGGCTGGGTGGAAGATAACAATAAACTTCTAGAACATGCAATGGATTCTACAAGTCACTGTTTGGCAGAGAAGAAGTGCAGGGAGTTAAATTAGGTAACTCTAACTCCTTTTGGGAAGAATCAGAGAAGGTCTCTAATGATGAGGACTTCTTGGAAGCTCCCTTCTCTGAAGAGGAGGTTAAGGTTGCGGTCTTCGGCTCTTATGCTGAGGGTGCGCCTGGACCGGATGGTTTTTCCTTCTTGTTCTATCAGACTTTTTGGGAGGTGATAAATCATGATTTGATGAATTTGGTTAATAGCTTTGAAAAGGGAGATTTAAATCTGGATAGACTTAATTATGCTGTAATTACCCTTATCCCTAAGGAACAAGAGGCCAAGACTCTTAAGAAGTTCAGGTCAATTAGCTTAATTAATTGCAGCTTCAAGATTTTTGCAAAACTCTTGAACAATAGATTGGTGGTGGTAGCTGATAGGCTGATAGCCTCAAACCAAACAGCCTTCATAAAAGGCAGATACATTTTAGAAAGTGTTGTGGCTGCACATGAAATAATTCATGAAGTAAATAAAAATAAGGAAGCTGGAGTGATTCTTAAACTAGATTATGAAAGGCTTACGATAGGGTCAGTTGGAGCTTCCTTGAGGACATGCTCATATCGAGAGGCTTTGGAGTTAAGTGGATTCAGTGGATTAGGAAAGTGGTCCAGGGGGGATCGATTTGTATAAGGATTAATGATGAAAACAGTAGTTATTTCAAACCAGGAAAAGGGTTGAGACAGAGGAACCCTCTCTCCCCTATATTGTTCAACCTTGTGGCTGATGTCTTTTCTAGAATGCTTATGAAAGCAGCTAGGTCCAATTTAATTACTGGCCTTCTCCCCCAAGTTACTGAAGGTGGGATTACCAGTTTACAGTATGCTAACGATACTTTACTGTTTCTGGAGGATAATTTGGAGAAAGCAAGCACTTTAAAGTGGCTGCTTGTTTGCTTTGAACAGATGTCTGGGATGAAAATAAATTACGACAAAAGTGATCTCATTACAATTGGTATTGATGAGGATAGGACTAACTGTTTTGCAAAACTCTTCTGTTGCAAGAAGAGTAATTTTCCTATCAAATACTTAGGAGTACCACTCCATCATTCGAAACTTAGGAAAATTGATCTACAACCTGTTATCGACAAAATAATAAAAAGAATTGCAGGATGGAGGGGTAGACTTTTATCTTATGCTGGTAGACTTACTCTCCTGAAGGCTTGTTTGGCAAGAATTACCAATTTATCTCCTTTCTATTGTCAAGTTCCCCAAAGTGGGCTATTGCCATGATTAATTCCCACATGGGTCACTTTCTGTGGAATGACACTGAAAATCATCACAAGTATCATTTAGCCAATTGGCAGATTGTGTCCCAGAAGAAGGATGTTGGTGGCTTAGGGGTTCCTGACTTGAGGAGCCTCAATTTAGCACTGTTAAACTCCTGGATTTTCAGATACCAACTAAGTTCCAACTCTATATGGAGAAAGATAATTGACTACAAATACAAAACTGAGAAACCTAATGTGTTATGTTGTCCTAATGTGGGTACATCTCCTTTTTGGAAGGGAGTGTTGTGGGCTATGCAAGCTGCCTTTATGGGCATCAAGTGGGTGGTTGGAAACGGCAAGAAGGTAAGATTTTGGGAGGATGTTTGGTTAGGTAACACCAGTTTAGCTTTAACCTACTGGCCTTTATATGTGATAAATGAACAGCAAGGAAAAACTGTTCAGGAAGTTTGGGATGGTGAAAATTTGATGCTTACCTTTAGGAGGAATGTTTCTAGCAATCTTATGAATATGTGGTAGGAATTATATGGTTTGATTGAAGGGATTTCGCTCTCTGAAGAGCAGGATCACTTGCTATGGAGTTTTACTTCCACTGGAAAATATTTTGTGCAGACTCTGTATGCTGTGATTAATCACAGGTGGGTTGTTCCTAGATTTGGGTTGTTCCTAGATTTGTAAGTGCAGTTTGGAAATTAGTGATACCTCCTAGGGTTCAATTCTTTGTCTGGTTACTATCTCATAATAGACTGTTAACAAGGGATAACTTGGCTAAGTGTCGAGAGATTAGTGACCGCTCGTGTATCTTCTGTGCGGAACATGAATCTATCTGTCATCTTTTCTTTGACTGTTGTATTGCTACTAACACCTGGAAAGTAGTCTCTGAGTTCTTTGGTATTGATGTAGGGTCGGATTTTGAATCAGTGGCTCGTTTTTGGCTTGCTCATAAGAGACATGTCCTGACGAATGCCATTTCTTCAGCTATATTGTGGTCGATATGGAAATTATGGAATGAAATTTACTTTCAGGGGGTAAGGTGGACAGGTCTGCCGTTGCTGTTCTTGAAGACTGTCAGAATGCTGCGGCGTTGGATCCCACTGTTCAAGCAGGGGATGGGAGCGCAAGTGGAGGACTTTGCAAGGCGTTTGGAGATTCACGCAAGCTCTCCGCCTCAACTACAATGGAAGACGGACATGGCGATATCATCATCAGGATTGGCACCATCGGATGCTCGGCGTTCGGTTACAAATGTGCATTTAGCGCAGAATGAAGTTGTTTTTTCTGGGAGATGTAATGTTGCAAGTAGCTCTTTCGTGTCTCTGGATCGCTATACGGCCTGATTTTGCTGGCGCTAAGCCAAAACTGTGCTGTGAACTGAATTGGCCTTTTGAGATATAAAAGCAGGGGAAACCTTTATGTCAAAAAAAATCAAATAAACCATACATCTGACCAAAAAAAATACAAATGCAGGTTTCTTCCCATAAAAGCAGGGGAAACCTTTATGTCTAAAAAAATCAAATAAACCATACATCTGACCAAAAAAATACAAATGCAGGTTTCTTCCCATTACTTCCATGGCAACTTAAATACTTACTCCAGTAAGAAAATGTGTTGTGTTTACCTAGGGACCACGTCTAACTAAATACAAACACATTTTTTTCATAAAAACAGCATGCATCGATCTACCTTGAAAAATAGTTTAATAATAATGCTTTAAATTAATTTGGCTTTCGATATATACTTCGACAGAAATTAATCATCAAAATGCCTTTTAGGGACCAAAATGCTACCTTTTTTTTTCTGTGTCTAGAAAGATATTAGGTAAACAAAGAATAGGGTTTCCTCTGACTCTGATCTAGTAGCAACAAACAGCAGCATCACCTTGTTATACCAGTACACAATCTGAGAACATGGAATGCGCTGGCCTCAAAGGCATGTCCTTTGCCATTACCATCAGGGACAAAAATGTAATGTCTGGGTAGCACTGCCATGTCTTCCATCATGTAGTCACAGTTCATAATAACCTGTGTTTTCATAGGAAGTAAAACAAAGGGAGTCATATGTGACAGTTAGAAGGGGAATGAAACCTAAAGCTGCTAGCTGACCATTGTGTGCATGAAACTGTCACTATAAGCTAACAAGTTCATTCTGGGTTCCTTACACAAAGCATGGCCATTGTGAGCTTCTTAAAAGACTGGACTACTTGTTCTCTAGAAAATACTTTGGCTCTCATGTTTCTTGCATGTATATAATGGAAAATAGTATTAGCAATATTGGAGGGACCTGAGGTCCTAAGCAAACCAAAACATGCGATGACTTGTACCAATGATGGTTTCCTGAATCCTGATATCACCATCATCTAGAAAATTTGACAAAAAGTCAAAATAGTGGAAATGAAACATTCTTTAAGTAAGCCATTTGGTTTATTGCACAAGTCAACTTATTTTATCCTAAACAAAGACTCACAAGTACTATGCCTGAAGTACTTTATTTCCTTGCTTTTATATGTCTGCTCGAGCCTTAGGAGTTAAGTTTTTGTTTACAAAAAAGGGCATTGAGCAAACTTTAGTTCTGTGGTAGCGGAGGACCATTCTTAATCAGCATGTCACATAGGAACCTTGGATTGATACACTAGCATGGTATGGTACTACGATGGCATAATGGCTCCAGATAATAGAAGTGAGAACTCACCCGTAGATACACCAGCGTTAGAAAAAGACTTTTGATGCCCTCAAAGCGCTGCAAGAGACTCAAACAAGACTGATTGTACAGGAAACCACCATTTCCATAAACAAGATAATAGCGAGTTCCCAGCCATTGAAGATGCGCCATCTTGCCAAGGTGGACAGAGCTCGGGTCATATTCATCAATCCAATCAAGTTTCGTTAGCAGAGGCGCCGAAATGTCGGCGATCGGTGGACTCTTGAGAAAAGATTCCACAGTTAACTCCTCGAGCGCCGGCCCAACAACGGTGAGCTGAGACAAGGCTTGCAAGCCCCTGAGTTCCATCAACAGCATAGACTCTGAATGTATGGCGAGATCCCTCAGCCCACGGGCGTCCTCAACGGTGAGCCTCTGCAAGCACGGGCACCGTGGCGAGGACACGGCATCGCCTAGCTCGCCTGGGCCGTGGAACCAGACGCGGCTCAGGTGGAGCCCAGTGAGGCGAGCGAAGACACCGGTGAGAGGCACGGCGAGGCCCTGAAAACCCAGGAAGAAGGAGATCTTGCTGGCCTGCTCGAAGCAGGGAAACTCAAAAGCGCCTCTCTGCGCGGCCTCCTCCTCGCCGCCGCTGTCGTCCTCCCCCGCATCTTCCACCGGACCGTAGGTTTTAAGGGTCAGGCCGCCGGAGACGCGGCGCGCGGCGGCGGGGAGCCAGACCGCTAGAGACTCGGCGGTGGCGCCGTCGGCCGCGACGAGGAGGTCGCGGAGGAGCACCTTGTGGCCGTCGAGGGCGTCGCGCAACCAGTGGGGCTCGGGGGGCGAAGTGAATCTGAGCACCGGGAGGAGAGCCCAGATGCGGCGCCAGCGGTGGGAGAGGACGCTGGTCCGGGCGGCGGCGCGAGTGGTGAGCTCGAGGAGGATGAGAACGAGGACGTCGTCGGGGAGCGCGCTGAGCCGATCCTCGGCGGCGGCATCGGAGGAGGAGGGAAGCCCCTGGCGCTTGGCGGCGCTCTCGCCGCCGCCACCCAGCTCCATCGAGAGTGGGAACTGGCTGGGGATTTAGGTCACGGACGGTAGCATTTCACGGTGGAATTTGGAGATTGGATTGCAGCGTTGTATACAACAGGATTCCATAAAGCATACTCCCTCTGTCCCATAAAGCTAGACGTTTACTCCCTCTGTCCCATAAAGCTAGACGTTTTAGACTTCAGCACGTAGATCAACGATGAGAATGAAAGACCTACGTGCCCCTATGAGCTGCTACTCTTCTCGTTGATTGATAACAGGCCCGTACTCAGGCTCAGTGCTGAGCACCACTGCAGCACCACCCACGCCTGATCTTTTGCCTTTTGTATTCATCTCCCGGTGACAAAAGGACCGCTGAGCAGGACTGACAGGATGGTTGGCATAGGGTGGAAGCTACCAGATTGGCTATAACGTCATGCTTTACGAGACAAATTTTGAACCTTCAAACGTCCGCTATTGTGGGATGGAGGGAGTAACTTAAAATTTATTTGGACACGAAGAAGAGAAAATTCGAGACTAGCCTTCCTTTTTGCATAACCCCCCTAAAGATTTTGCGGAGAGCCCCTCCACCTGCCCGGAACCCTAAGCTCCTCCTTCTCTGTCCTCAATCCTCATTCCTCTCTCTCTTTTCTCTCTCTTCTCTCATCTGCCGATGGCCCTGGCGTGTCGCCACCCGCCTTCCGGCTCGCCGGCGAGCATTCCTCCTCCTAGCTACCACATGCCCCTGCCTATGAGATGCAGCCTCATGTCCTCCCCCTCCACGGCTCTCTATCTCCCCAGTCTCCTTTGCCCCTTCTCTCTATTACATTCCAGCTCTCTCCATCGCTAGGAGTTGAGGAGGCAGCTCAAGTGACGCCGGCGAGTTCTAGCGCAGTGCTGGTCCACGACCCAGGGAGGACCAGTCTCCGATAAATCCATGGTCTGGGTTGCCATTAGCTTGAGAAGATCCCGGCGGCCATGAGATCTCGGTAAGGTGGCGACTTGTCTCTAGCCTTCCCCCTCGACTCGTGAAGGATGGCGGCATCTCCACCGTCCTATGCCTTCTTCTCTGCTGCCATGGACGAGGAACGGATTTCGCCTGTAGTCCCTTCCTTCTCCCTGCCCAGTTTGCAGCGCAGTAGGCATAGACCAGAAGTTTTACAGAGGATCATCACATGATGTGCTTAGATGTTGTTTTCTTCATTCATTTAGTACAAGTGACGATCTGCTGCAGAGTTTTCCCCTAAAATTTCGGTAGTTAGAATATATAGGATGGGAAATTTTATTGTTTCACTTAATTACAGATTGATCTCATTGGAATTGTTTCAGGATTGGTGATTATCCATTTACAAAGCTGATTATTTGCCTCAACCCTTGATCTCCATTGATGGATTCTTCTTCATCATGGGTCAGGCTCAATCTCTCTTCCACTCAAGATTATCGAATTCCCTAATTCCCATGTGAACCAATTTCGATTAATAATTTCTTAGCATATACTACTCTGTCCCTTTTTATGTGTCGGTGGGAAAACGTGCTCCCCTCACGGACACAGTTCCCGAGCGACCAACAAAAAGGGACGAAGGGTGTACTTGACATTTGTTTGTTTATTGGATTTAATTGCAGATTAGTCTACGAGTTTCCTCTATGACCATCATAATCAACAGGAAGTGGTATACGTTGTTTTTATATGGTCCTTTTCATCCTTGAAAAAACTAAAACAATTCACTGTTTGATGTCATCCATTTTATTTGTCTATATGGTGGTTCTTACAAATTTAATGAAGTGAGGCTGTCCTTTTTTTTACAATGTTTTTACTGTAATTTGATTATGGCATAGACAATTCTGTGGGAAACATTTAGTCCAGATGTGATCGAACTGAATAAGCCAATGTAGTGAAAACTCCATACATTAGTTTAATGATTTCCGGGTCACTCCTGTGCCTGACACCCTGACTCTAGACACTACAGCCTTGGCCCTTGGGTACCTGATTAACACTATACTGCACTATGCATGCTTAACACTGTACATTACTTTTTCTTTTTTCTGATTGTTGTTCAGGCAATACTGGTGTCTTCATTAGTGGGAACTGAAGGAAAACATCTCCTGGCTTTTCAAAGGTCTTGATCGATGTTACATGATAAGAAGAATGATCCTAAACTAAAATGTAATGTAATGAATAATCGTGTAATGTATGGTTGAATAGAACGATGGCGGCTGCGGTTGCAATATAAATTGTACTCTATTGTGTAACATGGTTGTCAGTCTATATAAAAAATATGTCCTTAGATTTTAGCTACCACCTAATTATAAGTCCATATGATAAAGTGTGGATAACATCTTGTTTTCTTTAATTGGTCACACAAGCTTGTTCAATGCAGCTAGCTAGAGGGGAAAATAATACTATGTTGTACATTAGATTTCACTATTTTGTCTAATACTTGGATATATCATGCGTTGATAAGCTTGTGTCTCTGTCTCTCTAATTACTTTTTCCATTTAGGGGAGATCCGACAGCAGGAGTATGTGGAGCTGTGTGGGATCCTGTAGTGCGCAGATCCGGCGGCGTGCAAGATCCGGCATCGAGGAGGAAGAGGTGGAAGCTTTGGCACACGTCCGCGTCATTGTCCTCCTTACATCCTCAATGAGACTCGAGGTGAGAGATTATTTGACTCATCTCATGTCCTTGCTTAGACCTTCTGCTTTTGTTTATGAGCTCACATTTCACTGCTATGTTTTGGTATGAAAGATTTCGTTACGGCTGCGGCTGGTGCGGAATTGTGTTCTTGAACTGCACACCATCGGGAGCTACGATTTTGGTGTTCTCTACAGATGAGATATGCATCTTTGTCTTTTGATACATTCGTGCTCCTGTTGCTTCTGCTATTGAAACTAGCAGTTTGCCACCAGCCCACCACAGACTGAAATCATTCTTCTTTGTTTGTGTACAATAGAGATGGACATATTAAAGGCCCTCAAAAAGGCCGGGCAGTGCTGTTGATGGTTGGGCTGCTAAGTGGAGCCCCCTCTGTCCGGCCTGCCATCTGGAGCTGAAGGTTAGTGCCTCCTTTTTATGTATATTTTTTTTGCTTGATGTGCTCATGTGTTGTATGTACGAAAACTCCAGATTCTTTGTTGTTGACATTCTAGTGGTAATGCAGATGGGCTGGTAAACTGGCATTTTCAAAGTCATATCAGAGAACCTGGTATGTGGTAGGGGATATAATGTCGCTGATTTTTCAAGCGTGTGAGGACCTGCTTCCACTAGACTAAAGCATTATGTGTAGACAGTTGGGGACTGTTTAATTTAATCCATTTAGAGCTAAAAACTATGCCCTTGACTCAGGTCACCTAAAATTAGAAGCTCTGTTTTTTTTCTGTTATGGTCTGTTTCTATGCAGAAAGTATCCATGTGTAGTTTAGTCATTGTGAAAATGAAAGAAAACACCTACTGTACACCTCAATTTTATTATAGTGGAGCTATCTGTTTGTTTTACTGCTTATACACAACCTTTTGATAGAAATGCTCTGGTTTTTGATGTGCCTACCAGGGCTCTGACAATTTTGTGTTTTTTGTGATTAATGTCTCCTCTCAGAGGGTTCTTACAAACAGTTGCCAACAGGCCTGAAGGAGTTTCTTTTATTTGGCTTGATTTTTGACTCTTTGTATGCCCATATTTGCACTATAACTGAAATCTGAACTATGCCCATATTTGCACTCTAACTGAAATCTGAAATACTCATATATGCGGATACAGTATAACTTTAGGTATGTTTCTGCAGTGGGTACTCATCTGGTAATTCTCGGGGGCACTCCTAGCTGCAAAAAAAAAATGTTTCTGCAGTGTACTACTAGCTAAAGACATGGTTGATCTCTTTGCTTCTTAGAGCCTTTTTTGTTCTTGTAGTGTTGTCTGTTTGGAGTAGACTGAACCTGAAGTTATAGCCTTTTTCCTCATGAAGTTCAGAATGTTCAGCTTGGCTTACTACTTTTGGTTAGTGCCATATATTTTTTGACCATATTTTCTTTTGCCAAAAATATCTGTCAGTAGAACATCATCAGTTTCTGCATGTCCTTGTGCACATGTTTCCGCCCGTTTGAAGCAAAGTTGGTTGTGGTCTTGGTTAGGATAGTATTATGACATAAATCTCTAATGCTATTGAACCTACGAGGCATCACATGGTTGTATGTACTTCATTAGTCGGAATACATATCTTGATCTTGGACGCATACTTTACATGTCCTTAATGAGCTTGATAGTTTCCATGATACTCCTAGCTGCAGGTAGAGGATGTATAGCCGCCATTTGGGTCTAACTGATGTTGGTTTTGTTGGCAATAGAGTGGAGTGATCATGCCTACCAGTTTTACTGGAACAAGAGGCACCATTTGATGAATTACCTGGATGAGATGGCTATATGTATAGTGTATGGCCCTCATGACCTATTTATGACCTTCATGTGTGAAATCAAGTGGAGATAAATAATAGATGTATTAAGTTTCGAACCTGGATGGCAGCCATGTGATTATTCTCACTAATGATGGCTTGTAATGTACTTTTCCTTATTCCGTAGCTGTATTTGAGTTTGGAAAATATTGATTCTAGGAAGAAAGATTTTCCTATGCATTCAAACCAAATACAACAGAGCTTATATATCAATGTTTGGATTATATCTTAATATTGCCGTGTAATTATAAAGCCATGCCTATTAAGCGTTGACAATAACTTCTGTTCTTTTAAGTCATTGTAGGGCGCCCGAAGGGCGCCTGATGTTCTAGTTCCAATGATGAAGATGCTTCTTTTGTTGTCTGAGCAGAAGTCAGGCATCAACATATCAGTTCCCCGAGCATGTGAATGCAGGTTTGCACCCTGTTCGTTTCGCTGGATCAACAGAATCAGCAACCATCCAGCAGTGTTTTTCTTTCACAACAAACCAGCGAACAGTACTTTCAGCATAATAAACCAGCGAAACGAATAGGGTGTTGGCAATTTGGCTCCGGTTATGGATTTGGTCTCCCGCCAGAACATCCTTGCTATTGTGCACCCAGTCAAGACATGCCGGATGGATTCACGTACTCTCAGCTTCACATATCTCACAGAATGCAGTTGGTTCAATATGCCGTCGGTTCAACACTGATTTCGCCGGCAAAAATTCGTGGAGAACTCTCCAGCAAAAGACTTTCACTTCCGGGGGTACATTCCATGTCTTCTTTCAAAACTCTTCTCCCGAGCTCTCCGGTGTTTGTAAATCGGCTTGCTGGTGTGCTGACGTAAGCTTCCGGTATGCCGACTTTACAGAATAGTACACACCATGCCCACCAGTCCTGTCCGTCCTGCGCTCTCAGCGGGATACGGAGGTTGACATCTGCATCAACCGGGATGAAAACCTCCCGGATCCGTTCTTCATTCTAGTGCCCCGAATTGGTCATCAAATCGGACACCATAGTCACCTCTCCATCCCTGGTTGTGAGTGTCTTAGCATCAAAGGCCCTGTTTACTTCCCATGCAAACCCAAAATATTTCCTCTTCCACCTATCACATCGAATCTTTGAACGCATGCATGGAGCATTAAATGTAAGTAAAAAAATAACTAACTGCATAGTTTGTCTGTAAAGTTCGAGACGAATCTTTTAAGTCTAATTAATCTATAGTTGGACAAATTTTACCAAATAACAACGAAAAGTGCTACAGTAACTTTTCACCCAATTTTCTAAACTAAACACACCCAAAGTGCATCGGTAGTTGGGTATCCACCTGTCCTGCCAGATGTTCGTCGAGGTGCCATTGCCGATCCGCTTGATCACGCCCTGCTTCAGCGCTTCTTTGCTAGCTAAAGATCGCACTCCATGTATGACTAGCATGCTTCTTCCTTGGACACTCTCCATTGCATGAAGGTCGAATCATGGAAGTATCGACCTGCCTCTCTTCTCCTCACTCGTGAGCTCTTTGGACTTCGACGCGTAAGATCCGGTTAAAAAGGCCGACGCCACCGTGTCGTGGCCCTTGTCACGTCAGCGCGCAGGTGGCACGACAGGGTAAGATTGTTGCGCCAGACGTGCTGGCGTGATTAAAATGGTTAGTTTTGCGAATTTATTTTGGGAGCGATTATTATTAAAGTATTAATTAAAAACCAAACACACGGTAAACTTCGATCCAACCGTATGTCAGTGTCACACTGGTGTTCTTTGGACTGAACTTTGCCGTGCACTGTAGCAGATGCTGCTTCAGGGTTTTATTGTTAACTAGTGTTTGCTGTTGCCGGTCATCTGTAAGGAGTAGGACATTTACCATGCATGCATGCATGACTCGAAGATTTTTAGATGATGTGATGTGAGTGCTATTTCTAAGGCAGTGTTTAGATCCCTCAAACTTCCAAAAATTTTACAAGATTCCCCGTCACATCGAATCTTTGGACGCATGTATGGAGTATTAAATGTAGGTATCTGTAAATGTTGAGACGAATCTTTTAAGCCTAGTTTGTCCATGATTGGATAAATTTTACCAAATAACAACGAAAAGTGCTACAGGAACTTTACACCCACTTTTATACCATCTAAACACTACCTAAATTACAGTACTCTCTGTTGCGTGTTCTGTGGCCTGCCCCTGCATGTATTCATGGTTACAATAAAAAAACAACCACCACTCCAAGTAGTACATCATCGTTCATTTTCTTTTTCCTGCACTATCTATACCAATAGATAGAAAGTTCATTAATTAATTTGGACGAAATTAAATAAATGCAATGACAACAATGGAAAATAACTCACGTGAATGAAAGAAAGCAAATTCAGCTGATACTGCATAAATATTGCAACTGCTGTACTTTATTTATTACTTGCTTTTATATGTCCGCTCATAAGTAAACTTATATATTTTATCTAAGGCAAAGACTCATAAGTAATATGACTGAAGTACTTTATTTACTTGCTTTTTATATGTCTGCTCGACCCTCAGGAGCTAAGGCCCTGTTCTGCAGGACTACTTCAGCAGTATTTTTTAGCAAACGAATAATATTTTTTTCTCACAGCAAATCAGTATAAGCTAAATTTCAGCAAAATATACCGACCAAGTTTTTATTTACAAAAAGAGGGCATTGGGCAAACTTTAATTCTCGGGTAGCAGGTATGGTGTAGTATATATATTCGGTAACTCTCTTGTAATAAATCTAATTAAACTTTTAAAATTTGACACCTTGTAAACAGAGACGAGTGTCTGTTTGAACGGCCGACAAGCGTGAGCAGCCCATAGGCAAGGTCCTGTTTGCCGGATTCTATCCGACTGATTTTTGGCTGATGCTAATCTGCTACAAGAGAAAAACATCCAGCCTGTTCGCTTGAGTTTTCCGCCGCTTATTTTCAGCTAGCCAGCAGTGTTTTTCTCTCACGTAAATCAGTTACTCAGTCGTTTATTTTTAGCCCAGCGAACAGGCTGATCGTTAAATTGCTGACTCAAACGAACGGGTACGACAGAACATAGCCGTGCGGCTGTGGTCCTGTGCCGATTGTGTTCCTGTGCGACTGCAAGTCTGTAACCCATCGTGGTGAGACGGTGACTCAGGTACTATACTGTAGGTAGTACTGTACTCGTAGTCCGTAGAGTAGCGGTCAGTATTTAAGAACAGAGGGCGAACTGATCGCAGATGAGTTGGTTAGGTTACTTGTGGTAAAATCTGTTTACTTGGGTTTAAGTTCTTGACTTGATATAAGTGCTTAATTTTTTTGAATTTATTTTAGAATTTAACGGCGCTATGCTTTCAGTGATAGGAGATGTTCCGTTAATAACGAGGCGTCAGTGGTGACTTCGTGAATATCGAGATCTACCGGCTCAATCCTTTAGAGATGCTTATAGGGTAGGGTTTGTATACGTGTGTTCATATGGGTGAGTGTACGTATATATTGTGGATGTATGCGTTGTACTGCGTAATTCTCAAAAAAGTCCTTTAGAAAAAAGTTCTTTAGAGGTGCTTATAGGGTAGTGTTTAGTACGTATGTTCATATAGATGAGTTTACGTATACGTAATTCTCAAGAAAAAAGTGTTCATAACAGAGGAAATGTCCTCAAAAGAATAGATTCCACTTCAAACCTTGAACTCCACCCGGACGCTGTCATCGCCCTGTACCTATTGGTTTCCTCTCTTAACTTTAGGATATGTTGCCAGAACTATTTTCGTATTATTTTTCAACGAATATACAATATTTTTCTCTCATAATAAATTAGAATGAGCATCAACATCAGCTAAATTTCAGCGAGCTAAACTTTAGTCATTTTGTATTTGGTTTGGATGACTAAAACAAACTAAAAGAGGTTTTTTAGTCTCTTTTACTCAGGGTGTTTGACTTCAAAGTGACTAAAATGTGAGATTTAGTCCATTTTAACAACATGTTGGTGACTAGTTGGCTAAAGACCATTTAGTCTCATTTAGTTATAGTGTTTGGATGAAAAGTGACTAAAACATACTGATTTAGCTGACTAAATTTTAGGAGATGCAAACCAAACAAGGTCTAAAGGCTTCGTGTCATTTAGCATTGTTTTAGGATACCCATCATGTTCCTCATGATTATACTATTAGATCAGTTTCAATGGGTTTCACGGCCTAGTTTTCAACCCATCATATTTTGAAAATAATGCAGAAGATAGAGTTTTATCCCACGAAATTCTTTCTACTTCTATAAAATTCTTATTATCGCTCTTCTTTGATACGGTGTCGTATCAGTATATTCAATACCGATGAAACTTTGATGAAATCACTTCTCAGACTGGCCTTATTACAACTTCTTATACCATGTTAATCCGTTCACGAAGCGTGTTTGTGTAAAGGGTTGTCTGAGCAGCAGCCTTGACCAGCTACTGCTGCTGTATTGACCACGCGAGAATCCAAGTTGCGCTGTTTCCTAGGGTTGGTTGCGTTGGAACAAGGGAGCACTGTTGCCATTCATGCTCTCCAATAGCTCGTGCATCCAAGGCCTCGTTTAGATTGCGGAATAGGGGTGAAAAACACTGTATCAGAATTCCTGTAGCATTTCGTTTGTATTTAGTAAAAATTATCCAAATTTTGACTAACTAGGCTTAAAATGTTCATCTCGCAAAGTACAACAAAACTGTACAATTAGTTTTTGATTTCATCAACATTTAGTACTCCATGCATTTGCCGACATTTTGATGTGACGGGGAATCTTCTTTTTGCATAGTGAAATTTGGGGGAGAATTGGGAAACTAAACATGGCCTAAACGTATTTAAAAAAAAAACTTCACATGTCTTATTGGCAGGGATTCACCGTCGTAAAAAAAAATGAATCTGGTTGCAGGATTCACCGTGATCTGAGATTCATCATGTATTTATCATAAAACTGTTTGGCTAATGCAGCAGCTCTAGATCCTCGAAGGGTATTTTTGTTGGAATGACCAAAATTACCCTTGGAAACTAGTGCTCTCTTTATCTCATTGGGCCTGCACGTCAGCTCTTCTATTCTCATCCTGTCAGAGCAGAGCACATCACGGGCACGCAGATCGACCTCACCGGAGCTCAAGGCCACGACGGCTGGGGACGGCCTCGCCGGGCTCGGCCACGGCGAAGGTCGTGCGCACAGGCGGCCTCGCTGAGCGCGTCCACGACGGCCGGGCTCGGCCTCGCCAGAGCTCGCGGCATGGCCTCACGGGCGCGGAGGCGAAGATTGCGAGCAGGGTGGCGCGCCTGGGCTCGCGGCCACAGCTCATGGCGGCGCGCGTCCAGGCGCGGCCAGCGGGGAAGCACGCGGCCAAGCCATGGGGCGTGGATGGCGACCACTGCGCTGGCAAAGTGGGAGAGGAAGGCGTCGCCCAGGAGGGAGGCGCTGGGCGCTCGTGGACAGAGGCTCGCTGGATGTCATGCTCCCTGGCCATGGCGCGCGCGGACAGAGCTCCGGTGGCGTGGGCAGCGGGGCGGACGGTGTCAGGGTAGCGCTTGCGGTCGGAGGTTATCGCGTCGGTGCCTCGTCGACGGGGTGGGTCCGAAGCGCGTGGCCGGCGTCGCGGCGAAGGAGCTGCGCTACGAGAGAAAGAGCGACACGACGGGTGTAAGGTCCTAGATGGCTAGAGGGAGGGGTGAATAGCCTATTTTAAATTCTACAAGAACCACTAAGCAAACTTGTTAGAATAACAAACGGCGTAAAGCGAGTTTTGCTTAGCCAAAGGTTGTGATGCAAGCCTCCTATCCACAAGTCTAGTAGATTAAGATCTCTAGTTCACACAAGAGCTATGTCACTAAGGTTACACTAGAGAACAAGCTAACACTACTAGCAAAGCTACTACTAGAGCTACACAAGATAAACTAGTGAAAGTAAATGCAAGAGAGAGGATTATGATTGTTATACCGACGGTGAAGTGAAGATGTTGCCAATCACCAAGATAATATACAATCAATCAATATTGACAACAACACAATATGAAGACCAATCACCGGGAGACAAGAGACACAATATTTGTTCACCTGGTGTTCACTTGTGCACCGACAAGCTACGTCACCGGTTGTGTCGACCAACACTTAGATGGTTCCTCGGTGTGACCTTCAAGTCACTTGCCCCTCAAGGCACGCCCCGCAAGGCACCGCAAGACACCACTCTCAAGTGAGGTAACTCAATGACACGCGGATTCCACTAGAGTTGCTTTTGGCGTCCCGCCGAGGAAAGCACAAGATCCTCTCACAATCAACCGGAGGTGGCCAAGAACAATCACCTTCTCTTGCCAACGCCTCCAACAATCTCCAAGCCGGCTAGGAGCGGTACTCTCCAAGAGTAACAAGAAATCCACCGGCTAAACCACCCACAAGTGCCACTAGATGCCCTCAAGCTATGCAATGCACTTTGGGATCACTCAATCTCACTTTTGATTTGCAATCAAGCAAGAGAGATGAGTGGGAGGAGTTGTTCTAGCTCAAAGGATGCACAAGAGTGTTAGAAATACCAAGAGACTTCCCCAAGGGCCGGCCAACAAGTATTTATAAGCATCCCAAACAAATAGAGCCGTTGCAACTCCATTCACGTTTTTCGCGGGACCACCGGACGCGCCGGTCGTAACTGACCGGACGCGCTCAACCGCGTCCGGTGGCCCTGCGACGTCCACGTGTTCTCCGATTTCAAAAACGTCCGTTAGATCCTCCAACGGTCACTGCGCGCCAACGGTCAAACGAACGACCGGACGCGCTGCTGCAGACGACCGGACGCGCCGGTGCGCACAGCACCCGCGCCCGCGAAGCAACGACCGGACGCGCTCCTCGCAACGACCGGACGCCACAGTACCCGCGTCCGGTGGGAGTCCAGTAAGCTCCCTGGACGACCGGACGCGTCCGATCGTGTGTGACCGGACGCGGACCGCGTCCGACGTCCTCGGTTCCCTCAGGGCGCATGACCGGACGCGCCGGTCCCGTGGGTCACCGGACGCGCCGGTGGCAAACCCTAGCTCGCGCGCCTGACCCCGACGCTGTACTGACCGGACGCGCCGGTCGAAACTGACCGCGTCCGGTGCAGCGTCCGGTGCAGCGTCCGGTCACCTCTGTGACCGCGTTCGCCTCCGTTTCTTTTCCGACTTCCGGCGTAGTGGAAAATAGGCATTTCATTTCCCCGAAATCGCCTGAATCCCGCGCTCGCACGCTCGGCGGGAGGGAGAGAGGAACCCAAACCCCTCTCTACCCGCAAACCATAGCGCGACCAACGCCACCTTTGCAAATGTGCCAACACCATCAAGTGTACATCTCCATGTGCTTGTGTGTTAGCTTTTTCTCAATCATTTTCAAAGGTTTTCCAGTTAGCTCACTAGGCCCTACATGCAATGCACTTCATGAATTCACCTAGTGGCACCCATGCGTCGAATAACCGATAAGACTTCCCCTCTTAATAGTTCGGCTATCGACCCTAAACCACTCACACCCTCTATGGTGTCTTGAGTGTAAAACAAAATGGCCCTATGGTTATACCTTTGCCTTGAGCCCATTTTGTTTCTCCAAAGGATATGATCCACTTCATATCATCACATGACCATCTCGATCCATCGACCTTGACTTCACTTGCTCTTCACCGTTGCATCGGTCCGTCGGCGCCAAGTCTTGCTCAAGCTTCACCATCGCATGGTCCTTCGCTTCGAAGCCTCGACTTGCCCTTCACCTTCACAACCGGTCCATCGAGCCAAGCCTTATCTTGGTCTTCACCATCTTGGTCACATGAGTCAATGTCATGTCTCATATTCAATGACCACCTTTATCTAAATCATCCACTTAGATACAAAGGTTAGTCCTAGGTTTCATCAATTAGCCAAAACCAAACTAGGGACTATCAATCTCCCCCTTTTTGGTAATTGATGACAACCCTCACAAAGATGATTTTGATAATAAAAGTTTTGAACTTGTCATACTTGTCCAATCATTTTGCTCATAAGTAAAGTTTGGACAATTATCACAAGCTCGGTTTTGGTAGCATTAGCTCCCCCTACACATGTGCATAGAGTTTGGATTGAAAGCTTTGCACATATGCATGGATAGAAGTGTTGGGAGAGTAATTCTACCAAAATGATGCTAAGGTGTAAGAAATGGACCTTTGAAGCGTGATACCAATCGGAGTTGCCTTTTACACCATCCTTAGCATCATGAAGTAACTAGACATCCATCAAAACTCAAGAACCCCGTGAGATCAACATTATATGTAAAGGTTCTTGGACCACTTGTAAAAACTTTAGGCAAGTCTAGATACCACATGTAAAATTAATCCTATGCATGCTAGTAGATCATTTCATCATCCAAGTTCTATACTAGCATTGCACCACACAAGCAAGTATATTGAGTTTAAATACATGTGCAATGAGCAAGTCATATGAGAATGCACAAACAAATGCAACAACTTTGTTTATGAGCTTGCTCCCCCTACTTGTGTGCATCAAAAATTTTATTTACCCCTTTATCATGTTGAATCATCTTTTTCTCTCCCCCTTTGTCAACAACTTACCCAAAAATGGGATCAAATTGTGGAGAGAAGAAAAAATATTCGATGGAGTAGGTTAAAATTCATCAATTTTGGTTCAACCTAGAACACTTGCCAAAGATATTTAATTCGATTTGAACCAAAGACAAGCTTCTTCACACCTCATAATAAGGGTTATCTTGCCTATGTTGAATTAAACACTTATAGCAAATCTTCTAGATTCAACACTAGGTTTGCAAGCTCACAAACATGTCATATGCCACCACTAGATCAAATCAAACATAGAGGCAATAGTGGTAACATATAGCCATCAAATTCATTTGATTTAACATGAATGCTCATGCATACCACTTATTATGTCTACATGCTCTAGCAAGTCCTTAGCATAGAATGAATGACATGTCAATCAACTTTTACCTTGCAATGTCGAAGGAGAAGCATGTCAATAAGTGGGTGGGGGTGCATTCAACTCATGTTTGAGAAATCAAGAATGTTCAATTCATTCCTTAGCTTGCAAAACCTCTTTTCATCAAGTGGCTTAGTGAGAATATCGGCAAGTTGATCATCGGTGCCAACACTCTCAACGGCAATATCTCCCTTTTGTTGATGATCTCTAATGAAATGATGTCTTATGTCAATATGCTTTGTTCTTCCATGTTGAACCGGGTTTTGTATCATCTTGATTGCACTCTCATTATCACAAAGCAATGGCACATTCTTGAAGTTGAGACCATAATCCTTCAAAGTTGATTTCATCCATAGCAATTGTGCACAACAACTCCCCGCACTCACATATTCGGCTTCGGCGGTAGAGATTGCCACACTATTTTGTTTCTTTGAGGACCATGACACAAGTGATCTTCCAAGTAATTGACATGTGCCACTTGTGCTCTTTCTATTGATCTTGCAACCCCCATAGTCGGAGTCCGAATATCCAATCAATTCAAACTTTGACCCCTTGGGATACCATAGTCCAACATCTCTTGTTTGCTTTAAGTACCTCAATATTCTCTTTGCGGCCGTGAGATGACTCTCTCTAGGTGAGGCTTGATATCTAGCACACATGCAAACACTAAACATGACATCCGGCCTTGATGCGGTGACATAGAGTAGACTTCCAATCAAAGACCGATATTCCTTTTGATTCACCATATTGCCATCAAGATCACTATCCAAATTGCCATTTGTACCCATTGGAGTTGAAATTGGCTTTGCATCTTGCATTCCAAACTTCTTCAACATGTCCCTTATGTATTTCCCTTGACTCACAAATGTCCCATTCTTCAATTGCTTTACTTGGAGACCAAGGAAGTAGCTAAGTTCACCAATCATAGACATTTCAAACTCTTTGGCCATCATAGCACCAAATTCTTCACAATAAGCTTGATTGGTTGATCCAAAAATGATGTCATCAACATATATTTGCACTATGAATAGATCATTTCCAATCTTCTTGGTGAATAGAGTTGTATCAACCTTGCCCATCTTGAATCCCTTAGAGAGAAGGAAATCCCTTAGCCTCTCATACCATGCTCTAGGTGCTTGCTTTAAGCCATATAAAGCCTTCTTCAACTTGTACACATGGTTGGGTTTCTTGTCATCTTCAAATCCGGGAGGTTGCTCAACAAAGACTAACTCATTGATGATCCCATTGAGAAATGCACTTTTGACATCCATTTGATATAGTTTGATATTGTGTGCACAAGCATAAGCCAATAGAATCCTTATTGCCTCTAATCTTGCCACGGGAGCATATGTTTCATCATAGTCAAGACCTTCTACTTGAGTGTAACCTTGAGCAACTAGCCTTGCTTTGTTTCTCACTACAATGCCATCTTGATCTTGCTTGTTTTTAAACACCCACTTGGTTCCAATCACATTGTAGTCATTTGGCCTTTCTACCAACTCCCAAACATTATTTCTTGTGAAATTGTTAAGCTCTTCTTGCATAGCCATGATCCAATCGGCATCCCTCAAAGCTTCTTCTATCTTCTTTGGTTCTATGGTTGACACAAATGATGCATGCTCACAAAACATAGCCAATCTTGATCTTGTTTGCACACCACTTCTAATATCACCAATAACACTATCAATGGGGTGATCTCTTGCAATATGTTGTGGTTGGAGTACTTGCATTTGATTGCTTGAGCTTGGTTGATCACTTGATGTATCTTGATGAGAAGAACTAGCACCTTGATCTTGCACTTGAGAGTCACTAACTAGCTTGAATGGTGAGTTGAGCACTTGATCTTTATCATCATCTTGAATATCAATTACTTGCTTTACTCTAATGTCCCCAATGTCCATGTTCTTCATTGCTTCCACTAATAGAGTTCCACCAATATCATCTAGATTTTCTTCTTCATCTTGTGACCCATTGGTTTCATCAAATTGCACATCATGGACTTCTTCTAGAATGCCACTTGAGTTGTTCCAAACTCTATAAGCTTTGCTTGTAGTTGAATAACCAAGTAGGAACCCCTCATCACATCTCTTGTCAAACTTCCCCAATCTAGTGCCTTTCTTCAAGATATATCATTTGCAACCAAAAACCCTAAAATAAGAAATATTGGGCTTTCTTCCATGAAGTAGCTCATATGGGGTCTTCTCTAGCAATGGATGACAATATAGTCTATTGATGTAGTAGCAAGCGGTATTGATTGCTTCATCCCAAAATGATTGACTCATATTGTACTCATGGAGCATTGATCTAGCCATATCAAGCAATGTTCTATTCTTCCTCTCAACTAGGCCATTTGATTGTGGAGTGTACTTGGCCGAGAATTGATGTCCAATACCATAATGATCACAAAGTTCTTCAATTCTTGTATTCTTGAACTCACTTCCATTGTCACTTCTCACTTTCTTGATTCTAATCTCAAACTCATTGTGAACTCTAGTGAGAAATGTCTTGAAGGTGTCAAACACTTCACTTTTGTCACTAAGAAATAATACCCATGTGAATCTTGTGAAGTCATCCACTATGACAAAGCCATACTTGTTGCCGCCTATGCTTGTATATGTTGTTGGTCCAAATAGATCCATGTGCATCAATTCAAATGCTTTGCATGTGCTCATTGTACTCTTCTTTGGATGTGAGCTTCCAACTTGCTTCCCGGCTTGACATGCACTACAAAGCTTATTCTTCTCAAATTCAACATCTTTCAAACCATTGACAAGATTATGAGTTGTAAGCTTCTTCAATTGTTTCATGCCAACATGACCAAGCCTTCTATGCCAAAGCCAACCCATGCTTGATTTGGAGACTAAGCAAGTTGTCAAAGAAGTTTCTCTAGCATTGAAGTCAACTAGATAGAGATTCTCATATCTAAAGCCCTTGAATGCCACATTTGAACCATCCACACTAATAACTTCCACATCATCAACCCCAAAGATGCATTTGTAGCCTAGATCACATATTTGTGCCACGGATAGAAGATTGAAATCCAAGCTTTCAACTAGTAACACATTGGAGATACTCATGTCATTTGAAATTGCAATCTTTCCCAAGCCAATAACCTTGCCTTTCTTGTTATTGCCAAATGTGATAGAATCAACACCACTATCATTGTCATTGATTGAGTCAAACATTCTTGATGTACCGGTCATGTGTTGAGTGCACCCACTATCAATAATCCAATGCCTTCCTCCGGCTTTGTAATTGACCTACAAGCAAATCAATGAAGTTTAGGTACCCACTTTTGTTTGGGTCCTTGTAGGTTAGTAACTAAGCTCTTTGGTACCCAAATAGCCTTCTTCTTTGGGCCCACAATTGGTGTACCAACAAACTTAGCTTGCACACCCTTCACACCCTTGGTAAGCACATAGCAAGAATCAAAAGGTATAGCATTAACAAGGTTCTTGCTTTGGTTCTTTTTATTGCAATTATGCTCTAGGTGCCCAACTTGCTTGCATCTATTGCAAAACCGACCATTGCCCTTCACAAAGCTAGGCTTTGGAGTTGCAAAGGCCGACTTGTCTTTCTTGGGGGTGTAGCCCAATCCCTCTTTGTTAAGAGAGAACCTTTGGCTACCCAAGCACTTAAGCAAGCGGGCCTCACCACCATAGGCCTTGCCTAGGGCGTGAGTGAGCTCATCCACCTCTCTCTTGAGAGTCTCATTCTCAACCATTAGTGAGGCATCACAAGTGAAACCATCACTAGTAGTGGAGGTAGAGTTAGTGGTGGTGGATGAAGAGCTACAAGAAGGGTTAGTATTTGACATGATGATAGGTTCATTAAAGGATTCATCAATTATATCACATGTAACACCTATATCACATGATACAACAACCTCCTTCTTAGCTTGTTGCTCAAGTAGCAATGAGTGAGCTTTTTCAAGCTTGGAATGAGCCTTATCAAGATCCTCATGGTCTTCCACTAGACTCTCATGAGTGGTCTTAAGCTCACTAAGGACTTTCTCAAGTATTGCTACTTTCATTGAAAGCTTCTTACACTCTTTGTCCTTGGCAATAGCTATGTCTCTAGTTTGTTGCATCAAGTCATATAGTTGTTCTTTAGTTGGTTCATCATCATCATTTTCATTATCATTATCATTATCACTATCATGAGCATATTCCATTTCACTTTCATCATCACTCTCATCATATAATACCTTAGCTTCTTTAGCCATGAAGCATGAAGAGGATGAATCAAATAGTGATGGCTTCTTGTTGATAGCAATGGAAGCAAAAGCCTTGTTGGATGATTCTTCTTCTTCTTCTTCATTATCTTCACTTTCCCAAGTGATCACATAGGCACCATTTTTGCCTTTCTTGAATGTCATCTTGGCCTCTCTCTTCTTCTTCTCAAACTTGTCCTTTTTGTTCTTCTTTTTATCATAAGGACATTCCGCTTGAAGATGCTCGGTGCTATCACAATTGAAGCACTTTCTTTGTTGCTCGTTTCTTTTGAAGTTGTCATTTCTCTTCTTAAAGCCTCTTCTCTTGATGAACATGTGACCCATCTTCTTGACTACAAGAGCAAGTGCCTCATCATCAATTTCAAATTCCCCATCTTCATTGTTGTCTTCTTCTTCTTCAATGATGGTAGCTTTGCCCTTGGAGGAGGTGGCTTTGAATGCTACGGTCTTCTTTTTCTTCTCATCTTCCACCTTCTCCTTGTCATCAACATCTTGATCATATTTGTCATAGGTCAATACTTCACCAAGCAAATCATTTGGCTTCATTGCTTCAAGCCCATCTCTTTGCAACATCATGATCAACATCTTGAATCTTCTAGGTAAGCTCAATAAGAATTTGTGACAAAAATCTTGATCTTGAGTCTTGTGCCCTAAGCTCTTGAGATCATTGACTATCACTTGCAATCTATGAAACATTTCAATGATTGTTTCATCATCCTTTTTCTTGAAGTTCTCAAACTCACTCTTGAGCCCATATAGCTTGGCACTCTTCACAACCTTAGTGCCCTCATATGTTTCACTCAACCTTGTCCACACTTCATTTGCCAAATCTAAATCCTTGATGCCCTCAAATACTTTTGTGTCAATACCATTGTAAAGTGTATTGAGAGCCATTCTATTGCATGTTCTATTTGCTTTATCTTCATCGGTGAGATGATCGGGATCAATGATAGCAAAATCATTCTCGGTGACTTGCAATACTCTCTCATGAATAGAACCAAGGTACATTGTCATTTTTCTCTTCCAATGAGCAAAAGAACTAACACCATCAAAGAACGGTGACTTGCCCCCAACATGATTGAACACAATTTGAGCCATTTTTCACAACGAAGGATGTTAAGCCTTGATTAAAACGGTGACCACGGCTCCGATACCACTTGTAAGGTCCTAGATGGCTAGAGGGGGGGTGAATAGCCTATTTTAAATTCTACAAGAACCACTAAGCAAACTTGTTAGAATAACAAACGGCGTAAAGCGAGTTTTGCTTAGCCAAAGGTTGTGATGCAAGCCTCCTATCCACAAGTCTAGTAGATTAAGATCTCTAGTTCACACAAGAGCTATGTCACTAAGGTTACACTAGAGAACAAGCTAACACTACTAGCAAAGCTACTACTAGAGCTACACAAGATAAACTAGTGAAAGTAAATGCAAGAGAGAGGATTATGATTGTTATACCGACGGTGAAGTGAAGATGTTGCCAATCACCAAGATGATATACAATCAATCAATATTGACAACAACACAATATGAAGACCAATCACCGGGAGACAAGAGACACAATATTTGTTCACCTGGTGTTCACTTGTGCACCGACAAGCTACGTCACCGGTTGTGTCGACCAACACTTAGATGGTTCCTCGGTGTGACCTTCAAGTCACTTGCCCCTCAAGGCACGCCCCGCAAGGCACCGCAAGACACCACTCTCAAGTGAGGTAACTCAATGACACGCGGATTCCACTAGAGTTGCTTTTGGCGTCCCGCCGAGGAAAGCACAAGATCCTCTCACAATCAACCGGAGGTGGCCAAGAACAATCACCTTCTCTTGCCAACGCCTCCAACAATCTCCAAGCCGGCTAGGAGCGGTACTCTCCAAGAGTAACAAGAAATCCACCGGCTAAACCACCCACAAGTGCCACTAGATGCCCTCAAGCTATGCAATGCACTTTGGGATCACTCAATCTCACTTTTGATTTGCAATCAAGCAAGAGAGATGAGTGGGAGGAGTTGTTCTAGCTCAAAGGATGCACAAGAGTGTTAGAAATACCAAGAGACTTCCCCAAGGGCCGGCCAACAAGTATTTATAAGCATCCCAAACAAATAGAGCCGTTGCAACTCCATTCACGTTTTTCGCGGGACCACCGGACGCGCCGGTCGTAACTGACCGGACGCGCTCAACCGCGTCCGGTGGCCCTGCGACGTCCACGTGTTCTCCGATTTCAAAAACGTCCGTTAGATCCTCCAACGGTCACTGCGCGCCAACGGTCAAACGAACGACCGGACGCGCTGCTGCAGACGACCGGACGCGCCGGTGCGCACAGCACCCGCGCCCGCGAAGCAACGACCGGACGCGCTCCTCGCAACGACCGGACGCCACAGTACCCGCGTCCGGTGGGAGTCCAGTAAGCTCCCTGGACGACCGGACGCGTCCGATCGTGTGTGACCGGACGCGGACCGCGTCCGACGTCCTCGGTTCCCTCAGGGCGCATGACCGGACGCGCCGGTCCCGTGGGTCACCGGACGCGCCGGTGGCAAACCCTAGCTCGCGCGCCTGACCCCGACGCTGTACTGACCGGACGCGCCGGTCGAAACTGACCGCGTCCGGTGCAGCGTCCGGTGCAGCGTCCGGTCACCTCTGTGACCGCGTTCGCCTCCGTTTCTTTTCCGACTTCCGGCGTAGTGGAAAATAGGCATTTCATTTCCCCGAAATCGCCTGAATCCCGCGCTCGCACGCTCGGCGGGAGGGAGAGAGGAACCCAAACCCCTCTCTACCCGCAAACCATAGCGCGACCAACGCCACCTTTGCAAATGTGCCAACACCATCAAGTGTACATCTCCATGTGCTTGTGTGTTAGCTTTTTCTCAATCATTTTCAAAGGTTTTCCAGTTAGCTCACTAGGCCCTACATGCAATGCACTTCATGAATTCACCTAGTGGCACCCATGCGTCGAATAACCGATAAGACTTCCCCTCTTAATAGTTCGGCTATCGACCCTAAACCACTCACACCCTCTATGGTGTCTTGAGTGTAAAACAAAATGGCCCTATGGTTATACCTTTGCCTTGAGCCCATTTTGTTTCTCCAAAGGATATGATCCACTTCATATCATCACATGACCATCTCGATCCATCGACCTTGACTTCACTTGCTCTTCACCGTTGCATCGGTCCGTCGGCGCCAAGTCTTGCTCAAGCTTCACCATCGCATGGTCCTTCGCTTCGAAGCCTCGACTTGCCCTTCACCTTCACAACCGGTCCATCGAGCCAAGCCTTATCTTGGTCTTCACCATCTTGGTCACATGAGTCAATGTCATGTCTCATATTCAATGACCACCTTTATCTAAATCATCCACTTAGATACAAAGGTTAGTCTTAGGTTTCATCAATTAGTCAAAACCAAACTAGGGACTATCAACGGGGGAAGAAGAGGGAAAAAAATTAGAACGAACTGGTATATTATGTACCCGGTGGCAGGGGAGGGTAATTTTTCTCAACTCCACCAAACTTGAGTTGGTGGAGCACCTCTAAGGAGCTCCACCAATTTGGTGAATCTGGCTTCTAGATCTACCAATTTGGTGGATCTGGACTGTTTGGCAAAGTTTTGGTGGAGGAGTTGAAAACGGTGAATGTGGAGCCATTGAATCTCTGCCAAACAGGCCCTATGTCTTCTAGCGGACACTCAAATCTAGCTTACACTATTGCACAAATGATTTCACGAAGTACTGCTCAATCATTAATGGAGACGATCATAAAATTTATCTGTTTTCTAAAATAACTGATGATTTTCGGTGGCGGTAAAAAATTGCTCATCTCCTAAAATAGATTTATGGAGGCCAAAAAAATTTGTTAGTCTCCTTAAATAGGTTTATGGAGATGGGCCTATTAACAGGTACGCCTCTCCGAAAGTGGCCCCACCTCCGTAAAGAGGCTTGATGCACAATCGGCCCAGGAGGCCCAATAAATATGGGTTCATAATGCATGGATTAAAACGGGATCCCGCGAAAATGGACAGAAGATACCTTTTTTGTCCATTTTCATCCCTAGCTAGAGGGGCAATGCAACACGGCAGCCAATGATGACTCGCGAAAATCGGTCTTTCAACAAGGTGCGCCGCACGGTCCCAAGATCACCTCTATGGAAGACACGTAGGGGGTGTTGTAAGTTCGGCAAGGCCACCTAAGATGTCTACTAATGAATCTTGTCGAGAGAAGCATAAATAACAAGTAATTGGGGTTAGAAGAGATTAGGGTGTGAAGGTGTAAAAGTAAAGGTAGATTTATTTTTTGAACAATTGGATAGTTTAATCAGCGGTGAAGCTCTCGTATATGGAGAAATGTGGTCTTATCCCACTAAAAAATGAATCCCCAATGAAAATCTATCTATGTATTTCTTAGATCTCCCCGGGTACTGTAGGCCAAAACCAGCTCAGTCGGTTTTCACGGATAGGACCAACTAAAACTACATAAATCACTAAGGGGGTGTTTGGCAAGGCTCCTCCTAAGGGCTCCATCAGAGGAGCTGGAGCCATTATGGAGGAGCCAAAATTATCAAAACGGCTCTGGCTCCTCCGTTTTTGACTGAAAAATGGCTCCTACAAAACATATGATACGATCTTTCCGAAGGAGGTGAAGCTAGGAAGGAGCCTTACCAAACAGGCCATAAGCCAGTTTTAGTTGGCTTAGTGTAAACTAGTACAAATCGACATAGTCGGTTTCTGAAACCAACTACCCAATTTTGGTTAGGGATGACAATCACACTCGTGGGTGTGGGTGCCCACGGGTGCCGCACCCATTAGGGTGTGGGTGCGGGTGCAACATCGGACTTGCGGCGCCGGGCTCGTGATGGTGCCTTGTTAGGTGCAGGTGTCATATTTCACCTGCGTGTGACCTACGGAGCTCAAAACGTGTGTTTTTCTTTTTTTTTCTCCCTCCAATTAGACGTGTAGAACTAATATTTGGCGTGAGGCTATGTAAAAACTAGGATGATTTGTGTGGACTATGTTGTCTACATAGTATGTGCTAGACTAGATCTAAGTTGTTGTAAATTTCTGATTCATTGGTGATGGTAGATTGATAATTGTGTGTTATTTTCTCTCAAATTTTATTTTTTTGTTATATACATTAGCTTCTTATTGACGCACCCACACAGCCCGGCAGCCACAGCCACACAGCTAGCTAGCACAGCCAATCGGCCGTTGGCCACTTGGCCTACGTTGGCAGGATTCCTATAGCTTGGGCCCTCCTTTAGATCGTGAAAAGTTATAATTTTTTTAACTGTAGCACTTTTATTTGTATTTAACAATTAGTGTCCAATCATGAACTACTAGATTCAAAAGATTCGTCTCGTGATTTATAACTATAATGTGTTATTAATTATTTTTTTATCTATATTCACACGTGTAAAGATTGATGCGATAGAGAGAGTGAAAAAGTTTTAACTTTTGACCGAGGCCTGGCTCTATGAACGCTTTAAAATGTCAGCGTCAGTATTGCTGCTACTAGCTCCAGCGTCTTGCATTGCCATGCATTGATTTTCACATCCATCGCTTTCATTCATTTCATCCGTGGATGCAGGCCTTTGCCTTTGCCTGCATGGCTCCCTCGAGGCCTATTTAGTTGCAAATTTTTTTACAAAATGACACTATAGCAAATTTCGTTGTTATTTGACAATTAGTGTTTAATCATGGTCTAATTAGGCTTAAAAGATTCGTCTCGTCCATTTCGTCTAAACTGTGCAATTAGTTTTATTTTTTATCTATATTTAATACTTCATGCATGTGTCTAAAGATTCGATGTGACGGAGAATCTGAAAAAATTTGCAATTTTTTTTTAACTAAACAGGGCCTCAATTGGACGGCACAAGACACCTGCTCTGCACGTACTACTGTTTTTCTTTCTCACTGCACAGTTGTTTCACTGATGGTTTTTACAGCGGATAAAACAGCTAGTGCTATTTGTTAAAAAAGAAAAATATTATATAATGGCTGATAAATTTAAAGAAGGCAGTTTAACGAGACGCCATGGGCTCTAGCTGGCCGTTTGTTCAATCTAGCACACGCAGCACAAAACAAAATGACCATACCCATGCTGCATGCATGCAATGCGCCATGCCCATGCAGGACGAGGCAGGCAGGCAGGCAAACCCATCGCACTGCACAGTGCACAGTGCCTGAGGAAAAACCCAAGAAACCTGCATGCAGGAAGCCGGGTGTGTCCCATCCCATTCCATCGCGCATCATCCCGTACCGTGCTAGCGAAAGGTGCGTGTGCTGTTCCCCCTTTCCCCATCAGGTCTCCTTCCCTCCGTTCACTCCCGACCACATCAGCCTCACTCCACTCGGCTCTCACGCACGCACTGCACCGCACCAGATTCGCCTCTGTTCCTGCTCTCTGTCTCATCATGCATGCCCTGCCGTTCGGTTTCGATTGGCCACAAAATTCGGCACAAAACCTTTCACCCTGCTCACTTATCAGCAGAATCAGCAGTCATCCAACAGAGTTTTTCTCTCACAACAAAGTAGCGAACAGTACTTTCAGCACAATAAATCAGCGAAACGAACAGGGTGTTTACCAGCAATTTTCTCCAGGCAGGTTTGCTCCGGTGGTTTCGCTGAAAATCCAGACTAAAAAGTACCGTTGGCTAATTTATTGTGAGAGAAAAAAAACTAATAAGTTATCCTGATAAGTTCAAGCGAACAAGGAAGCGCGTATGTATACCGCTTCTGTAGGTTTTAGGGCTCCAAGATGCTCTGGCTCCTCGCAAAATATTGTAGCAGCACTATTGGGCACTGTAGCAAACGGTTTGTTTCCTGAAAAAAAAGAATTGGGAAGAGGAAGAGCCGGTGGAGGCATGATTTCTAGCTCTATTGAACAGTGCTAAGCCAAAGTTGGGAAGAGCTGTGTCAAACGGCCCCTTAATGTGACGATAGAACCAGTTCCTTCACACTGCGACGCAAACTCAAGGAAGGAGGATTTCCTATCTATGAAACCTGGCTCCAAGAAAAAAAATCATGCTCTCTCTCTCACCGTCTCTTTTCTTTCATGTAGTTGACACTCTTGCCGTTGAGAGGAAGTTGGACAAGCTATGGTGGATGTCAGGGGCAACGTGGACTTCGCCCTCCCCTTCCGCCGCACGCGCCAGTGGCACATGCCGCTCCCAACAAATCCAGCCATCTGTTGCCTCCATTGAGACGGATGTGGTGCCCTTCATAGAACCGACGTCGAATGAAATCGCAGACGGGGAGAAAGGGTAGGAGGAGGGGCGGTGGCGAGTTCAGGGCGGCGGTGACATCTCCATTAGATCCAACGAGTAGGGAGGACAAGGCACTAGGGAGGAGGAAGCGAATGAGGGTGCCTAGCCGTGCGAGGAGGGAGGCAGAGAGGTTCGTGCGGGGAGGAGGCTCTGGGAGAACGACGAGGGATGAGTGGTGGGAGACAGGGAAAAGAGGTGGTTGAATGAATTATTTTAATAGAGGCAGGATATTGTTCTTTACATTGTGGTAAATTTTGATCATTTTAATAGGTAAAGTCAAATCACTACATAGGAATAGGACGATTTTATACATTGGAGTTGCCCTTAGCCAAAAACTCATTGAGATCCGGTTGCCCTATACACTTTTATACATTGGAGTTGCCCTTAGCCAAAAACTCGTTCAGATTCGGTTGCTCTATACACTGTTCAGTTTTCGCAAATCTACCAAGGTACCAAGGCCCCATTTGGTAGCACTCCTGAAGCCACTATGGAAGCATGGCTTCACCTACCAAACGGGGTAGGAAGCATTAGCTCCGCTCCCTTCCTTCCATGAATCTCTCATGAGTAGAAATTGTCAGAGGAAGCAAAAAAAAAAGGCTTCGTCCTGCTCCTCCATGGCACGAGCCCTCCATGAACTACCCTTCATTTAAGCGTCCGAGGCGTGGTGGTCAAGGCAAAGTCGTGCGCGAAGTCATGAGCAGGGTGAAGTTGCATCAGACCGAACCATCAGACCAGAGTCGAAGTCTCAATTGGTGACGGCGGACCACACCATCGGGGCGAGGTCGAAGTCTCGACGAAAGGGTGGTGGCACGAGTGGAGAGTGGAGTAGAGGATCTTTAGGGCAGAGTCGGAGAGAGTGGGTGTGGCAGCATTGGATTCAGAGAAACGGAGGATGAGCAGATGAAGACAAGGGGAAATAGAGAAATAGGGAGAGAATAAATGAAATAAGGCTATGGTTGTTTCCCTCAGGTAAAAGTTTAGCCCTGTCACGTCGAATCTTTGATATCAATTAGAAGTATTAAACATAGGTTAATTACAAATTAAATAGATTGAGGCTAATTTAAGAGACAAATCTATTAAGTCTATTTAGTCCATGATTCAACAATATGGTGCTACAGTAAGCATTTACTAATTATGGATTAATTAAGGCTGAATAGATTCGTCTCGCTAATTAGTCTACTCATGTAAGGCTGAATAGATTCGTCTCGCTAATTAGTCTACTCATGTACAATTAGTATTATAATTAAGCCAGCAAGCAAAGCTGGATGCAGCACACAGGCCCAAGGAGTGCCGCATGCCTGCATCCATGACAAGAGGCATGGGCAAAATAGGACACAGAGAGGTCCATCTCTGGCTCTCAAGGAGGTGATTCCACTTTTGGAGGTTCTCTCTTCTCTACCCGTGAGTGCTCTGTTCTCTGGTCCCAGCAAGCAGTACCCCCTTCTCACCTCATCACTTTTTCCTCCTGCTATTGTCTGGCTTTTGTCCACTCCTCTAGGAAGGAGAGTACAGTCAGTACCCCTCTATTTTGGATGTCTGTATGCAGCCACGTCACTTCACTACAACTGGCTGCCAGTAGAGTTTACATCATCTACTACGGTTTAATTACCAGTATCATCATAACAGTGAGATCCATGCCACAAACGAGCATACGACGAGATGGACCTTTCATCATCTCCTTGATACCGGTAGGAGCTACTAAACGACTAGTTCTACTACTATTATTTATGACTAGTACTTACTTAACTATCATATACTTATTATAGGCCTAGAGCTAAAACAACCTAGACTTGTTTCTTCTGTTGTTGCTGTTGCTGTTCCCTCCACTCTGAAGAAGACACACCTCCAAAGTATTTGTTAAAGCTTTTCTACGCTTTTCTACGCTTGCTTGATGGGGCCATCATAGTCCCTGCACACAATCCATGAATGAATAGACAATTATAACCATCAGGATTCAGGAGGTGGAGGTAATTTTATACTGTATGCATCATGATTGAGCAGCTGATTGTTACAGCACTCTCAAAAAGACAGACACAAAGAGCTGTTGATACTTACTCCCAGATTAGAGGAAAGGAGACCCCTTTTTGCTCTCTATTCACAGCCCAATGGCTTCATGCCCAGGAGAAAACCTGAAGAAGAAACAGATGTAAAACAATCTTTCTTACCACATGAACTGCAATAAGAAAACATCATGTTGTAACTTCTTTTAGATAATAAGTAACACCCCTGTGTAGAAAATCCTTTTCTAGCCCAAAGCTACATGAGGTGAGCCCATATATACATAGCAGCTCTATTACACATTTATAACTACTACCAATGTACTGGCACTAAACAGGTTTGCCCTACCTTATCTAGAGTTCTAGACTAGTAGTCTAGTACCAATGTAGCACTAATTGGACCACAACAAAATACTTAAGGCACACAAGCCAAAACTACTACACACACCAATGAGCAAAGGTATGTACAAATGATCATGGTTTTCAAACTAGTAACTAGAAGTATGAAAGATTTAAGTTTTACTGAGAATGTTTACCTGGGCACCTGAAAAAAGCAGGAGCTGTATGGGGGCAGCTCAAGGGTGGATGCAGCTGGGAAAAGGGATGAAGCCACATGATGAGGGCTGCTGTTGCTGATGCTACCATTCTGAGCAGTTGCAGCAGTAATAGTATCAATGGAGGCCTTGGTGGGGGATGCAAAGGGGCTGTCAGGCAGAATGTGCTCCACCACGCCACTACAATTCAAACGAGCAAGAAACATATCAATCCTGGATGGAAAAGATCAAGACCAAACCCAAAAGAAAGGGGGACAACTTGCACCAAGATACTGCTTAACAATAGCCATTAGTTTGTGGTCGTAAGTATCTTTTCTCCTTTCCCCTACACCCTTTGACAGTGCATTTCTTTTCCCCTTTTGTTACTTTCAATCAAGATCACCTCTGATCAGCGCAGCCTACACACCCCCTCCTTTTACATTGCTTTTAGAGGCATATTAGCTCCATGCCAGAGAATAAACAGAGCACATAGACAAAAGGCATGCTTGATCCTATCACAGATTGGCACCCCCTCTTTGTCAAACTACATAACCATGCATAACAGAATAAGGTAAAGCAGCAATTTGTTCTATACTCCTACCATGCAATTCTTTTTAGTCCAGGTGTGGCAAAAGTGTAGCAGAAGCATTCATCCAAGCAAGAAACTGTGGCGTGCCCTTGCTAAGAAAACTATGGCTTGCCTATAGTTATATTTATCAGCCACAAGCCCACAAACATGCCCAAAGATAACAAAAGCCAAGGCACTCTGCTTTGTTTCTCTACTATGCTGCTTTTTTTTTCCCATCCCTTTCCCCCAAAAAAAAGAACTATCCTGTGACCTTAGTTAGTGGCCATTTTGTAAATATTTTACTCCACAACAACAATCTTACCTTTCTTGGAATCCACAAGCAGCATTGGGTGTTGCTGTCACAGGACCAGATTCCACCTTCTCCTCTTCCCCAGGGTTGACTGCCTGCTTGGGGCTGCCATCACCACCCTCTCCCTGCTGCTCCTCGTGCTTGCCTTCTGCATCAGTTGCAGAGGCAGCAGCAGGAGCACTCATTGCAAGGCTACTAGTACTGCTCATCTTCTTATCTGCAATCAGAAAGCATGGATTCAAAAGTCACAACCCTGCAATGCAATGCAAGAGGCAAAGAACTTGTCATGGTCAAGGAGTGGACCTTGGATGCCGGTGACATCCTCCAAATGGAAGGCATTGCCATTCCCGTTGTTGCCGCTGCCTTTGCCATCGGCTTGCCCCAGAGACATGGGCGAGCCTGAACCAACGGGGGAGCCGAGCCCGAGATGGTGACCCCTGCTCTTGAGGTCAAGGAGCTGCAGCCCCATGAAGCGGCGGCCCTCCAGCTCAATGGCTTGCTGCAGCTCGGCCGCCTGCTGCTGCTCCTCCAGCTTCCTCCTCAGGAACGCCTCATGGTTAGCTATGTTCCCGTACATCATCCTTGGTCCTAAACAACCCCAAAACCAGCATGTTAAATTAAATAAAACACCTGCAATGCAATCTGCAGCAACAGAATGGAATGCTGGAAGGCAAGTACACATGCAGGCAGTGCAGGTGCAGGTGTGCACCTTCAGTTACTACTCACCGATCTGGGGCTGCTGGAGATCGTAGGGGTCCCTGGAATCCAGCAATCCGGTGGGCGACGTGCAACCGGCGAACTCGGCGCCATGGTGCGCGTGCTGCAGCTTCCTGCAACCAAACAAAACGATAAATAAAGCGAGGAAAAAAAGTTTTTTTAAGGTAGGAACCGAACAAAAGTGTTGAAACAAACAAGCAACCTGCGTGCAGTGCAATGCGAAAAGAAGGATGGATGAGGATGAGATGCAGTGGAGAAGGGACGGACCTGAACCTGTCGGGGACCTTGCCCTTCTCCTTGTAGGGCTTGACGAGCACGCGCGCGTCGCACACGAAATGCGGGTTGCCCTTGCTGAGGATGACCTTCACCGTCTCGGCGTAGACGAAGGTGACGAAGCCGAACATGCGCTTCTGCTGGTACGGGATGCGCACGTCCTGCACCGGCCCGAACATGCTGCTCGATCGATGGCAACCAGGACGATCAGTCGTTTTCGCTCGCCCATTATTGGACTGCTAGAGCCTAGAGGTACCGAGGTAGTGGAAACGAAACAGAACAGAGCGGAGCAGATGACAATAATGGCGGCCTGCTGTGCTTGGGTACCTGAAGTAGTTGGACACGTCCTCCTCGCTGAAGGTGGAGTCGGCAGGGAAGGTGAGGTAGATCTGCCGCGCGGCGGGGCTGGCGATGAGGTCGCCGCGGTCCATGCCCATGCGTGGGGAGCGCACCGGGAACCTGTGCATGTCGTCGCCGCCGAGCAGCATGCCAGCCGCCGCGGCCGCGGCCGCCCTGGAGCAGCAAACACGCAGAAAACGAAATGGGCATGAGACCGGAAACAAAATGTAACCTTTGTGGCGCGGCGCGGCGGGGTAAAAATGGCACCTTTGGGTCTCGCTCTGCTGCTGATGCTGCTGGAGCAGGAGGCTGAGGCTGACGCCTCCTTTGGGCGACGGCGAGAAGGGGTACGCGGACGCCATGAGCTGCGGCGGCGGCGCGGCGGCCAGGGCCTTGGCGCGCATGACGGCCATCTCCCGCTCCGCGGCGTCGTCCTCGGGCACGCCGTGGAGGAAGCGGCAGGAGGAGCCGTTCTTGCAGTACCCGCGCGCGTAGTACATGCAGGGCCTCCACGACGCGGCCGCCTCGGCGTCGCTCAGCGAGAAGCTCCGGCGGTGGGCGGCGGCGCCCGCGGGGGACCAGACGTCGTAGTCGTCGGCGTAGAACGCGTCGGCGCCGCCGTCGTACCCGAGCTGGTCAGCGGCGAAGGGCGAGTGTTGGTGGTCGGCGGCTCCGGGGCTCGGGAGGCCCCAGGGCGGGCCGGTCTGCAGCGGGCCGAGCACGGGCGACGGCGGGGACGCGGGCTTGCTGGCGAGCTCGGCGCGCGCGGTGGCGACGAAGGCGTGGAGCAGGTGCTCCGGGCCGAAGGCGAGGCGGATGAGCTCCTTGTCGCTGTTGTCCTGGATGAGCAGCAGGCCCATCATCTTGGAGGCGTTCTCCGGGTCCAGCGCCCGCACCCGGTCGAACACCGCCTTGGTGGCTTCCCAGGCGTCCATGGCGTGCGCGGATCGCAGGACAGGAGCGGAGCAGTCCGCTCTTATCAGGTGGGGGTCTGCTGCTCTCAAGGGGCAGCGGAGGGAGGGAGGAGGGGAGGAGAGGTGAAAAGCGGCGGAGTTACAGAGAGAGAGAGGGAGGGAGGGGGAGGAGGAGCGGGGTGTGGGGGCACGCTTGTAAAAAAGCTCTGCACATCAGCACAGTGAATTAAATAGGCTGCTGGGTGTTGGCTGGGGTTTGGGTTGTAGTAGTAGGCGAGTTGGACCGTTTTTTTTTTTTTTACAACAAGCGAGTTGGACTGTTGGAGACGATGCAAACGAAAAGTGGGCTCTCCTTCGGGCCTGTTTAGTTGGCCAAAGAGAAAAAAAGTTTACGTAGTACTTGTCATATCGAATCTTTGACGTATGCATAGAGTATTAAATATAGGTAAAAAAATAACTAATTGTATAGTTTGTCTATAAATGTCGAAACGAATCTTTTAAGCCTAGTTAGTCTATAATTAGATAAATTTTGTCAAATAACAACGAAAAATACTACAGAAAATTATCCAAAATTTTTCACCATCTAAACAGGCCCTTCAGTTCCCTCCATCAATGTTTGGGGAAAAAAATTAGTGAGGAATTGGCGCTTGTTTTGCTTTTGCTTTGCTTGCGTGACAAGGAGTGAAGAACCAAGAGCCAAGAGAGAGACACCTCGGTTTCAATCTTGGGTTGAGTGATCATGGTGTGTTCAAAATTACTCGAGGTGTTAAAAGTTGGATATAGAGTACCAAGTTTTGGTTTTGATCGATTTTTGTATTATCGAGTTTTGGTAATGGCCCTGTTCACTTTCCATGCTGAAAAGCAATGTTCACTGATTTGTTATGAGATAAAAACACTATACCATGGTTAATAAGTTCAAGCGAACAATATTGCGTAGCATTGCTTACACAAAACACTCCGTGCGCGCATAAGAGTTTGAAATTGAAATCAGCGACGAAAAAACCGAGATGTGGTTCTTTCGATTGAAATCGGCGGGGTGTGGTTTTGTCTGGCAGTCGTAATTGCCCGGCGTTACCTGTCAATTTGGCGTATACGGCTTGAAATCGGCAACGAAAAAAAACCGAGATGTGGTTCTACAGATTGTAAAATACTCCGTATTAGTAGTAGTATTGTTTGACCCAACCCAGAACACTTCATCCGTGCTAAGAGCAGGAAATTTAAATCGGCCACGAAAAAGCGAGCTGTGGTTGTATCTGGCGGTCGTAATTGCTCGACATTACCTGAATACCTGTCGATTATACGACTTGAATTTGACTAGTCTCCTGCTTTTTCGTTCATTGTCGTTACTGCAAGCTGGCATGTATGGCTTGGCTGTGAGCAATCTACAACTATTTTTCCGTAGGAGTAGAAATGGTATCCCGAGAAAAAGTGCAATAAATTAGAGAGTTGGCGAGAATTTCATCGCGAAATGGGATCCGAGGTAGGTGAAATATAGGCGGCTACGCCTCGTGATGTTAGGAGGTATTAGTACTCGTCTCATAATGTGAATAAAGACATTAGTGGTTATCAATTCTCGTATAATTGGGATCTGTATATGTAAGATTTTTGTGTATTGTTTTTCTTACCTCAACCATATGTTAAGTGGTAAACAACCATGAATCTGGATAACCCAAAGTGTAAGGAGTTGGAGCCTTTTTTCCACAGTTATATAATTTCCTTTGCCTAAAGTCATCCACAGGAAGCTCTTGCCAAGCCTCACATCTTTTCCCCATGGAAAATACATGATAATATGCATATGGCCTTATAACCATGTGTAGCCTTTTTAGTAGGAACTGCATGCTAACAAATACACTAAGAACTTATGCCACCTTCTTATATTCGGCATCATGTTTACACTTATTTCATGGTAGAGTGAGTTTAAACTAAGTAAACATTGCATGATTCACATTGTATGTGACCCATTAGTAGAATTTGGAATCCCTTTTTCATGATTGAACGGTTGAATGTGAAAACATGCATGAGGCTACCACCTCATGGCTTACAACCATTTTCCTTATCCATTGGATCTATTTGCCAATGAACACTAGATGTTATGATGCCTCCTTTTGTTCAACGACAACATATTAACACATGTTTTCTATACAGTGAGTTTAAGTAACTGAAGCATACTTTACATTATTTGCTACCATTTTTTGAATTCCGAATTCACATATAGTGCTAAATGTGAAAAAAAAAGTTATGCTGCCACCCACATCTACCATTACATACACAATGGCAGAGCACATGAATCCAACCCGCCATGTTGTTTATCGAGCACCAGTATTCTTTGGACAACCATAGATGTTGCAATTAACTTGATAGTAAACAATTGTTGCTACCGATAAGTATTTTTTAATGCTTTCCCCACAATTATATATTTCATTACCTAGATATACTGAAGCGGTGTTGAATTGTTTCAACCGAAACCATGTAGAAAAATTCCATGTCAATTTTCCATAAAGAAAATTAGAGTTTAAATACTGTGCAGTCACAAATAGTAAATTTAACTAGAACAAAGCTATACCATTTGCATTCTAGGCACTCGTTGAACAGAATAACCTTGAGTGCAAGTAAGTGGCAAATCAGAGGCTAGAGAGAAGATATGGTGATTCAGAACTTGGGGGTGGATCATACAGGGCGTTCAGTTTTTGGTATTAATATCAGCCTGACAATCAATTTTGTGTCAACTAAGTTTTGCAAATCTAAATCCACGGGCATGGTGCTTCCGGTTTTTCTCTTTGGTATTTTGTAGTTATGATTATTTTTTGGTGTTTAGTAGTTATATATATGATTACCTAACGGTTGCTCCAAGTTGGCATATATGGCCTGGTTTTTAGTAGTCTACAACCTTTTTCGTGCGTTATTCTAGTTAGTTGGTGTATGTATGTGACATGGCTAAGGCTCTCTTTGGACAGTAGGGAAAACAAAAGAAAAATGTAGAATTCTCATTTCTCTAGATTGAGTTACTATAGCATCCATTGATTCACAAAAATTACCTATAGGAAAAACATAGTGCGAACGAGAAACCTTCCTTTGTATTTGGTTTCACAAGAAAACATAAGCGAAAAATACATCCACTCAAACCTTATGTTTCTTGTTTCCAGTGTTTTTTTCCTACGGTTGATCTAAACACTTATTCCTACAAAAGATCCCATTTGGAGCGTAGGAGAAAATTGCACAAATATGAAAAACACAGCCACAGGATAGGAATGCGTATGCAAAACAGAGAAACGAAATACAAATGAATTTATAACGGAGAGAGTAGTTATGATTATTTCTTTTTTGTTTTTAGTAGTTATGCATGATTACCTAACGTTGCTATTAGTTGGCGTATATGGATTTGTTTTGAATAGTAGTGTACAGCCATTTTCGTGCGTTACTAATAGTTGGCGTAGGCGTGTGGCATGGCTCATCAACGGTTCGATCAACATACGGCCTTTTCATGCAAGTACAAATTAGCATATGGTCAGAAATGAAGTATTTGAATGGCCGCATTAGGAGCTACATGTTAAGAAACAATCTGCCTTTGGTGACGTCGGAATTGTGGGGAATGCTTCTTCTTCTTCTCTTCTGGCTCCTAGAACACACGAAAGTTCAGAACTTTAGATGCAACTCAGTTGAGAAATCGTAAACCTACAACCGAGCAGCAGCCACCATTTTCAGTTTTTCACCCTGGATGGTATTATTCAGTTTAGCAGACTGGCCAAAAGTGTTTAGTTTAACTGAATGCAAGTGAGTGGAAAAATGGGCCCAACTAAAGGTAGATTGTTTCTCCACGGTTTTTTCTCTCGTCCTTGTCATCACTGCGTTTGTGCCGTTGTGCGAAAGGCCGAAAGCAAGGATGCATGCATGCCATTGCCATCTTTCCTCTCTAGTACGTACACTAGCACTGGTGCCAAGTACCAACCACAGCGATGGCTTTGCTTGCTCCTATCCTACCATCAAAACCAGTACTACTACTCCAGTAGTATATACTAGTCCTATACCATGGCATGCATCGAGTTCCCTTTCACCCGGGCCATACTACTATACTCCGTACGTACGTGTGCTTGGTGGGTCCCTGCAGCTTTGCCTGTTTGGATGTGTACATCCACATCAATGACCAGTGCAATGCATGCCTCATCGCTGTCGCTCGACAGATGGTCCATGTATAGTGACAACTGGAGCCTTTACAATGCATCTACGTACACCTCCGGATCCATGCAGTCAACTGAACTTTTATTGGCATTTTGATCATCAGGGAACCAGAATAAAAAGCGCCTTCGTCCTGTCTCTCAACTCTGAACTTCTTGTGACCGGATTGAAACTTCCATTAGCAATCGCAAGACCTCTGTTAAAACATGAAGCTTGTTATTACAGCGAGGAACTGAGGATGGTCAGTGGTGGCTGGCAGTAGGTTCTTGCATTGCATCATTGCATGGTGCTTTCAGTTCCGGGCTGGCTTGCAAAGAAACAAAACTGCCTTGTCCTCAACTTGGAGCTTCATGCCTGGATCGCTGGCGTGTCTTGGTCTTGGTCGAACGGATGCTAGCTCCAGCAGCAGCAGCACGTCGCGAGCGAGCGAGAGGTCGATGCGTTGGGTGGATGCGTACGTGAGCTCACACGAAACGGAACTCGTGTGCGTTACTGCGTACACAGCCGCACAGCCTTTAATTTGTGACCTGTATGCTGGTAGTGCGTGAGTCGCTGCGTGCCAAAACTCTGTTCCAAAGCCGACAACAAACGGCTGCTTGCATCAAGCCATCATCAACACACTACTGCCGCCTGCCTCGCACGCACAACCTCCGTCCCACCCAAAATGCGTTTCTGATTTTTAAACTTGTTGACCGTTTGTCGTATTCAATTTTTTTACAAATAATAAAATAAAGAAACTCTTCTCTAATGATAAAACAAGTCATAACAAAATAAATAATATCTATAAAATAAATTTGAATAAAACGATCAGTCAAATAAGAAATCTAGAAATAAAAAACGTTATTTATTTTGGAACGAAGTAGTATGCAGTACGTGTTTAATTTGTTGCTTGACGTTGTGGTCCAAATAATCTCATGGCATCGTACTAGCTTCCAATAACACTCGTGGCTTTTGCACAAGCACAGTGATACTGTCTCTTTTGTTCACCTCCAATGCAAAGCATGCAAGACTTGCACCGGGGGTACCAAGTGTGGAATGCTATATGTTTTTCCCCCTGTTCGGTTGAGTTTATCAGCACGGCTTATCAGCCGTGGAACAGTGTTTTTCTCTCACAGCAAATCAGCCACAGCCGGCTTATAAGCCAAAAAAACAGCCTGCCGAACAGGGCCTTTCTTTACGTGACGAAATATTTTCAATACCAATTTTCTTTTCCGGCATACTCCGCTATGTTCACGTATGTAAGCATTTCTTGCCTAGGCCAACCCTCCTACTCCCTCATCACTATTTAATTGATTGATGCATATATCGTCTCTTGCGGATCCGTAGTTACTTTTTTTGTTCCAAAAACGTCGAACTTGTCACGATGTTGCTCATATTTGCTGAAGCCACTGCTGCCTGCTGCATAGAGACAGCAATAAGTACTCGGAACGGCGAAACCTGAAGACGCGAGACGGGTTTTACCCAATAAAGGGACGGAAAAGAAAGGTTTCCTCACCCATGCACAGGTATGCTAATGGGCTGCCCAAAGGTATCCTAAACACACTCAAGGCCCAACCCAACTGTCAGATATGACATATATCCAATAGATGTATGACATTATAGACCATTTGCAAAAAAAAAATGACGGCATATGATTTTAATCATATGAATATATATTCTTTATTTGTTTCCTATAGTGGGATGCATTTAGGTATGTTTACCATCTGTATTTTTACCCGTGTGGGTATGGGTATGGATAGATTCTTTTATCCATGTGTAGGTATGTGTATTTTGTCAGGTTGAATTGTGTTGATGGGTGCGGATATAGGATGGCACTACCAAACAAGTATATCATTACTACGAAATGGTTTTTAAAGGGCCCTCATTTTTTTTCTAGCCGTGTTTAGATAAAAACACATCTAAAAATGGTTCCAAAGACAAACCGTCTCAAAATTGATTTCTAGAGACAGTCGTTGTTTCCCACCACGCTCATTTTTTCTAGTTGTGTTTAAATAAAACGACATCTAAAAATAGTTCCAAAGATAGAACACCTCTAAAAATCGATTTTCAGCCACCCCTAGAAATAAATGCCCTCCATTTTAGGTCTTTGTCACTGCCCGAGCATGCCAAGGCTAGATGTGACCGCGGCATGGCTCCCGATTAAGGTGTCCCCCAATATGCGCCTCTCCAAGCTGGCCGTCATCACCACCACAGTCCAGGCAACGCTACTGGGGCAGTGCAGCAAGCTAGTACCGCCCTTAGTCAATAGCAACGATGGCGTTGCATTCTCACTAGACTCCATCATCTGCCCTCATCTCGGAGAATGACTCGGTGCCGATGGTAGGTGATTGAGTTTCCATAGCCACTGGAGGACGAGGGGCACCCGATCCATGGTGGAAGGCATTGAATCTACCCCCAAAAGGGCACGAATTGCTCTCCATCGCGAGCAAAAGCTTGGAGTAGCTACGAGGGGTGGGGGGGTGTAGACACAGCTACCTTGTTAAGTGCCGCCACGGGCCGTTACCACCGCTTGCTAGCAAGCATCAGCGACTGAGAGAGGCACTTGAGTGGGGAGCTTTCAGCGGTAGTTGTGATTTACTGTACCTCCTGAGTCGTCTCGAAGGAGACAACATGGAGGCTGCTTCTGGCCCAACACTGGCTACTTCTGTTTCTTCTCTTCTTCCTCTTCCTTCGATCTCTTTTGATGTCCCTCTTTTTTTCTCTTTTCTTGTGTTTATCGATGCCTAAAAATTGTTGGTTTGTTTAGGTGGAAAGAGGGGTTGCGGAGGGCGTGCCGGAGCTCCATGCCTCCATTGTCTATCCCAAAATATTTACGGGACCTTTTTAAGGTATTGACAATACTAAGTCAAAGAGAATATGTCATAGTATACTTTTTAAGTCATTGACATGTGGGGCCTAGTTTGCCAGCAAATAAAATCGTGGCACACGTATATATAGTGGCAACTAATCAGCTGTCAAAGGTAGTCAACTACTTGCATAAACTTAATTAGGGCCATGTTTAGTTCCCCAAATTTACTCTAAATTCTACTATGCAAAAAGAAGATTCCCATCACATCAAAATGCCGGCACATGCATGGAGTACGAAATGTAGATAAAATGAAAAACTAATTGCACAGTTTTGTTGTACTTTGCGAGACGAACGTTTTGAGCTTAATTAGTCAATGTTCGGACAATTATTACCAAATAAAAACAAAATGCTACAGTGAGCTACAGTGAATTCGGCTGGCGCCGATTCCGGCAAACTAAACTAGGCCCTTGTTTAGATGCCGAGTTGGGGGCATCCGAATTGCTACAGTGCGCATTAAATGCGCACTGTAGCAATTCGTTTGTATTTGGTAAAAATTGTCCAAACTTTGACTAATTAGGCTTAAAATGTTCGTCTCGCAAAGTACAACAAAACTGTGCAATTAGTTTTTAATTTCATCTACATTTAGTACTCTATGCATTTGCCGACATTTCGATGTGACGGGAAATCTTCTTTTTGTATAGTAGAATTTAGAAAGAAGTTGGGAACTAAACAAGGCCTAGGCCTAGGTGTGACTTGTGACAGATTATTACCATGTAGTATGGGCGTATTTAGTTCAGGGGTGGTAAAGTTTTTGATGGTACTGTAACACATGTATAACTATAGCAACCAGTATCCAATCATAGACTAATTATGTTTAAAAAATTCGTCTCGCAATATACATGTAAACTGTGCAATTAGTTATTTTTTTTATCTATATTTAATGCTTCATCCATGTCTCCGAACATTAGATGGCATAGGATATAAAGCAACCAAAGTCCAAAGCCGAGGAAAAAGCCTAGTTTTTCGAACCGGACCGAACCAGTGGTTCGATCGCTAAAAGATCGAACCAGAGCCTACACCGGTCCGGTTCACTTAAAAGACCGGCCATGCAATCGGACCGGTAAAAACCGGTTGAACCAACCGGTTTTTAACAAAACTGGTGAACCGGGACGGTTTTTTAAGTTATCAAAAAATGACCTCGGTGGGTTCAGGAGAAGCTGATCCACTCAAGGGTATTGTTGGAAAAATGTGAAAAATGTACCCTTTAGGGGCTTGTACACGTGAAGGAAAGGAACTGGCATCTCCTTTTTAGGGCGTATTTGCATCTGGCTTGGCCCCTTGGGCGGCGACGGCGCATGGCCTGGGCCGGCGCCGCATCGGGGCGAACGCCGAGCAGGGGGCTGCAGGCTTCTCTAGTGCTGCTCGGTGGGGGCTGCAGGCTTCTTTGGTTCTGCTCTGAGCGGGCAGGCTGCTGCTCTGGTGCTACCCTGCTACCCTGCTACTCTGCTCCACCTCGACTCAGCGGCTACAAGAAAATGGCTACTAGAACTGGAACCGGTGAGCTACTGATCCTGCCATCCTAAGCTTTTAAGTTTTAATTTTTAGGTATTGTATTTGTATATTAGCCTGCATATCAATGTCGATTATTAATTAAATCATATATATATACACCGGTTCAAAGTATTTGTGGCCGGTTCGATTCACCAGTCCAAAACTAATAAACCGACGGTTCAACCGGTTCTGAACGGTTGGACCATTGAATGGTTCGATCACCGATTTGGTTCGAAAAACTATGGGAAAAAGTCACGCTAGCTGATCGTGAAGCTCACACACAGACACAGGCTGACAGGCACAGCGCCTGCTGGTGCTGGGTGGCTGGCTGCCTGCTGGGTGCTGCCATGGATGATGGATGGCATGGCCCATCGATCGGCCATCGCGCCATGCATGCATGGGTCTGATTCTGACTCTGGCCATGTTCTGCTGGTCATGTTTCGGCTTATTTCAGCTTGTTTCAGCTTATTCTCTCTCACAGAACACTATTGAATCAGACGAAACCAGCCGGCTTTTCCACCGGCCGAACCAGCCCTCTACCGTGCTGCTGCGCGTAGGGACGCGAGTACGTACTAGCATGTCAGTCCACTGCCCACCCACATGCACACACCTCCGGGCTACGGCTACGGGTGGGTGGGTAGGTGGGCCCAGCCCACGCTTGTGCACCGTGCACACACACACCTCGAGTTGGCACAGTCACTGACAGGCCGGCCTCCGCAGAGGAATGGGTAGTGCTAGGAGTACGTACCATCGCTACCGTCCAAAAACACGGATGAGGCCCACAGAAAGCTACTACTCCCTCCGTCCCACAAATAATTGCACGTTTTTGACTTTTACACTTCTTGTTTGACCGTTCGTCTTATTTAAAAAATTTTAATAAATATTATTTGTTTTGTTACGACTTATTCAATCATTAGAGATATTTTCATAATGTTTTATTTCTTTTATTATTTGCATAAAAAATTTAAATAAGACGAACGGTCAAACAAGAAGTGTAGAAGTCAAAAATGTGCAATTATTTGTGGGACGGAGGGAGTATTGCCTTTGACAACTGACAAGTGGGCCCACGGTCACGGTCCGACTTGTCAACTGCTGACGCCCACCATCCCTGTCGACTGGTAATCTGGCACTGGCAGCATCCCATGCCACCGGCTGGGTCCCACCTGGCAGTGTCTGCAGTGGGCAGCGACGACAGGAGGTGCTGCTTCCTCCCTGTCGGGGAGCAGAGGTGCTTTGTCTCCGGCCCCCCGCCGTCGCATTCCGTCGCCATTGTACGCATACCACTGATTGTACGAGCATGCGCCTCCTCTCCCTGAACAATCCCATGCCTCTCCAACATACCAACGTGCAACAAAGAGGAGGGCCCTTTGAAAGGAAGAAATTATATAAAAAAAATCGGTAACGATACAGCGAGAACGTCCGGACGACGTCGGACGCACCCGACGAGCGCGACGTGGTGCGACCCGTTCCGCCCGATGGACTCGACGCGCGCGACCGATTTCACTCGACCAAGCCCGCTCCCTCCCCATCCTTATCCGTTCGCCCGGCCTCACTATCCTTCTCGTTCACTCCGCCCCCCTCACAGTCGCACGCCCGCTCTTCCGCTCGGCTCCATGGCACCAGAGTTGGCCGCGACGCTGGCGGGGAGGAGCACTCGCCAGCAAGCCACGCCTGCTCCCTCTCCCTCCTCCCTCCACTCCCTCCCCCTTTCCTTCCTCCTTTGCTTCCGCGTCCTCCATGCGACCGAGAGAGGGCGGCGCGTGGTGGATCCATGGGAGCTCCGCTCTCCCCGTGGTGGATCCATGGGAGGAGGCGCAAATCCAGCGACGTGGTAGTCTCCTCCACCCTGGAGCGTCCTCCTCCACCTTGATGGCAGCACGGGGGCCTCCCACCATGGCGGATCCATGGAGCATCGGGGCTCCCCGTGGTGGATCCATATGCTCCGACGAGGTAGGTGGGGAAGGATCTCCACGCGCTCCTTCCTCTGGATCTGAGGCGCCCTCCTCTTCCTTCCTCCCCTCCTCCACCTCGCCCCCTCTGGATCTATGGTTTTGATGGTGGCTACGGTTTTTGTGGCGAAGCAGATCTAAGCTGCATGCAACAGATGATGTGAAAACACTATTCTGTGATGTTGCAGTAGCTTCTTCTCGGTTTTGTGGTGAGGCAGATGCAAGCTATATTCAACAGATGATGTGAAGCAAACCATTTCTCTGATGTTGCAGTAGCTTCTTCTCCTTTGTTGCAGCAGCTTCTCTCTCGTTGTTGCAGTAGCTTTTTCCCCTTGTTGCAGTAGTTTCTTCTCCTTTTGGCGAGTCAGATCTAAGTTACATGACAACAGATGATGTGAAGCACGTTTCTCTGATGTTGCAGTAGCTTCATCTCATTTGTTGCATTAGCTTTTTCTTCTTGTTGCAGCAACTTCTTTCTCTTTGTTGCAGTAGCTTCTTCTCTTTTGTTGCATTAGCTTTCTTCTTGTTGTTGCAGCAGCTTCTTTTCTAATATTTAGTGCAGTAGGTGTTCGTGGTGTTTTGCCCTTTGTTTTCAGTAGTTGTTTAGTTGTTGTTGCATTAGTTGTCTTACTTTGGTGCAGTAGGTAGTCGTTCTATGTTGAAGCTTTATTTTCCTGCATTGTTTCAGTAAGTATTTGGTAGTTGTTTCAGTGAGTGTTTGGTTGTCGTTGCAGTAGGCATCATGCCTTGGTGCAGTAGGCGTTCTTTTGTCAGTTGCATCTTCAGCTTCTGTATGGTGCAGTAAGTGTTTTTTCATGGTGTTTCGTCGTTGTTGCATCTTCGATTCCTGCAAGGTACAGTTTTTGTGAGGTGGGGATGTTGCAGTGTGGGGAGGGGGCCTTTGAGGGCAGGATGAAGATCTGGAGATGGGGGGAGCGGATCCCCGCGCACGGCCGGGTTGCGTTCGATCCGTTCCCCCGCTCGCGTGGGGACGTTGCGGGTTCCGCGTTAGGTCTGGAGATTGGGGGAGCGGATTCCCGCGCGCGGCCAGGTTGCGTTTGATCCGTCCGCCCGCGCGCGTGGGGACGTTGCGGGTTCTGCGTTTTCGTTAGCGTGGTTCGGGGGTGGAAGCGGGGTGGGCTGGAATCCTTCTCCGGTGACGCGTCCGGATGCTAGCGCCCGGATCCGGACGTCCGGGCGCTAGCAGTGCCGAAAAAAAATTCAAAGAAATCAGTTCATTTTCATAGTAGAAAGAAACTAGTATATATAAGGAAAAGGGCCTTCCTCTCCCTGAACAATCCTATGGTTGCCCAACAGACCAACGTGTCATAAGGAAAAGGAGGCCTTTTGGGGTTTTGGGGTTAGCAAAGCTCCGTCTCTTAGCTCCGCCAGTAGGTTTCGTGGAGGAATTGGAGGAGCCACACCAAGCACCTTAGAAGGAGCTATTTTTTTTATGTATGTAAGAGCAAGACTGATAATACAACCCGTTGCTGGTTGTACGAATCCTTATAGCCTACCTCTTAGCCTACTCGTATAGTAGTTACAGTCTTCACTATTAATACATGGCTCACTTGTATGTCTCACAGAGTTTCTTGGTTCTTGTGTCCAAGGCGGCTGTAAGCTTACAACCCGCTGCTCTTCTCTCTCCTTTCTTCTCTCTTTCACCTCAGCATTTAGCCTGCTTACAGTCATTTATTATACTTACTCTAAAATGAGCGGGAGTTTTTTTTGCGTACGGAGCAAAAGCTACAATTTCTGGCTCTGAAACACATGAAGAAGTTGTGCCAAATAGACTCTTATGTTTGAACTTTTGTTGGAGGCTCTCCCACAGTCCACGGGCAATGTTTACTATAGAGACTATACTCATTGGCTCATTGGTACAATTTAGTATTCCTTCCTTTTTTAAAAAAACACGGCATATAGAAAAAAATCCAAAAAACAAGAGTACATGTGTTAAGTGGATGACTTGAAATTGAGTGGGTGGTGGGATCCTATCACGAGAAACCTAACCAGCAGCTGAGCTCGCTATCTATTGCGAGCTTATTAAAATCCAACCATTTACATTCTGACTCTTTGCACAAAGTAGCAATGCTACTCGTCTTTAATACAAAAATCCGAACGTATACGTATCTGAGTTTCAGATTTTACGCAGCAAGTAACAGGGGCCCATTATCTATCTAGCGCGTGTGCACTCACGCATTTAGGCACATGAAATAAGTTGGGGTGGGGGGGGGGAGAGTTTAAATTTAAAACGGCAATGTTTACTATAGAGAATGTACTCATTGGCTCATTGGTACAATTTAGTATTCCTTCCTTTTTAGAAAAAATAGTATATAGAAAAAAAATCCAAAAAACAAGAGTTCATGTGTTAAGTCGATGACTTAAAACTGAGTGGGCGGTGGGATCATATCACGAGAAACCTAACCAGCTAAGCTCGCTATCTATTGCGAACTTAAAATCCAACCATTTACATTTTGACTCTTTGCACAAAGTAGCAATGCTACCCATCTTTAATACAAAAATCCTAACGTATACGCATCTGGTTTCAGATTTTATGCAGCAAGTAACAGGGGCCGGCGCCAACGGAAGCTAGACCGTTTAGTTGACGCTTCCTTTGGCACCCCTCAGGTCCTGAGTTCGATCCCCCTAGGAGGCGAATTTCAGACTTGAGGGTAAAAAAGATCCTCCGTCTGTCCCACGCCGAAGTACAAGTCTATGGCCGTCCCATCTCACGAGGATGCAGTGCCACTGTATATGAGTGGAGCTAGGGTTTAGGGATTTTTTCGATCTGCATGAGGAGGTCTTCTTCTTAATGAAATACCCGACGTCGTCCTCCCACGGATGGAGTTTTTTCTTTTAGTAACAGGGGCTGCTATCTATCTAGCTTGTGTGCACTCACGCATTTTAGGCACATGAAATAAGTTGGAGGAAAGAGTTTAAATTTAAAACGGAGATGAAGAACAAGCAATAGGTGCAACAGCCATGGTTGAGATCTAAATTCAGCACTACCACCCTGTTCACCTGGCTTATAATCCGTCTTATTCAGCTTGTTTTTTCAGCCGGAAGCCCGAAACAATATTTTTCTCTCACAAAAAATCAGCCAACAATGTTTTTCAGCCGGCTTATAATTCCAGCCGAACGGGTGGTCCCGTTCGGCTGGAATTATAAGCCGGCTGAAAAACATTGTTGGCTGATTTTTTGTGAGAGAAAAATAATGTTCCGGCTGAAAAAACAAGCTGAATAAGACGGATCATTGCCCCAACTTATTTGTTTCGTACTACTAGGGATTCATATCCTCTGCCTATGGCTCTGTCCTACTCGTCCACTTCTAAATCAAGAGCTTAGGGCCCTATTTGTATGACACGATTCAAAACAGTTCTGATTTCTTGTTACATTGTAGAGGAGCTAGAACCATGAATCCACTACTTATAATGTGAGAGATTAAAATAGATCCTTGCTATAATGCACGGAGGAGTTAGAGCAAAAATGAACATATTATAAAAATATATTTCATGATATATCTAATTATATCAATTTGGTTTCATAAATTTTGAATTTTTCTATAAATTCGATCATATTTTAAAAATAGAGTTGAGATAACTGCTACTTCCCTCACAAGTCACATGCATGCACCTCCAGATTCTACCGCTTGTTCCATCCAAAACGGATAAAGGCCCACAGAAAGGTGCATGGGCCCACCTGACAGTAGCAACAGTACTCACCACTGACAACTGGGCCCCCTAGGCTCGGTCCGTCTTGTGAACCGCAACCCTCCCGATGGGTCCCGCAAGGCAGCGTGTGATGTGAAACGAGCATGGACGAAAGGAGGTGTTGGTTCCTCCTGTTGGGGAGCAGACAAGCCGCTCCCTGTTGTCAACACCGTTCAGTTCAGAATGTTTAGGGGCGTTTGGAATAGAGGAGAAGGCCCCGTTTGGTTCACGGGTGAAATGCAGGAAAAGTAGAGGAATCGAGTTCCTATAGTTTTTAACACTGTTGCTGCGTTTGGAACAAAGGAATGGAGCTCAATCTTTCCTCCGGAACGGTGAGCAAACATGTACTTTTGGAGGAATGGAAAAATCTACTCTGAGCTGAGGGAATCGTTCCTGCACTACTCGCGCGTTAGTTCACGTACTAATCAAGCTCATGAGACGGCGCCGTATCTGCACAGCGGGATAGCATGCGCCACTTGCTAATAGTGCATGCGCCAAACATTGGACAGACTAATGGACCAGGGCTGACATGCAATTAAATACGACGTGTTGTAACATCTTAAATTATAATCTATCATTAATTAAGTACTAATATTCATTATTACTCACATCTTAAATGCTAATAATGGTCTTTTAAGTTTTTTTCTATAATTCCTGTGATATATATTCCTGTGTTCCAAACACCACTCCATCTCCTTTTCCTTTGTTTTTCCTTTCCTCTGTTTTACAACTGCATTCCTTTCCCTTTCCTCTGTTTTCATCGATTCCTACGTTTTTCGTTCCTTTGTTCCAAACAGGCCCGAAAAGTGGAGGAATTGAATCCACAGGAAAGGTTTAGAGAACTCTTGTTTGGAATGGAGGAATGAGTCGCTACGTTCCAGAGGAAAGGAAAGCCCTCCTTCACAAAACGGAGGAAATAAAATATCTGGTGTGAGCTCTGGGTTTCGCGTATGCCCAAGGCAAGGACAGGCGGGAGCAACAATTAGCTGACTACTACCCGCACTCATGGACCTCTATATTCATCCTCTATACGTCCTAGTCAGCAAGATTCTCTTCTCTATACTTAATTCTTCCGCATCCATCCATCCTCTATATCATCCTCTATCCACTCTATCCACTATAGAACCCACTTGTCACTTTATCTAAATATATCCATGTGTGATCTAGTTTTGAAGGATTTATTAAGACGAATTTAATGGTAAAATCAAAATTTAATTTGGATTTTTGGTTTGTGAGTTATAGTATTTTTTCCTTTGTTTAGCTAGTGGGACCCACCACTATAGAGTATAGAGTAAGCATAATACCACTCTAAATATAGAGTGAGAGAAAGGATATAGTATCGTTTTGGAGTACCCAGTGCAGCAGTTTTTACTCTATATTCATACTCTAAAGCTTTAGAGTATCGTTTTAGAGTACCCGCGCCGGATGGGAGAGCAAAAGAAAAATATAAAAACATTGCAACTCCTAACTCGCCACCGTCCTTGCTTTTTTTTACGCGCTTAGCTACCTGCGAAGCTCCCTGTGGCCTGAGTTCTCTATCTCATTCATGCAGACTGACGCCTGATGCCACCAATGAATTAGCTCCAGACACAAATTAAATTAATTATGTTTAGTTAGATTTAGTAGATGATATTTACAAGTCATATTTCATCGTTCCTGTGTTTTCGATTCATGTGATCCAAACACCCATTTCTAAGTATTTCTTTTGTTTTCCAATCTTTTGTTTTGCCATTTTTCTTTATACCCAATTCATGTGTATCCTACCATTCCTTTATCTTCTAATCCTTCGTTCCAAACAGGTCTGTTGACTCCATCATGCGGCTTCTTTTAAGGTCTGTTTGAACTGAACGATAATCCAACGATCCAACGCTTCTCCAACGTGTATATAAATATATAGAAATGAAACAGCTCTTTCGTAACCCGGCCGCTTCGAATTTTATAAAATGCCTCGTGTTTGTTTCAGTTTCAAATGTGTACTCATCGGCCCCTCATATCGCTAGTAAAATTCAGCACAGCATCTTGCCTTTTGCCAGCTTAAAATACAACCATTCAGGCATAAACAAGCTCTCTGCCGAAAGCAGAGTAGCAAATACTACCACTAGTTCGCCGGAAAAGCTGGCAACACAGATGAATTAAATGTTCATCGATTCTGTTTGGTGCACCAAGCAGTTTTTGGTTTACGTTTGCTCCTGTGCATCTGCATGCAAGTGGTTGCGTTGCGTGAGGAATTTGGATCGACGAGAGTGGAGTGAGCCCATATGAAACAGTGGTTAGTCTCTGACGAAATTGATCCAACTGATGTTAGTGCGTTCAGGATCGAACTTGCTTGTAGTTGTAGGCTCCACTGTTTTCACTGCCTATAGTTTCTCCCCAGCCAAACTTTCCGGCCTTCCCTTTGGATGCTCGTGGTATTAACGGACGACCAAAGTGGGCAGCATAAAATCTAGTATAGTACTGTATTTCTGATAATCCTCCGTGTGTTTGGCTGTTATATTTCAGAGATAGGTTCCTAAGATTATTTGGGTCCCAGTTAAACCTTAATTTATATAAGCTGACAAACAATGTTCAGAATCTGCCTCATACTATATGTTATGATTAGAGTCTCATATCTTATTATCCATAATGCACTAATTCCACTCTAAACTATTCTGCAGGTACCTGTATGCAAACCTGAATGAGTGAATGACAGCAGAGAGCTCACCTGCTAAACGATTGACTACTATAATTGCTAACCTTCTTTTGGATGCTTACTTAAAATGGGAGTCCACACAACGAGGTCAAGGTGCTACCACTACAACACACCACCCAATCAGTTGCCATTTCAAAATGAAGTTGCAACCAAAGTGAGCCTCCATGCATGCATGCATGCAATCTCTGTCTGAACATGATGTGCTATATAATAACAATCATTGTGCAGTAGTTATGTACTAGTACTATTCAAGAAGATGTGACACCTCACAAGGCCACAAATGTGTTGTCGCTGCCAATGTAACGAGGGCTGGAGCCTGGAGCCTGGAGCCTGATTGTATCATATCATGACAACGAATGATTAAGCTGTCCTTAATTATTTTGTTCCTGTTTGATATAAACTCCTCTATTTCCTGTTTGCCTGCCAGGGTATTTATGGGCTTAGTGTAGCTATCAGGTTAGCTGGACGGCGTTACTCACACTACAAACAGACGTTTATTTGTATAAGCTGCTTTTATTTATCACTAGTAGAGCAGACTACTACAGGAAGCAATCATAGAAAAAGGATATACTGCATTAGTTCAATTTTCACAGCTGATTTAACTAGCCGATGTTTGTTCTATGAACAGTTAAACTTTTCTTCAGGCAAACAGGGAGATTTAGGATATATATAGGCGCAATCAGAAAAGAAAGACTGCATGGTCAGCTTAAATAATAATAATAGTAACCCAATAATGAATAAAGAGGAATCGTGTGCAGCAGCCATCAGGTGCTTAATTTCTCTTAAAAAGGACAAACGTGCATCACAAAACATGACCCTTTTCTGGTGCAGATGGACGCAGACAACATATACAACTCTTTATACTTCAGGCATATGGAGTATTGCGTTGCTGGTTGTGGTTACAAAAAGAATGTTGTTGGGTGGATTGTAGTAAAAATTAAATAAGTTATACTATAATTTACTTTAACACATATGAATTGAGGCGAATACACGTGCATCTATATAAGGTAGCAAAGATTTGATACACACATGAAACAATGAATTTCACAATAAAACAGATTAAAATATACTACTAAACACAAAAAGCTAAAAATATCATATACTATTGTGAAATAATTGGATTGTATTAGCATTAATCATTCTTTTTTCGAATGGAAATAAAAGGTGGAAGAAACCCAAGAAGAGACGTAGGCAAGCTAACCCAATCAAACACACTTTTACTGGGCTGAAACATATACGTTATATGGGCTACGATTGGGCTAAAACATATTCGTTGTATGGGCTAATGTAGGACATAAAATGAAGGGACAACTGAACTGGTGCAGTGGAGAGAAAAATTGGGCCTACCAACCAGAAGCCCTACTAACTGGCGGGGCTAGATGGGCGAATCATACCTGAGCATCATAGGCTTGGTCAGCCCGGCCCATAGAGTTTTTTTTATTGAAAGGGCCCATAACGTTTAGTGGAAAGGATCAGCAAAATACAACAAATCTAGAAATTTTCAGTCGGCTGGGTTTGAGCCCAGACAGAATATATAGGGCCGGGACGGCGCGTGGGATGGCCATGCGTACCATTTTTGGTCCTAAACGAATCGGATTTTTTAAGGGCTTGCCCAGTGTCCGGACGTCCGCACCTGTACTGCCTGCTGCATAGGCTACTGCTGTCTACCCTGCCTGTTGAACGCGCCTGTATACACCTGCTGCTACGCACCTACATATGCTGGCGCAGTGAAGTCACCGCGCTTTTAACATGCAACATCGAGCCAAATAAAACGGTTTGGCAATTGAACAGATACAGGAACAGTTGGCAGTACGCATGCTATTGCATGCCTCGCCTGCAACATGCTACATGGGCCCGCATGCGCCTGCTGCCCGCCTATGTATGCATGCTTCCGCTATGCATACCGGTGCGCATGCACGTGGGACCGCCTTCGGCTGCGTTTCCTATGCTTGCTAATGAAAACACTTGAAACAGGAAGCACTTGCTGTAACATACGTCTGAAATATGTGAAACATTTGGAATATACTTTTGCAACATATGTGTATAGCCACTGCAATATATGCAACATCCAGATAAAACACTTGCAACTTCTGAAACAGTTGAAACATTTAAAATATACACTTATAATTACAACATATGTAACACCAAATCTACTTTTTGCAATATCCAAATGAAACATATGCAACATACGGATGAAACACACACCTGAACCGCATGAAACATACGGAGCTCGATGCGGGCGCGTCAGAATAACCGGCCACGGTGCCCGAAAAATTGGGCCAGCACTCAGCTGTCCACGGTCACCCGTCACTGTACCAGCAAACAGCGCATGCAGATGCAGCCCATGCTCCTCTCATGAAATCCAAGCGTCGGTCCTTCTCTCTGGTCACAGGCTCACAGCGCATGCACGACCCCACATGGTGCATGCACCCAAGCCAAGAGTGGCTGCACGCGCTCCCATACGCCGACCCACGCAAAAAAGGTGAGGGCTCGCTTGACTGCTGCTGTATGCCCTGCTTTTTTCTTGGTCATTGCGCGTGCGGCATGCGCTACAGCACGGGTCGGTCTGTCTAGATGGACGGACACCCGCAACGAAGCATTACTGATTTTTAAAACGTAAATGCTTTGATCCGAGCGTCCGACACCTTTCCAGATATCAAACGGACACATAGACATTAATTCTCATATACTCCCTTTCAACTGACATCAGCCTGTTCATTCTTATCCACTCAATTCATCATATTATGTGGGATCCGTATATCATCCTCTTAGCTCTCCATTCCCCTCGTCTTCTAGAGTACCAACACAAGAGCTTTCTCCTTCGTCTTCGAGAGCACGATCACAAATTCTATAGGTTGCTGCCCATGATCATCGCTGTTGCATGACTTATAAAAAAACAGTGCCGCTCGCGTTCTCCATAACAGGGGCCGCTCGCCGTGGCGTTCTCCAACGCAGCGGCGCCACACTCGCACTGCTTTGCGCGCCGCACCTCCATGCAGCGTCACCCCCTGCATCCACCTCGCTCATCGTGGAAGGGGAGGCACTTTGCGCCTACACCTCATCCACCTTGTGTCATCGGCAAGAAGAGGTGGCTTGCGTCATCGCAATTCCCCACACGGTTATGGCCGCCGGCGACGCTATGTTTCAAATGTTTTTAGTTATGTTGCAAGCTTATGTTTCAAGTGTTTCAGATGTATGCTTCGAGTGTTTCATACGAATATTGTAAAAGTAGATCGGGATGTTGCATATATTGAAATGGTTGCACATGTATGTTGCAAGTGTCTGTTTCCAATGTTTCAGCCGTTTTTCAGACATAGGTTGAAAACGTGTTTATCTGGATGTTGTATATGTTTATAATTGTTTTAAATTGTTTTTCAGGTGTTTTTGAAAGTATTTCAGACGTATGTTTCAAGTGTTTCATTTGTCTTCTTTTATATGTTGCAAGTGCTACATCAGGATGTTTTAAAAATAGATCAGGTGTTACACATGGAATATACGTGGGAAACGAGAAGGGGCGCGAGCAATCCTCGCGTGTGGTCTGGTGGCGTGAGCGAAGTCCGGGGCATCGCAGGCCCATTGCTAGGGCGCTTGGCTCGCAAAGTCCGACACTACTGGGACGTTTGCTCGCTCATTGCTTGAGCACCGTCCGACGCTAGGAAGTCCGTTTTAAACAGAATGCTTAGGTCTACTGAGATTCGAGAAGACACAAAAATAAGGTCTATCGGATTCAACCACCCCAGCCTGAATCGAGAAGGGGCAAGAGAAAATAATCAAATATAGTCCTGGTGGAAGACCCGATCGATTGCACAGGACAGAAGGCAATTGACGTGGGCCTCTAGGAGGCCATGGCACCTTTGTCGATCTGCTGTAGTCCTAAAAAGGATTCAATTGGCAAGTTGGGCTAACCGGTGAGGCTTGCTGTTGTTGGTTTTCCTGGCTCGGCTCTGCGCGTGTGGGCCGATGGGTGGTGCCAGCCCAGTCCAATGGGCACCTAAAATTTGAGCCATAGCAGGTGGAATGATCGATCCATTGTATGTTGCATATGATTGTCTTCGCCTTACTTGGAGGCCTTCTTTTTTTTTATTCCAACTTGGAGGGCTTCTTAAGGCTACTCCCGTCAAAATTTCTTTGTCAATGAGACGATATATCAGCAAAAATAATGACAAGACACATGAATTATGAAGAGAGAGTTGACTCACCTAGCGCGAATTATGAGGAGATGAGTCACCCAGCACGCACGGTTACTACTGTTGATAGCCAAAATCGCCAAAGGAGGCCGCGCACAGCTACTGGGCTAAGCCAGTTTTTGGTATTTTGTCAGAATACATAATGGACCCCACCGTTGTGTATCTTTCGTCGAGACAATAGAAAAACGTATATAGGTCGTTCAATTTGGAGTTCAGACGAAGAAAGCGCAGCTCTGGGAAAGTTATCCACAGGAAACAGTCTTAGCTTGTTTTCCAAATAGGCTAAGATGGTTTTGTGAATTTCTTCAAATTGAAGAATGCCATTGTGTTCTCTTCGTCGAGATGATCGAAAAACATATATAGATCATCTAGTTTGGAATCAAGATGAAGATATTCTATATTGACAACAAATTTGAGTTGAAAGCAGCAAAACAAAGCTTAGCTGGTTTTCGTAGTATGACTGGACTTCCCCATGAAAACCAACTAAGCCGGTTTCCCCAGTCCAAGTCCAATTCGAACTAATTCGATGGGAACCTGTCTAATCTCGTGAGAAACTTGCAGATTTCGTTTGGAGAAGGTTATCCCCTCTATATATTTTACAGGATCACAACCGACTGAGGTAATAATATAACTACACAATCAACAAAAAACCAATCTATGTACACTTTTCACCCCCTCTTTCTCATCTACTACTGCTCCTCGTTCTTCGTTGATGCTGCATGGACAATGGATCAACGACGAAGCTCTAGAGCGATAAGGCCGAATAGGGCAGCTCATAGCCGCCGCACGCCCTGACAGGGTCCCTCCCGGGCATGTGGGGTTTCGTATTTGAGACATTGTCGTCATGTTTTTGCATACTGTGTTCCTGACGAGGTTTTCTTCCGGTGACTATCTTGCGTATCACGCTCATGAGCACTTTGGCTAGGTCAGGCCCCTCTAAACATATGTTCGTGTTCTTACTACGTCCAACAATCAATTAAGGGATGAGCTATGTGCATCAAGCCGTCAAAAGCCCTGTGCTGCTTTGTTTTCTACACATATACCGGTGGGTTTATACATCGATTTTGGAGATTTTTTTTATTTAGCTAGCAGCTTCCATTCAATTTTGTCAGTAATCTATATCTATATCTATATATCTTATATTGTCAAACTTCCTGTATTATGATATTTATTCATTCACATTAGTAAATATAAGTAATATAATTTTACTAGTAATTCCCGCAAAACGTGTGATAGTAATGAAGCAAGTACAGCGATGCAATTTAGCAGTCTCATAAATATATATGCCCGTTCCGATGAAAAACTTCATTTTGTTGTTTCTAAAAACAAAATGTCATGTCATTTCCAGTGGTTGAAGTGACGAGTGGAGGAATTGCACCAATGCAAATTGTCTTTTCATTGTTCCATAAACTGTCTAGTTGCGACGCACAGATAAGATGCGTGGTGGGACAAAATGAATCTTTCCGGTGCCAGCAGCTCTAAGAGGAACTCGGTGTGGATGGCATATTACAGTATAGAGAAACTTAAAGTCGTGGTTTCCGATGACCGATCTCAGCGACTTGTGGTTGGTGCCCTGCCCTTGCGGCCCCGCGGCTGAAGGAGAAGGCAAGGAGAAAGATGTTAGATGTCATTTCAAAACAAGATACCATCAGATTTAACAAATTAAAGCTAACCTAACTTAGGCCTTGTTTAGATTGTAACTTTTTATAATCTGGACTATTGTAACACTTTCGTTTGTATTTGGCAATTAGTGTCCAATAATAGACTAATTAGACTCAAAAGATTCGTCTCGCAAATTACAGACAAACTATGTAATTAGTTATTTTTTTTACCTACATTTAGTGCTTCATGCATGCATCTAAAAATTGATGTGATGGAGAGAGTATAAAAATTTGGAATTTGGAAGGTAACTAAACAAGACCCTACTTGAAAAAGTGGCCAACCAGGTCCATTGTGGTGGAAATATATATCCCATCAAATTTGAGGTCTAGACTATTTTTTTGGGATTTATTTCAAAATTAACTACCCTATTTCTTAACAGCATGCGTTTGATTCCATTGGTCTCAAAATCTATCAATCTAGTCTCATTGTGTTCAGAAGGATAAGGTGTTATATATATACACACACGTATGTAAGTATCGTGTAAACTTTAGTTTTTTTTTTGTGGAACCTGCTTATCTGGATTTAATGATTTAATGTTCTAGACTTAATGTATGTGCTCATATTTTTATAAATTTATTTATTCTATAGAAAAATATATGTAAGTGTCGGTGTTTACTTTCGTTTTTTTCTTACTACTGGCCCAGTCGCGTGCTACACGAGTAGAGACATTTAAATAACAAACTTGGTGAGTTAAAAAAAAAAATTAACAACCCTGGGTTCCCGAGGTCAGATCGGAATCACAAAGCTATGCTCCTTGACTCGTGTATACATATAGCTGTCCACCCCAGCTCCAGAGAGCTCAGAGCTAGCTAGCTGAGACACGAGTGAAGTGTGACTGTGAGTGGTCACCTTCCTGCGTGCCCGGCCGCCGGCTACTTTGCTAGTTAGCTTGAGAGAGGACATTGCAGCGGCAATGGCTCGCCTCGCCGGCCTTGCTGCCATGCTTCTCCTCTTGCTCCTTGCCACGGCTTTGCCTTACTCAACTGGCGCCGCCTCCGGCGGCAACGTCGCGCTTCTTGGCCGGAAGGGCCGCTATGCCGACGATGAGTCGGCTCCGGCAGTGAAGATTGAGAACAACGTCGTAGTAGCTCCCAGATCGGCGGGGAGGTACGCCGTGATCTTCGACGCCGGGAGCACGGGGAGCCGGGTGCACGTTTTCAAGTTCGACAAGAAGCTCGACCTTGTCAACATCGGCAATGACATCGAGTTCTTTGCCAAGGTATAAAAAGAGCTGGCAATGGCATTCAGATTTCCATTCCATCTTCAGCTTCAAAAGAACAAAAAACAAAAAAGAAGAGTCAAACAAGTGTGCATGATACCTTATACCAACGATTTTGTCCGTATAAAGAGCCGTTCAGTACTTCACTTGTCTTGACACTTGAAATAAGAACGAAAAACAAGTGTGTGACTCCTTAGTTTACCTGTGGCTTCTTTCCCTATGCAATATATACATTTTTTGAACGCACCTATATATGCAATATATATAGGGCCCAAAAGCTCTACTTGCATAGATTAATAGCACAAGACTGACATCACTAGATTTAGTATCTAAAATATTTCTTATAATAATTGTATAGGTCATTACATTTAATATAGTGTAATTTCATAGTTAATATAAAAAAATACGCAACATAGCAGAGAACGAGAACCAAGATCCCATATGCTGCACGTCGTACTTCACAGAGACAGTTGCATACGTACTCAATAAAGCTTTCAACAAAGAACGCATGGAAAATAAATCTTAGATGAGCTGTCTGTTTTTTACTCCTATATGGCTCTGTTTAGCAGAGCTCTAGTTCCAAGAAAAATCTTAGATCTCGAGCTGTTAGGTAGTTTATTTTATTTATATAGTTTGGACTAGCTATAAATATTCAGATCCGTTTAATTTAATCTACAAATACAGATCCACCAATCTAGATTTCTGAGCAAGAGCTGTGCCAAACGAGTTTAATATGTAAAGAAAAAGTACCAATTGGATTATTGATAACCTTATATCCATACATATTTGCAATTTATTTGTTGATTCAGGTAAAACCCGGGCTGAGCTCATATGCTGGTCAACCTCAAGAGGCTGCAAGCTCCATACTCCCCCTTCTTGAGCAGGCTAAGAAGATTGTCCCTCTCCGGCTTCAGAAAAATACTCCGCTTGAACTTGGGGTAATTGTTTCCTTAATCTAAGTAATCCAGTATAGCAAAATCTCAATGCCCCTCCTCCATATAGATACTGTATGTACTTATTCACGTTTTATGTATGCTTATAAAGCACATAACAGTGTACAAAGCTAAATAATAAGCTAGCATATTGTTCCATTCCATTGAAAATCTTTGGTTTCTTCTCAAACTGAAGTGTTTCTTGCATATCAAAATTGCAGGCAACTGCTGGTCTGAGATTAATTGGAGACGAGAAGGCAGACGAAATTCTTGAAGCGGTAAATTCATCTTCTCATACTATGGACCATGTCTCATGTGTAATCTACATACACTACTACAGGAAAAATTAACCGGGGTGGGCTGGTTGCCTGCCTCCATTATTCAGTGGCCAGCAGCATGCGTATAAACCGCCTCGGTTAATCATTAACAGAGGCGGGCAACCTGACGTGCCCGCCTCGGTTAATATATATTAACCGAGGCAGTCATCATAAAGCAACCGTCTCGGTAAATCATTTACCGAGGCGGGCATTATAACGCAACCGCTTCGGTAAATTAGGCCCAGCCCGCTAGCCCACACCAGCCCACTATCATCTCCAATATATAAACAAAATCTTCTGAAACCCTAAAATCCGTCTCTCCCTCACCCCTCCCCTTACCGCACTCTCCCTCACCCCTCCCCTCAGCCGCACTCCCTCGCGCTCCTCCCCTCCCTCATTCTTTCTACAACGCGGCGGACGCCCCTCCCCTCAGCCCGGATCCCTCCTCTCCCTCAGGTGCAGCGGGCGAGGTGTGCCGCGGTGGCCCTCCTCCCCCTTCTCTTCCTCCAGCGTGGGGCGCGGGCGAGTCGAGGTGGGCCGTGTGCAGGAGGCGCGGGCGAGGCAGCCCTCCTCCCCCTTCTATTCCTCCGGCGTGGGGCGCGCGGCTGCCTTCTCCGGCGGGGCGCGCGCGACCGCCTCTTCCTCCTCCGGCGTGGCCACGCGGCCCCCTCCTCCGGCAACGGTGCCCCTCCTCCGGCGGCGGCGCCCCTCCTCCCCTCCGCGTGTGGCGTCCCTCTCCCCTCCCTCTCTCTCTCTCAGGCCCCTCCGGGACCCCAGATCCGATGGCCCGAGGGTGAGGAGGAGCCCGGATCTGGTGGCAGGGAGGCCGGATCCAGGAGCGGGCGAGGCGACGGTGGCGCTCCTCCTTCACCTCTTCGTCAGCTCCAGTGCTGGGAGGCCAGATCCGGCGGCGGGGCGGCCGGATCCGGTAGCGGGAAGGCCTGGTCCGATGAGCTACGGCGGCAGCGGCGGCGGTGCGTGGATGGGCTCGCCAGGCTTGTCCATGGATTTTTCTTTTTTTGTTTTTTAATTGATTATTAACTGAGGCGGGCAACTCAACCGCCTCGGGAAAAATCCATTTACCGTGACCTTTCGACCGAGGCGGTTGCGATGCTCGCCTCGGTTAATCACTTTTGCCCGTCTCAGCTAATTTTTTCTATAGTAGTGATATACAAGCAAACATTGCTTGCTTAACTTTTTCTTAATATAGGTCCGAGATCTTGTTCACACCAAGAGCAAATTTGAGTACAATCCCAAATTGATCACCATTCTCGAGGGATCTCAAGAAGGGTCTTACCTTTGGGTATGTACATAACTTTTGTGGTATCCACCTTTTGCCCTCAAAAGAAAAAAATTGTATATCCCTTGTACTCTGTTTACAAACAGTGTTGCATGTGCCATTTTGTTGTAGGTTGCTCTAAATTATCTATTAGGTAACTTGGGAAGGGAGTACTCGAAAACGGTTGGTGTGATCGATATGGGGGGTGGATCAGTGCAAATGGCATATGCCATTTCTAGGAATGCTGCTGCAAATGCCCCAGCTGTGCCCGATGGGAAGGATCCTTACATTACAAAAGAATATCTCAAGGGGAAAGACTATAATGTCTATGTTCACAGGTTAAGCAACATTATGTTTAAACTTAATTTACACTGCGATAACTTTGTTTAATCTTATCTTTGAAAGGATGAACCATATGGTGATTAGTCCTTGTTATATACATAAATACATATCTTACCATTAACTTTTTTTTCATACAATAATAGTTGAACCTTGATGAGAGTTTGTCATGATAATTTCTCTTTGAAATCATGAACTAGTTATATGTACTTCTTGTGAATTGTGATTACTGAAAATAATGTTCCTTATTTGCCTCTGCAGTTACTTGTACTATGGCGGTTTAGCCGCTCGTGTGGAGGTCTTAAAGGCAAAGAATGGGCCATTTAGCCACTGCATTTTACGTGGGTTCAGTGGTATGTTGTAATGCTGACATGGACAACTAAGCAGCTTCGTCCTTGTTTGTTGACTGATTATTTTTTCTTAAGATAAAATTTACATAAAACTATCCTAATTGGGTATTTCATTGTCATTACTTAAGGTAAGTACACCTATAATGGGAAGGAATATGATGCAACAGCCTCACCTGAAGGTGCAGTGTATGAAAAATGCAGAGAGAGGTAATCAAGGCACTAAACTTGAACGCACCTTGTGAAACCAAGAATTGCACCTTTAACGGCGTGTGGAACGGAGGTGGCGGAGCTGGCCAAGATGAGCTATACATCGCATCTTTCTTCTATGGCAAAGCTTCCGAGGTATGTAGCAATTCCTATAAAACATGCACAAACCAGGGAACTAGATCTCATTCACATTCTAAGAAAATAGATACATATGTTGTATGAAATGAGAGATCTAATAATCCTACAATTTGAATAAAACCATGTCACAGTTCGGCTTCATCGATAGAGAGGCACCCAGTGCAAAGTCCACACCCGCGGCATTCAAAGCTGCCGCAAACAAGGTTTGCTCACTGAGCGTCCAAGAAGCTAAAGCTACGTACCCTAATGTTGTTGATGTGCAATACATATGCATGGATCTTGTATACCAATACACATTGCTAGTAGATGGCTTTGGTAAGTACTGAAGTACAATACAAAGTAAATTTTTTTGCCTAACAACATTTAGGCATTCTGAACAAACTTACTATGGTTTATACAGGTTTGGTTCCAACGAAGGAGATTACATTGGTGGCCAGGGTGAAGTATGGAGAATACTACATTGAGGCGGCATGGCCTTTGGGTACTGCCATTGAGGCTATTGCGCCCAAAAAGATGAGTCAGGATGCATAATTTGGACTACTTCCAAGGTCCTTAGTTGTCCCTAGTGAGGGTCTATGTTGTCTCGAACAAGGTCGCATCTATGTTGATTCATGGATTTTGCATTGATCCTATGTAATAACCGGTCTATGGTGAGCACCACTCCAGATCAGTTTTCTGCCGTCGGCTGGGAGCATTCCCTATGGCTGTGCATCCTCCGTCAGAGGCACACAAGAATCCCTGACGTTGCCGCTAGACCGTGCGGGAAAGTCTATCCCGTTGGTGGCTACCGTCACGGAGAGATTTTCGGGACTTCTGCACGCACAATTCAGGCTTTCGCGTGCTCGGGGTTTGTTTAGATTGCAAAAAAAATGAACCCGATGAATAGAACCATTTTCGTCTTATTTGACAAATATTATCCGATCGTGGATCAACTAGACTCAAAAGATTCATCTCGTGATTTCCAACTAAACTGTGTAATTAATTATTTTTTTTACCTACATTTAATACTCCATGCAAGCGGTTAAAAATTGATGTGATGGAGAGAGTGAAAAAATTTGGAATTTGGATGGCATCTAAACAAACCCTCGTCTTTGCTTTTCTCGTGCAGAAACGAAGTTGTCGCGCGCTGCTGGCCAACCAAAAAGAGACGTGCGCCTGGAAGTCTAGCCAATTATTTCCCCGCCGCGCTCTTGACCCAGTCCAACCGGCCTCAACCCCATCTCCTCAACAAAAAAAAATCTCCCATCCCTATCCACTCCACCCTAGGCCTCCAGCTCTCGTCCATCGTCCAGGCGCTCGCGAGCTGCGAGCATCCACTCGCCGCGGCACGCCCTGAGCCACATCAGCCCCTCGCCGCAGCACGCCCCCAGCCACAGCAGCCGCCCGCCGCTCGCCGCGCCTGCGCCTCCCACTGAGACACGGCCGGCGCCCGACACGCCGCCGCCGCCAGCCACCGCTGCCAACCACCAGAGCGGCGCCGCCAACCACCAGATCGAGCGCCGCCGGCTGCCGTGCCTGCTCATAGTCACCACCAGCCCCTCCTGTTGTCCCGAGCTACCACAGTGTCTTCCCAATCGACTACGACGCTGCCGGCCATCCCTCAACATCCAATGACAAGGAATGTCGTTTTTTGGCTATCTTGTGTAGAAGTGGCTGCATACTGTCATGAGATAGCAGCTAGCTACCTGTAGTTGTGTTGGGATATAGATAGCACTTAGCTGTAAGTTACCACTTTTAACTTCTGCTCCCTGTTAGGTACCTAACTAGAAGGCTGACTAGGAGGCACCAATTAATTTATATGTCTTTGTATTCATCAACAACTTGAATGATGTTCTAAGATTATTGAATGTAATATTTATTACTTCAGTGTGGATGAATGGTTACATCAGTTGCTGTAATATTGTTTTGTAATGGCTAATTACTCGCTGTGAACAGTGGTCTTATAATGGCCAAATAATCAGTGAAATTGGACAGCCAATTGACTAGAATTTTCCCTAACGGAGGCGAACCGTCAGGAATTATCTCAGGCCTGACGGCTGGGCAACCGACGGTAAAGATTTTTCATGCCTGACGGTTAGGCAACCGACGGGAAAGTCGAACCTATCCCTGACGGTTTAGAAACCGATAGTTAAAGTGTGGAATTTCGCTGACGGTTCAGCAACCGACAAGGAAGATAAAAATTATCCCTGATGGTCTGGGCCGTCAGGAAAAATTACCTGACGGGAGGCTTAGGAACTGACGCTGTTGATCTTCCATGACGGCAGTCAGGAAATGGCCCGTGACGGTTTTCTGTCAGGGAAACTTGACTTTCCGTGTCGCTTCTTTCCTGACGGCTTATCCCTGACATTAACCGTCACGGATGACCTTTCCTGATGGTTTTCGACACTTTTCCTGACAGAACTGGCCGTCTGGAAAAAAATTGGCTGGGGTGGTGGAGAAGCCACTTTGTAGTGATGATCGACGTTTCTAGTTCAACAACTTTATTTGGAGTTACTTTAATTTGTAGTGACTGACGATGAGGACAAGCACTAATTAGGGATAAATTGTAGACCATTTAGTTTGCTCACACAACAAACATTTTAGTAAGTCGCAAAAACAAAACAAAACAAACAAACACATTTTAGTGCGTTCAAGATCGAGCTTGCTTGTAGTTGTAGGCTCCATTGTTTTCACTGCCTAGCTTCTCGCCCAGCCAAACTTTCAGGCTTTCCCTCTGGATGTTCTTGGTAGTATATTTAGCGAGAGAAATTTTACAATGGTTGTAAAAAATATGGACCACCCATAGGGCGGCCCGTGCGTGAAAGTACTCAGTATTGTCAAAATGGTGGGGACGGTACCAAAATAGGTAGAACCAGTATCAAAATAGGTAGGACCAGTTCCAGAATTATCGTTTTATTTTATTTTTTCGGTCAAGTAAATATATAGTTTCCATATGTTCTTGGAAAAGCAATCACCAGTTGTCCCATCACTGGGAGGTCGCTCGGAGCTCTGGGTCCGCCGCCGCCGTGTCAACGGCCGTACACAGCTGCGCGACCGCTCCAGCCTCTCACCTTGCCCTTCCGACCATAGGCTCGCCGTTCGTAACTTCACATCCACCCAGGCCCCGGATGGCTTCCACAACATCCGCCTCGCCACAACACCGACGCCCACACCGGCGATACCCCGGACAGCTACCCAACCCCCGACGCTCCCCGCTGCCAAAGCGTATGCAGTATGCTTCGACAGCCGCGCATGGTGGCGCGATGTAATGCTCCGCCTGCAGGAGCACCATTCTTCCCGGGTGTTGAGAGGTGTCGTCAAATCGGTTTCCACCCTGCACCCGTCCATCCTTGGCAAGCTTGAATGCTTGATATGGCTCCTCTTCCAAGCACGGACACAGGAACCAGGCCTATCAGGCTATCAACTACCTGGATCAGCAACAAGCCCCGGCTAAGCACTCAACAACGCAAGTATGCAACGATACATGTTGCTGGGGCGAGCGGAATGAGGCAGCGGCGGCACCGCAGCGCCGTTTATGTCTGCGTCTAGCCCGAACGGAACAAGCCTCAAGACACCTGGTCCATAGCGTGAGAAGGCTAAAAGGTCAATTACCATTATGTCCTAAATAATAATAATTAATTTATATAAATGACCTTCCACAATTAAATGGCTAAAAAATAGGAAAAACAAAAGTACCTAGAGGTACATGGGACTTTTCCAACTACCGTAGAAGACCTCGTTTAACAAACGACTAAAGTGCGCACTGGGCAGCGTCAAATCTTGTACTGTATTCCCGATAATCCTCTATCTTTTTTAAGTAATGGAATAGTAGTAGATAAAATTAGTTTGTTGGCCATAAAAAAGTTGTGTTTCCTTTCTTACCCCTGTGAGGGACCGTGACGTCTAAGCAGGAGGAGGGATTGAATTAGATAACTTAAAGTTCTACTTCTAACTAAGCCTCTAATTTTACCTAGTCAAAACCTATGCAAGAAAGTAATCTATCTCAATATGCAACTACGGTTTTGCTAGGTATATTGCTATCTCTACCGCAAAAGAGTTATATAACCTAGGTTCCAATCCTATCGACTAGCCTATCAACTAAGCTAGGAAAGTAAAGCATACAACCAAGTTAGCAATATAAATGCGGAAGGTAGAGATGCAAATTCCCATCGATGACTCCGATATTTTTACTGAGGTATCGAGAAGCGCGTAAGCTTCCTCCTAGTCCTCATTGGAGCCCCTCGCAAGAAATCCCTCGCAAAGGCCAAGCTTTCGGTCGGGTAACTCCGTGATAGCCCCGGGCCTTCTCCACGCGCAAGTGGATCTTTGGTGTGCCTTCCGGCAAGCCTCTCCCGGACCACTCCCCGCCGTCTTCACTGTCAAGCTTCCGGCCAAAACACCACGGGCCTTGTTTCCTCCGATACACGGTGATGCCCACACCACAAACGCAGTTGGTGTGGTCTCGCAAGACTACAAACCCCTCCGATGTACAATAATAGTGCGGGCAAACACCAAGAGATAAGAGGTGCACAAACCTTACTAAACAATAGGCCTAACACCTAGAGCAAGCGCAAAGCGGTGGTCTAACTAACCTAAGCATTTCGCAAAGCATCTACGCTAATCACCTAATATTTTACTAAGCACTTTAGTGACCAGAGCAACTAAAAATATATCTCAACTCATATGGCAATTCCTTGGCTATCACACCTTTGGTTTGGCCGGCCATGAAAGTATTTATAGGCTCCCAAATAAATAGTGCTGTTGGTGGCCTTGCATATGCAAAATTGCATATCGTCGAACCCTGCGGCTTGGGACCGCCGGAGCTTACTGTAGCAGTCCGACGCCATCTGACATGTGACCGTTGAAGCCCACTGTTGCTGCACTGTGGTCAATGGCAGCTGGGCCAGACCGTCGGATGGTCCCACGCCTGTACTCCGGACTGGGTCTGACGCCGTGCTTAGATTACCCGCAGTGGGTACTCTAAAACGATACTCTAAAGCTTTAGAGTATGAATATAGAGTAAAAACTGCTGCACTGGGTACTCTAAAACGATACTCTATCCTTTCTCTCACTCTATATTTAGAGTAGTACAGTGCTTACTCTATACTCTATAGTGGCGGGCCCACTGGCTAAACAAAGGGAAAAATGCTATAACTCACAAACTAAAAATCTAAATTAAATTTCGATTGCACCATTAAATTCGTATCAATAAATCCTTCAAAACTAGATCACACATGGATATATTTAAATAAAGTGATAAGTGGGTCCCACAGTGGATAGAGTGCCGCTGTGTATCTGATATAGACACACGCACACCTCACACATGGGGTATATGAATAAACCTACAATTATACCTAGACATCAAATACAGCTGAGAACCTAGATATCGAATGCAGCTGAAAGATACTCGAAGATCACTAGACTTCGAATGTGGCAGGCACGTCACTTGACCATTGTGATATATCTACATGAGAGACAACTGAAATTATTAATGGCGAATAAATCTCCGAGGTAATGCTGTTGATTCTGGGAATCGAACACAGGACCGGCCACTCGAACCACAGCGAGCAAGCCAAACGAGCTACGGCTCGTCCTCAGTAGTCCGACGCCTCTGTTTAGAGTCCGACGCCCTGCTGTTGCTTCTCCGTCAGTGCTCTTTCAACCGTGGGACAGCTGCCATAGGTCCGACGCCTCCCATGGAGGGTCCCACTCTCACTGCCTGGGTACGCTGCTGCTGATGCACTGCTGCTTGCTTGTTTCTTTGAGCCGCAAGTGAGGATGCAAGGCAAGAACGGCAGCACGTGCACCTCTCTCCCTTGTGCATGCACGTTGTGCGTAGCTTTTTCCTCTCTCTCTCTTTTTATTTATTTATTTCTTTGCCATCTTGCGTCCGCCTTGGCTCTAATTTGTGCCTTGGCTTTGCTTCTTCGTCCAAAGTTAGATTCGCAACCTATTGAGCTACAAAATAAATATTCATAAATGCATTAATCCAATTTAGTTGTATTGATCATGAAACACCAAAATCTAATTTAAATGGGCTAAGGTCCATTTTTCTTACAGCCCCTTTTTGTTTTGAACTTCTGTATTTGGCCCCCAAACGAAATTTGTTTCCTTTCTGGACTCTTCTGTTAGTTTGAGACTCTAACAATGTCAACTTGTATATAAAATTACCCTTTTACTCTTAGCGCAGCGGTACAACAGGTCAACAGCCTTGTACGTCCTACTATCACCTTGCACTTGCACAGAAACTGGAAGCAACAAAACTCATGCATTAACCTACTTCAGAGCTGGGTGCTCGATTTGTTCTTCGTTCGGTGGGTTTTGAGATGAACGAGCAGTTCACGATTCATCTCGGAAACTGAAGCAAAAATGTGAGCTGATACTGCAAACCTATACATGTGAACTCAACTGATCTGAAGCAGAGAAATGGACAACAAAATCATCAGGAGACAGAGGCGCCCCTAAGCCCAATTCATCGATTTGCTCGACATGCACCACTGCGCAGTTCGTCCTGCAATTCCCGGGGACGGAACGGAGCAGCCTCTAGTGCGCGCGCTCGCCGGCAGCAGCAACCTCATTGCGCTCACTGTCACCGTTGTCGTCGTCGTCGATCCAATCCCAGTAGTGGCGCTTCAC